>CM061350.1:185344642-186013928 GCA_030867105.1 Liasis olivaceus
GGTGGCCGAGATTCCCCTTTTCCCTCCCGCTCCCCTCCTTTTGCTTTCATGCAACGCCTGGTAGCCTGGGATCAGGCATGCCACCACCTCCAGCCTGCGGCCTTTAAATCCATGGAAGTGGCTAATTTCTATTACGAGGCGGACTGTCTGGCTGCTCTGAACAAGCTGCACCCCCGGGCGGCGGGGCCCCGCTCCATGACCGAGCTCACCGTGGGGGACCACGAGAGAGCCATCGACTTCAGCCCTTACCTGGACCCTTTAGCATCGCAGCAACAGGCGCCGCCGCCGCCGCCGCAGCAGCCGCCTTCTTCCACGGCAGCAGGGGGCAACTTTGAGCCTGTTTGCAACAGCGGCGGGAGCAGCAGCCAAGATTTCCTCTCCGATCTTTTCTCCGAGCAGGACTATAAAGGCGGCGGGAAGAAGCACCCCGACTACGCTTACATCAGCCTAGGCAGACACAGCCACCACCCGGGCGTTGGACAGAACCACAAGGCTGGGCCGCTGCTGGGCTGCTTCCCGCCGCAGATGGTGGAGACCAAAGTGGAGCCGGTCTTCGAGCACTTGGATTCTTGCAAAGGGGCCCGCAAGGAGGAAGGCGGCGGCGGCGGCGGCGGCGGCGCAGGGCCCGGCCTGGGGGGAATGTCCTCGCCTTACGGCAGCACCGTCCGCTCCTACCTGGGCTACCAGTCCGTGCCGAGCGGGAGCAGCGGGAACCTCTCCACCTCCTCGTCGTCCAGCCCGCCCGGCACCCCGAACCCGTCCGATTCCTCGAAATCCGCGGCGGCCGGAGGAGGAAGTGGCGGCGCCGTTTACCCGGCAGGCCCCGGCGGCGGCAGCGGCGGGGGCAAGAACAAGTCTAAGAAGTGCGTGGACAAGCACAGCGAGGAGTACAAGATCCGCCGCGAGAGGAACAACATCGCCGTGCGCAAGAGCCGCGACAAAGCCAAGATGCGCAACCTGGAGACGCAGCACAAAGTGTTGGAACTGACGGCCGAGAACGAGAGGCTGCAGAAGAAAGTCGAGCAGCTGTCCCGGGAACTCAGCACCCTCAGGAACTTGTTCAAACAGCTGCCCGAGCCGCTTTTGGCGACCTCCGGACATTGCTAGCCCTCTCCCTCCCCATTGGCCCCGTACAGCTGGACGCCGCTGGAACAGCGCTGTGGTTTGGGCAGGGAAGCGACTGGGCGCGCGGGCGGGGGGTGGGGGAGGCTTCCGGGAAGGAATGAAGCGGTTTTGGGGGTGGAATGTAGTGGGTGCATCTGCCCCTTTTTTCAGGACTAGCACGGGTCGGAGGGGGATGGAAAGAGAGAGCCCCGAGGGTTTGCATATTATATATATATATATTATATATTATATTTTTGGCCTTTAATTCGCACTCTTGGACGATAGGAGAAACCTTCCGCGCCATAAAGCTTCTTGCTGTACGACTCCTTCGGCAGGCGGGGGGAGTTCTCCTGGCGGTTTCTATTGATCCCTGCAACTTCATGGAGGAATCCATAGTTTTTCAACTTCATTATTTTTTTCTAAGAAAAAAAAAAACAACCGATACCAAACTCAACCCAAGAAGCCATGTAATATCCAATATGATTGTCTTTGCAGAGGGTTTTTTTTTTAATTTTTTTTGGGGGGGGGAGAGTTTGAGTGCTTAGTGTTATTTAAATTAAAAAAAAATATATAACATAAAGAAGAGAAGGAGAGTTCAGAATGATGCAATCTTTTAAACATGGCTGGGAACACCGGCTATACATGATGCAAGTTCATGTAACTGTCAGTCATGGATTGAGTAATCTGTTAAAGATGTTCCTACTGGGTTTTTTATTATAAAGAATGATCTATTTCTATAAGGAAAAAGACATATGTATATTTTGGGATCTATGCATTCTTGCTACATATGAAGCATAAATGAACAATTTTAATAAAACTTTACTGCTAGGATGGAAAATGAGTTTGTTATTTTTAAGGTGCTAACATCCCTGATACCTGCTTTTCTTCTGCAAGGGTTGGGAGGGGAGGGAATCGAGTCAGTAACATTAATAAGAGTCATCTCATCAGTTTAAAGGAAGGGAGATTTCTTCCAACCCCTTTGATTTTGAGGAGTGTTTTATAAAATCAGATGAGATTGTTAGAAAAGAATTGGAGCAAAAACACTCTTAACCACTCTCCATTCCTTTCCCTAGTTATTAAACTGTCTACGTACCTGAGCATTACTACAAATCAGGGTGTGGGGTATTGAAAAGCGATAAAGTTTGTGATGAAAAACTCAATGAAAGTGCCTTTAACCTGTCATCTGTTTTCTCTCTTCTGCCTGATGGAGCTAGAATATATTTGACCTATGCAGCTGACTGCAAAGAGGGGAATAATTAGGAAATTATAATTTTAAATGGCATACAAATATATTTCATCTAATGTGAGGTTTTCTTCACAATAAATCTACATACAAACATTTGAAGAAACTGTTTCTTAGTTTCTAAGTTTCTCAAAAAAGTATCCATAGTATAATAATTTCAGAAGGCCGGTAGGATGCAGGACCAGGTTAGGATTCTCACAGTTCATTTGTTTGAAATAAATTCATTCTGCTTCTCAGAACTTTCTGCTTTTAAGCAACAGATGTTATGCTTCTAGGGGTTCATATAATCTGGTTTCTAAAAGTCCTGAGACATAAGACTTGAGTGATGCCCTCTCCTGTCGGATAAATTATAGCAAAACGGTGTTGCAGTACAAGTGTGATCCATGTCTTGCAGCCTAGCATTTGCTGTTTGCTGTATTAAATCAGATGCAAATTGTGGTAATTGTAGCTACAAAGCTAAAGCAATTAACTCCAGCCTTTGGCTCTTTCCAGATTTTCAGTGTTGTCTTATGTTCTAACACACACCTGTCCTGTTTCTACCCCATTTCCCACCAGTCAATTTATTTTAGTTGTTGGTAATGGTTGATGAGATTTCCTGCAGTTAGCATACAGGGGGTTGCATGTGTGAATGGAGGCTAGTGAGCTTATGGTGACAGCAGTTGTGAATGTGTTAGTGGTGATAGCGTGAAGGATTTCTCAAGGCTTGGAATCCAAACATTCCTGGCCTTTGTAGTTTACTTCTTGCATTTATGTCACTTGTAAAATGTTAACAGAGCCTGGAATTCATGGTGTGTGTGTCTTGGGTTGGGGGAGGTCTAGATAAAGAAGTTGAACTTACTCAGCATTTTCTCACATAGCAAGCTTTTATAAGTACTTTTAGCTTCTAGTCATTGATTTCTAAACTCAAGGGGGGCAGGAATCTTTTAACTCTTCTTTTTAAGCCCAGTAGCCCTTCTCTTAAAGAAGAACAAGGAACACCTCTGAATTCATTTCTTCCTGATGTAACTATGTTTTAATTAGCAACAGGTAATGGCCTTACAGAAGAGTGGAGTTCAGCTTTTACCTACCAGGGTCTCAGGACCCTCCCAATAACAGTCCCTTCAACCTCTATAGCCTTTTTCCAGGAATCTTGGATAGGACTGGGTAAGATTGTTTATACTTGTTCTTTGGCTGATTGTGAGTAGATACAGAAATTTTCTAAGGAGTATATATTAAAAAAAATTGTGGAGATTTCTCTACTTAAGGATGTGGGTCAGGAGCAGGTTTCTGCAAAAACATGAAAATACATTTTTCTAGGTTAGTTAATCCCCTTTCAAAATACCATGAGATATGTTCTCTTGAACCTAAGCTGGAGTAGAGTTACTTTATCCAGTTCAGTTGCTGTTTCTCTTAAACTTTGATTCTGAGAAGTACTTGAGATTAAGTCCCATTGAAACCACTAGACATCTGAATGAATGCACAGGGTCGGTCTGTGATGGCAAAATACAGTTCAATGGAACTTATTCCAAACAAGTAGGATCTTAGGCTCAGTCTGATAATTGAAAAATCCAAAGCCTGTGTTGTGCATGTAAAATCCCCTGTGAATGGATAAATTTTTTACAGCTTAAATAACTTGGCATCCAGTTTGCCTTGGTTTCTGCTGGTTGTGAAGATTTTCATCTGTCGGTTGTGAAGATTTTCATTTTCATCTTTGTCTTCAGATATTGATTTCCTAGAAATAGAACACAGCCACCAAACCAAGAACAGATTGACTAGTTCTATCTGCCCAACAGGGTTTTAAGACCAGTATTTCTTGAACAGCAACTCTTACACTGCATAGCAGAAGTTGTTTGCAATCTCCTATGGAGGATCTCTCTGGGGGTGAGAGCAGACATTTCTTAGGTATTCCAAAGTCTTTGGCCATACTTAAAGTAGCTTTCATGATGGTAGTCTTCGGTTGCAATCTGGTTTTTCATTGAAATCAAAAGAGGCACAATGTCAAAGACCTCCCTAGTCATTTTTTTTTACTGTTAAAAAAAAAATACTGCTGATTTCAGTGTTTTAGACAAGAGCAATACAGTAATTGTATCCAAAGCATACGACATAGTTGTTCTTCAATCTTTTGTGATATCTCCCATTTACTGAAACTACAAGTAAGTAACTAAAGCACAGGTGTGCCATTCCATATACGAATCTGGAACACAGCATTGCTGTTCACTGAATTTTGTAGATTTGTACTTTGAGTAGCGTATTCTGGATTGCAAAATGCATTCAGTTTCTCCATGTTAGATTCTTCAGTTGCAGCAACAGAGTAGTTGTTTCCTAAAAATAACTAAAATTAGTTGTTTTGTTTAGGATGTTTTCTTGCTTCATTTCATCGTTTGTTTAGATCTCATTTTTCTTTCTGAAAGATAGATAGTTATGAAGGATAGTGATCAGCCATTGTAGAATATCAATTCTGATGTGGCAGACTCTGGTCTATAAAAATGTTAAGCTACGATGAATCTGCTACTCTTTAAAGGCCGCAAGTTCCCTTCCTTTTTTCTTTATAATATTTTATTGAAATTTTTAAAGATACATATTTAAAAGTTAGAAATAGAAAATTTGAAATGCAAAATAGAAAGAAAAGGAAAGAAAAAAGTGAAGTAAAGTAAAAGAAGAAAAGGTATGAAAAATAGATAGCTTCCAATCTATCTCTGGTCTTGAGACTAAAAAGACTACCATAAGTGCTCGTTTTTAATACATTAAATAAGAATAATTCTTGGTCTAATATATCCCATTGCATTTATAATCTAATCTTCAAATCCCCATGTAAGCTTCGCCTCACCTGCATTTTGCAAATAATCCATCAATGGTTTCCATTCTTTAAGGTAATAATTATTTGAGTTTTCTTTTAATAAGCAAGTCAATTTGTCATTTTCTGCCATGTCCATCAATTTTAACAACCATTCTTGTATTGTTGGTAGTATCTGGGTTTTCCAAAATTGTGCATAAAGAAGTCTTGCTGCGAAGTTCCCTTCCTTTTTTTATATTCTGCGATTGTACTCAGAATTAACTGGAAAAGTTTACTAATATGTTGTTTTTAAAAGGGCTTAACTAGCAAATTATTAGAAGCACTGTGGGAGTACTCTCAAGAGAATGTGCAAGCAATTGACAAGGCAGTTAATTTATTTAAGTTTATGCCCACTTTTGCATTATGGAACTATATAGCTTACTGTATTTTCCAACAGAAAATGCCTTCTGCACAGTTCTAGTTTAGGCAGAACTTATCTGCTTCCATTACTTATTTTTCAACAACTCAGAGATTGCCCTGTCTGCCACCATTTTAACTTAAGTAATTTGAGGAAAAACTTAGCCTTCTTTTCAAATGAATAAAATAAATGTGGCTCTCTGATCATCTGCTTCTTAGGTAAAATCCAGAAAATGTCAGTCTCTCCCTATCACTTGATTTGCCTTGATTTGACATGAAAGCAACAGAAAAACTGTCTATGGAGGGGGAAGGGGTAGTTGTGTTGAAACTGTCATAGTCATTCTCCTTGTACAATCAATGCTAGCAGAGCCATAATTCCTTAGAGAAGAAAATACCTGGAATTAAATTCGAATTTCAGCTGCACTCCTCTAATTTAAAAATAGTTACTGTTCTTTGGTCAATAATCCAAAAGACATGACAGAAGAATTAAAAATGGGGGGAAAAGAAAAAGAAGCAAACACAGTTCTTAGAATTAGCCAGTACAGTACTTAAATATTTGGAAACCAATTTACAAAATGGCTTTATAATTTGAGAATACAGGATTGGGCATATGTTTAACAGTGTGAAATAAACAACAAAGCTGTTATTGTTTAAGACTGCTTAAATGAAGTACCATTTTATTTCATTGTTTAACTCTTGAGTTTTTATATAGTAGCAGTGAAAGTTTTCATGTATAGGTTACTTCTGAGTTTTGTCATGTTCGTGTTTTACAAACCGCCCCCCCCCCCAAATAAGAATGATGACAAAAAAGAGTTAGAAATGCAATGCGGGTTGTTTAATCTTGTAAAATTTACCACACACAAATATGTTTTTGTTTAAAGCATGCGCATAATTGCCAAAGTATGCATGAAATTAATGATGTAAAGATTTTTAAAAATCTGATTTGTGGCACAATCCAGCATTTTAGGCTGAATACTCAATTGCCTTGAGTGTACTGGGCATATATGGGTGATCCCTTAATGTTCTTCAGATGTGATGTAGGAATTACAGGATCTGCAATCAAAATAGGAAAAAACCAGGTTAATATCCTCACTGGTCATCAATTTGAAAGACCTTCATGGTGCTGCAGTGGGTTATATCAGGCAATGCCTTGCCAAGATGGAATCTGCCTGACTGGTATGAACATCTAGAGAGGGGCCTGCTGAGGTCTGTGGGTGTGGGCCACATGACAGAGCTTCTCAGCAGTAGGTTCTACTCTTTGCAATGCCTTATCCCAGATGTGAGGATAGCCTGCTTCTTGAATTTAGAAAGCAAATTAAAACCGTGTTATTCTAGCAGGTGTTCAGACCCTGGTTTGTCCTGATGCCTCTTATATGTTTCATTTGTCTGGATTTTGGCATATGGTTTTACCTGGGTAGAGCAGTTGTATTTTCACTGCCCCAAGTCACCGTTGATTGGGGTAGCTTATAAACAGAGTAAGTAATTAAATATCCTAGTTCAGCCATTCAACTCAGTGGATGATCTTGCTCTAAATCTGAAACATGGGGGAAGGGTTCCAAGGCTAGCTATAATGTCTTTGAAGAAAGGCTGGATTTGCCTTTTCAAAAAGGCATGCTGAACTAGGGCCTTGGCACAGGGATAGGTCAGGATAGACACATATTGCAAATCACACGCTTGCGTCTTCAGAGTAAAAGGTATGGAGCAGTACAAGTCAGGATTCATGGGTAGCTCCTGGCCTTTCCACTGAGCTGGGGCATGCTGATCTGGTCTCCTGGGCTGTGGTGCGGTGAATTACCACCAGCACCTCCATCCATTCTCCTGGTGAGAGCGGCCAGGCGATTGGACAACCTGGGAGAAGCATCCCTTCCTTTCTTCTGGCTGTGAATTACTTTCAAACAATTTCATCAGCTGTGTTGTTCTGTTTGACGATCGCTATGCAAGACCGCTGTGTAATACCTCTAGCTAGAAGCACCAAAATAATCTGGTATAGGTTTGGTATCTTGAAATCAGTGGCTGTAAAAAGCCAGCTAACTTACTTTGGACTTTGCTGCCATCATACCCCCCCACTTGAGAGTAAGTCTTTGATGTACTGAGTGGGATTTATTTGTAGGCCAAAGAAAGTGTGTTTAAAATTAAGTCAAACAATCATTCAGAGACTATTGTCTATTTCCTGGTGGCAAAACCTTCCATAGCACTTTTCATCATCTTATTGAGGGTTTTTTCCTTAGGGCCTTCTTCATTTTCCACCTAGTGATTATATATGAAGAGAAAATGAAAAATCCTCACATGGAATGACATTAGGCTGGGTAGACACATTGTACTAAGCCATTGTTGGTTTAACCTTGGTTTATTAAATAAGCTACAGCCTACATTTCACAACATTCTGAATGATAAACCATGGCAACAAATTACAATAACAACACCCTCGTGCAAAACCAGACAAACTACATTTTGTCCAGCGCGATGTGAAAACTTGGCTTTTGAGTAAATCTGTCACATGCTGGAAAATGGCCAACTTTTAGGGATTTAGAAGAATCCAGAGCTGATGCATGAAAGGAAGCAACAACAGGAAGCCTGGGAAGAAGACATCTTAAGCTTTAGCAACCAAACTGCTTGTCTTCTCAGCCCACCCATTTTTTTTCGTTTTTTGCTCCAGGGTAAATAAAGCCAGACAGAATATATGCTAAAGTGGGCCAAATATTCAACAGCACACAAAGGGATCAGCAGGCTTTATTTGCAGGTGAAGATTAGAATTTCTTGAGGTGTATCCCAGATAAGATTAGTTTGTTTTTAGAGAAGAAGACCTCCAGGGAGATCACTTTAAAAATGTTACTACCCTCCCCTCCTTTGATAGACCTCTGGCAAATTGGCATTCACGTGGCACATCAAATGCACACTGAAACGATGTGAACATTGCTGGATCTCCAGTGTATCATGATGAAGAACAAGTTCATCTGTCCACCTGAAGGGAAATGTGTGGTTAGATTGGAGGATGGCCGAGATTCTCCACCATTAGTGTGGTAAAGGTGAAAAGCGTGGGAAAACCAAGATCCAGTTGCTCCTGCAGGGAGTTGTAGTAGCATGCAAGCCACTGAAATGAGCTCAATTAAAAGGAATGTGTGTGCAGCTTCATATGAAAGGTTACATAATTTGATTTTATTTTGTTGAGGTTGAGAATTAAAAACAAAACAGTTGGCATTTTGGTCATGTCTATGCACCAAAAAATCAGTACCACTGGTTTCAGCAGATATGTTCATATAACTTATTAAAAGTACTTAAGTTTCTTTGTGGCTTAATGCGTTGTGTTTGTAAACTATGGTTTCTGCTTAGCACATAGTATAAACTGATCAACTTTGGTTTATTCAATAAACCAGGTTAGGCAATGAACACAGCCAATTAGATACTTAAAAATAACTTCTGGATAAGCATGATTAAGACTACAGCCTGTAGCTTGCAGTCCTATATAGGCTCACTATGGAGTAACTTTGATTATAATTGCAGATTTACTCCATAATAATACAGGTAATCCCCAGGTGAAGAACATCTGGGTTACAGATGACCCATAGTTAAGAATGGAGCCTATTGTACCAAATTCGAGTTAAATACACAATGGTTTGTGTTCATTGCACAATACTACTTATACAGAATTATACAATAGTACTGTTCTGGCTTACATACAAATTCGAATTAAGAGCAGACCTTGGGAACAGAACTCATTCTTAAACTGGGGGCTAGCTGTATATATTGGGGGGGGGACTGAATAAACACCCATTGTACTGGGGTGGTGGGAATGAAATCACTAGAAGCCCTGTCCAGGGTTATGACTATCAAAATGCTGCAGTTAGGCTCACATTTAGAAGTACATCTTATTAATAGGTTTTATTCCACTTCTGAAGAAAAGGGATTTAGGATAGGATAGAGAAAGTGGTGTTCTAGATGGCAATGATCCTACAGATATAATTTTGGACTGGAATGCTGGTTAACCAATTCACAGAAGCAAACTTGGTCCGTGAACACCTTGATTCACTTTTTCCTTATGATCTCAACTTGAAATAGGATGGTGGTGGTGACAATGTAGATCATGGAGTCAAAAGTTGATAAGCTATCAGTGAGTACATTGGTACTCTTTCTGCCAAGGATGCATAATGCACCCATGAAAAGAGGGGTGGGGGTGGGAAACTCCAACTGCAACAGATCTGGGTCTGCAATCTAGTTCCTGAACTTCATGACATAGTATTCCTGGAAAACTGGGATAAACAGTGGCCAATTGCAGGTTCTACTTTTCAAAAATTCCTGTGCATTTGATATCTAATGATGCTCCCTTTTGATCCAGGTTGGACAAGCTCTTCTATGCAGATGATAGAGGGTTTGGCTTCAAAATACAGATTCTCTCTTGTGAGAACCTTGTGGGTGGAGAACCAAGCTAAACCGCTCAACATGAGTAGGATTTCCAGCTCCCTTCTGGCTTCCTGCTCCCATACCTTTCCAAATGTAAGAGAAAACAGCACTTTTTTATTTTAGTCTTCACTCACTCTGAAGCATCAAATTTGGGCTGAGGCATTTTGATAACGTAGGGCAGGACATTTAAGCAGTGCTTTCATTTTGATGGCACATTTCAGAGAAAATTAAATGATTTGAAATCTGGAGGCAGATGCTCTTCCCTGTCTATAGGCTGAATGTACAAGCCCTTTGAAAGCTCAACCTGTCCTTCCAGCAGATTTATCAACCTATAGCAAAAATGGAGAGGGTAAGATAGCCTGGAAAAAAGATTTTGCTCTTTACTCAGGATGCATAACTGGCCCCCAAAATTATTTGGAGGAAAAGAAGTGAGAATGCTGTCCATAAGTGTTTTGATCTCTATGTATCTGTGAGATCAAACAGTCTTGCAAAATAGGCTTTATACAGCAAAATAACATTGACCATACTATAAACACATACTGTAAACAAATTATTATATAAAGCCATTTTACTACCTGGATTTTGAATGAGAGTGTGTTACTCTGGTGATTGGCTGCTTAAATGTTATTTGGGCTGCCTTATTAAAACACTGCTTTGTAATTGGAGCCAGAAACAGTGGCACGGAGGGAGGGGGTTAAAACCGGCAAGATGGCAGTTGCAACATTGGGATCTAAGTCCTGTTCCTTCTCAAGGAGCATCAGCCAGGCCTGATTATGCAGTGGTAAACCACGGGGCTTCAAAATGGGTGTTTTGTGTCTTTATCTATATGTGGGGTGATGTATAGTTGAGTGGCTCTTTCATGCTCTTCACACACACCTGTTTTAGAGGATACTGGGGATTTAAATACATTAGCAGGCAAATCAGCCTCCATGCACATTGGCAACTAGATAGAAATATACTTTTCTATACAGTTTCTTTATTGAGTGACTGGATCCAATCTTGGGTTTTTTTGTATTATGCTTTTATTGTTTACTATATTGTGAACTGCTCAGAGTAGGTTTGGAGTTGGGCAGTGCCTAAATTGAAATAAACAATGAAAGCGCTTCTACCTAATTAGAGACCATACAAGGGTAGGGGGTGTCTTTTTCCCATCCAGCCATATGTCACAGGGTTCCCTGCTGTCTTGGGGTAGTGTGTCTTGGGGCTGATCCACATGATTAGTTTGCTCCAGGATGAGCAAGGGCCACCACTATTTCTTGAGGATGAAAGGACATTGGTTAGCATTAAACTTGGTTTACTTTTTGTTGGTTAATGTATTGTATGAACTCAGACTGCTTTGATTAATTAATGGGTACCTATATTGTGCAAACCCAGAAAATTAATGAGTTGAGTGTGATGTTAATGCAGGGTTCACACGAGATACCAAGTTGTCAGGTTGAAAATGAGGTTAAAATCATAAAATGAAAGCATTGAAAGGAATTCTGTTTAAATACCCTGAGTAAAGCAGGATCATCACCACCTGAGGCAGTTTGTTCTACTCTTACTGCTGAGAAATGTTGCTGATGTCCCACTGAAATCTACTTCCTGGTAGTTTAAGCCCATTGTTCCTTGTCCTATCTTTGGAACAACTGTTCAGTTCTGCCCCATCTTCTGCATGCCAGTCCTCCTTCACATACCTGAAGACAACTATCAGCTTTTTCTTCTCCAGGCTAAAGATACCTAATGCCTCCAAACATTTCTCAGATTTTTCCTCCCATGTCCCTTATCAATTTGGTTACTGTCTGCTCTGAACACCCTCCAGTTTGTTAATGTCCTTCCTAATTCAGAACCCAGAAATGGACATAATATTCTAGGCACAGTGCAACCAATGCAAAATAGGAAGGAACAATTACTTCTTTGTTACTTTGTTTACTTTACAGCATTTTTAAACTGCCCCAATCTGACCAACAGTGCTCTTGCTATACAAGAACAAACTAATACCAGAATATCCCAACAGTGAAATCAATACTATAAATAATAATCATAATAATGGTAATTACCATTGATGCCCACAATCATCCTAAATCTGGAGGCCTGTTGACATAGGAGAGATTTAAAGGCCTTCCTGTGAGAAGGGTGGTGGCCAGTTGCACCTCCAAGGTCAATGAATTCCATAACTGGGTGGAGGGGGATTACTCCTACAAAAGTTGGCCTTCCAGCCCAAGCCCCCTTCATTTCATGTGGTGCTGAATCCTTAGCGTGTGTTCCCTTGATGTTCAGTCTGGACAAGCGGGGTCCTGCTTGGCAAGAAGGTCCCTGATATAACTCAGTTTCATATCATACATGGCTTTGTAGATGATCACCAGCACTTTAAATCCTAAAAGTGACTCATCATTTCAGGCATAATTCTGCAATGATGAGTTTTGTTGAGTAGCAGTCTGGCTGCTGCATTTTGCCCCAGTTGTAGCTTTCAAGTCATCTTCTGGGGTAGGCCCCCCTAAAGCACAAAGCAGTAGTCCAGTTGTGAGATGATCAAGGTGTGAATTACTTCTCTTGATCTCCCTAGTAATCTACTTCTCTACCTATGGAAAGCACCCAACAGCTGTGATTATACAACACACTTAACCAGATTAGTTAAGGCAGGTGTAATTGCATTACGTTGCTAAGCTTGGGTATTGCTAACTTTGATTAGAGCTTTGTGGTTTTAGCAGTTTGGGTGAAGCCAGCCCATTTGGTTCATTTGTGGTTCAAATATTGTACAGACTCAAAAAAAAAAAAGTTATTTCAGTAATCACGTTAAGCATTATGCCAGCTGCAGGATTTAGCTTAGGCAGGTGGCAGCAGGGGAGAGAGACAGACATACCCATATCAGCACTTACACATACATATGTAGTCACATAGACATCAACAGAAATATGTGTGTGTGTGTGCGTGCATGTGTATACTTGAAGCCTATTCTCTGTCCTCGTGGGTTTTACTATCCAAAATGCAACACACCCAGAAGTCAGCAGACAGAGGAAATACAAAGAACTGCCTTGAACAGCAAGATGACTGCTCAATGTAGACATCAGCCTTCCCTGACAAAGCGATAATGTGTCACAGGAGAGGAATGACAGTGGCTTAATCTCTAGAGACCTGTGAAGGCATTGGCTGTGTTCACACAACACGTTATCCAAATGAGTAATAAAAGTTAGTTCTAAACTTGGTTAATTTTTGTGGCTTAGTACATTGTGAACATAGTGTATATGGTTCTGCATGTTATGCAAAACCAAGAAATGAGTTAAGTAAATAACTAGATTCAGCATAGGATTGTGAGAATCCAGCCATCATTTTTCACAAAACAGAAGCAGGGGGATGATTTGTGCACAAAGTTCCACTAAGGTGCAGCCAGAAAAATATTACTTCAGTTCACTGCAAAACTTAAATATTTCTAACTCACGTGTGTGTACGACGTTACAATTTATTCCATAACATGGAAGCTCCCTGCTGCCGCTGATGTAATGCTTCTGCTTCTCTGAGAACTCAAGATGCACGTTTCTGTATGGGAGCTCTTTCCTAACTTGCATCTCACCGTTGCTCAAACATGTTCCAGCAGCCACAGCTCTCTGTCTTCCTTTGATCACTAGTTTGCTCCCTTTCTGCACTGTCCTCCTCGTGGGTAATGAGTGAGTTTAATTCCTTCAAACAGGGCTTCTTTTTTTAATATATGCCTGCCAGAGTTGGCTTTGAAAGAGACTTTATCCTGACTAATAGATGACAGTGGGTACGTGGAGAGATGCAGCAGGAGAAAGGCCCCTGCTTCTGAGCACAGCCCTATCATCCATCAGTTGCTAGGAGGGCTATATTTAAATATAGGTTTAGCATTCTTTCAGAAGAATGCTAAACCCATGTCTAAAAGTAGGGTACCTAAATGCTGGCAGGCATGGGAAGAGGCTACGCAGTGCAACCCCATCACCTGGTCAGCTGTTGGGAAGGCAATATCTCTCCAGGGTTTGAAACTCCCTTGAGAAAAATGTGGAGAGGCCCTTCCTGAGTGGACACACCTTCCAGATGCCGTCTATTCATTATTCTTTTGTCCTTGGATCCAAACTGCACCATTGTCCAAGAGAGGACAAAACAAGTGCTGCTCTTTCTTGCTTCTCATGTGGCTTATGAGGCAACGTTAATTTTCTGAGCAGACTGAGGTGGGTGATGGAGCAGGATCTGGCCTTGCCACTGTTCTCCCAGCTCTCTGTCTCAAGCAGATGGTCTCCACAATTCCTCACTTATCAGAAAGCATTTTCCTGCTCCTCATTATAATCTAAGAGTCATCCAATCATTGATATAATGGCAGTGAAAATGGGTGTTATATAGTGTTGCTTCAGTGATGGATAGAAGATGCTATAAGTGATTTCTGGACTACTGGCCAAACTCAGGCATTGGAGTGGGTGCGTCATTCTGTATAGCAGCTTCTCTCCTGGGGACCTCATTCTAAGGACCCTTCAGAGAAAGGCTGTTACACAGATTCCCATAATTTATCTCAGCATTTAATTCTGAGGAGCTCCCCAATAAGGCAGTGAACTGGGCATCCGCTCCACTTTTTTTCCTTGACCTTCTCATCACAATTCTTTGCTTTGAGGACCCCCTGTGAAAGATGCCTTTGCTGGGAAAGAGAATGAGCTAGCAGCAATATGGCAACAATGGGAGTCTCCAGTATGACAACGGGCAGCAAACAACGAGGAGGAGAAGCAGACCAAAGGGGCTTGGGGTATACCAAGAGCTTCTCTTGGGATGTGGGCTTCAGTGTGTCCTCCACAGTGCTGACCTCACACCCTGGCTCTGCTCTGTAGACTACCAGGAGTTTGGCAGGATCATATTTTGGCAAGAATACAGAGAGAGGAAAAGGAAAGGTTAATCACTACACTACTTTACTGCATGCCATGGTCCCACTGACCTTTGTGTCTGTTCTTTACTGTTTTAAAAATATTCACAGAACTGTAAGTGACATGTCTGCTTTGGCCCATGGATTCAAGTGCCTGGATTTGCTAATATTTGTTACATCCTTGTATAAACCAGAGCAATAAAATCAAGAGGCATTTCTGATATCTCAAGTCACTTCATTTACACAGCACACTTAATCTAGTTCCTCAGGTAACCCGTTGTCTGAATTTAATACATTAAAACATGAACTAACCAAAATGGGTTGGATTTGCAAAACCTGTTAAGCCACAAAAAGCCTAATCAGGATTAGCACAACCAAGATTTGCATGTGGTGCAAATACATTTGCTAGGTCTTTAACTGAAAGACCTAGCTAAGTTGTGTGAACACTTAGGAAGTGTGAACCCAACCTAGAAAAGGCTAACTCAAATTCTGGGTCCTACAGGTATTCACATTTACTGCTATGCCAAATATTCTATTTTAAGGGGGAAAAAAAAACCCCTAATTGGTAGAGATACTTTCCTGACTCCAGGATACAAAATAAGCAACAAACTTTTCCTTTCATGTTTCACAGAACACCACCCAAGGAAAGGTTTTGTGGACCTTGAAAGTTTGGGTGTCCTTACACAGAAGGGTATAGTTCTAATGAAAGATCTACCTCCTTGCTTGTTTTAGGGTCTAAAAGAATGGCATACAACCTTTGAGAGGGAAGCAGACTCACCGTGTCCTCTGAGAGCAGGCCAGAAGCCATATTATAAAAAAAACAGATGAGGACAGGACAAAATCAAAACTTGATTTAATTGAATGTCCATTACATTAAATACGTCGAGGAAGACATGACTTTCCCTCATGTATTTTATCATTTCCCCATTCTGTTCCATTAAAATTCACAGTTCAGCCAAAATCTTCTGAGCAGCTCTGGAGATCTTATGTCAGGCTTGGGGGATTGCTAACCATGCTCCTGAGCGTTAAGAAATCCATGCATAGAAAACTGCCTCATCCCTAAATCTGATTGACTTTTCTCACACTGACTCTTTATTCATAAGCTGTTTTCTGATTGGCTCCCCAGCCAAGAACATTTCATTGTAACCCAGAGTCAAGATTCAGTGACGGGAGTGAGAAAATCAAACTATTATTACGGCCACCCCAAGACTTCTGCCTCTTCAAAACAAGCACGGGGGACTATACTATCTGATTATAACAGCACTTCATTAGTAATGGGCTGCTTGATCATCAACATGACTTCCAAAGATGCTAACAATTATTGCAAGTCTCAAAACAAGGTTAGGATTCCTACAATTTACAACCTTTCTCCCCCTCCTACACGCAGCTGCCAATGAGATCTGTGTTCATAGAAATTTTAAGAGACAGATTTATGTACATGTCAGGAAGATAAAATTAACATTGCAATGCTGCAATGGGGAAAAAAAAGTTTCTTTGCAGCATGATGAAACAATTTGGCTGAAAGAAATCAGAAGGAGCATCACAGAAACATAGGGACATGTCCAAGCTTATTGTGTTGAAATTGTATTAATTGGCTGAGAGAAAAGCTATTTTGCTTAGTTCCCCTTTCACCCTGGCATAAAACAACAGTATCTATTTTTCACTTAGAATGGAATCTTTTTTTCTCAATTCCTCAGGAATTTGTCTCAATCCCACTTTCTTTTCTAGATGTACGTTACAAAATGCTGCATCTCTGGTGCAATGTCTGGACGTAGACAACTGAGAAGAAGGGTGTTCTCTTTCTTCTTTTCGGTAGGTACATTATGTGCATGTGAATGGAAGTGTGTATGCTTGTAGAATATGTTCTAATCATTAAAGGAGCTAGAAAAGGATTGATTGTGCTCCTGGCTTGTTTGGTGGGACAGTTACTGTGTATAAAATCCCATATATTCTATAACACAAGCAGGGGAAGAGAGTGGCTATGGTATAATCCTGCCTTTTCAGTATTTGATGTCTGTATACAAAAGTGTCCAGCCTATGTAGAAATGTACCACAATTCATATCGTCCATTTGGAAGTTTCAGTACAGTTAATGTTACTGAATGAGTGTGGTCATATAACATGTTTAATCTGGTTATTAAGTGAACCTAGATTCTGGGTCTGCACAATACATTGAACCATAAATGTTGGGTTTAGACAACATGCTCAGCCACAAAAGAACTACCACCTAACTCACATGTTCAGTAACAAAACTTAGCAACCTTAATTGACCTATTTAGTTCTGTGGTGTGGACACAACCCATCTGTTGATCATTGGATGCACAGAAAGGTTAGTAGCAGGTGCTGTTCCTGGGGGAGTATCCAGCCCACTGAGTCTGTCTGCACCATTTGATTCCTGCTATTGTGACTGTGATCCCACCTTTTTCCACACTGAAGGAAGAATGCCACATGATCCTTTCACCCACCATACTGGCATACCTAGACTAGGCATAGATAAGGTCATACTCCGAGGCACTTTCCCTTTGCCTGCAGATGTATTTGTGATACCTGATGATGATGACGGGCACAGAATGCTTGGTCACCAACAATGTGATATCTTTTCTTCAGAGGTCCAAGAGAAATGAAGAGTGGCAGGAAGACAGTGGATGCTCTGAGGGATGCTGAACTGCTTACACATTGCAGAGCTTCAGAAGGTGCCCCCCCCAAGGATCTCAACCATGGTTTCCTTAACCCTGGAAGTACCATTGTATCCTAAATCGAAAAGGAGGAAAGAACTGGCTCCATTGTAACTGCCTGGTAAAGATGTAGGGTTGAGTGTGGCACTAGGATAATTGAGGGAGAGATTTGGAATGATCTGACACATGGGGTGGAGGAAGCAGGGAAACCAATACTGGGGCGGGAAGGGAATGGGGAAGCGAGCAAGGCAACTAATAGGGAAAGGGAGAAAGCCAGGAGAGGATCTGGGTGTGTGTTTCGAGTGTTGGGTGTGTTTTGTCTCCAGGAGTTAGTATGTATATGTGCGTGACAGAGTTTGTGGGTGGGAAATGAGTGCTTGGCTCATGCAATTTGTATGCTGGGAATGTGGGGTGAGAGAGGTGGGGAGGGGTGATTCTGCATAAGAAGGAGATCTGCTCAAAGCAGAGTTTGTGTTGTGGCTCAGTCTTGTATGCAGGATCTTAGGCACATCAATTTTTTTGGGGGGGGGGTTCACCAGCTTGCCTGCTGTGAAATGGGTTTCTACTGGAGCTGAAAACTGAGCGCTTAAAGAAGTACTTTGCTGTTCTGAGGCTCTTGCCCTCCTTTGGCTTGTATTTGGATTCTTGGACAAGATTTAACATTCAGGCTCTGTTTGTACAACGCACCAAACCACAAACTAGCTAAGTACATTTTAGCCTTGTGATCTGAGTGAACCCTGCCCATGTACTTTGTTTATAGATCAATGTCTTGTGTGGTTTAATTAACCTGAAAATTGGGCTAATTAAATCATAGTCAAGTTAACAATGTATGAGTTTGTCAGATGAACACAACATTATTCTCAAAGCAAGCAGGCTTATATCTGTAGTTCATGGGATCTCAAAGAGCTTTAATACATAGATTTTTAGATATTGACATTTACAATGTCAGATTTCCAAGAGGGTGAATAGTGTTCAGGGCTAAATCTAAACTTTTTTAGTTTAGATTTAACAAGCACCCCATTGGCCTCCACGCCTCATAGTTCCAGTTTGTCAGGTCTGATCAATGGTCAGTGATTTGGAGTGAGTTGAGAGATGGGAACCAACAGTCAACACAAAAAACCAATCAGGATCAGGGAGAAAACAAGGATTGAATAAGAAATTCGGCTGAAAAAAACAAGACCAGAAGACAACCCAGAATGCAGATAGACTCTGCTGCCACAAAATGTTCTGCAGAGACATGAACTGTTCTCTAGAGGAACAAGTGGCTAGTGGATCTACACCTATCTAGATTGTTCTTCACTGAATAAGCTGCAGTGATGCACATACTACATAGGGCCGAGGTCAGCAAATTTACCATCTTTTATAGAAACTTTAATATTTCACTTTTTAAATACATATTTTTGGAATTACTCAGCTTCAGTGCAGGTTAAGGTCTCGTTGGGAGTCAACTGGAAACTCTTCCTCTTAACAATTCTAGGCCTACTTCAGATATTTGCTGAACCTCATGAGAGTATATAGGGTCTATGACAAGCTTGTTATCTCACCAGGAGAACCAGGCAAGCTATTTTGAATATATTGCCCTGTTCCTAGCAAATGATGATTCTATATTGTTAGACCTCCATAGGAGTTTTCTGCAACAAAAAGGGAAAACAGTCTGTCCAACTGACAAATCAAAGGCAGCTCAGATTGCTTTGTGCTCCCTCCACTATTTCCCCTTATGCTGAGTCCTGGTTTCTGCTAGGGCATTGCTTTAGTGAGGGAAGCAATGCCCTAACCAAGTTGCTGAGCTGTCAAACATGAGCTCTTCATGCTCCAGGAAACACTCAAAAAAGAAGAGAGCTAGGAAAGTTTGTAGTGACATGTCCTTTCATAGTTTCAGAGCTATTATGAGGCAAGAAGGTTTGTGTGCTACCTGGCAACCCTGGTTGCTGAGACTAGAAGATCTGGTTTGGTCTGCTGCCATGTTTGCCTGGTGATAATAGTTACAACAGTCATGTGATTGCTTTGTAGAATGAAGTAATGTCATTCAAAAGGGGCAAATATTTCATTCCTCCCTCTCATAATTCTTTTTAATAGGGTTTATCAACATGTTGCTAAGGTAATCTGAATACAAAGGAGAGAAAGGAAGAAACATAAATTAGCCTATACATTGCTTCCAGTTTTGGAATGAATATCTATATCTGTATCTGCATTTGGCCAAATACGTTCTTTTCCAAAATGACTGGTAATCTAATAGGAGCCTAGAAAGAGATGGTTTATAATATATGATATCATAAATTATAATTCATGATGGAGTACCCACAAAGGCAATCTAATCACAACCTCATGCTGAAATCCACTGCTACATGGCCAATCAGCCTTAAAAAACTATAAAGGAAAATCACCGTTTCCAAGTCAATCTGGGTTCCATGCTAAACAGATCATGCCCTCAGAATTTTTTTCCAATTTTTTTTCCACTTTAGTGAAAATTCCCTTGAAGGGACATTGAACTGAAAAAAAGGGCATCATGTTAAAGCTCTGGATATTTCAATTTAATAGATCCATTCCCCTGGGATAGCTTGAAGAATCATATCTAGGCATTAAAATGGTGTATGAATTAATAATTGGAAAACCTGCAAGTTGCAGTACAGCTTTGTTCAGTGTTCACACATCAGGCCCCCACATTTGTGGGGAATCCACTCATACATTTCCTCTCACGTGGTTTGATGAATAATTCTACAGATTTCCTGGAAACACCACCACATGTGCCGATATGTGATTATCTTCTAACTGCCATGCCAGCATAATGGACAAGATGGATGGAGAAAAATAGATCAGTGTAGAAATTTCATGGATGACACTTTACTTTTGGTTAAGACAGAATGAAAGAGTCATTCAGAACATGACATATTCCCAAATAATTTTTACACAAATACCATGAGACAGGTCAGTGAAAGCATGCCATATCGGAGGATGAGATATAATGGCTTGCTATTATAGTAATTGGGGTGACTTGTTTCATGTTCTCATACAGGGAAAATGAAGGTTATAATCTGAGGCAGAGGATTCTGCAGATGTACACTAAAGATGCATGGCTATAAATCAGTGCATAACCTAGAGTGAGCAACCTTTTTATATTGGTGGGAGGTCATGTTTATGTCAGGAATAATCGCATTCTGCCCACTGTGTGGATATTTTGCTATTATCCAGAATTCTTGGATTGTGCTGAAAGATGTAAGTGGATTAGAGATAAACAAATAAGTGCACCTTTTCATAGTAAAGCTGATGCTATGATATATTCATAATAGGTATGATGAAATGGTTGATTGTTGCTTTTGAGGAATGTAAGAAAGGGTTAAATGGATACTCCTTTATAAGGAAGGCACACAGAAAACTAACAGAACCTTGAGGCAGGGATAAGAAGGGGGGCATTTGATAAAGGGGAAAGAAAGGAAAGGAGACAACCAGTACATGAAGAAAAGAGGAAATGGTAAATGATCATTCTATAAATAAGCATGGAACTTTGCTGATGTATCTCAGCATATCTCATATCTGGCTGATTTTGTCTGGGCTCAGAAACTAAGCAGGATTGATCCTGGTTAATACTTGGATGGGAGACCATTGAGGAATCACAGACTTCTAGACTAGACTGGGAAGTTGAAAAACATTCTGGAAGGAGGACAGTGCAAAAAACCTCTGTATTGTTGCCACAAAAATCATATGGACATGTCCATGAGGTGACCAGGAGCTGAAGGAAATTTTCTATTTACCTCTTGTTGATATATTTCTAAATGGAATCTATCCTACATTAATTTTTCATACAAAGTAAATATTTTCATTGCTCAAAATCAACTGGTCCTCTGAGAGTCAAAGACAATGTACCCTCCCCCAGCCTGAAATAGTATACTACCAGGAGAAGAACCATTAAGAGAGAAGAAAAGCTCGACATAAGAGCTCCCACTTTATAATTTTCAGTTGCAGCAGTAAAATGTTGAACTATATGTATTTATCCCCACAATAAACATAGAAGAAACTATGTCACTTCTGACCAAATAAATCTGAGTTCAGCACAACATGCTTAGATGTTGGAGGGCTAATGCGATATATACCTGCTGGGGCCCAGAGTGAAGGTATCCCAACATCTAGGTCAACTTATGTTTAGACAGACTCCTTGGAACACCGGTTCTTCTCAGGGATGCGTGCGCCTGGCCTATCTGTCAGGATTTTAGCAATTGGCTGCTGATCAGAGATTTGTGAAGCAATTGTTCATTAAGCAATGTCTGGTGCCAAGATCCATAGGCTCCAGCAATGTGGAAGACAATAGGCAAATGCCAATATGGTATTTATGAGAATGACAATGTAGTTAGAATAACTTTATGGGCAACAGATTGGGGCAACTGAGTGCATAAAATATGCACCTCGTTATGCATCTTCTAGGTTCTGACTGTTGAAGACTCACTGTCTTTTAATAAAGAGGCTCCAAGGAATAGCCATGCAAAATAATTAAACAATTGTGTTTTAAATCAGTTTGGGTGATTATTTTGAGATTTTTTTCGCCCCAATACTAAAAAGTAACTTAGATGTCTCTGTTTCCTTTTATATATAGTACCCTGAAATTTACGCTACAGGTATTGTCAAGAAAACCAGGCAAGATGTCCAGAAAGTGTTTCCACACCAGTGTTTTTCCTAGGACATACAATGGAATCAACTGGCCTACTTGTAGAGGGTTCCAAGTGGAGTAGTGGCTTTGAGTCCCAGTGTACACAGAACAGTACTTTTTAAATTCATCCTTTATTTCAGGGGTTCACAACCTGTTCCAAACAGAGACCTGTAAATGATTGAGCTGGGAAAGATGCTACAGGGTCAGAATCCCTTCACAGTGAGATTTAATTTAATTTCAGGGTTTTTATTTTCTTTTGTGCTTTCAAGTCAGTCTTGAGTCCTGACAAATACCTGGACAAATCTCTGAAGCTTTCTTGGCAGTGTTTTTCAGAAGTGGCTTGCCATTGCCCTCTTTCTAGGGCTGAGAGAGACCAAAGTCACCCAGCTGGCTTTGTGCCTAAGGCAGGACTAGGAATCACCATCTCCTGGTGGCTCTTCCATCCCTGCCCATGTATTCAATATTTTCCCCATCCCATTAAACATTGCTATTGATTGGAATTTTTGAAAGGCATCTAGGGTATGCATTCAAGACTTTGCTGGGGGCAGGATGAATGGGACTCTTAAGCCACAAGGTGTACATCCTTCTTCTGTCTGATGTTTATCTAGTGAAAGTCCACTGTAAAGATAAGATGTGGCCCATCTCCAATTAGCAGCACCTATACAGCAGGGAGTGAGCACACAGATCAACCGGTCATTGTGGTTAAGATATATTGCATTTCCACTGAAAGGGAGCAAATCATTTTGAAGATGTGCCTCCTCCTCCTCTTTTTGGAAGGGGGTGATACTTTAATGACTGTCCTGTGAATTGCTGACCAATGTCCTATTTCTTTGCTGGTTGGAAAGAAAAGTAAATTCTTTTTTTAAAGAGGAACAAATGTCAAGCAGAAAATTGGATCTTTCAGCAGAGAGGCCTCTAGTCTCCTGTCATAAATGGACTCCTCTCAGTCATGGTGCTGTTACACACTTTGCAACTGTTGCCTTAAATTACTGCTCCAGGGAGGAATTTTGAGGTTCACCTGAGTGGGATGAAGGGATGAAAGGATTGTTATTGATCTTCTATCCCAAAGCGTTCAAGAATACATCCTGCTGATAAGAAATCAAAACATCCAGTACTGCACATAAATGAAGAAAACTCAAACACATGTAACTTCTAACAAGACTGAAGACGGCTCATCCAAACAGACAGGTTAAAATATAAACGGATAATATAAGGCAAAGGTCTCTTATAGTTCAGAATCTCCCTTTCCTTGGCTGAAATGCAAGGATACATTTGTGTTCTGACCTGCACTGGGAAAGTGGCTTTGCTCATGTAATAACCATCACAATCCCAGCAGCCTTAAGAGCCGCTGATTTTCACAGAACCATGCAGAGTAAGATTCAACATTTCAAAAGGTTAGGGAGTGCCGATCCAAATGACAGCTTCATGTCACGTTCTCCACCTCCACAGCATCTGAGCCAATTTGTCTCATGTTCTTCTGATATCATCATGATTCATATTTCCCTGCCTTGGCTCCATTTCATTGGCTGTTGTGAAGGGGAAAAAGGCAAAAAAGATGCAGAGGCCAACGGCACAGAGATGAATAACTTTTGCTCTATCACCTAGAGGAGAACTTGGGAAAAGAGTTCAACCACAACTTCCTGATTTTTGGAACATCTCATGTTACCACTATGGACATGGAGAATTCAAGAGGAACAAGCATGAGTGAACATAGATTGTGTTCACACAACATCCTTATTCAGTTATTGAATTGATCTATCACCTGGATTTGCACAATGCATTGAACCCTAAACAAAGGAAACAGGCTGGGTTTGCAAGCACCCTAAGTAGAAACATAATCAAGGTTAGGACTAACAAGGTCATTATTTGTCCTAGTTAAGTGAGCTGTGTGAACACCACCACACTGAAGCTTCCTTGCAGTGCTACGTGGCTGTGATATGTGTATGGACGTGTGTGCTTGTGTAGATCACCAAATGAATCTTTCTCACACTATGTGGGAGGAAAGGAGGGGTTGCAGCTTGATTGATGTCAGTGGTTCACCACATCATCTGTGCCAAACAGTGCTCAGTGTGAATTGAAGTGGTTGAGACAGACTTGTTCTCATGTGATGAGGGACCATCGCTTGGATGGAGAAGGATTGTAGCTGATGAGGAAGATGGAGGGACTAGGAAGGTTTTACATAGCCAGGCCAATGACTTTAGCCAACAGAGGCAAGAGGCTCTGGCTTCACTTTCTAATAAATGGTTCCAAAATACAAAATGCTAACCAAATTGTTTGCTTTTGGGATGTAAGTACCAGTATTTCCAGTCACCATGTTTACAGCATTTCTTTTGCACCAGCCCGATGGCAGACTTGAATATCATAGACTCTGGCTGATGGATGCCAGATTGTGATTTGCGTACTGCAGAGCAGTGGTGTGCGTGCTGCTTCTCAGCCCACTAGGTGGTCCCCCCAGGCAGGAACAATGATGCACAGCAACCGATTAATGTGGGTGGGCGAAGCCTGAATGAGAGAATGGCCTGCTCAAGGCAGAGATCAAGATAATTAGATGCTTTCCCAGGAAAATAGGGAAAATATAGAGAAAATATACTACAAACAAACAAATTGTCGATAAAAATAATGCAATATATATTTTTAGGAGGAACAAGAGGAACCTTTATAAGGTTACTTTCCTTTGGCAGAGAACAAGACCCAGGAGAACATGATATACTTATTTTTAATTTAATTTAATTTAATTTAATTTTAATTTAAAATAATGTGACGTATCTGAGTCAATCTCAGTTTCTGTTGACTTCATGGATATTCATGGTAGTCTAGATGTGCTTTGCCATTGTCCTCTATTAAGATAGTTTTACTACTTCCCAGTCTAGCCTACTGCCTGATATTCCCTGGTGGTCTCCCATCCAAGTATTAGCCAGACCAAATCCTGCTTAGTTTAGAAGGCTAGACAAGGTTGGTCAGGTGCTACCACCATCTAAGTCTAAGTCATCTAATAACAATCAATCAATCAGTCATGCTGAGATGGTGTGATGGAAGTACAGGAGCAAGCACAAAGGGAACCCAGTCCTATTTCACTTGTTCCAGATTTCAGGAAGGAGCAAATTATTTTCAGCTTGTTGGGAGAGGAAGTGTTGCATGAGGAGCTACTTCTGTCAGGAGCCAACAATTCCAGGAGGGAAGATCTCGGAAGCTCCAAACATTTCAGACTGCTTGCCAGTGGTATAGGTGAGCATCGACTATTCTTTTTTTTTTTTTTCTGCCCAGAGAAAATTCCCACATTCTAATTAAGTATTATTTAACATGCCAGACTGCAGTCTAAGTTCATCATTCTCAGTTATGAATGAATTAACCCTGTTGCTATCACGATTCATAAAATTCTTGCTGACTTACCAATTCAGTGTTATAAACCTGATCAAGAGTTTTCTGCTACTATAAGATGTTGAAGTATCTTTATCCATGCCCATTACTGAAATCCATCTGGAAAAATATAGTGTTCTTTTTCACCCAGTCCACACCATCCATTCTTTTCTCAATTAGCTGTTGTCACACATGTTTTGTTTAGAATGGTAAATTGACATAGATACAAATAGTGTCATAATCTCATCCAAGGAAAATATGGATTCTGAACTAGATCAATCTCATTAGAATGGGGACTGTTTGGCCCAGAGTCCCCCACTCAACCTGTTTCAGCAAGTCATCAAGGATTGATCATGCATAATCCATAGGTAGCATTACGCTTGGCCAAACCTACATGACATAATTCATAGCCTTTCTGTCTTGACTGCGTTAATGGTATTGCAAAAACATTGGCACATTTATTAAAGATTTATACAGTCACACAATTCACAGAATGTGACTTGGAGTGGCATACAACTTCCCAACAACAATAGCAACCACAACCAAAAAAACCAACAACAAGAGCAAAACACACAGTCCGGGCACATCAAAGTATACTCCGCCTCCCAGGATGAGCTCATCTGAGATCCTGGTCCTGATGCCTGAGGAGTAGCCAACTATTGAAAGCCTTCCTGAGGGCCAACAGGGTCAGAGCCAGTAGAATCTCAAGGCAGAAAGAATTCTACCAGGCAGGTGCCACAACTGAAGATGCAGTCTGACTATTATTGGTGGCATGGCCCAATTAGTCAATACAAAGCTTTTCAGCTGAAAATTTTGGAAGAAATTAGGAAAATGACCCAGCAATCTTTCCTAATGAATCCTGTGGCTGGTTTATTATTTTTATTCCCTAGTACCTATAAATTAATGCTGCATAAGAAATCAATTCAACTCTTATTGCTAGCTGCTTGGGTTGTTATTGCAAAACTCTAGAAAACTAAGTACATCTTCCATCAGGTCAGTGATATTTGATCAAGCGTATTTAAAAACATGGCAAATCGACTAAAAACTTAGCACAATAACAAAAAGCTTTTTAGAAAACCTCTACAATGAAGAAAAAATCAGTCCGATTTTATCCTTTATTAGCTGTATTAATGTTTTTCCTAATTCATCAGTACAAAAATAATTTTTGATAGAATATTGGATGTTTGATACATAGGTAAGATCACATTTGTTGTTGTTTAGCTGCTCAGTCACTTCAGAGTTTGTTTGCTGATGGACATAATTTTATTACTGTTTTATAAGATCAATAAATCTCATAACAAAGCAGGGGTATGTACGGAGGAGGTTTTTTAAAAAATCAAGATGGTGGCTGCAACTGTGTGATGAAAACCCCTTTCAAGATGGTGGCTGCAACTGTGTGATGAAAACCCCT
This sequence comes from Liasis olivaceus, assembly GCA_030867105.1. Taxonomy (NCBI): domain Eukaryota; kingdom Metazoa; phylum Chordata; class Lepidosauria; order Squamata; family Pythonidae; genus Liasis; species Liasis olivaceus. The sequence goes on from CM061350.1 coordinate 185,371,478, forward strand.
TTCAAGATGGTGGCTGCAACTGTGTGATGAAAACACCTGCACAAACATCAGAAGCCATAGCTTGGCCACTGCATTTGATCAATATTTTGGAGGCCTTGGTAGTGAGCTTGGAAGTTTGCTTTTTCAGCCAATCTATCTCTCCAGCTCTTTTTCTTGGAAGAGTTTGTGAACAAATTGGGTCAACTGACAGACATTCCCAAAACACAAATAAATAAGTGGAGTTTGTTTAATCCTGTACACGATTGAGTTTGTTTTTAGTTAAATGTAAATCTCTGGGGGTAGTTTGTAGGGTCAATTGATTCTTTTTTTTATGTTCCCAGAACATATTAACTAATTTCTGACTCAGTTCAACACAATGGGGGGAAATAGCCATTAATTCAAAATCTCAGTTTGAATCATGAAACTATTAAAGTTCACTACATATATGGTGAGTCTAAGAACTATGAACCTGTTAGATTTAGCTTAGAAATTGATGTGAATTTCAGCAGAATCACTGCCTGCCTATGAAGAAGGAATATTGCATCATCATCAACATCATCATCATCATCATCATCATCATCAAAGGATCTAGAACTGTAGGAGTATCCTACAAATAATAGCATGCAGTTGGGACAAGCTTCATCTTGTTTTATGGAAAGCCTCTCTGAAGAGATAAAGACAGGTGTATCAGAGTGTGAATTTATCACACAAAACAGGTGCGAACACTATGCCTGTTCATTCAAGGTTACATTTATAGCTTATTCAAATCCTGCTTTTAAGGCTTAGCACTAATTCATATCATTTTCCCTTTCACCAACCCAACAGTGATACTTATAGCTACATTACTGAAATCCCCAAATAATGATGTTATTTAGATTTGCATGCCTAAAAGACAACCCATGTTTACTTCAGAGTATTGACAAACAAAAACAAGCCCATACTTTGGATTTTTCATGAGAATTAATTCCATCTGGCTATCACCATAAGTGAATGAATGAATGAAGTGAGTAAACATGTGGAACAGTGGCAATGTGTTTAATATTTATGCAGATAACCATCAAGAACATTCTTTATTTGAACTAGAGAATTTGAACTAGAGTCAGTACTGTGAACACATACTGCTCTGAGAAAGCAGCATACCTCTTTTTGGAAACAGCTAAGATTCATCCAGAAGGGAGAGAAACATTTTGGACAAATATTGCTTAATAGGGGTTCAATTCCCTCTTTCTCATGAGGCTCTGCTTGCGGTCAGGTCAGTTAAAAATGAAGAAAAGGGGATTTTCTTCACTCTTGAGATCTTGACTGATGAGACACTGTTCATGTAATTTACTGTTGTGTGAACTGATTTTTTAAAAAATAAGGAGGCTTTAACTCATCATCCTAGCTCTGTCCTATTTCTGATCTAAATCATGCTCCTGTTCCTGCTATCTGCAGTCAAGAAAAGATGGTGTTCATTCCAGTTGTAATAGGAAAGTTCTGTTTGCTCCACACCTACCAACAATCATATTAGGGTCCAAATTTTCCCCTAATTTGTCTTCAAATTTTAAAGAGGGTAGGGGGCTAGATTAGCAAAGCAGAAATCAAAGGGTCATGATCAAACAGAGGCTATATTACCCTAGCTGTTCAATCCAAGATGGTCTGCATTTCTAATTAAAAATCAAATGTTACATTTCAGCAGGATGAAGAAGAACCATTGTCAAAATCCAGTGTGTGGTTTGGAAGCTGAACAACAGAAGTAAATACTTCTGTTGAACTTGCTCCCAGAGAATTATAATCATGCTTCATAAATGTAATTGTGAGATTTTATTAGGTTTCTTAATGTCTGTGGTTTAAACTGGAGATTTTAATCAATGTTCTCAATCCTTTGAACATAAAGAAAAGCAAGATCGATCGATCTACTTGTCTACCCTGGAAGGCATGTTATGAATTTTCCTTATGGGCATGGCTATGAAGGGTACCATAAACAGTTCTTACATTTTGAAATTTGCAGCACTTAGAATTGGAGATATGTGAGTGTGTTGATACATAAATATTAAAATTGTTCTCTGGCATTCATTCTAGATATCTTGCAATTAAATCTCAGTGGGAATGGATAAAGAAAAGCCTTTATATCAAATCAACACAAAATTGAAGTATACTGTTTCTCTTCCATATCTATATGACAACAGAAACAAATATGATAAATAAATTCAAATCTATTTCCTTCTGCTATAAAAGGAAATCATAAAAATGGAAGCCATTATTTTAAATCATCCAACAGCTTTCCTCAACCTGGTGCCTTCTAGATGTATTGGATGTCAATTCCCTTCATCCTCATTGCCATTGGCTGGAGATGATGGTAGCATTAATCCGTACGTTTCCGAAGAGTGCCAAGTGGAGCAAAAGAAAGTAAATAAATGGACATAATTCTACATAGTACCTAGAATGGCCTTTTCTTGCCCTCTATAAAACAGGCTAAGATTTTATTCTAATTACACACACACACACAGCCTTTAGGCTGTTGCAATCTGGTTTGCCTTAAAGTGGGAATTACCCTTCAAGGGCTAAGGGCTTATCATTCACTGTTGAGCCTTGGTCGTATATTCTTTGAGGAAATGATGACAGGCTGAGGTAGATGGAAAAAGGAGTGAATCACTCTCCTATGTAACAAGAATTTCATAATGGGCAAAACCCCCATCAACTGAGACAATCTTTGGCCTTTTAGCCTGGTCACAGCTGGAAATTATGACAGGCTCAACTTCTATATCCCAAATGTTCCTTCATGTCTATGGTCACTGATTAACTGGAGGCTCTTCTTTAGCTATCACTGATGGGAAGAATGCTCTTGATATTCATAGGATCTACACCCGAGTCTCTTTCATGCGTGGGGCTATTTTTTCCAAATGCAACTACCAGTTAGCAAGCATATTAAAATGTGAAATAGAGCATAGCCTTGGAACTCCAGCAGAAATAGGCGATGTTAAAAAGGTCACTTTAGCATAGGAATAGTGGCTTCAGTTTGCTGCTGTTTCCAAAGTCCATTCACTATCTGTGATTGTGCAGATTGGGGGGTGGGGGGAATGTTTAGAAACTAACTGTGTACACTTCATTCATATGCATTTAAATTAGTTTTTGAAAGTGCTGATTTCTTGCCTGCCAATCCTGCCTCCTAAGACAGCTGTGAACACAAGTGCTTGATATTCTACTAGTAACTTTTTACAAATTAAAGCTTTGGGGGTCTGGTCTTACTGAGTCAAGAGATTACTCTCAGATAGGTGCTTCTGTGCAGTCGGACTTTGAAGCTTTCCACTTGAGCAAAACTAATACCACAGTTTTAAAACATCTTCCACTCGGCAGCACACAGAAACCACAATCACCAAAAGATCCCTCAGAAAAATACATGGTGGGGAAACTACAGACATAAAAATAGCAGCAGCAGCAGCAGAAGACAACAAGTGGTAGTATGTTGTGCATTTTTTGAGTGAAGCATTCATCATGCTGATGGGCTTTAATGGCTGTTTAAATCTGTGCATTGAAATAATGCAACGAATCCCCTCAGTTAGTTAGGCTTGACTTCCTATAGACCCATGTAAGATTCTGTCTGGTTCCATGTTTTTCAATCTGGTTCTATGTTTTAGAAAACTAGCAGGGTTTCAGAAGCTTGGGAGATGGTGAAACTTGTGTCCCAAGGCAGTGAGCAGTCACTGATCTGGAAAAAAACAACAACCCTGAAATGTCCTTATCTTTGATGCAAACGTGGGTCCATTCAGCCCAATAAGTAGTATTTTAACTGATGGCAATTCTCCAATACTTTGTGCAGAAATTAGGGGTATCACTTTGTTTTCTATATATTATAGGAAGCCAAGGTTAAAATTTAACTCCTCAAATTTCCAGCCAGCATGGCCCTTGGATATGCTTTCTGGGAATCACAGGAGTTGAAGTTCAACTAATCTGAAGGGCACCCAGTTGGAGAAGTTGGCAGCAGAATAATGCTGCCTTCATTAGGTCTGATCTCTGCTCACATTATGAGCTTTCCAGTAACATAGCTCTGAAATTTTAAAAGAGAGAAAAAAATAGAGTAATATTTTTGAGAAATTGCATGATTTTAATGATGTTATATGTTTCTAAGTGTTTCTAACCCTTGCAGTATCTTTGTGCAGTGATCCTGTCTTTTCCCGAATGTCTCTCCTTTGAACTGAAAAAGGCAGATAATGAAATGGGAAAAATGGAAGGATTACAATAGAAGACAATGTCATCTTCCCACCCCTACCAATCCTTAGTCACAAGAAAGCAGCAGAGGAGACTCTCTCTATGGTTGGGTCATGCCTAGTTGTTCCTAACCTCAGTCTAGATGTGAAGCTCACACAGTATAGCTCAGTAAAACTTTAATTCATCCCTTGTCCTCCACTTTTCATTAAGAACTTAAGTGCCTCTAGCCTTTTCAGTTGTCATGCAGGAATGGTGACTAGTTAGTATGCTCACCTGACCTTCTACAAATATTATTTGAACGTACCCAACGTAAGGACAGGAAATGCAGTTTTACTGATTTTTAAGAGGAAGGGACTTCCAGTGTATCTTGTTTTCTATGACAGGAACAATTTGGTGTATTAAACTCCAAAAGTTTTGAAATGGTGACATTTGCAAAATGTGTTCCAAAGTGATCAACCAAGCTGGATTTTGCCCCATTCTACTTATACTGTGTATGTTTCACTAGCTCATTTCCAACTAGCTGTCTTCTCACTGGAGTGCATCACATTCCTTGGGAATAGTCACAGTTTTATTAAGTACCTAAGATCACACTATACAGTGACAACATATAACAACAGTAAACACTCCACATAATTCTGCTTGGGTCATCAAACGAAGTGGGACAATGATTGATTGGATTTCAGTAAATGTAGCTTGGAAGAAGGTTGCTGGCAAGAGAAAGACTGTTTAGGGCTCAGAAGAATGTGCAGGGCAATCACAAAGTGTTACACACTGCAGAGCAGAAAGAAGAGATAGTTAAATTGCAGGACATAAAACCTGTGGTAGGAGATAGGGGAAATGCTTTCTTGCTATATGCAACTTAACACTGATGCTTCAGCTAGCTAGAGCTCTTAGCCCATCTACCTGGTACCTGTAATGCAAGTCTCCTTCAGTAAGAGAACATATATCTTCAAGATTTTCCTGATCATCAAACTATACATTTTCCAAATCTTTACAACACACATTTAAATACATGTTGTATATTTCAGATTGGTCTTTACTCTTTCAGATCTCTGTTAATATCCATATCACTTCAATTATGAAGGAACAAGTTCACTGGATGAGAGTAACAACCAGAAATAAGAGATGTAGAAAATATTCTACACTACTGGAACTCAAAAGCAGCTATGAGGTCTTCACAGAAGAAACAGATTCTGAACCTTCATGGAAAGAAAAAGAGGCACTGAGAATGTGAGAAAGGATGGTGGATCAATGAAGGGCAGAGGGGATAGTTGTGTCCTACAAGAGAATGAAGAGAAAACTCCAGGTAGTTGATGACTCACTACTTCAGAGAACTGAAACAAATCTGTGGCAATCAGATTCATCAGCTTAACAGTGTGCTATCTGCCAGGGACAAGGATGAGAGACGTAACAGAACAACTTCCAAGATTTATCAAGTACATTAATAGTGATCCCTTTCTGCTAATCTATGTGGGGACAAATTATATTAGCAAGAACAGTTTCAAATATATCACCGTGAATGTGGCTCAATGTTCCCTGCAATATGTCAAAGATCCTTTGGTGTTGGCCAGAAAAAAAAAGTCTTCTTTCCTATTTATTTCTGTTGGGCATGAAGGTGGCTGATCAAAACTTACTGGAGGAGATGGAAAGGGCAGTTGCAGTGGAAATGACAGAGGCATCCTTCCAATGAATGCAGGCAAGGCTCTGGAAGAATGAAACTAAGACAGCAGTTGACCGAAGACTCCATCTGTGGATAACACACTATATGGAGAAGAGCACTACCACACCAAGTATCAGAACCCAAGGAAACCTTAATAGTGCTTCCTATGGGAAAAAGCCTATTGCCACTGTTCCTGAAAACTTGTCCTTGTCATGTTCCTGTTTGCAGCTATGGTGGCTCCGTGCATGGAGCAGCTGTACACAGGTTGGTAGGGTTCTGCTTCTCATGACAGCAATTTCGAAGAAAGTGAGAAAGATCACAACAACCACATGAGTACAGGCTGTAGTAAGGGTCTATTCAGATCTGCACATACATGCAAAATATTATCATTGTATGTGGATATCATGGTTACAAACATTGCATGAAAAACCCTTGCAAACAAACAGGAGATAATAAGTGAACTGCCCCAGGTGAGAATACTATTTTTTTGCTGATCTGGCATACTATTTTAAAAGGTGGGTTGCAGTTACTGGAGCTAGAGATTTATGAAAAGTATTGCCAAAAAATATATAAAAAATTACTAAGAGCTATTACTAAACTGGAACAACAGTATTAAACCCTGTTGGCACAAAGCGCATATTGATATGTGAAAATGAATAGCCTTGCTCCCTGCAATAGATTCTCGTTTAGAATGGCTAGATTTTGACATGGATGCTGGACTGCCTTTGTACAGATTTTTCAAAAAGTTCAGCTGTTAGCAAGTCCAACTGTAAGTCCTTATCTTTAGCCAGGATCAGTCTATGAGGCCAACATTTCATAGATTCCAGTGCATCTTCAAGTATCTATGGATATTGGATATTGTTCTCATCTCTGGCTGTGTCATTCCACTGTGTCTTTTATCAAGTCTTTTATCAACAGTGAAACCACTGATTTTCCAGCTTCAAATAGAACATTATTTTCTGACAGTGCTTTAAATCTGTTCAGGTGATTAGAGAACTTGTTTACCCAATTTCCTCAATATGACAATATGTATAGTGTCATGTTTCTGTGGAAGGAGAGGTATGTATTAGACACATCGTAAGAGCATGGTGTTATTTTTGGGTCAACTAACTCATTTAATTTCTTTTTTTTTTAAATTATCTGCAAGTTTGTTTGTCCTAGATATGATATAAACAAAAATATTTATGCATAGTTGTAAAAGTGTCCTAATTATATAGAAGTCCAGAAAAAAAATAAAGATGGATCTTAGTATTTACTATTGCACTACCCACGCAGGTACAAATAGAGATAAATCTGAGTGGGAGGTGGGGTAAACAAAAGGGAAAAAAAACAAAACCCAATGATCAGAAAATCATGAAAGATTGCCAAATATGAAAATTTGAGGTCACAGAAGGTGAGGTTACAGAAGGCGGGGGTCAGGAAGTGGTGGAAAATCTTACCAAAAGTGTTGGAGCAGCATAAGTAAACTAAACCATTTTGTCCTGTTCAGGTTTAAAATAGACTGCATCATCTGTCAACAATGAAAAGCTGGCTTAATAATTATTCAAGAACAACAAATCACACTCCACTTCACCAGATCTATGGATTATATTCTGTAGAAAGGAGGTTTACCTTCCAGTGCTATTCTCCCTACTTTCTTTGGCTCCCTGAATAATTCTCCATTCTCAGGGTTATATTCTTTGCATTTCATGTGCTCCATGAAAGTGTAATCAACGTTCAAGGTGCCATGTTGCTCTTGTTCAAAGTTTTTCAACCTTGGCAACTTTAAGATGGGTGGACTTCAACTCCCAGAATTCCCCAGCCAGTCCACACATCTTAAACACTTTCTCTCTTTCCTTCCCATGTCAGTAATTATTTTTATCCCTGGAGCTTTCTCCCACATGCCTATCAGATAAGTTTTCTTCTGGGAAATTATGGGGCTGAACCTGATCTTTTCCTCCCCTCCTCTTCCTTTTATTCATCTGTCCTTGCCTCCAAGTTCAAAAGGTGTTCTTCTGCCAAACACACCTAAAACATATAAATAGAACAAAATCCCCCAGTAGCTAAATGTGAGTTTACAAGGGGTTAATAAATAACACAGAAGACCAAACCCAAAGTAACCATGAAAGCATTTAAGGCAACACATCCCATGTCAAATAGTTTTGTTTCAAGCTTCAGCTTTAATTATAAGTTGCCATGTAAAATGATGACATAGTGTTATAATAGGCACACAGAATGCACTAATCTGATAGTATATCTTGGCGTTCAACAATAGGTGCAGTGAACCAGCCTAAGCTGCTCATTCTGGACATATCTGCAAACTCCACCTAGATACTTATCGGTCTCTTTAATTAAGTGGAGGGAAACATCTTGAGGACATACCCATAATACCAGACTTCCATGAGAGGAGAATCCCTATGAGTCGCCAGTAACTTCTCTTTACTGCCACCAATTGGGGTCAGTTTCCCACATTACTTTTGAGCCCCAACTCAAGATTCATTGGAGTGAGCTTCAGAGTGAAAGCAAAAGAGAACAAGTCAAACAAGGGAGACCTGTGAGAGAAGGTTGCAGGATACGTTACTGTATTCCCTGTTCAGAATTCCAGCAATTCCATTCCACTCCTCTGTTGCTGAGTTTTCCATCCCTCACATCACCTTTCTATGACCCTGGAGCATGCTCAGCCTATGTTAGGCTGTTTTTGACACACACCCTATGGGAATAATTGTTTGTAATTGTTTCTGTAGTTCTGCACACCTCTGTGCCCAGCTGTTGCCATTTTGGTATCCCTCACAGCCAGAACGTTAGAAGACAGTGGGCAAAGAGCATGAAATCAGAACTTTATCTTCAGAGCTTCATGGAGTTGGAAGGGGACATTTAGGCCTCTGAATCTAATTCCTCTGTAAGAATTCAAATGAAAGCATCTCAGAGAAAGGGCCTTCTAGCTTTTACTATGGGTTTCAGGAAAAGCAAAATAAAATTTAATGTATGTTACAATAGGGGGAAATTATCATTCTGAACCTCTCACTGATTCAGTGTATTCATACTGAACTATGTCAAATGATTCTACCTCTGGTCTACTTATATCCCAGGAGAGGAGCACAAGTGGTCTGCCCTCTCACAGACATGTCTGGCTCCCCATGTACCATTGGTGAGCATGTTCATTAGGTGATCTTGGACCAAATTACGGCTGACAAGAGAACCATGTTTGCTCCCTTGAGGAAAGGCAGACTACCAGTACATAAATAAAGACTAATGTGGCCCATGTGTGTTAAATCTTGTGCTTGCTATAGGCTGATTTTGCACAGTCAATTTTCCAGATAAAACCTGTTCATCACTCATCTGGGTTTATTGGTAATGAATTTTATGTGTGTTGACCATCTTCAAGTGGGAGGGTCCAGATATTCAGGTAGGTAACACAATCAGCTATGTCACTGCCATCAGTCTCAATTGATATTGCCTGGTGTGGCTTATAAATAATCAACAATGTTCCTTTAGTTTGGATTACATATGCCAGCTTTCTGAATGCTTGGGAGTTCCCACCCTACATGTCACACAGATGGGAACTGAATAACTGTCTTGTTTCATTTTGGTTGATGTATGCATGTTTGTGCATGCACACATATGGCAGTGTTCCTACTGTCATTACATGCAATCTTCTTGCCTGCTATCCATTTGTATTATGCTTGACTTATATTACTTGTCATGCTGGCAGTTTTAGCATGGGGTGTATTGGATTCTCATAACTTCTGCTGCAAACTGGATTCCATGGGTTAAACATTTGCTTGGATTAGGGGTTATTTCCTTAATTTGGAATAGTTTGGCAGATTGGACTAGATCTCTTTGCTTGCATGGAAGAATCTTCACACCATCATAGAAGCCATCCAGACTTTGTCAGTTGCCAGATATTTACCATTTTTACTACTTAAAATAGGGCACATTTCTTTTCCTGCCTTTAAACCAGGATTTCTTAACTAAGGGCCAGGAATTCTAGAGCTGTGGTTCCAATACATGCCAAAAACATTGGTTTGAGGAAGGTAAGAGTAAATATATAGAATCTGTAAGACCAAAGTTAATTGCTGTTTGCCCCTTTCTGCTGAGAAGCTATGATGGGCATTAAATATTGCATTATTATGTAACAGTAGGAAACTATTTAGGACTAGAATTTTACTTAATTACTTCTTCCCTTTTCATTTCTCTGCTGGTATGACTTAGAAGTACAAGCTCTTATTTCAAACCATAAACTCTCTTGAGTGCTTTGGCAGAAAGTAATCTATGTAAATGTAAAAACATGCTATAAATCCCACTGAAACTAATGGAAAAAATCATTACAATTCTTCAGCCCCTTTGCTTTTAATGAGCATGATCTTAAGCTAATAACCCCCTTTTCTCATCTTTTGTTGGTTTTCAAGCATATGTTCATAGTATTGCAAATGTAGGGCTAACACAGATGGGAAGCTAAGGACAGGATTGCTTCCTTAGGTGCTTAGGTGCAAACCTATCTGTGAGATGGGCAGCTATATAAATTTCATACCTGAGGGACCGTCTCATCCCCATTACATCAACCTGTCCCACCTGGTCAGGCAGAGAGGACATGTTGCAGACCCCGTCAGCAAGAGAATGTTGGCTGGTGGGGCCCAGGAAGAGAGCCTTCCCTACTGTTGCCCCTGCCCTTTGGAATATTCTCCCCCCAGAGGTGTGGTGGGCCCCTACCCTCCCGGCTTTCCAAAAAGGTTTAAAGACCTGGCTCTGTCAGTGTGCATGGGGTGATATGGGCTTTACCCATCCCTGGGGGTGGTTAGCCCCCTGACAATGCTCCCTGGAATTACTTGCCAACTCTCCATCTTTCTTGGAACCTATTTATTTTCAGGACTGTTTTTATATTGCATTTTAATGAATTTTATCTCTGCTTTAAACTGCCCAGAGTTGTTTCAACAAGGTGGGCGGTGACAAACTTGATAAATAACATAAAAAAATAACATATATAAAAAGAGAGGAAAGAAAATTTAACTCAATATAAATTAGGCCCTGCTTTCCATCCCAGAAGGGAATCCACCATTAGTACCAAGGACAACTACCTTTCTAGTTAAAAAACAGCTACTGTAGAGGACTACAGTCTGGATTAAGGCAGCAATATGTTATATGATTGAATCCATTCTTTCCATAGAGATGTGCTCCTGTACATCTGTATCCCCTGGAGGCTGCCTAGTTGACAGATATGAGAAAGTCTCCTTTGAGTTGGCCTTGACTTGGTGACAGTATGGGCACATCCATGTAGTCTTCTTGGCAGCAGTGCAAAAGGTGTTTGCCAATGTGTTCCTTTATAGTGTGGTCTTTTAGTTCACCTTTCAGAATGCCACACTGCTATGGTATTCCCTGGGGTCTCTTGTCCCAGCATCTTTTCAAAATCAACTCTGAAGCGCTGCACAGCCTTAGAAAATACTATTTTTTCATCCTCTTGGTCTCTCCTTCTTTTTAGTAATGTTTTAATTTAAGGTTTTATGTGTTCATATATTTTATGTTCTAATGTTTGTTGTGAATCGCCCAGAGTTCCCCCATTGGGGGGAGATGGGCAGTTGAAAAATGTAATAAATAAATAATAAATAAATAAATAAATTTTTATACCAGTGCAGTTAATGACGATTTAAAGCTATTATACTCTCAGGCTAAGGATGAGGTCTGAGCAAAACCGTGGGAACAAAGGGATGAAGGATAAAAACTGGTGGTGTTGGGATATGGTTGCGCCAAGGCTATGTGGAAAGCAGACTCTTAGTGGGTGAATTAATATAGAGATCTGCACTTTTAAAGGAAGGCAACTGGGTGGACAGATCCCTTGATTTCTTAGATACAAGTGTATCACTGGGGCTCCTATTATGCTTTTATTTATGTATTAAATTTCTGTCCTGCCACAGTGAAAAGGGTCTCAGTGGTTATAGGTGAAAAGGCTTGTGAGTGGTTTTTCATTTTTTGTTTAATAACAATGATGGTGGTAATGGACAAGTTATTTTAACAATTCTAAACTGAAGAGATCATTCGTAGTATAGCATTTATCATGTTTCTTTTGTAGAAGAAGGCAACCTGCCTTAAGCCTGTGAGGATCGAAGCAGGAGACAAATTGCATGAAAATACATACATACATTTGGTTAAGATTCTTGACTTCTTGCAACCTACATTTCACCCATTTACTTACACAGAAACCACAGAACTCTCTAAGCCAGGATGGCTTAGATGTTTGGACCTCAACTCCTAGAATTTCCCAGCCAGCATGCTTAAAGTTGCCAAGTTTGAAAAACACTGTTCTAAGGCTTATTGACAGATAAATGTGCATAGGATTGCTGCAATGAAGGCTGATCCTATGCCTCTTGCTCAGAAGCATTTTGCATGGGTATTTATGCATTTGCATCTTACAAAATAATTTTATTTAGGATTATGCAGGCATTAAACCCTGGGATCTTCAGTGGGATTTACTTCCAGGAAAATGTGCATAGGATTGCAACTTTTGGTGAATAGGTAAATACTTAATCATGAATATGTCCCAGGCCAGGCAGGGACCATGTTCTAGGTAACTCTGTTTTGTCAGAGGTGAATTATGCATCAATTGCATCTCTTATAGAGACATAAAGGTCTTTTTAAAGGGTCACCCTAAGCAAGGGGGAGAGTGGCATTATTATTATGGCCATTTACAGTCTACCAGATAGTTCTTACTGGATTTGATATATTTGACTATCAGATCCTTCCCAAGGGTCTAGAATAGTTAAAGAATTGTAATATATGTATTGTTCCAAGTAATGCAACTTTTTGTAATTGAAGTGTTCTTTTGATCTTTTGATATGTACCACTACTGCTTTCATTTTCAACATTCGCTTAATTTCTATTTTAAGGTATTTATTTCCCTACTTTTTCTAGTTCTTTCTCTCTTTTTTTTATAATATTTTATTGAGATTTTAAAGATACATATTTAAAAGTTAGAAATGAAAAGAAAAATTTGAAATACAAACTATAAAGAAAAAGAAAAGAAAAGGTGAGGTAAAGTAAAAGAAAAAAAGATATGAAAAATAGATAACTTCCAATCTATCTCTGGTCTTAGAAATAGTAAGGCTATCATAAGTGCTAGCTTTTAATACATTAAATAGGAATAATTCTTTGTCTAAATATATCCCATTACATTTATAATCTAATCTTCAAATCCCCATGTAAGCTTCACCCCACCTGCATTTTGCAAATAGTCCATCAATGGTTTCCATTCTTTTAGGTAGTAATTGTTTGAGTTTTCTAGTTCTTTCTCATTGACCCTTCTGCCTCCAGCTACTGCAATGTCAATTATCCATACCTGTTTCTTTACAACTACAGTCATCTCTGGCTGCCGCTGCCCCTCCTCCTCCTCCTCCTCTTTTTCCTATTTATATCCCAACTTTCTGCCCAGAGGGCACCGAAGCCAATTAACAATAAAAATATTGCAATATATTAACAGTTAATCTGATTTTTATTTATATGTTGATTACAAGCTAATACACTTTTAGTTATACATTTAACTATTAACTAATTCAAACTGAAAAGATGTGGGTAAATAATGAAGTTCTGACCTTTCTCCTAAAAACAGCAGAACTGAGTGTAGTTGCTGGGGGGAGCACCCTTCAGAGCTTGAACCATACAGGAGAAACCTTTGTTGGTATCCAGCAAACCAGTTTTGGAAAAAGAGGGCTTCTCCTATTTACTTTTATTTCTGGACTGGTTCATAACCGAGAAACCATTTAGGGACGTATAGGTTTAAAACAACATCTTATATTGTGCCTGAAAAAGCAACCATGGGATTTTTTTAAGCTGAAGTGATCAATGCAATATGTCATTAGGTCTTCAGCCATATTGATGGCAGTTGGCAGATTAAGTTTTTCTATGTGGCTCACAAATTTCTGTATGTTTGAGTGCTGGTAGTGTTTTTGTTTTTACTAAAAACCAACTGAGTATTTCAGCTCTGTCCCATTTAATAATTTTGTCCCATCTTTAACAGCCTGCAGTTTATATCTTGAAAGCATATCTCAGCTTTGATTTCAACATCTCATGGGACCCTAGAATGCCTGATACAGTATGCATAGTGGATATGATTATAATTTGAGTCCATCATCTGTAAACTTGCTGATTTGTCACTTCCAAGGGAATTAGAATAGGGGATTGGTATATTTAGGTTTTATAGCCTTTTAAACTCATGCATCTCTGTCATGGAAGTGCTAAGAATTATCCATTTTAGCTTCTGTAGTCAGCTTCATATTACAACCCTGGACCCAGCATTTGAGTTATAAAATTCTGCATGGCTTGGCATCATCTGGGAGAAGCTGTTTGTGGTACCCAAATTTCATGTGCTGAAGCAATAAAACACTTTTTTTCAATGATGGCACCCATACTCTGGAACAGTCTCCCTCTGGAAGTTGTCCACCTTGGTGATCGTCTGTAGAAGGTAGTGAAAACCATACTGTTACTGAAAGCCTTTAAGGAATGGTTGCATGGCATCTGAAACTGAAAGGGTTATTTATGTGTTTGACAAAATTTAGAGCCCAGACCAGTCCTGATAGACTCTGGATAGCATACAAGATAAGATGTCTATGCTTATTTTTATTTCTTATCTAATCTAATCATTCTTCAGTACTATTCTGTAATGGCACCCTCAGTCTTAGTTTGGTATTTGGTTTATTGGTATTATGTAGTATATTGTTGTGATGGCTGTTTTGATTTACAAACTGTCTTGCATATTATTATTTTTCTTTGAATCTTTCATTGTGTTTTTCAGCTGTTGTAAACTTCCATGAATATATTAGATTTGGTATCAGGTCTGGAAGTGGGGGCATGCTGCGGGTCCCATCTGTCAGGGAATTACATTTGGTGGGTCCCAGGGGCAGGCCTTCTCTGCCATGGTGCCCACCTTGTGGAATCTTCTCCCCTTGGAAGTGAGGTTAGCTCTATCCCTCTTAACATTCTGCAAGTCCCTCAAGACCTGGCTATGTGATCAGGCTTGGAGGTCCCAGGGGACTGGGGAGATTTTGCGATGGCTCCCTTATTGTGGTTAATATCATCCTCTCTTGTTCTGTGTGCTTTTTATAGTTTTTAATAATGACTGTTTTATATGTATTTATTGGTTTTTGGCTTAACTGAGATGGGCAGCTATATAAATATGATAAATAAAATAAATAATAAAAATGTAATTCTTCTTCTTCTTCTTCATCTTCTTCTTCTTCTTCTTCTTCCTCTTCCATCATCATCATCATCGATGCCCTGGATTAATGCAGATGTGGGGAATACTGGCAGCCTAGTATAAAATAATGGAATGTGCAGATCTCCTAAAAATATTGCTGAGACCTTTTTTTGCACCCCTAAAAAGTTCTTTGGTAATTTTTCTCAGGGGTCATATATGTTGGTCTCAAATTCTGCTTTGGATGAGATTTCATACAAGATTCCAGTAGGTACAACAGTGTGAAATTGTAAGCTTCCTTGTATTGTGTTTATAGTGCTGTGTCAATCCAGGTAATGAGATCTCTAGACTGGGACAAGCAATCTCAGGTTGGATTTCAGTCCAAAACATCTGGAGGGCATCAGGTTGGTCTAGGGCAATCAATAGAGACAATTAATATATCATTTAAGAAAGCATGTTAGTAGTCCTTTAATTATTCAGTGCATAAAAGGACAGCATTGAGGACTTTTTAACTTACACTGAAGGTGGGCAAGGAAAGATATAAAACAGATATGGGCAGTTATGCAGACTTCTGCCTGCAGTAAATCAGGAGCTTGGAACTAGAAGTTCAGACAATCAGGATAAAAGGGCAAGGTGATAAATGCAAGGCAGCCTTCACCTTGGGTGGATGTTATTACTCAAGCACAGTTCTACTGAGGCAGGAAGCCCTCTTAATTCTTTTTTCTCAGAAGAATCAATAGTCATCTTTGGCAAAGTCAGCCTACCAGTTGGCTGAAGAATCTTCAACAGAGATTGTGAAGATTCTTCAGCCTCCTAAAACCTTGTACTAGGATGCTGAAATGTCATGAACTTTCGCCATTTTGCAGGACATCTGATCCAGCATAAGAGATTGTGCAATGGTACCTGGTGCTAGAAAAAAATTCCAACCTTCATACAGAAAATGTTTCTGTTGGGAAACCTCAGTAACACTCTGTCACCACATGATCAGCATTCCTTCATTATTTATTGAGAAGCTGCAGTGACACAGCTTACCCCACGGGGCAGCAATCAGCTATTTCTGACTATCGTCAATCTTGCAGGTTTGAGACTGAATTTTTAAATATTTGCTTTTGTGGCCAAAGGGTCACAAGTAAATGGTTTCAAAGATGATTTCAGTTCAGTGATCATTAATGCTGCCCTCTCTGCTTTCTTCTCAATTCCCTCCAGTTTTAATATGTATTCATTGCCCTGTTAAATACATCTAGATCATCCATGAAACAAGACCTTCTTAATTGTATAGTTGCATCTCCTTATTACAGTGGGAGGTTACTGCTAATCAATGATAAATTGGAAAGACAACATCAAGATAAAGATTAGTACATACAATAATTTAACCCCTTGTCATATAAAATCCTTGACATAAATCTATATAACAACCCATTCATTCAGTTTCTGAATCACCGGTTGTAGTTTATTCAATAAATCCTGACTAAACAAACCATGGCTTAGTGCAATATGAGAAGCTTAGCTCTAGCAAGCCAGAAAGTGCTTAACAGATCCCTGGATTTGCTTTATTGAAGAGTGGGGATATATAATGGCTAGTTGTCCATCATATATATATGGCTTGTATTCTATTTTTGAACCAAAAGTTTTGCATGACTGTGCTAAAGCATGGCTCTAATCCAGCCAAAGTGAATCATCAGAGTATTGATATGTCAAAATTAATATTTCCAACAATGTAGGCCAGGATTGGGGAAGTTGTTGCCCTCAAGATGTGGCAGAACTACAGTTCTCACAATCCCTAGGCCTTAAGATGGATATCTGCTTCCTCTGGGACTAGTAATTCAGCCACATCTGGAATGGCACATCTCTTTCAAGGCCAGAGTCTTTAAAGCCTTTTTTGGAGATACTGATGACTAAAGTTAAGACTGTTGGTGTTAGGGCTGTGCAAATTATTCAAAAGACATTTTCCAAAGTATGTTAGCATGAGTAAAGCAGTACTTCTTGAGGAGTTGAAGCAGCTGTGTCCTTTAGGCTCATAAAGTTCTTCCATAGCTGTCTCTGTTGGTGATACAGGCAACAAAGTACACTTCTGCTGGGACTGTCCTTGAAGTAGCCATGTTGAGCCTTTCAAAGGTGCAGCTGCTTTAATGCTTTGGGTGGAATGCTTTGGTCCTCCTAACATGCCTTGTAGCACCTCTTTAGAATACTTTGTGCAGTTCTAATTTGCATGCAGTGTTCTACCACTAAGCTGCAATCATTACCACCATGTCGATTGCATCTAAAATGCATTTCTTTTGCAGAAACTACAGCTAGGGCGATTACGAATTAAACTCAAGCATTTTCCTGTTCTGATCAGCTTGCTCATATACTGTACATGCCTTCAGAAACCACAACAGAAGCTATTGCAGAATATACTAACAACCATACTGTAGAGAAAAAAAGCCTTCAGAAATGATATGGTAGATTGAGGCTTCTTATATTCAGACATGCTAAATTAACTCTGCTATTTTAGTTTGTGCAACTTTCAGATGCAACCCCCTCTGTTCCCTTGGTAGCTTTAGGGTTCATGTAACAAAGAGAAGGAAAAGAACCACAGACTGTGGAAGACTGATGGTAGACTCCAGCTGGAATATGGGCCTTGGCAGATGCCCAAAGATATCAAGCCCCACCTCCAGTCCACCCTGCTTTCTTCCTTTAATTTGGGGCAGGAATGGGAAATCTGTGGTTTTCCAGGTATTGTTGGACTGCGACCCCCATCATCCAAGTTTATTGTCTATTTTACAGAGGTTGCAGCCCTAAAGGACCTGGAGGAGCAGAGGTTCCTTAGGGCTTTTGCATGAGCAACCTCTTCTGGTGGCCTGGGTTAAGAATCCCTCCAGCAAGCTCTGTTTAATGTTCCAAATAAATCAACAATGTTACCAACATCTGTGTGGGAACTTGAATTCAATAGTCAAGATTCAACAGATGACAGTGCCCTCAGGTAGCAATCTTTATGTAATCAGTTTTAGGAAACGAAAAGCCCCCTGTTTTATCTGTGAACCATTGGCCCATATGGTGCTTCATTTTCCCATCTGAAACAAAAGGATTCCAAAGTGCTTTACGGGACTCTTTGAAATCCATATTTATGCATGTTCTTGGCTCAAGGACAGCCATCCAGGAATTCTAATCCAAGTTCAAGCCAAAAACACATCATCCCCTTGTGCTAACTTGTGGAATGAAGAGCAGTTAGTATCATTCACATTACTTATATTTAGCAATCACTTGCAGTACTAAATATAAATCTGGCTCAAAACGGAGAATGTCTGGCATGCAATGTTTCACAAAACAGAGGGCAAAAACAAAAGAAAACAAAACTTCCTAACACAGAGCAAGTTTTCTAGATGACTTTAAGATGAAAAACACAGTAATATTCACCCTTCATTTCCTATTTGCTGTTTGGCCGAAAATGACAAAACCACAAAAAACGTGATTCTCAGTTACCCCAGAAATGAAGGCCAAGTCTGCATGTCAATATAAATTTCACTCCAAATTAGTATCTCTCTGGCTAAAAGTAGATCCTGCTTGAACTAATTCCTGTTGTGTTCCTTGGTGAATATGTCTTATGCAACTGCTTAGGAAAAAGAGGTGTGACAGAATTGGGCATTGCTTGATCATATGATTAAGTTTACACATCTCACTAAGCCTAAATATACTTTGTTTTGATTTGGGCTTAGTATGTTGTGTGGACCCATCTATTACAGTTTGTAAACTATGATTCATAACTTAGCACTACATGTGAACCAACTTACTCAGCAATAAGTAGCAAACCATGGCTTAGGGTCATGTATGACTTCATTATATTGTATATTTAAATTTATTATAGGGTTTAGCATTTATTTATTACAGGGTATACACAGGAGCAATCAGAAAAAAACATGATATGATTCATGCCTCTACATTTATTATATGCTGGGATTTCTATGCCATTGAACAATAGCCCATGGTAAATACAAGTGTTTAGCATAAAATCAAGCATGAAATTTTGTTTTTAAAACCTTATTACAAAAAGGTTAATTTATCCATGTGGATTTTTCTCCCTCAGTGGATTAGACCAATGAATGCAAGCTTAAGCCACAACTCAACCATTACCTCTTGTATGAGAATGCTTCAGCTTATGCTAGTGGTAGTGATGGTATCAGATCTAAAGCAACCTCTGATTCCCACTCCAGGCAACTGTATGTGAATTGGACAATTGGTCTAGATAAGCCAATAATGATCCAGCTTACAAACAACTTAAGCCAGCCTTCAACAACCATACTGGCTGGAGAATTCTGGAGGTCTATACTTCCAGCACATCTGGAAGATACTAAGTTATGGAAGGCTATTCTAAACTGTATATGGCAAATTATAAAGTTTGGGTTTATGTGAATGAGATCTACGTACTATAGTTCTCGTCTATATGCTAATGTCCCTTCAAATTTTAACTGATGTGTCCACTTTTGCCTTCTCCTAAAAGAGGCAATACTTCATCCAAATAGAGAACAAAGGAGGTCTCAAACATCCAAATAAATAAACTTATGCTAACTGGTACATATAGATGCAAACCTGGAATAATTAGTGCAATGTAAATAGAAATGTAAAAATATTACCAGAATGGGGAAGTCTATGATAATGTGACTTAGTACCTGTTGATTCTATTGTCCAGATCCAATGGGATCTACAAAACAAAAGGAACTATAAGTACTTCTCCAGGTATTACTAAATTCCAAATCCCATCAGACTGAACCATCATAGCCATTCATGAGAATGGATGGGGGAATGCAAAATAATTGGTTACAGAATGTTGTGATTCTGAAATGGGCTGTTCTGAGTGTTCCAGAAAAGATCCAACCTCCAAACTTGCCCATTTTGAAGTTGGAATGTTCCATGATAGAATATTTTGCACATCTTCATTATGGGATTTGCTGCTCAACATCACTATGAATACCTAAAATGTAATGCCACAACCATATTGTGGTTAACCTTGTTTAAAGATACCTCATTGCAAGATCTTCTGGAAGCTTGGGTGCATCTGTTAATAAGATATGAAATTCCAATAACTCTCTTAAGGTGAGTGTGTGAGTCAAGTTTAAGAAGTTACATTACATGGTCTGTTAGATTATTATCAAATTCATCCATTGTTTATTTTAAATAGGCCAGAAGTATAGGTGTTCAAATCTATGGCTATCAGATCTAGGCTGCAAAACTCTGGAGGACCACTAAATAGCACCAAAGAGACACAGAATTATTTAAGTCTTTGCAGCTATGTACAATTCATCTAAATGTTTATAACCCAGCTGTGATAGCCCTACCTTGAGGGACTTCTATATATGGCTTTGGTATCACTCTTGGATCAGCACCACAGCCCATGATTCTATGCCATTGACATCAGTGGGCAGCTGAGCCAACTTCTGGTGGTGTAAAAAATGCAAGAAGCTCTGATGAACTCGAGACTTTGTCCCACTGCCAACAACTTTTGCCTCCTGGTTCCTGGGCTGTTGTTACCATCAAAATTTCACTGGTTTTTGCCACCAGTGCTGCATTGAGAAGAAGAAAGGTTGTAGCACCTTGTTGGCCCAACCCCTTCTAGCGAGCACTATAAATATTTAGAAATCACCAAACGGACAAATAGAGCTTGGAGGGAACAGAGCACTGGTTGGGTGACTTATTGTCCTCTGCAAATGGTCAGCTAGACCAAGCAATATGAGATTCACAGTGATTCAGGGTTGACTTTGCACTGAGGCCTTTTGCAGGTTGATCTCCAGCTGTTTCACAGGATTTGAGAAGATGCAAGCAATGGGGGTATGGGGTGTTAACATCCTAGAAGAAGAATAATTCCTCTGTTTTCAATCAGTATAATTTTTAGCACTCTCCAAACCTCCTTGAAAGCACTTTTAAAACCTTAAGTAATGATATATTCCTCTATCACAGAGCAAAATCTTAATGATGGAATAAATAAGCAATAAAGGAAAAGTGAACTTACTCCTGTTCAAAGCTGACAAAAGTTGGGTGAAGTTTTACACAAAGGTTTGGTTGTGTCATAGTTGCGTTTTATCTAAGATGTCTCACTGAGTCCTAATCTTCAGCATCTAAACCACATAAATAATTTTTGAAGAAGGCTGGGATTTGGCAGGAAATTGCATGTCCTATCTTGTCTTGACAATATTAGCCAGCAAAATAATTGTGGTTGGTTCAGTTAAGGAGAGGGGGCAGGAAGCTAAAAACAGGTTTCTGTAAAAAAGCTGTTTGTTTGTTCTTTACTAGAATCACACATTTAATTCTAATACAGATCCTCCTGATTACCTTGGTGGTTATATACTTATCCATGGCCTATCTACACTTCAACTTACTAGAGGCCCGAAGCCAACACACAGTACTTCTGTCAATCAACAAATCGTGGGAGACTCTGAATGCTCTCCCAGGGGAAAGCTACCTACAAGTAGAAAAACAACAATTACGAGGAAAGGATTTGGTCCTGCACCCCAGTTATGCTAAGTTTTGAACTAGGGGATATAATAGCCATACAATTATATTATTTTATAAAATCCCTAACATTTTCTTAGCACTGCATAAAAATAGAAAAAAACATAATCTATTAGATCTGAAATCTAGAAAAAAGGGACAGATGGAAAAAGGAGGAAATCCAGATGTCAATTCTAACAAATTATAGGCTATAATGAAATCAGTCTTTGAATGCTTGTTTGTGGACAAAGCAGCATAATTGGTGTCCAAGAACAAGGCACCTTAATGAGATCTCAAGGAATGCTGATGTAACAGCAGTCTGATGGTGGAACCAATGCCCAGAGAGGCGTGGGTTTCTTTTTGTTGATTGCGTTCAACAAAGCCTAGACAGTCATCTGCGTAGGATGCTTTATTCTGGATTCCTGCACAAAGTAGTGGACATGATGGGCCTTAAAAATATGGCTGGCAGCACTCCTTATATGAAGGCAAAAAGGTGCACACCAGACTGCAAACAGAGCACTTGACTGCAACTCCTTAAAGCAGTCCAATCTTCTTCCAGGACTGCATCAGTTCCATGCAGTCCCAGGAAAAGACGCTTTTGATTTACTCTTTCCAGCTCTAGGACTCTTTGCTTCTAAGTCATTTTTTTTTCTTTTTAGAAATGTGGCATCTTGGAGCAATGCAATCTCAACCTTGGAAATACTTCAAAGGGGACAGGACAGGAGGGACAAAAGAGCTGAGAGATCCTAAGTTTGCCCAACCCCAGAAAAGGAGAAACTTGGAAGGGTCAAAACAATTTCCCAGATAAAACATTAAAAAAACAAAAACAAAACAGAGTGGAGACAAATGTCCCTTTACCTTCAATTCCACTTGATTAGGAGGCTGCATGTTTGAATTTAGCAGAATTCATCTAACACCAGAGTGCTCCAGCCCATGTTAGTATTGCTAGGGTAGGGCAAGAGCTGTAAAACAACCCAGTGAAGATTGACCATGCTCAGAAAACTTTGTATGTGTGTATGCACATGCTTGAGTGCATGGGTGCATGCGAGGAATAAGAAATAAGGAGGGAAAGGAAAATGGTATCAACTAGCAGACTGAACATCTGAACAGGAACGCTGCATTTAACTGAAGATCATGCAGGTAGAACGGTTTCTGAGAGACAGTACTGGGAGAGCAGGACCCAAATGACATTTTGTCCCAGCCAAGGCTAAAGAATAAGCCTTAGGGCCTCACCTATCCCTTAGTTTCAGGCAGGTAAAATGCTTCCTCCCCAAATTTTGAAGTGGTACAGCCCACTTCCCACCACATCACTTTATTTCTTTGTTGTGCTCAGGTACTTACAGCCAGCATTTTTCTGGACACATACATTTTGCTTTCCCCTGGATGTAGAAAACATGGCTTATGCCCAAGTTCTGCTGCTTCAGAAGCAGTAGGGCAGGCTGACCCAGTCTCTAATCATTAACTGTTTCTGTCAACAGAAAAGATGCTGAATACTTAGAAAAAGCCAAGTGTGTTGGGGAAATAGTTGGTCATTTACTCTGTGTTACTGTACCTTGCTCTAGGAGTGTGGAGAGGCTAGGCAGTGTCATCATAGTGAGGTGACAAAAAAGCTCATTATTTTCATCACCATGATTAAAATTTAGGAAACGCAAAAATATTTCCAGCCCTTCCTTTTGCAAAATATGCGCTGCATGTTACACTATGAACTGTCGTGCTAGAACTCCAGAAAGCAAATGTGACCTCACCTTGGATGAGCAGCTGCTTTTGACCAACAGGTATCTATTTATTTTTTTAATATTTCTAGGCCAACCCACTCCTGACAGACTTGGGACAGAGTACAAAAGGTTAAAACCAAAAATATAAATACCCAACACCCAGGTATAAACCCTAGTGTCTGAAAACTTAAGTAGGAAAAATCCAATGCCTGTTTTTTCACAAGAGAGAAATCACATCAACCAATGTCTCGATCCACTGCCCCTTCTTGAAGTTATTCTTCCCCTCATCCATAGTAACCCACTCCATTTATCAGCAAGCAGAATTTGGTCTAGCTGGTGCTCATTCAACCACACAAGTTGACTATACCAGAGACAAAAGAGAGGGGAAACAAGAGGGAATGGCAGGTAGGAGGACAGTGCCTTCATCAAGTGGACTGTGATTTGTACAAGTTGATAAAGTGAACATGAAGTCTCTTTTGAATTGTGCTCACCTTCTGGTGACTTCACCAATACATCCAAGTAGTTTTCTTAGCAATCATACAAAAGTGATTTCCGTTGCCTTCTTCTGTTTTGTTCTCTCTCTCTCTCTTCCCCCCGCCCTCCAGCTTCCCAGCCAGCCTACAGACCTGGCATTTAAGTGCTATTTAGATCCAAACTTGATTAGCTTATTAAGATCAGCCAAACCCTAAATATAGTGTGTGTGTGTGTGTGTGTGTGTTTGTGTTTGGATGTGTGTTTGTGGTGCCACAAACTAGGTTTATGTATTTATAGCCTAGATACATACTAACTGTTGAACAGTTCCAGAAATATGGACCTCATTCCAAGATTTGTTTTAGTGTAGTTTTTATTGGTTCAGTGCCATTTTTTCTTCACTAAGTTCACTGAACTGTGTATCAAATATTGATGTATCAGACACCATATTCTGATATCTTCTGATTAGTGGACACCAAATACAGCTGGAAAATATCTGAAGAATATTCAGCTAATAATCAGATACAAGAGAAAGGTAAAAACAGTGGTAGAAACAACAGAGGAAAATGCAGGTATTCAAATTTATTGCAATTTCATTTATTTTAGTCCATTCAAATCTAAGAGTAGATAAAGCTGACTTAGACAAAGCCTTCTAGCCATTTCATTTTGAACTGCCTGTCACAGCTTTTCCAAACCTGCTTCACTCCAGGTTTCAAATCCTATAATTCCCATTAATATTCTATGAATTGAAAAGAGCCACAAGCTCCCTCATCCTCTCTTGACCCTTTTGTAGTGCATCATCACTAACGTCATCCATGAGAGGTGAATTTACTAATGGCCTGACAGTCTTTCTTTTCTGCCTTGGCCCAATTCTTGACTCTCCAGAGCTCTCTGGAGATCATAGTTGCAATTCCCACCTTAATGGACTAGACATGATTGGTTGATGTTCAACATGTCTAGAGGAAAGCAGGTTGACAAACACAGGTATATTTGGACTAATAGGTCTTCCATGACTTCAGGCAGTGGTTTCCAATTTTGCTGCTCCTTTCTTGTATCCAGAAGAGCCAAGATTGAATCTGCAACTTTCATCATGCAAAGCCTATTCTTGGGGAAGAGAGATAGATGTTTTAAGAAGACATGAAGGTTGGGAGATAGTTTCATCAATGCTGGAGAGGGAGATACCCATTTCATTTTGTCACACTCTAATCCATGGTCAGGCAGGTTTTTAAACTATTCCAAAAACTCACAAAACCTATTTGTTCAGGGATGAAGGAAGTGACAGAACAAAATGAGTGTATGCCCTAAAGATAACCGTCAAAACACTTTCTGTTTTTGGGAATTAAAATTAAAATATTTATGTTCACAGCCTTGGAAATCAGAAATAACAGTAGTTACTTATGCAAATGTTAGGATGTTAACTTAAATCATGCCCTAAGTTAGTGGCAACACCAGGGCAAAAGCCAACACAGTTTGGGAGGAGCCCCTTGTGTTACGGGTTAAGCAGGCCCTCTTCCTCTTTCACAAGAACACCAAGGAAAAAAGAAGAAAGTTTTCAAGCAGTGCTGTGGTTTTGCTGATATGGGATGGTAGAAGATTCCACGGAAGCTGTGCAGTGGCCATTGTTGCAAAACAGGAGGAGGTTTTGTTTTGTTTTTTCTAATTGTGGTGGAGAATTGGCATTGTGCAATATAGGGTCAGTAGCTAGAATGGACTTAATATCGATACGACTCAGAGCAAGTATAAGAGGGTGAGGTTGCATTCTCTGAAGGGCCAAAATAGATAACGCCCTAATGTACTTCCTCTGGAACCCCTCCTAGAACTTATGTATGTCTTCCTAACTAGCCATCATTTTACTGCTCTAACCAATGATGTGTCTGGTAAACAAATAAAGAAGGTTCTTCCAGCTCATTATCTTGCCCTCCTGTAATAGTGAAACAGATACTTCAGGAAGCCTACAAGTAGAAAGCAGCATACCTCCCCTCTAGTGTTGATTGCCATTCAACACTTAACCAGAGTTGTTCTAGGGCAGCTCTCACACTGATGATGTTACCTAGTAGGGTAATGAAACATCTTCAGGCACAAAGCCAAGCTCAGAGAACTCCAGGAATGCAATATGCCAGTCCTGAACTACACATATTTGCTACAGCTGCAACTTCAATATGCCTGCATAGCTCTGGCTCCATAGAATCATTTTCCTGTTCTGTTGCTATATTAATTACATATAGTTAACATTATTATTATTATATGATGAATGACATGCAGTTCTCCCTGTCCACTAGTTACAGGAATTGTGGATGGGTAGACTGGATTGAAAGCTGTAACCTGTATCTGCAAATGACTGATTGATGGGCTGCAATGGATGCATTTATGTTACTTTTGGGGTCAGATGGGTCAGGTAGCAGAAACTTAAGAGGCAAGAGTTTCCACAGAGGGATCACTTCTTTTCTACTGTCTTCCCTGAAGTCCTAACTCTGCGAGGCAGGACTCATACCTGGCCTGATCCATGTTTTTTAAAAAAATAATATTCAGCAACCCTGGTTCTGAATGGCAACAGCCAACCCATTCAAGGCCACTCGTGTGAAACTGACACAATCCAATCAGCCCAACAGTTATGTGTATTCATCAGCCAGGCTCCTGATAGCCTGCTCTCCCCCCTCCCCCACC
This sequence comes from Liasis olivaceus, assembly GCA_030867105.1. Lineage (NCBI taxonomy): Eukaryota > Metazoa > Chordata > Lepidosauria > Squamata > Pythonidae > Liasis > Liasis olivaceus. Next base: position 185,397,774 of record CM061350.1, read on the forward strand.
CGCCCCCGGGCCTTGGCTACAGCAAATTCAGGCAACTTTTCAGCTGCCAGAAGAAGCTTGTTCATAAACTTCATTTGGTTTTGAGACTCATACTTTGCATAGCCTTGGCATACAGAAAAGAGTGGAAAAGATGTGGTTTAAGGGGAGTTCAACATTGGAACCCAGCGCCGGCCAAAACAATCTGAGGATGGGGAATTGAAGAGGCTGCTTGCTCTGTTGCTCCACCCCAAGAGACCACTATGTGTTTGCCTCTGGCTAACAAGGCTTTTAGGTGGATACTTCGTTCTGAGGTTAATACAACTCCATATCAGCCAACAGCTAGCTTGGGGATTTTGAGCAAGCCAGGTTCATCTGTAAGCTACCTCAGGTTACCCCACTAGATAGATCAGGCCAAGAGGATCACTCTCCTAAGTAGGATTTTAGTGAGTGGTGAAGGGTGCTGTTGTGTTCCAGATTATGTTGTTAGTGCAATGAGTTATATCTTCTAAAGCAAACTGTCTCCTCCAACTCATTTTGCAAGAATCCATATTGCAGTGTTAATCTAGAGTTGCGTGCAAGGGTAACCTGGTGTTACACTGAGCTCCAAAATATGTAAATTGGCCCTGACTCCCCTTGCTGTCCTTTACCTATTAGTCGTCTTCTCCTCATCTGCTAGAACAAGAAAAATCCCATTCTCACCTCCTTTTTTCTTGGATTCAAGCACTAAGAATGCATTTCAGAGCCAAAAAATCATCCCAAGGGTGATGATCAGGCCTTTACCAGCTTATCTCAGTTTGCTTCCAGTAAAATCTACATTCAAGAGTCATACTTCCCAGACAACTGGTTATTCAGGTTGTACTGCAAAATGAATGCATGCTAATGTTAACTGTTTAAAATTCAGGTAATAATCATCTCACCTTCAAATGTCCGGTTTTTATTTTGTCATGTTAAGAGAGTGAAACTTGGAAAGTAAGCCCTAATGCCTCACAATCTGCTGATTCCAGAATAAAGTGAGTCTCTGTTCACTTTAGAGACAAATGTCTAGGGTGTGTACAAATAGTCAGTATATTGATGCTGGTTTTTGCAGCCCTGGGCCAACCACCATATTCATTGTGCTGATCTGATAAAGTGATGGGGGGGGGGGGGAGCTCTTAGATGTACAGATTTGTCTTTCACGTTTTGAGAAATATGCTGAAGCCATTGGCTCATGTTCCTCCCTGTATCTCCCTCATATCTTTATGTATCTAAAGACAGTCCATGATATAACATCATCATAATAGTCTTAGATACCATGGGAGTTCTCCAATTAAACCCTGCTCCAGTTGTCATTCAAACATTGTTTTTCTCCTTGGACAAGAAAACACAGAGTCCTGGTTCACATGGAAGCCAGTGCACCTCAAGTTACATGTGGGAAGGCTTTTTCCTGCAGATGCTCCTCTGAATATAGGCAGCCAATGCCTCTTCTGCAATGTCAGCAGAGGCAAAGTTCATGGTCTGAATATATCACTTCTGTAAGGCCTGAATAGACATAAACTCCATTTTGGGGGGAAGAAGGGAGGGGTGGGCACTGAAGGCATCTTTTGAATCAAACGATACCCCATTCTTTGAAGAAGTCTGGTCATTGGGGAGGTATCACAAACCAAAAAATAAATAGTGGAGAGATAAGGGGAGGAGATCTAAGGCTTATCTGAGAATAAATAACTCACACTGGGGGAGGAGATTTGTCAGTGGACTTAGCACCCCCTTTGTGCTGCCTCAGTAAGATTCGTTGGGAGAAGAAAGGAACAACTGCAACAAGAGACATCTAGGCTGAGCACCAAGGGAATTACAAAGGAATACAGACTCTACAGAACCTTAGGCTCAGCTCATAATTATCCACAAATTATCAACTGAAAATGCTGTGCTCCAAACTTCCAAATCTGGAATACAGTTTGTATCATTACTTTTAACTAGCTTGGTTCTCTAGCTATCTTTTGTAAAAGGTAGCAGGAAGATGATGTCTGCACCATTGAGAAACAGCAGGAAGACCAACAGCTGGAATTCACACTATTTTTCATAGCTGGAAAGGTCTGATAAACACCATGCAGATTCTGCCTCAGTAATGTGCTTGTCAGCCCATTTTTCTGTGTTATAAGCCCTTAACTTAGCATTTCCAATTATACAGCCCATTTTACTCCCACCAAACACTTACCTCTCTTACTTACTTGAAAGTGAACATAGCTCATCTGGCAAACTTGGACCCTGCTTTATTACAGTCCTAGATCATATAAAGAGTGAAGTCCTCTTTAGGCATTAATTTGAACATGTTCTCCCCAGCTTTCATATGTTTAGATGGGAGGTCTGAAAAAGATACACCCCTCTTTGCTCAAGTGAGTATGCTTCTCCACATGATTTGGGATTCTGTCCTCAGTCACCTTGACAGCCCTACTCAAGGTCCAAGAAAACCTAAATATACCTCCCCTTCAGATTTCCTAACTGAATGTCCAGAGGAGGGGAAGCAGAAGGGGAGGGTCAGATGTCCGCACGCATTCTATACCCCATCTGAAGCTCTTATATGTTCTCTGAACAGCTACAGAACGCAAGGACAGCCCCCTGCTGAATGACCCTCTAGGAGAACAAGTCCAGGGGAGGCAGGGTTTAGCTCTACTAAGTGGGACACTTATGGCCCAAAGCTTGCATACAGCTTGCAGTCTCTTTCTTATGATTCCCAGGGCCTCCCTTGCACAAGACTGCTTGGCTGAAAACTGGAGGAAAATGTTACCAAGGGACACTGGTAGCTAGCAGAGGATTGAAAACATCAAAATGCATATAAGAATCCTTTTTTAAAAAAGGCAGACTGAATGTGGGGGCCAATAATTCACATGTCCTGCTAAGGTACACATAACATCTTGACCTAGATCTTCAGGATCTTTCAAAAGACCTGCAGGGTCAGGGCCATCCAAATCTTGAGATTCACCCCAAAGGAAGGAAAATCCATTTCTGCTGTCTCTGATAAGCTTAAGGCATCTATAAAGGAACATTTCCCCATCAGCTCAGGGAAGACAGGGCAAAAAATGGGTTTACCCCCTCCAGTGATAGTATTTCATCACCACCCTATTCTTTGTTTCTCTCTGTTACTTTTCACCACATGCAGACATGATCTTCAGCCACACAAAGATTGAATAGTCCATTCTACATTAAGCTATCAGGCATCCATCCAACATTAAAACAGGGCTGTGCTATATCAGTAAAAAGTCATTGGGGGCCCCACTGTCTTTGGTTAGAAACCTCTTCAGTGTCATTGCCAGCAGCATCCTTGGCCTTGTTTTCAAAGCATGGGTTGCTTAAATGCTTCTTGAGACATGGCTTACCTTGTGTAAAGTTACAGAAAAAGGGCTAGAAATCAGCCTTACCACATCACACAATAGTAAATGCCTCTTGCCTGAAAGTCAGCTGGTGTCTCAGCCCCCTTCCTAATATTCTTCTTCCCACTTCCATAGTGGTGGATTGTACCCACCCTTCATTTTATTTCTGGGATACGGCAATCTGCTGTTTTTAATTACCTACTTGTCTTCTTTAGGGTATTTATTATTTATTGATCCTAAATATTTATAAGATATGCCCCGTTAGAGTGGAAAGAAATGGCAAATGGGGGAAAGAAAAATCAAGAAAAGCCAGGATGAATGGATATATCATAATGCAAGCTTAAGGAGGAAAAGTGAAAAGCATTTGAGTAATATAATGCTGCCAACGAAGAGTGACAATGGTGGAAGAAAGAGGCATTTGAAAGTACACCTTAAGAACTTTGAAGCAAGTAAGAGAAAATGTGGCCAGTAGATGAAATTCAAAATTTTCAAATTGGGTCAAAAGCAGGGTCATGTGAGAAGTCTGCATGAACAAAGGGTCCATTGTTCTTTTCTCTTGCAGCCACCCCATTCCCATAAAATTGGCTCTGGGAGGTCTTCCAAACCCTTCAAAATGGAGTTTGGGAGATCATGCTGGGGTTGCAGGATTAAGGAACAGAAATGACAGAAGTCACTTTGCCAGCAGAAAATGTGCTGGATTTTATTCAGTGAAAAGAAAACAGGAACAAGACTTGATCAAGATCCAGAAATTTCACGCCAGTTGGCAGGCCTTGGGTAACAATATGGGGCATCCTTCAGTAATAATTGGGATCCCAGGCTGCCAGTAGAATCTACCACTGTGTTATCACTTGTTCTGCCCTCTCTTCGGTGCAAAACTGCTTGGACCTACCATTTTATTCTACTGCAATGGTCCAGAGCAACAGCATGTTTGGAAGCACTGTGTTGAATTAAAATGACATCTCCAAGTTACCTAGTGCTGATCACAAATAAGTTCCAGTTAAATAAGAGTACTACTAACCTGGTGCCAGCCCAGTCAGAAGCAGCATTTAAGACAACGTTGAGAAACTTAAGAGTAGAAACAAGACCAACAGGAGGAAACATTATGGAAATTAATGCAGAAAAATAAGAAATAAAAAGTTGTTTGGTTTGAAGCTCCAGTATTACAGCTTGAAGCCCAAAGAGCTTTTTCTCCTCTTCACTCTACACAGGTAAATGTCTTCTCTATTTGGGTGGTGACCATGCTTTGCATACAATGAAACAACTTAGTGGCCACACACGGAGAACTGGAGTCTGTTTTCCAGTTCAGACTACACCTGCAACAACATTTAGTTTTTCCTGCAGATTAGTTTTCCAACAAAGAGAGGAGGAGAAGGAGGAGAGGAAGAAGAGAAAGAGGAGGAGGAGGGGGAGGAAGAAGAGGAAGAGTGAAAGATTGCAGTCATTTCCGCATTGCTGAGTTGTAGTATAGTACTCTCCACCTATCTTTGAATCTATAGAAAACGGTAACTGGCCTGAAGTCTGCTGTCTTCTGTTGCCTCTCAGACAGGGTGACTAAAATTGGAGAATATGTTGCAATGGCAAAATTGACAGTATATATCTACAATAGAAGTTTAACAATATTCAAGGAAGAAGGGCTCCCTACCATATAATATATCACAGAGCAAAGCAGATTTAGACATCTGTAATATGACTTTTAGGACCCAAATACAAACTAATGTTTGATGCAAAATTCAAACATTTAAACTGGGACCCCACAGTTCAGGCTACAAATGGAAGGGAAAGGGAAGATGTAATTTACTTTTTCTTTTTTCACTTTTTCTTTTAAATTCAAGTGTAGCAGTCTTTTTAGGTGTCATCTTGCTTTTTAAAAAATCTTTACATTTCAACATATGCTTTTTTCTATTTTCTTTGTATTTCAATATTTTAACAGTAACATATAGGGGAAAAAAAATCTGTGGTGGACTGACATTGGAAGTACAAGAAGTACACCATAATCTTTCAGCCAAAGGGAACAGATTGTCTTCCACTGGATGGAATTGTTACCGTGCCTCCATCTCCTGTGTTCAGTTTTAATATTTCCATTTTGCTCCTGCTCCCCTCAATTAATAACACATCATGTTACCAAGGTTTATGGAGGCTTTGGAACACAGGTTTGGACAGCAAATGTCCTGCAAATCTAGTTTTCTGCCAAGTGAAGGATGGGTGGATAGCATTTCAATTCAGCAGTGGTGAAAAGCCCTTTAACATCAGTTCATACTGTGGTTTTTCCTTGTTCCATGTGTTAGCACATCACTTCCTCTGAGCATTATACAGAATCCAAAGAGCCAATTATTTGCATCAGAAGAACGCTGTTTAGGAGCAGATAACGTAGAAGCAGAAGTGAAGCTAGAAAGAGGCAGAATGTGTAGCAATCTGTTGCTGTTCAACATGACAGTAACACTAACCTTGCTCATGTTTGTAAGGAGCCTTACTCTGAAGGAGCACACATGATCCCTTGAAAACAGAAATGAGTATGCTACAAATATTTTTTTAAAAAGCTTCTTCAAAAACTCATCTTTGTTTTCTCCCTCTATATTCTTATGTCCTTGGAAGTGTTTGTTTACAGACACAAACGGCTCCAACCAGTTTGCAAAATTCAGCTCTTCTGTCCTTGACTAGCCAATCTCATCTGAAGGTTCTTTCTCTTCCAACTGTCACGAAAGGAAATCAGGCTTGCAAAGATCATGGACAGAAAAATGCAATGCTTCCATTTCATTGCACAGTCCATTAATACTGAAGGAGACCAATCTGTCTTTTCACAATATGGCTACTGATGTGCCCACATCATTCAGTGTTGTATCTTTTAGCAGGAGTTAAACTTTGATACCTCTGGGTAGCAGAGCCTAGCTACTTCATAATCCCATATACATCTCCTTGCAAGTATGTTTATGTCAAATTACACAATTAATAGGTGGATGGTACACAGATATAATTGTGTAAATTCAGCCTTTCTGATCAGGAAAACCCATTAAAATCATTAGCTATGATGGTGGAATAAAGAAATATGGAAATTGAGACTTCCACGGTGGTCACTATGAAGCAGTCAACTGTTGATATGAACTGGAAGTAGAGTGCGTGGTGTGGATTAACTGTAAAGCAACAGTTGATGTATGCATGTGCTCTTAGCCCAGTTTGTATGAGAAAGGAGTAAGAGGAATGGAAAATGTTTCCTGAATTCTGCCACTTGCTGATGTGGGTGACATCTGGATTAGAAGGTATCTTCTGAAAAACATGTAGGTAGAGTTTCCAACTGACCAGAATGAAAAAAGAAACCCACAAAAACTCTGTTGTTCTTAAACATAAACTGCTCTTAAAGATGTTCCTGTAAATAAAGCATTTTGTATCATTATGATAAGCATTATTATCTGCTATTTCCATATTCCCAAATTACATCTCTTGGGGGAAGGGGAGTATTAAAAACACTACCTAAGTATGCCCCTATTAGTTGTGGCAAGTTGCTCCTTAAAATAACTGCCTTAAAGTTTGTCAGCAGAGTTTGAGTAAAGAGATACACTTCTGTAAAGTAGTTCCTTAAAAGTATGCTTTAGCAACATCTTGTAAAAGTAAATACTTAATATCTTTCAAAATCCAACCACTTGAATTCTGAAAGCTGACTTTTACAGTGCCACTGGCATTTATTTTAGTTTTTTGATGAGAAGAATACATTCAAAGGAGAGCTTTCAGTTTATACTGTGACTCACAACCAGGCATGCAGAAAATATTCCAGCAAAAGGAACTTTTCTGTTCTCACAGAATATACCTCTTCTCCCTGCAGAAAATCAGGCTAGCTGATTATCTATGCAGTTTGCTCTTTTAAGATAAAGGTGTTTTGAAACAGCACATCCATTCCCTTGGATTAAAAGTACTGGGGAAAAAGAAATCCTGCCTGTTGGTATGGTTAGACTTGGGGGACATTCCCTTTTTAAGATCGATCGTGTGTCATCACTCAGGGCAAGACTTCACATGTAGCTTCCTTGATAATTGTAGCACCAAAGCAACATCTTAGATCAATGTTTCTCAACCTTGGCAACTTTAAGATGTGTGGACTTCAACTCCCAGAATTCCCCTAGCCAGCTGGGAATTGAAGTCCACACATTTTAGAATTGCCAAAGTTGAGAAACACTGTGATAGATAGATAGATAGATAGATAGATAGATAGATAGATAGATAGATAGGTAGATAGGTAGATAGGTAGATAGGTAGATAGATAGATAGATAGATTAGATAGATTAGATAGATAGATAGATAGATAGATAGATAGAAAGCTTGGAGATCAGAGATTTTCACATCACCTCACATCACCTGATAATACAGTACTTTTCCAATGAAAATTTATATGCTCAAGTTAGAACTGCATATACATCACTTAAAGTTGCAAGTAAAAATGGGAGGTAATCAATTCCTTACCTAGAAATTATCCCTAATGCTTGCACTGCATCAGGGCCTAGAGCTAGAATGTAAGAGCTATACTTCCTCGCTGGCATACTCTCCACCTTGCTGTGGCTGAGAAGACTGCTTTTTTAGCGCCAAAGCATGTGGGGAGGCAAAGAAGGAAAGAGAGAGAGGGAAAAAATAAACTGATAAAAAATGTTTCTAGAGAGGATGCGGCAACCATATGAATATATAAACTTAGGTAATGGAAGTGAAATCAAATGGTCTAATTGCAAAATGTAAAAGTGGAACAAAAGGGGCCTCAAATCTTACTTTTCTATCTAGTGAACATTGTGAAGAACCCCTTCCCTTTCTAGAGATTATTCTGGCCTTCAGCTCAGCCTCCATTGCCTTTATCAGATGCAAAAGAGGAGGGCTCCTGCATCTTTAACAGAGGTGGAGAAGAAAATACTTCAACAGATAGAGTTTGTTACCGTTTTTACACCTACTGGAGCTCTACCTTCAATACAGCTGGAGAAAGTGCAGGAGTCCTCTCCATATTTGCATCCATTCAGTCTTTCCATCAGCAGCTATGACTTATGACTTGTGGTGCACCATGCCTTAATTCCTAGATCCCTGTCTATTCCTTTCCCAACAACTCAGGTCTTGTCTTGCTTAAAAGAAAACCCACTCCCTCTCCAAAGCAAATCCACAAGTGGGGTGGAGTTAGAGAGAAAAGATTTAGCATACTAAAACAGTTGGTTTTGGAGTTGTAGAGAACAAGGAAGCAGAACCTTGGGAGCTTTTGAAGGAATTTCCAAACAGCAGGTAAACTCAGACCTGGTATCAATGTTTGGCTCCAAGGGGAGTGATTCTATAGCTATTTGAGACCTAGAAGTATCAGTTGTTGTTCTGAGATTAGCTATATTAGCACAATGCATCAAACCACAAAGTAGCCCATGGCATTTTAGCTTATTGTGGCTGTATGGATCCAGCTGGTATGGTGATGGTCATGCAAATGCAACAGATTGGTTCATTATCTATTGTTAAGCATATTGTATGGATGCAGCCAATGCAATGGTCATGCCATTCTTGTGATTATTTTGAATGATCACATCATCAGGTATAGGTATCCATAGGGGGCAAGGAATATCACATGCATGATGACATCACACAAATAACATGAATTATGTAATCTGCATCAGGTTTTTAAAAATGCATATTTTGAAAGAGGGTTTATGTATAAGACTGGCTTCTCTTGACATGTTGTTGCTATTTGAACTGTTTTTTTTAAGCGCTCCAAAACTGTGCTTCAGATCATGCACCTTCAGAGGAAAGTAGTTACATTTGCTTTCTTCCAAATCACAAATGTCATTATTTCAGCTGCAAGGGAAACACAAACACAACTTGTAAGTCTTTTGCAATGAAACAGAGCCAATTCTCAGTCCAGGTTTCTCAGGGAAGGATTAATCCTGGGACTTTCTCCAAAAACCCCTCTCTTTCCTATTATCTCCTGATGTGTTGATCTGTAGCTTTTGTTGTTCCCAGCTAGCATGTCTGTGCTGATGGGGGATGCTGGGAATTGTAGTCCAACACAGCTAGAAGGCTCCAGGATGGGAAAAGCCAGCTCTAAAGTGTCATTTGGTCTAAAAGTATCTCTGAGTTGTCCATGTAGGAGAGAATTCTGCATGATTCAACTAACAGAAATGACTGGTGTTGGGGAGAATAGACATTTATTTTTCTGCACTCTCATAACAGGGCTTCCAGATCTAGGCTGCAAAAATCTGGATGACTGCTAGATGGCCAAAGAAACTCTAAATCCTTGCTGCCATTTAGCGATTATACCAATGTTTGCAGCTAAGGTCTGGGAGGCCTACTTTATACAAAAATTCTCTTTTTGTCCTAAATTGGGCCCCTCTGTATGTGTTTCTAACCCCCTCTCTTTCTCTTATTCTATGTGTGGGAGTTGATGGCATCAATTTTATGAAATCTCAGTGCATGCCAAGAACAGCTGGAGAAGTTTAAACAAGTTCTGGGTGAGGTGAGTTTCATGGGCTGGGCAGAGAGTGAAATTAGCAGAGCTACCATGGCTAGCTGCCATCCCAGGATATCAAATATGGCATGTGGAACCTCTGCTTGATGGCAGGTTCCCTGTGCAAACACAAAGAACAAATGCATTCCCTCCCACCCCTAACTGCATACCCTCTACCATTTCGTGGGTAAAACAGATTTGCACTGCCTGTTCCATGTATCTTTGGTGGTGGTTCCATTAATTACTATTTTCAAAGGATTGTGTAGGCTCAAAGGGATGATTTGATCAAAGTTAGGGAGAGTTGGGTCAAGAAAATGAACAAATAGATTCCATTAAAGACCTTTGCCACTGTCTCATCGTCCAAAGGCCTGTCCGAACTTCCCCTCCAGATTCTACGTCTTCTGCTGTATGCTGCGTTCATATGCTTCACACTAACCCACAGCAGATCCTTGATATCCTGAGAATAAGCAGTGGCCCAAAAACCTTGTAGAACACACTAAGAGTATGCCCCGGAGTCTTCTAAATGATGTTTTCCCCAGAGAAAATATCCCCTTCTTCAATTTCCCACAATGTAATGCTGCATATGAGCATTATGGGAAGTAAACTCCTAGACTTCCACTGCAGGCCAAATTTATTGTATGGAGTTCTAGCTATGCTCTCTGGAAAGATAAGAAAGGGCCCTGGATATGAGGCCCTGGAGAGGAAAGTGAGCAGAAGCGCAGGGCCCCTGTATTGTATTTCTATTCAAATTATAGCAATTGTTTCTATATTTTGATCGATGCAGCCTCAAACGTGATGCAGATTGGCGGCCTTTATTCTGGTGATGCATTTCACCAATATGTCAGAAGAATGCAATTAAGCCAGTACTTTCTGCTCTAGTTTGCTCAGCATAACTGCTGTGGCTGTGCAAGTGTGTTGGACCTGCTTCAGAGGGTAGCACCTCTCTGCAGCTCCTTAAAGTAGTTGTGTGGTTTTCTGGAATCACACAACTACTCTTTCAGCTGCAGTACCTTTCTGGAAAAAGATGCATTTGGTTGAAGAAATGGCAGACAGGCAGTATGCATTCTGATGTGCTCTGAAAGCAACTGAGGGCCACAGAATATTTTAAGGGGGCTACAGGTGCACTAAGTTTTTATTTTGTTGTTGTTGTATTTTTGTCACTTTTTTGTAATAGCACCTTCTATTTTTTTTCTTTTTCATGTGTATTACTATTTTTCTGTTTTTTTTTCTTTTTGCTGTTAATTAAAAAGCAATAAAAAAATTATTTAAAAAAAGGGGGCCACCTGTGAAAAACACGTAACAGGGGGCCACAGAAAAGCAAAGAGTATTACACTGCAAATACTATCTTGTTGACACCAGAAAACACATCAGTTGCTGTTCCATGTTCATATCTGGTACTGGGACTGGGACAGGGGGGCCACAGGAGAAAAGCAAAGTTGCAAAGATGCCATGGGTGAAAAAAGATTGAGAAACATTGCTCTAAAGCATATCTTTGGCTTTAAATTGGAAGTGCTACACAGCCTTTCTTCTAGATCATAGCATTGAAAATGTGATCTGGGTGAGTAATGAAACATCTGCAAATAAAAAACCAGAATCAGGAGACTTCTGCAAACCAACACTCCAATCCTGAGCTACGTATATTCTTTACAATTGCCACCCTAATAATTTCTAATAATCCAATCTTGTTTTAACACTTAAAGCTTTTCTCTGTTACTGAGTTATTACCCATCCATCCTTGAATTGGCAGAAAACTATACAGGCATGAAATTTGCATTTCCAGTTCTTATGCAGGTAGTCCTCACTTAGCAACCACAACTGGGACAGGCAAGTCCATCATTAAGCGACGCAGTCATTAAGCAAAACATCATGTGAGCATGATGGGTTTACAACCTCATTTTTGCTGTGGTTAAGTGAATCATTGCAGGTCATTAAGTGAGACATCACACGACTGCAACTTGCAATTTTACTGCCAACTTCTCCATAGACTCTGCTTGTCAGAAGCCAGTTGTGAAGCATGCAAATGTGATCGCGTGACCGTGGGATGCTGCAATGATCGTAAATGTGAGGATTGGTAGTAAAATTACTTTTTCAGTGCTGTCGTAACTGCAAATGGTCTCTAAACAGGGCAATGGTTAAGCTAGGTCTACCTGTACTGTCTTAGTTGCCTCTTGTTCCCAGTTGCTGTCAATTTTCTCTCAGGTGACACAACAATTTCTCCCTTTCACTATCATTTTTTGAGGCTTCCTTGGAGGATGTCAGAATAAGAGGGGAAATACTACTTAGACTCTGGTGCAACAAAGGGTGACTTAAGCTTGTCTCACTCATGGGCTGGAGACAAGAAGAAGGCGACATCAGGGGGAGGCAACAGAAGAAAGACATTGCCAGGACACGTTTGCCCTGTGATGAACTGCAAGTATCAGTCCTAGTTAGATGTCAGTGCTTTCTGAGTATTCTGCTATCCTTAACAGAAATGAGGTATTATGTTTTTCTAACAGACAAATAAACTAGGATAAGAAACCACAAGTGTTTGTTGTTTGAGTTTCAACAATACTGTATGGTCAAAATACTTTACTCCTGTGTCTGTGAGATTGCTTGCAGGCAGAAAGAACTGCACATTTGATCTCTCAGACTTTGTCATAACATTCCTGCAATTGGGGCATATCTGTTAGAGGATGAACTGTGCCTTTCTAATCCAGCAGAGCTGTGTCTGTTTCCTACTGACCTTATATGACTACTCTAGCTTAGCACTAAGCTTAGCAGCTAGTTGCTTAGCACTGTCTGAACTTGCTGGTCCAGCATATAGTCATCACCTGAAGATCTTACAGTTCACTGTTTGCTCTGTCTATTAAATACTATATAAAAGCAAAGGATTTCTCTCCATTCAGTAGAGGTTTCCTGAGATGCCCAGAACAAAGGAGCTATTGGAGATACAGTGAATCGTCAATTATTTTAATAGTAAACTCATATGTGTCAAAAGAACTCAACAAAGGTAAGAAGGATATATCACCATGCTCAACAGAACTTCAAGCTACAGAAGTACAGCAAATACATTGTTAATTTTATTTTATAAAATCTTGTTAGAAGGGGAAAGATGTAGCAGGCTCCACTTGTTTCTTTTGATAACAAGCTCAAGTGGTTACATGCCAGAAGGGGAGACCAAACAGGTAGGACTGTGTCAGGGCTGGTCCCAAAAATATAATTGTGGTATCAGCTTTAACAGTTCTTACTAAACATCTCAAATAATCTGAGCATGCTCAAAAAGCAGGCATTCTAGACCTACCAAAAATACATTTTCTAGCAGAATATCATCCTGGTTAAAGACAGAGAATATATGCTATCACAAAGGAAGAAAAAAGATAGTCTTCATTGACTCAAGTTTCATCAGAGGAACTCTTCAACAAAAGAATAAAGTGTAATTCATGTCCCTCACTTTCTTAAAAAAAACTCTGTTCCTTTCACTGTTTGTCCACATCTTTTTCTGGGTTTTATTATGTAGAAGGGGGAGCACTTATCAGGAGACCAGGTTTAATCAACTTTTGCTGAGCACTCATATAGAGATTTCAGGATGAATGAGGAAACACACCACAGAGCAGGAGCAAGGCACATGGCCACCTACCTTGGTGCCTGCCGGCCTCCCTACTACATTGGGGTTTAATTAAGAATGTTAATTAACACGCAGCATCTTCATTTATGGATGTTGGCCCCTGAGGCTTTCTCTGAAAATAAAATGATGGGTGGCTGCTCTCCAGTGCTTTGTTTGGAAGCATGCCTAACAGTCACAAAAAGTTGGGGTGCAGGGTGCATTCTTGGGTGACTAGAATGAATGTCAGGAACCAGTATGGATGTACAGAGCTTTGGATTTGAAGCCAGAAAAGTGATTACAGAAACTATGGGCACAAATACTATCCTTGTTGTGCCTCCTTAAAAAAACTGCTTCCTTTCCCAGGCCTGTACAGGAGCCCCAAGATCCCAGGAAAATACATGCTGGAGTTAAGTGCTGCCAAGGGTGACCCCATGCTTGTTCCAAAGCACCTTGTTGGTGCCTTTTTAAACTCAAATACATGTGTTTCTTGGGTTGTGTTGCCACTGGGCATGGCCAGGAAATACCACAACTTCTTTAAGGAGGCACTACTTGCCTTGAAATACCTTTTGGTCTTCAGAACTGAAGTGCTGCAGATCCCTAGGAACCAATTTCCCAGGAGCTATAGAATTACAGTTCTCTCTCGGATGAGGCCTGGTGATAAAGATAAATGTGACTGTCCATGTCTACCACGGTAGCCCTTTCTTCTTATTATTTAATTTACATGTATTGGCTACCCAGATCCAGTGGACTCACCTTCCTGCCTCCCTGCCCCCCCCCTCCAATGACTGGCCATTTTTTTTGTTTTTCTTTGTTTTTCAGAGCACATGCTGTCATGATTTCAGATGTATCCACTCCCTCAAACAGATTGCCCAACTCTGCTATACAAGTGGGCAGAGTTGTATCTGTATCTTGGACAGATACAAGTGGGAATGTGGAGGGAAAAGAGCCCTATCCCTAAAGACAATTTTATCCTCCCATTTCTGCAGGAGTAAAATGTCTTAGGCAGGAAAGTAAGGAATAGTTGCAAGAAATATGATTCTTAGGACAAATGAAGCCCATCATTATATAAGATCTTCAAGGCAGGAGCCTGTCATTTTTCCTTTAGTCACATCACGTACTTTGATGCTTCTGCAATAATGATGATTGTGAAATACTTTGTTAGGGAACAGAACACCAATACTATAAATGCATCTCTAGAAGTGCCAGAAGGCCAGGCCTCATCCGAGAGAGAAATGTAACCCTATAGCTCCTGGGAAATTGTCCCAGAGGCCATAGGATTCTTCTAGATCTTCTGGGTGCAAGGAGAGGAACACTGAGGGACTGGAGCCTGTAGATCTCCTTTCAGCTATTGCAGAAACTTTCACACCAATTATTCTATGATGGTACAAAAAGTGGTGGGTTGGGGGACACATCAGGAAAGATTGTGGAATCACACTTTTTGTTGTGTTCAGACATGCCCCCAAACATCATAAAATTAGCATGTGCTAATTTACTTCATAGATGCAAATCTCAAAATTTCAAAATTACTGTAATAGAATAATACAGTAGAAATGACAGTGAAGAATCTAACAAGATCATGAATTAAAGATTAGTGAACCGATCATGACAGTTCCATTCATAAGAAATATATTAATTTTTAGGGTGCCGCAAGACCTTTTGCTTTTGCTGTAGTAGACTAACCTCTATAAATTCATATGGATTAAATAGAAACCCCAAACATGTCAATGCAAAGTGTGTGGGGGGGGTCTTGACCTGCTCAGTCTACTGTCCTATTGCTCACTATTGGTGGACAATTTTTGAACCCCTACTGTTCTCTTATTGCTCTTTATTTTTAAACCATATCTGTACTGAACAGCCTTGCAGATGGAAGTCACCTTCATACAAAAGACTGTTTTTATTAAAGTAAGACATATTGTGAAACAGACATTTCATTATGTGCATTATAAAGTGTTGGGCACCTTAGTGGCCTAAATATGTAATCAGTTGTGCTATGTAGAAAATTTCACCTGAATTTTTCCACCAAGTCTTATTCACTTTGATGAAAGAAACTTTGGTTTTCTTGCACATCTTTCATTACCAGGGGATTATTATATGAATGTCCTGCCTTTCATTGTACAATCATCTCTCCAGTGTCATGCATCTCCTTGGCTTCTCACATTCCCTTTCACCCTCTGTGGAAAACTTCATGAGGTAATTTTCTCCCACTTGGTTGTTTCACTTTTGGCATCTGGGTAGCCAAGGAGGTGTTAGAGTGATGGAAAGATATATAGTGACATTCCATCAAGAAAACTCCATCACCTCCAACAATAAGAAGGCTCAAAAATGCACAGAGAAGTTCAAGAGACGTTCTTAATCATCCTGTGAATAAGCTGGGGGAAGAAAACGTTTCCAATCATTCATTCCTTTCTTCATTCATTCTACTTACATATTGCCAACTCAATAAAGAATCAAGGCACTTTACAAAACGACTGACAGAAACATTTGTAACAATTAAAATGTCTATGATAAGTATAAATAAATTAAAACAATAACCAAAGTTATTGATACAAAGCTATATCATAATAGTGACGTTGAAAAATAAAAAACACAATAACAAAACCAACTCAAACAATATCAAATCATTGTAAGCAGTTTAAAGGAAAATCAACTACAGATGGTGATAACAAATAATTCAAAGCCAAACTTTTGAGAAATTATAAGGCAAATATCAGCACAGCATTTGTTAATAAATATCACAAAGGACAGCAATCTATCACATCAGTGCTGAAATGGCATCATTTATAAAGTATTGCATAAATAGAGCCTTTCTGTCTCAACTTCATCCTGTGATCTTTGGAAAGTAGAATAAAATAAGAAATACAAATAATCCAGCAGGCTCTAGAACACTAGCAAAAGAGCAATCCTAAGGAAATAACCTCTCCCCCCCCAACCCCGCAATTTCAAGTCCTTTTTGAAGCAGATTAATGACAATCTGCTTCACATTTCATCCTGTGAGGAGGCAGGATTAAACTCCATGGCAAACAAGGCCTATTTGTCCATGGCTATCGATTTCAAATGGCTCCTGCCTTGTTCACTTTGCAGCCTTCTCTTTTCAATTATGTTTTTTGTAGTTTATCAGAGGCTTTCTATTCCATTTCACTTCTTGTTTTATGATGTCATGTTTTTGTACATTTCTTTGAGCCTTTTACATTGATACCCCTGTAGAAACTTTTCCTTGGATAACCTGTCAACTGTCTTACAATGGGAGTCTTTTAAACACATCCTTGACTTCAAAGGGGTAAAAGTGTTACAAAGGAAGCCTAAGACACTGCAAAATGTCCCTTGCAGTCCCCTAACCAGCTTTTACAGGTAAGGAATGCTTGCACTGCACAGTTCAGCCATCATGAGTATCTCTTTAATAAGAAAGATTGATAGCTGCAATTCTGTCAAAAGACTGGAGAAGTGGGGGTTGGGGAAATTTTCATTTTTTAAACGAAAATATTATGTGTTTAGACTGGTTTCAGAGTACAGGTAGTCCTTGATTTACGACCACAATTGGGACCAGAACTTTCATCGCTAAACAATGTGGCCGTTAAGTGAGTCGCACCTGATTTTACCACCTTTTTTGCCATGAATCCAGCTTCCCCCATTGACTTTGCTTGTCAGAAGCCCACTGGGAAGGTTGCAAAGGGTGAACACATGATCCCTGGATGCTGCAACCATTGTAAATATATGCCAGTTACCAAGTTCCCAAATTTTGATCACGTGACTGTCAGAACACTGCGACAGTCAAAAGTGCAAAGACTGCTCATAAGTCACTGTTTTCAGCACCGTTGTAACTTTGAATGGTCATTAAACAAATGATTGTAAGTTGAGGATTACTTGTAGCATGGATGTTTTGTGTTCATGTTCATCTAAAGTCCATGTTTACTGAAAAGTAGATCTTTTAAAAATAATGATGAGTATATCTGTGTTCATTTGTGTGTGCAACTGTGCAGCTTTAAATGTAAAGTTAAAAGTAGCCCTTGTTCTTGCATTTCTGGCACAGTTGCACAATGCCTAAAACAATCAAGGCTCCAGCATCTCTAATAGCTAAAACTCAGAGAGAGAGATTGGGAGAGATTAATCTTTTGGGGAGACAGCTATCTTTTCACTCACTTGGGAAGAATTGCAAAACGGCTAATCATAGAATATATTTAAAGCAAATGTGAAAGCTATTATTAGATATATTTTAAAATATGGAGTGACATCCAGGGCTGTAGCCAGAACTTCATAATACTAGCAGATTTCCAGTTGCAAAACAGGACTTCAATTCTCCCTTTCTTCACCCAGGACCCTTACCCCTTTCATTCCGTACATGAAACTCTCCAGGGCAGATCTGGAATGGTAGGGAAGAAAGTTGCAGAAGGGGCAGGTACATTTGGTGTCCATTCTTTGGATGAATGGATGCCAGTGACACAATCAAAACTTCTATTTACACAACATGCTTAGCCTGGTTATTGAAGGAACCCTTTTTAGTCTTTGCATAATTATGCTAAACAATAAACTAACCACATGGCTTGGATTCACCCAACATACTAAACTATAAAAAACTAGTTTTGATTAAAATTAATAAAAACTTAGCACATTATGCAAATGCAGCTGCTTGGTTTGTTACTGACCTGGTTCAGCTACTTAATACAGCTAAAATGTGAATATGCTTACTGCAACATAAACTGACCCATTTGTTAGAATTTCTGTATAAATATATGCAAAATGATCTGTTCCAGAGACGGAAGTTCCCAAGGAACTGCAGAATGTACTGAGGTTCCTCTGGACCATGTTGACCTACTTGTTCCAGGGATCATCCTAAGTTTTCTGGAAGTAAGTGTTCTAGAACAGGATATGGTTTCTGATGTTCTGGATATGGTGCAGCCATGAAATGGAACAGATGCTTCGCATATCCAGATCAAAAGCTATTACAGTGTGACAGCTATAGATTCTACTACCTGTTCTTCCTTAGTGTACTAGCCTTACTTCTCATATCACTGCAGTTGATCAGGACTCCAAGTTTGTCAGATGTGGCATACAGGGAAGGCAGGTGAACAGCAGGCAGTGGGTAGGCAACCCTCATCAGCTTTGTCTTCTGCTCTGCTTGGAGAAATCACCCAGCATTTCTAAAGACCTTTGACCACAGAGCTCTAAAAGCTTCACCAAGAACATACCTCCTCAAGAATCTGTTAGTGTGAGGACTGCACTTTTAAAAGGTAGGTAGACAAATTGTTTGAAATCTTTTTTATTTTTACTTTCTCTGTTATCTGAATTTCTCCCTTAATTGTGGTCAACTTTCTTGAATAATAAACCTTTATGTAAAATAGTATTTTACATAAAATAAATGAAAAAGTGGGCAGGAGGTTAAGCCAAAAATGTCTTTTTCTCTTTTCTGGTATCCTCTTGTTTCTGTCTCTGGCTTTTTCTCTTTGTATCAAGGCAGAAAGGACTACTCTCAGCAGAGATCCAAACTGATTATTTGCAGAGGGTTTTTGAAATTAGGCCAAAGGCTGCATGAAATTGGGCTGAAGTTAAGAGACAGCTGTTTTTGTTCAGGAATCAATGACTTCCCAGCTAAGTGATCTTGCCTGATCTCAAAATCTAAGCAGTGCTGGACTAATTAGTATTTGGATGGGAGATGACCAAGTAGGACCAGGGCTGTAGGTTAAAGTAAGGAGTCAGGAGGAAAAACAAACAACAACAAAAGAAAAAAGCAAGGAAAATGGTCACTCCCTTTTCTCCATGACAACCTTCAGATTTTTAAAGACAGCTGTTATTTTATTTATTTATTTATTTAATTAATTAATTAATTAATTAATTCAATTTGGACACTGCCCGGCTCCAGCTGATTTTGGGTGGGTGACAACAATAAGTAACATAAAAACAGCACAATGCAAAAATAACCCAAACACTACAAAAATAATGACAAAATAATCACAAGATGGCAATTCAGTAACAAAGCAAACATTAAACATCACTAACAAGGGAGTCCCATCTTGTAGTTTCTAGTTTCCCAGGTTCTCCTTCCTTCTCTTTTTGAAAATGGAGGTGACCTTTCCTCTCCTCCAATCTTCTGGGACTTTTCCAGTCCTTCAGGAGTTCTCAAAGATTACCAAGAGTGGGTCTATGATCATCTCTGCTAATTCTTTCAATACCTTAAAATGTTATCTAACTGGCCTTGGAACTAAGTTCTCTCTTGCCCTATTCTTGTCTATCCTAAGCCGGTAGCCCTCTCCTTCCCCCAGTGGCAAAACCATGATCAGCGAGGGCTCCATTTCCCTTCTGAGAGAAGTCAGATGCAAAATAAGAGTTAAGGGTTCTGCTTTCTCACCATCATCCACTACCAATTTTTCACTTTCTCCTTACAATGGATCTACAACCTTTTCTGCCTTTTCTTTTGTTTCGAACAAACCCAAATTACACCCCCACTCTTTGTTGTTGTTGCTGCTGCTTTGGTATCTTTTGCATGCTTTAGCTCATTCTGAGTCATAGCCTTTCTGATATAGTTCCTATAGTTTCTTTCTTCTTTGGTTATGTGCTTCTCTTTCCATTTCCTATGCATGTCCCTTTTTCTCATCAGCATTTTAGAGAGCTCTGTATGTATCCAAACTGGCCTTTTAAAATTTCTTCCATCTTTTGTTATTGGAATTGTTTGCAATTGTGACTTCAGGATCTTGTTTAATAGGATTTTGCATCCTTCCTATTAGCAGAATTAGAATTGCAAAAGCTACCATGATAATTGAACTCATAATTATCACTATCATACGCCTCTTTGAGAGGCTGGTCATTGGATGTAGAAACAGTTCTGCTGTATCATCTGCCAACCCTGGCAGCCTATAAATAATTCTCATAATGGTATCACTTCTGTTCCTCTTTTTTCACTCTTACCCAGACAGTTTTGACAAGAATATCATGATCCAATTTCTTGAATTTCTATGCAAGTATATTTTTCTTTATGTACAGTACAACACCCTCACCCTTTCTCATGGGCCTGCTCCTCTGAATATGTTATAGCCTTCCAGTGCTGAGGGCCAAACATGAGCATCATTCATATCACGTTTGTCTTCTTGAGTTAAAATCCCTATTTCTCCCTGTTTATTTTCCATACTCTGTACATTGGCACAGAAACATCTGAGGTTTTGAGTGCTATCACTAGTGGCTTCATAGATGTAATTTCCTGCAAGTCTCTGAAACCTCACCTGCTTCTTGCTTCCCTCTACTGGTTCTTTTTCTTTTCGTAGTCCCTGGCTGCAACCAGGGTATTCAGTTATGGGTTTTTCACATCTTCCCCTTTTGGTTCTAGTTTAAAACCATCTTGAGGAAACTGGAGAGGCAACTCCAAACATTTCTTTCCCAGTCTTATTAAGATGTTGCCCATCTCTTTCCAGGAATCCTTCATGAAGGTGACATAGGCCGTTGTTGATTTCTAAGATTCTATCTTCTTGTGCCTTGCCCCTCAGTTGGAAGGACTGATGAAAAAACTACTTGTGTTCCCAGTTCCTTCCCCTTCCTCCTCAAGGCCTCATAGTCTCTAGAGATTCTTTCAAGGTCTCTTCTAGCTGGGTCATTCATCCCTTCATGAATCGTTGAGAAAGGATAACTGTTGATGGGTAAGAAAAGTCCTAGTAATCTCTCTGTCACATCCTGGACATGGGCACCTGGAAAGACAGCATACCTCTTACAATCTACACACAGCTGGCATGGTTTCTCTTAGCAGGGAATCACTCACCAAGATCACACATCTCTTCTTTCTCAACATAGCTGTTGGGTTTCTTTGAAGCATGGGGTCCAAGTATCTTCCACAGTGCTCTGTGGCAGGTTTTGCCCAGGTGGCTGTGGATTACTCTCTAGATGGAGAACTTGATAACCTGTTAAGCTGTATTAGCACTGAATGCTTCCTGATTCTCTTTGAGTGCTTCCATGGGTTTGCCTCTGCTAGAGAGAGTTTTACCTGTTCTGATGTGTTATCTTCATATCTCTGGCCCTCCTGCAGGGTTTAGCTATCCTGTCCAGGAACTTTTCATAGTCAGGTGACTTGTGTGCTTCCTCACTTTATTGTCCAGGAGCCAGTAATTGTTGATGGACAACATCAAGGTCTTTGTTGTTCTTCTTATGGTTCCTGATTTTTAAATGAAATATGGAATGAATAGCCCTTCACATAAAAGATGTGATTAATTACACGATTGCCCTGTGTAAATTAGGATATACAGATCCCCATTCTTATGTGTAAAATGGGATGCTAGATTAGATGCCATTTTCTGGGGTGGAAAATTTTTGGAATGCCAGACTTTGGAAGAAAGATGGGCTATATAAATTTGACAAATAAATAAATATACAAGTATTCTTGTTATATTTTATGGTCCTCTCTATAGAACAATTCATATGTGGGCAATAATCATTAATGGGATGCTGCATTACAAATATAAATCATTTTCAAATCTGTTTACTTGTCATAAATGCATTCCTCCAGAAACTTGGTGAACAAATCACAATTAGTTTCTACAGCTTGAAATGTTTAGTGATGCTGTTCCCTGACAAAGAATTGCATTATGTTCTTTACGTCAAAGAGACAACTGGAGAATGGATGGATGCTGGTCATAATACTTAGTTTAGACCCCGATTTTGAATACAGCTTAATTTGCTCTGACTTGGACTCTGACTGGGCAGAGTAGGCTGAAGTGCCTGGGGCATGGTCTAGGGGTATTATCTGGGATGAGTTTGAGCTGGTGACTCCCAAGGACAAGGCTCTCTGTGCTGCCAGCTTGCCACCTGTTTACTGGATCCAGGCCCCTCCTGGATTGTAAAAGCAGCCAAGTGACCTGTGGTAGAGTCCTTTCTGGGGGGGGGGGTACCTCCTGCCTTGAAAGAGGTGGTGGTGCACCCCATCCTCAAGAGGCTGTCCTTGGATCCAATGGTTCTTGACAACCAGCAACCATCCTCCAACCTTCTTTTTTTGGGTAAGGTTCTTGAGAAGGTGATTGGTCTGCAGCTAATGAGAACTCTGGAGGAAACAGATTATCTAGAACTATTTCAGTCAGGTTTCAGGTTGGGATTTAGTACTGGCTCAGCCTTGGTCGTGCTTGATGATGACCTGTTATGGAGTTGGGGTGGCGCTGTGGCATTCATCATTGTGCTTCTTGATCTCTCAGAAGCTTTTGATACTGTATCCTTCTGACCCAGCTCTATGGGTGGAGGATTGGAGGCACCACTTTTCAGTGGTTCTCTTCCTTTCTGCAGGGCCAGTTCCAGTGATGATTGAGGGGGAGAGATCACTCCCTAGGTCCCTCCTGTGGGGAGTGCTGCAGAGTTCTATTCTCTCTTCCCTCCTTTTCAACATCTACATGAAACTGCTGAGTGAGATAATTCACTGGTTTCAGGTTCGGTCTTATTAGTATGCTGATGATACCCAATTATATCTTTCCATCCCAGACCAGCCAAGTGAGGCTGACAAGGCTGTGCGTGATGGATGGGGAGGAACTGCCTCCAACTCAGTCTTACCAAGACCAAGTGTCTGTGGGTGTTTGAACCACCCGGATCTGGGAATATTCCATCTTTGACCTTGGATGGGGTAGCACTTCCCCCTTCAAGGTTGATATACAGTTTGGGAGTCTTCCTGGACTAGCAGCTCCTGCTTGAAGAGTAGGTGTCAGTTGTGGCTAGGAAGGCCTTTGTACAACTCCATCTGGTGTGCCAATTGCACCCTTTCCTAGATCAGGAGACAGTTACTCATGCCCTAGACACCTCGTGGCTTGACTACTGCAATGGTCTCTACATTGGGCTGGTGCTGAAGACCACCTGGAAGCTTCAGTTGATCCAGAATGTGGCAGTATGAGCAATAATGGGCATACCTCAATACAATTTGCTTCCAGGTGCAATTTAAGGTGCTGGTTTGTTACCTATAAAGCCCTACATGGCATAGGGCCTGGTTACTTAAGGGATTATCTGTCTCTTATAACATCTGCCTGGCAGATTCAATCCTGCAAGGTTGGTATGCTCTGGGTTCCTTCCGTTAAACCATGCCATCTCTCAGGGCCCCGGAAGAGCACTTTCTCTGTAGCAACACCTGCCCTCTGGAACAAGGTTCCCCCGAGACCTGAATGGTCCCCACTTTGCAGAGCTCTTCACCCAGGCTTTTGGTGAGGGACAGTGAGACCCCTCACTTCATCGCACCTGCCATCTTTTATCTTTATGTTTTATTGATTTTGTTATAATTTCTTCGTTTGACTATTGTGAACCACTCAGAGTCATTTAGAGTCAGGTGGCATAGCAGTTTAATAAATTATAATTATAATATTGAATTAACATAGTTCAAAGGCCACTTAATTCTAGTTTGGACTGAATTTGAAGTGGGAGTTACAGATGGGAACTGTACTTATAGAAAGAAGCTTGTTAGTGTCAAAGGCAATTCTAGTATCACCCACATATATTATATAGCTTTTGATATGAAACAGGAGCCATTTATGGAAATTTCATTTGCTGCTTCAAATTTGTCAACATTTAGCATCAAACAAAGCTTCAGGGTTTGGTTGGTGTCCATATGCTTTTATCCCAAGGATGCAGGGTTTAGTTCATGAACTAAGCCCTAAAGGATTCTCACAGTATAATTGTTGTTATAATTAAAAACAAAACCCTAATAAAATACCATAAAAATGGAGGTGCTTTGAAAACTAGACAGGACACGTTCTCTGCCCTGAAGAACTGAGCAGCTAAGTAAGGCAAAACAATCCCAAGATCAGATAGCATGCCACAATTGAGGAGAAAATAAAAAGGTGTGACAGTTCTATAGAATTGTTTCCTCTGTTTTTTATCATCCTTAAATCCAATTGAGAAATCCAATGGGAAGAAATCTTGGGCAGTGTAGCAATTAGAACATTAGGGAGGAAGCCATGGCCTGAACTAAAAGTCTAGGATAGCCTTCCTCAACTTGGTGTCCAGATTTGGCCATGCTAACTGGGAATTCTGGAAGCTGTAGTCCCCAGATATATGCAAGGTCTCAGGTTGGGAAAGTACCACAGATGCCCCAGCCCTAACTAGGGTTAGTGTCAAAACTAATTTGCAGTGTCAGATCTCATTTCTGGAACTGATGTAATGACAAAGAAAACTGTGCCTCTGAATATGCTTATAGCAAGATTTTGGCCTATAGACTGTTGAGGTATTCTTAAAGTGACCCTACAGCTGTTGTTAAAGGCAAATATTCTTGTTAGGGTACATTTTAGTGCATATCTAATATGATATTCTAAATGGTTGCATGTAGCTCTGAAGAATGAGGATGCCAAATATAGATCAATAGCAGAAAAACTGATTTGATTTTATGATAAAGGTATACATTAATCTGTAGACAACTCCTCCTGTAAGCTGTAGTCAGTGAATGTATGAGGAAGGAGTAGGATAGATTACATCTGTTGATCATACCTTAGAGATTGCAAAGGTGAAGATGGATGCATACAGGCTTTTTTCAGGGTCCCCACTCTCATGGAAGGGCTCCCTGATATAGATCTGTACAGATGTAGATCCATATGGGCCTAGACTGCCATAAGGAGCATGGAACCTGGGGTGTGCAGACAGCAGACCCTTCATGGCAGAACATGATCTCAAACACATGGCAGACAATCATAGGATTAGATCATAAGGGTATGATAATGGGACCAACTTGGTACCTGTGTTTCAGTTTTCTGTATGGTTCTAATAACATGAGCTAGAATGACAGCTAAGTGCCTTTACATACACAGTGACTAGGAAGTGTTCTGTCTGTATAGTAGAGGCACACTTTTACATGCAGAAAGATCCGCTTCTTTTCTTGTCTTGCCCACTAAATATAATATTTATTAAAGACATTTTTAAGAGAATAAAAACAATATAAATTTTGAAAGAAAAAAGTAAAGAAAGTAAAGTATTCAGTAAATGGAAAAGGTGCAGAGAAAGAGAAAGAGAAAGAGAAAAACAGTGACTTCTGATCTTCCTAACAGCAGTTACAAGTACATTTATATTTTACCTTCGCTCTCTAAGGTTACAGTGTAATTTCCTTCTTTTTATAGTCTACAGTACTATTTCTAATTATGAAACCCATAAACCACAAGTTCATTTTTTTTTCTTTTTTCAGCAAAAAATGTATAAGGGGTTTCCAGTCACTAATAAATGTGTCTATTGTCCTTTCTCCAATCAGACAAGTCAATCTTGTCATCTCTGCTAATTCTGTCATCTTTACCAGCCATTCCTCCATTGTGGGTATTTCAGAGTCTTTCCATTTTTGTGCATATAATAATCTCATAGCAGTTATCATATATAAAAGCAATCTTCCATAACTATTTTCTGATTGTCTATCCATTCGTTCCAGCAAGAAAAGTTCTGGTTTCAACTGAATATTAATCTTTAAAATTCTTTGTATCACTGTGTGCATTTGAACCCAGCATTTTCTGGCTTTTTTACAAGTCCACCAGGCATGATAAAATGACCCTTCATGTTTTCCAACATTTCCAATAAAGATTTGATTGCCCTGCCCACTAAAATTGCTCATTGATGAGTCAAAGCAAGATGAGTAGTGCTCAACAAGACAAAGCAATATTTTCACAGGATACATAGGGTCACGCAAAGTCACAGTTTGTTTAATCATGGCTTATTGATTAAATCAATATGGGTAGGTTTCACACAATAGGCTAAACCACAATTCATGCCCGACTAATCACAACGACTAGGTGATACAACATGCAAAGCAAAAACTAACAACCACTGTAGAGCTTTGTGGGACATGTGATTCTAGCCATTACAACTTGAATTGCTTTATAGGAAGGCCACCTTTAAGTTGATTTGCTCTTCTGGTTTGATAGCCAGAGAAGTATGATGCCTTTGGGCTGTTGGGTTTATTTATTTATTTGACTGACTGACTGACTGACTGATTGATATCCCACTTTCCTCCAAGAGCTCAAAGCAGCTTGCATTTGAGGGTCCTTCTTCATTTTATGCACATAACAATCTTGTGAAGTGGTTTGGGCTGAGAGAGCATAAGTCACCCAGTGAGGTTTCATAGCTAAGGGAGGTTGGACTACATCTCCCCGGTCCTAGGCTAACACCTTAACCAGTACAGCAAACTACAGAGGCAAACACTTTCTCATCCTGGCAAAAAAAGCTACTGTATATCTGTTGTTGGTACTGCCATCACCACATCTTCTGCACAGGTTAATGGCACAGAGCCTTAATCCTTAAAAATGTGGCTGCATCTTATGTTCCCCCTTTATCTTGTTTTGGAAGTGTGACCTTCTATATACAGGAAGAGTGTTTTGCCTTTCTGTAGTGCTGCAACAGAAGGTTCCTTCTCTGATACTTGGAAGCAAGAGCCATCATAAAAAATTAGAAATCATAGTGAACTGACAAATCTCTAATAACACAGTAAATTTCCAGCTGAGCCCTATCTAGACGATCTTGGTAGGTAAGGGCATTAAGGAGCTGTATTCAGCCTGAGGACAGACTCATCCAGAAAGGCCCAGCTTCAACACACCCTTGTGTACGCCCCAGCCTTATCCCTGGCAACATCTTTTCCAAAACAAAACAAAACAAGAGACAAGTCATTCTTCCAGTCCCTTTATATTTCTGTACATGTGACAAAGTACCTGGACAAGCCAAGAGGCTTGAATATCTGAGCTGCAAGAAAACAATATTTGATCAATCAAGGCTCAACTTGATGGGATCTTGATTTGGAGCAGCTTAGAAGTTTTTGCTTTCCGCATTATAGATAAGTTTACACTTGGCCAGAGATTCTTTGAGGTTCCCCTCCAGTTCAAAGGGAATTCAAACATTTGTAGGACTCTGAAAGCCTATCTTGCTTTCAGTTGTTATAGCTCAAACTTTGTAGAAGATCCAGTGGGTCTTCCATATAATGTCAGGACTGAGTCTTAAATCTTAAGAATCCTGGGAAAAGTCTACTTAGAGGGTGATTTTAGTTTGCACTGAGAGCAACTGGGGGAAAAAAACCTCTGAATTTCAAAGGAATTTGAGTTGGATTCCTAAGGATTATTGTACCTGGCATTGTTAACTTTACTTCACCATTATTGCTACTAATGCAGAAACAGCACATATTATATAAACTGTAGAAATGGACAGATACTTTGTCTAATCTTTATATCTTCCAGCCCACTCTGCAGAAAATAATGAAATAATATATGCAATAATGAAATAATATATTCTTGAGATATTTCACTGCTGAACTTTTATATTCCCTTCTTTTAGACTCTGGAAACTGCAAGGACATGAAAGCAAGGCCACAGTAATAACAGTATCACAGAATTAGAAGGCACATAGAGCCTAACTTTGCTCAGTCCCAGAATGCAAATTAAAGCAACCCTGACAGAGGGCTGACTAGCCTCTGCCTGAACATCTCCAGAGAAGGAAGCCCACTGTTTCTCAGTCACTGGTTCTGCCATCTAACAGCTTTTATTGCAAGGAATATTTTTTTTCCCTAACATTCAACCAGAATCTACTTTTCTGTAACTGAGGATGATTACAGTGTCCTCATTCTCCTTCCCCTTGATATATTGTTAAACTATATCATCATTTATTTATTTATGGTAGTCTAAGGATGCCAAAGCTTTGGCCAATTATGGCTTATCAGATCCAGGATTCAAGATCAAGAAAACAGAAGAGAACCTGCTTCTTTGGGTTTCACAATTCTTCATTTGACATCACCATTTTCCATGCCAACTACAGCTTATTATTTTCTTGGGAAATGTCTGGTTTGTCCCCATGTCTTTATCTCCTTCCTGAAGGAAGAAACAGGACTTCTCATTTATTTATCATTTATTTATTAAGGAAATGCATATATATTATCATTGATAACCTTTCTCTATCTTCTCATCCCATGCTGCTGCTCAGGCTACCTTTTTATTCAGAAATGATGCATTGACACTCAAAGTGCTAGGTCCCATGTTATCCTCACTGCTAAAACATCCTCTCTTTCCTCCTGCCTGCTTTATTATTATTGAGTAAGTTTTATACTCACCTATACTATTAGGGACCTTTATCCTAACCATCCCATTCGGAAAACATTAATAGGGCTCTCTTGAACAAAACTAGGGCAAAGGGGCTGGAAAGGGACCATAATAGGAGGAAGGAGAGAAACTTTTGCACCTCTCTGGGTCCCAGTCCCATTAGTGCTATAGGAAGAGACCTGTTTTAGACTGGGATCACGATGGTGATAAAGAGTTAGTGTCTCTCCCCTACACTTTAGTCCCAATTCCATTCACCACCCAATAAACAGTAACTGTTTGCTGAAAAATCCAAAGTCATGCAAGGGCTAAGGAAGGATGTGATTCATGGAACTTCTCTCTTGGCCTACAGTTTGATTCTTACAGCATCCTTGGTCCTGTCTTCCTTATCAGTCACAGATTTGACAATTAGCTACATCTCCTTTACCTCCTCTTCCTTTGTCATCTTTTTGTATTCATTCATTCATTCATTCATTCATTCATTCATTTTATATGGCCACTCATCTCTTGAATGCAACTCTGTATGACTAACACCACTTTAAAAGAATTAAAAAAAAAACACTATTAAAAAAGGGTACAAACTTACCATAGCTGGATAAACCCAGACCAAACAGATAAACCCAGATAAAATCCACCCCACTGAAAGGTCTTTGCTATGTCAAACACCTCTCAATGGGCCATCTAGCCTCCCATCCCCCAGGTTCTGGGACATATCCAGGTCTTCAACACTTTATTAAAGGCTGAAGGTTTGGGGCTAATCTAATCTTGGGGAGTTTGGTGTTCCAGAGGGCAGGTGCTGCAACAGAAAAGGCACGATTTTGTGGTTCCATAAGACTACATGCTTTAATTGAAGGGCTTGGAATGTGCTCCTTCTATCAGACTTAGTGGGATGGGTAGAAAATACTAGTGAGAGACAGTCCCACAAATCACCTGGCCCCATGCCATGGAGGGCTTTATAGGTGATAACCAATTCCTTGAATTCCATCCAGAAGCACACTGGGAGCCACTGCAGCTCACTGAGCAATGCTATAACATGGTCATATCAAGGTGCACCTGTAGTGCTCATGCCACTGCATTTTGGACCAGCTGCAGTTTCTAGATAGTCTTCAAGGGCAGCCCCACGTAGAACACATTGCAGTAATCCACTTGGGAGATTATTATGAGTGACTGTAAACAGTGCCTCCCAGTTCAGGAAGGGGCTCAACTGGTGTAGAAGACAGTTGTGCAAAAGCCTCTCTGTCTAGAGCTATCATCTGCTCTTCAAACAGGAGCTGTGAGTCCAGGAGGACCCTCAAGCTGCACACTAGTTCTGTTTGGGATAGTGCAACCCTGTCCAAAACCAAAGATGGAAAGAAATGCATCCAGGGAGTGCTAAAACCCACAGCCACACAATCTTGCCAGGATTGAGCTGAAGCTTGTTTTTCCTCATCCAAACCCCCACAACCTCTAGACATTGAGACAAAACTTCCACAGCACCACTTGGTTGGCCCAGGGCAGAGATGTAAACTGGGTATCATCAACATATTGATGATACCTTGCCCTGTGTTGTTGGATGACCTCACCCAGAGGCTTCATGTAAATGTTAAATAGGAATAGGGACCTCAAAGAGAAGGAGTCATGGGCTAGATCTCTCCCCACCATCCACACCAACTAGAACTGGTCCTGGAGAAAGGAATGTAAAACTGTACCTCCCAATTCCCAGAGCTGGTCTAGAAAAATACCATGAAAGATCAAGAAGAGCCAAGGTCCAGATAATCCATTTCCTCCAGATTATCTGAAGCCACATGACCACCTTCTCAACAAACCTCTCTAAAAAGATCTTCTACTCCTCTCATTCTCTCAATCTTCTCCTCTCAATCTATAATCACCCTATTGATGGTAACAGCCCTTTCCCAACTTGACATTCTCTAGATATGTTGGACTAACTTGCTTAGAATTCTAAGAGGTAAAGACCAACATCTCTTTGGAGTAGCAGGTTGGAGAAGGCTGGATGGCATGAACTAGCCATGAGATGTTATCATGTCTCCACTCAGAGGGCTGCTTTTTAAGTTATGATGTCTTCTTTTTCTCTACAAGATTCTTTATGGATTTCTGTATCACTAGAGAGCTACTCATATTTCACAGGGATTACTTAATTGGTTTCCATCTGTCAAAAAGTAGCAATGCTCTTGTAGGAACTCGGGGCAGGTGCAGAATGATCTAGTAGCAACAAAAGCCTAGAACTGATGGGTGCTTTATTTTCAGTGTTCTCAGGCTAGAAAGAGATGCTGAGTGTTTGTTTATTTTTCTTCAGAGGATTGAAGATGCTATGCTAGAGGGATTATTGGAGATACTGAGTCAGAGCCAAGACTAATTATTTATACAGCTTTGTGTCTACTGAAATGCTGAGCATGACTGCACAACACCGATTTCCAAATCTGCGTCTAGTAGTGTATGTTGTCTGGTACTTCCATACAGAAGTACAGGCTCCAAGATCTTTGTGGCCCTTTGAGTCTGCAAGATGGATAGCATGTGAATTCCATCATCCCTCAGTGTGTCTTTCTGACCTCTTTTTGATGCTCTCAATAAAACCAGGATGTACATTTACCAGAAAGAGGAAGTACCCATCTGTTTGTGCCATTTCTCTGATTTATATCTGGACACACACACCCTATATGATGTTTCTCCCACCTTATGGCCAATAGCAACCTCAGGAAGAACCCCTGATCTACCAGGACCATGGGTTCTATCCAAATCAATAACATTCACCCCCATTGTTTGTACCAAAGAAAAAGCATTGGGAAGCCCATTCACAAATATTTCACATCACGTGAGCAATAGACTGGAGGAAAGATAGTGCTGCATAAAAAAGTAAAATGGCTGCTCAGAATCTTTATCCTTGCCCAAAGGCCCATTGAAAAGGAATGGTCTTAAGGGCCTTCCAAAATACTGAAAGGATAGGGATCATGCCCATCCCCAGGAGCAGCCTATTTCACTAACTTCACCAACCTCACTAACTTCTCTTGAAGAAGGAACCTTTAGGAAATCCTCTCTAAATGACTGGATTGGGCTATGATCCAGTATCAAGCCCTCAACCTCTCTCGAAAGACAACTGGGGACTTGTCACATCACTTCTTCTTAACTTGGCCTGCCTTAAATGCCTTCTCTAGCTTATTCCCACAATTGTTCCCTAGAGGAAAAAAAAGATGCATCATGCTTTATACAAGACTTTTTTTTAACTCTCAGGCACATCTTTATTTCCATAGCTTGCAATGTGTGATGTGTGTTGAGTGCTTTAATTCTTTGCATTTTCACATCAGGTGCCAATCAAACAACATTCAGTCAGAAACCCGTCTCTAATTTGAACATAATTAATACTTACTAAGAGCAAAAACTTTCATGAACCTTGCCTCATACACTCTGCTTGATTAGGTTGGGCTGACTTCAGCAGAAAATTAGAACAAGCTCATAAAGTGCAATAAAGCTGGAGCTTTTTCAGTCTGCCAGTAGCTGGAACAGGTACAGCTCTTCAGATACTGCAGGAGATGTTTTTACACACATCAATTCCATGCTTATTCTATCAGGAAATAAAAGAGATGATAAGCTTGAAAAGCTGAGGTGCAAAGCTTGGCATCCAGTCCATGCCTCCTCTTCTGGGTTAAAGTGTTAATGTTTTAGGCAACCAGACGCAGGCAAAAAATACACTTCTTGGATAAAGAGTAGTGGAGTGTGAGTTGTCACTGTCTTGCCTCTCTTTTTATTCTATCTCATTGCTGTCAGGATACTAGATCTCCTATTTCTCTCTCTCTCTCTCTCTCTCTCTCTCTCTCTCTTGATCCAATTACTTGTACAATTCAACTCATGGACAATGTCAGGATTCACAAATGACATAAGGAGGGCAGGAAATGTGGGGGTCCAGACTGAGCCAAGATGTCCTCCATCCGAGAGTTAAATAGAGATCACAGTTGGCTAACATGAACCAGTCATCAAAACATTCAGAATGCAATTTCTTCCTCAGCAACTTCCTATGAATACCCCAATGTCTTACCATTCAATCACTAGGTTCCCAGGGAGGAATGAGAGCTCCAAATGTGTGTCGGTGTTTGTGTATTGTGTACACAGAGTTGAGGAAGGGACTTGGTACTCATTAATAATTAGGAAGGCTAAAAGTTATCCAAGACTTCATGTGGGGGAGCAACCATTGCCTCAATAACAATACATTATATCTTGTATTATATATCATAATACATCTTGTATCACATTCACAGGACTAAAAATCTTGATAAAACAATCTATGTGCCTGCTGAGTTTGTAGGTTTAACTGTCAATGGTAAACTCTTATGCTTTTTTATTTTAAAGTGGATTTGGCCCAATTCTTCTTATAGACACTTTCAAACATAGTATTTGCAAATTGCAGTAGTTCCCTAGTACAACCTATCTCAGAAATATTATTAGGTAACACTAACATCTGACAGTATTTGATAGGCAGTATTGCATTAGTGTCAAGATCTGACCTCATGTATATATAATGTACAGTAATAAATATTGTTTTACAGTTGGTTATTTAGATTACATATCTGAAAGTTGCCAAACAACAGCACAGAAATATTGCTTTTTTCCTCAGTGTTTTATCAATGAATGATGTGTCTATGTGTGTTTGTAAAGGTGTAGAATACATATGAATCTAATCCTTTGGCCAATTATACTTATTTCAAGCATGAAATTAATTAAGAATATCTCCTAGCTTAACTGAAATGGAGAAGTTGGACACAGGTGCTAGTAAGGTAAAGAAAAAGATTGTCAGAGGTCAATCTCCTGTCTCTATCATATGCCATCCTGTGGCTACCCCAAACTAAGTAAGTAAGGAAGAAAATCAATAAATGTCATAACATTATGTGCACAAAGTGTTAAGCCCTC
The DNA here is from genome assembly GCA_030867105.1 of Liasis olivaceus. Lineage (NCBI taxonomy): Eukaryota > Metazoa > Chordata > Lepidosauria > Squamata > Pythonidae > Liasis > Liasis olivaceus. Next base: position 185,431,002 of record CM061350.1, read on the forward strand.
AGAGTTCAGGTATCTACTTACCTGAAGCTCTGTTTTTACCATCAGTAGTGCTTAGCTTAATAGCAGACACTGAAAACTCTGCAATGCCCTTTTATTAGATGGAGAATAGGTGGAATGCATTTGGTACACACAACACACCCATAATATATTATGCTGTCTGTAAAAGTCAAATGGAAAGCCTTAGAACACCCGCCAAGGATTTCAGGGAGAGTCTAACTGTCTAAAGTGCTTATCAGATGGTTCCTTTCTAATATATTTTCAAATAGGGTTTCCCAATATTGTTTCATGAAGTGTCTGTTGATGTAGAGTGCTGCAAAGACATTGGAATGGGGTGGAATGGGAATAGATTCTAGATCTAGTACGGAAAGCCCTAGATTTCTTTTTAAAAATTTTCTTAGAACTGGAGCTTACTTTAGTCCATATTTTGATACCCACTTCTCATTTTCATATGGAGGTAACGTTGCTGAGTTTTACTGTTTTAGACAAGTTACAATCCAGTTTTAGAGCCTGGCTTCCAGTCAAAGATCAGTATATTGAGAGGAGGCTGGAATTGAGGAACCAGGGTGTGTGTGATTCATATCTCACGTTTGATGTGACATTACTGGGTGGTTTTAGGAGATCCAGGTAGATAACTTTGCAGGACAGCTTAGTGATAACTGGGATAATTTATGTGAAATGGAGGAAGAAAGCTAAATAATATCATTCAAGCGATATGCAAATATGAAATTTAAGGCACTTCCATAAACCACGGTTAAACAAATCATAGCCTAGTATGCTATGTGAACCTTGTTACAACTGAAATCAGAATCAGAAGTGTTCATTTGTGAGAAGTGTTGGGATATAGGAGAAATCAGTATAGTAAGCATTTTTGTGTAAACCTGTATAATTCACACTTCCAAACCAATACATGAGCTTGAAAATCAATTGGACACCTTATTTTCCTGAATATGGACTAGAGTTCTCCAATTTAAAAACACACACACACACACACACACCCTACCTCAATAATGTACAGAAATGTATAATGAACATAGGAGAAATGCAATAACAAGTGTACATGCATTTTCATTCAATTTTTTTTCCCCTCTGCACCTTCTTGCAATATAAAAATTGTAGTGCCAATATTGCTAAATATGAGTAATGTGCTGGTGCAAAGAGGCCAGAGTCCACTCGAAAAAGGACAATTACTCATCTGTTTGTTTGCTTCTGCAACAGGATATGATTTCTCCCAAAGTTAGAGTACCTAGTGACTTACATTGCCTGTAGATTCCTACATTGCCTGCCAGAGATTTTTTTTGCCTGAAGTCTATCATATGGTCTTGATGCCCTATGGTACTTAGAGTGGCTACTGGCTCAATTCTTCTATTGAATATGACTCTAGCTGCAATGCAAAAGTGTAGTGAGACATTTTATAGAAGATGCTATAGGAGAACAATCACATCTTATTAGAAAGTAGTCCACTATCTTGTTCACATCAGGAACAGGCAATTCATAATCAGGATTGCAGCTTCTGTACGCCTTTTGAGTGATCCTCTAGGCTTCTCTGGATTGCGTGGCTAAAATGCAGTGGCAAATGACCAAAGATTGTGGTGTGGTTTCCCACTGTTTTCTTGTGGAAAATGAAGCTTTCAGATAGGCGTAGCACCCCTTACATAGGCAAACCAAGAAACGTACTCTACAACATTTTTGTAAATGACTTAGATGAGGGGATAGAAGGAATGTTCATCAAATCTGCAGATGACAGGAGCAGGAGAGACTGCTAACCTCTCAGAAGACAGGTTCAAGGTTCAAAAGAACTTGATAGACTTGAACGTTGGACCCTACCCAACAAAATGCTGTACAGTGGTGAGAAATGTAGGGTTCTGCATTTAGATAGGAAAAAACAGATAGGCAGTACTTGACTTAGCAGTAGTACTTGTGAGAAGGATCTGGACGTCCAGATTAAGCATGAATCAGCAGTATGTTGCTGCTGCCAGAGCAATGCAATCTTGGGCTCCATCAACACAGGTAAAAGGTTGAGATCATGGGAAATGATGGCTCTGTTCTATGCTGCACTAGTTAGACCACAACTGGAATACTGTGTCCAGTTTTGATCATCAGAATACAGTTTCTAAGGAACTGAAAATAGTGCAAAGAAGAGCAACAAAGATGGCCAGGGATTTGGAGGCTAAATCCAATGAAGAACAATTGAAAGAACAGGATATGTCCAAGCTAAAGAAGGCACAGCTCTATGGAGATATGATAGCAGTCCTCCATACCTGAAGGGTTGTCATAAGGAAGAGGGTATTGATTTATTTTCTGTAGTGGAAAATAAGAACCAATAAATGGAAGCTTATATCCTGTGACAATACCTTTAGCACTATCCAACAACAACATCTGCCTATCCCAGTCCTTGGGAAGGACTCGATAGGTGGATAAAAATGCCAAATCCAGTCTAAACATCTGGCTGACTGTGTGACCAACCATAATAATAATGATAATACAAATTAGTCCTGTCTACTTTCCTAATGTAATCATTTACTGTCCTGCTCCCTTGTGGCCTCCAGCCACAAAAGTTTGTCTGTCACCGGTCGAAATAGGACCTCATTATAATCCTTGTTCTGCAGAAGGGAGCATCAAGACTGAGAGATAGCAACTTCCTTGAGGTCATCTAGTGTTATCTAGCATGTTATGTGGTTGGCAAAATTGGAACCAAGGGCTCAGCTGCTCCACCAGCCTTACAACAGCGCAGTATAGTCTATGGCTCTTTACAAGTCTGTCAGGGACAGAATCAGGTGATTGATTTCAACAGACTTGTTCCAGGTAAGTACAAATCAGCTCAGCTGACTCATGACCATGCTGAAACATTTTCTGGCAACAGCTCTGAAACCTTCTTTTGCAGTGCACTCATCCCTATGAGTGGGTGTCAAAGCTTTGCATTTAGACAAGGTGTTGTCAGCAAGTGAGGCAAGGAGAGGTGGAGAAGGAGAGCTGGATAATAGCCTTTCCAAGGACTACTGGGTATCTCATTGTACCCCAAATAGTCCTTTTCAGGGCACTTGGTTCAACCTTCTGCAACAATGAGGAACAAGGGGGAAATAGCCAAGAGTCTACTGGAGATGACGAACGAATATAATCAAGCTTTCGTGAGTCACCGGCATCAGGTTGGCCTTGTGGTATTATCAGAGTGCTCCTTATTACACTGACAGAAGATAACCAAATTCAATCTTAATGAGCTGTGGGAAAGAACACAATAAGGTTTTATACTAGATCTCATTCACCTTGACAACACACCTACAGGCCAGGTACAAAGATCGTCATTGTTTACCTAGAAGACAGACAGAAAGGATTATGTCCTGTGTGTGTCTGTGTGCCTGTGTGTCTGTGTAACAAAAACACTACTTAAATGCATGTTATCATTTTGGGAAGGGGAGATATCTCAAGTATCTGAGATATCATACATGCACCTCATGATCCAGGAGCTTACTGTTGTGGCATCCCAAAAGATATTAAGTGCTCTGGAAGGTCTCAGATCATATACCAGTATCTTATATGACCCTGCAAAGAATCAGGAGGAGATAACTTTTAGAGGAACCACAATGTTTCACGGACAAGGATCCACAGGGCTCAAACAAAGGTGGACTGGGCTTCAAGAAATCAGCAAGCCAGTAGTCAATGTGATGAAGTGTATATTAGTTTGGGAACAGAGTGGAGGGAAAATGTACTTATGGAATGATGCAAGATTTTGGTGGCAGAGGGCAGCTGAGTGAGGGTATGGGATGGGATGGCAGTTGCCAGAAAGGATTGTTAAGTACTATTTCTAAGTCTTCTAGTAATACTGTTAATAGTACTTTAAAAGTCTGGGGTGGCAGAGGCTCCTGTTGCTTCAGATAGTACTGGAGAGACAGCATATTGTATTTTCATTTATGATTGGCTAGTGATTCCTTAAAAAAAGAAATTATCCCAAATCCATAGCTGGGTAGTGTCTGTATTAGGCCAATCACAGTGTCAGTAAGGAGTGTGCAAATGTAAAACTCAGGAGAACTTGAAAGCCTGAAAACATTCTTTTCTGGCACTTAACTTGGGCCTTACGTGGGCCAGTTTGATCTAATGGTTAAAGCAATCACTCAGTCCCAGGAAGAAGGCAATGGCAAACCGCTTCTGCAAAAGTTGCCTAGAAAAATTGCATGGCTTGTTCATGTAGCCACCAGGAGTGAAGTCTGACTTGAAGGAAAAAGAAGCCGATCCTAGTAAAAGTATTATCTGTGTTGTGTCTTAAAGCACACATTACACATATATTGAGAAAAAGAAACATCACTCAGAATGGATCTCTGTATTGCTTCCACATTAGTCCTTTCCCTTCAGGTCTCTGCATTTATTCACTCCCATATTGCATCCAGATGATGTCACTGATCACCCACTGCATCCCAATGTTTTTGCATTCCCCTCCTAACCTCCTTTTCCAGATTTGATTTGTCATGATTTTTCTTACTTTAAACAAAACAAGGGCAGTAGTTTGTCTAGAAACAACAAAGGGCTGTTTGTCCATTTAGAAGGAGAAATAATCTGTGATGCTTGACCCATCCATTGTCTTGTTACTATTATATGATCTTGCAAACTGTCCCATAAAGTTTCATTATTAAATGACCCTATTACTTATAGCAAAAATGCAGTAATCTTTTTTTGTTTTAATCCTTTTTTGTATTGCAGTCCGCAAGTAAAATGTACAGAATCTCATCTCCTTTCCCCCCTCTTTTACCTCCAATCTTACAAGTATGTGGAGAAGAGTTGTTATTATGGAAATGGTACAGAACTACCTAGAGTTTTGAGATAAGGAGAAACAGGGTTTGACCTATAACTACAGAAATAGTATTACTGCATCAGGACAAAACTTTGAAGGCAGGCATTTAAGTCCCTGCTCAGCAGACTATTCAGGAAAGGATTCAAAAACGTAAACCAGGAGTGATCTGCTTGGGAAAGAGGATGTGCTCTGCCTTGTGAAATGATGAAGCAGGACTGATCTACCTCAACTGGCTGCTTTGCTTCTAGGCGAGCATCCTCTCCACATGAACTGTGAACATACAAAAGATCACTCAAAGCTCAGAGATGTAGCTGTAAACTAGTAAATAGAACCTTAGTATCCACATCTTCTGTGACAGGATGATTTGATCCCATAACCTTTACACTGAAATTTTGCTCAGCCCTGCCAATGCAGCAAAGCAAGACTGGTGCCTTACCTTTTGAAGTCTGAGAAGTAATTGAGATTGTACCATTTAAAGTGGGACAGAGGGAGAATGACCATTAAGTTCATAATATCAGTTTACTAAACTGTACGTTATGGACTCTTATGAATTGCCATGAATTTTTTAAATGTTTATTATATTTTATGGTTTTTTATGATTGTTAAGAATGATTAAGAAGTTTTCAAGGTCTTTTTATTCAGGATGTGTAGAAGAGGAAGGAATCTGTCACTCTTTCATAAGTTCTTAGGTGCTCCAAGCCTGTTGTAGGGTCATTTGTGCTGTTACCTTACTCTCCTCACTAGTAGAACTTGGGGAAATATTCTGCAGCAGGGAAAGAAATCCTGTGGCCAGGAATCTGTGGATGTAATAACTGATGGAACAAAATATCAGACCCTCCTCCTCTCCTTAGTCTCTTCCTCCTCCATCCCTGTTCCAACTTGTGCACAAGAACATGATTATGGGTGTGGGGTCACAAACAAATCTAATGCCAGCGTTATTGAGTTTTAGCACATTTTCAGCTAGAATTTGTGAGATATCAGAGAAATGCATATTTAGACACAGACCTGAGAGGATGGAATGAAGTACTAAATAATTGGCCAACAAGTCAGCTGCCCATTGTCTATGCTGAACTCAGCCAGAAAGAGAAAATGCAGATTGGCTGATGGTGCTTGGTGAATTCTGGGCTCACAAACATAGAAGCATCCCTTATATGTGCTGCCCAGGGTGGCATACAAATTTAAGATGATGATGATGATGATGATGATGATGATGATGATGATGATGATGATGATGGCAGCAGCTTTACTTGGAACATCTTATATGCTGCAATGATATCTTTAACACCATCAAACAACGTCTGCCTATCCCAGGTCCTTGAGAAGGACTCAATCGGTGGATAGAAATGCCAAATCCAGTCTAAACATCTGGCTGACTGTGCAACCAACCACAATAATAATATGCTTATAGCATCCTCATGTCCAAACTACTTTCAGAAAGTAGTCAGAACAGCCAGGTTCAGTAGTCTCAGGGGTGTTTTCAACTGGATTCAGAAGATGGAAAGGGTGGTCATTTGAAACTGTGAACTGCTTGGCACAGTTGTATTTCCATGGTACCACAGGGTGAAGCAGTTTCAGTATTCAAACCCAGGCACTGTTGGTAAGTCTACGTCTGGATGCCAGCATGGGTCCAGTGAATCATCGATAGTGGAGACAGCTAATGTTCATCAGCGTCATGAGGAAGTTCATGACCCAAAATGTTGTCACCAAATTTCCTTCCAGCTACTTGCTCTTCTTTATATGATGTCCTCTTTTAGTCTCCCCTGTCTTTTCTTCCCCCTCTGGCCTCTTTCACAATTATCACCCACAGCACAATACCATGATTCACCTGATACCGCACAGTGATGAGACAAGTGTCAATCCCTTCCTTCAGGACATGATGTATCTCACCTTCCCAAACTATCCTGCCCTCTGTGAGCCTAGGCCTCAACAGTTCATGATGCCCCTGTTGAACTGGATGATGGATTATGTGCCCTGTAGTACTGTGCAGAGAAATTCTCCTGCTTTTTCTCCCACCAATTCTCATTCAGTTGGATGAAAGATAGGGTACTTATAAGATTTCTTTTAAAGGAGTCAAGCATTTAGGTGAATGAGAATTCATGAATGCATTGTGGCATTCTTATACCTGTTCAGTGGCCAAGCCTGTGTGTGTGAATATTATGTCTTCCATTGTACAATCCCCTTTCTACTGTGATCTGCTGCCCCCTTGGCATCCCATGTTTCAATTCAGTCCCCAGAGAAGTCCTTACGGTAGAACTCCTTGTTCTGTGGACTGTATTGGCAGCTTGGGAAGCTTCAGAGCAATGAAAAAAATGGTCAGTAGAAAAACAACGACATGCTCCCAACCTCCACCTTAAAACAGCACCAAGAAAAATTTGAAAGAAGTTTTCAAGCACCCTGAGAATAAAGTAGAAAAACAAAAGCCTCTTTCACAGGGGAAGAAAGCATCTGAAAATTGCAAGGCAAATTTCCGCTGAGCATAATTTTGATCTGTGTCTGGATGAAGTTTTCCTGTAGTAACAAAATGTGTTTGGGACGGGAAGAAGCAAGGCATCACACTGCTCAATGCGGTATGTTTCTCAGCACTTGGAAAACTGCATTTTGGAGAGGGGAATTGAATCTGACTGAAATTCTCCTTGTTGACCCTAAGCTTTCAGTATAGAGAGAATATAGTACATTAGTGTACAGATGGAATCATCAGAATCTTTACTTGCAGTCTTAAGTTTGTTTCCTTTGTTATGATGGATGATACAAGCAGATTCAGCAGTAGATATGTAATCCATTTTATTTAGAGGCATGGAATAAAATCCATAGGGGTGGGAAGGCAAATTTTTAGATAAAATTGAACAAAGCTAAAATTCTATCTTTATAAGCAAAACGTTTAGTATTATCTTCAGAAAGAGACTTTTTTTAGGAAAATGTACATATATTGAAAATACTTTTTGGAGATGGTGCATCACGTATCCACATATATGTGCATGCATACACCCACACCCACACACATAGAGAAAGTGTTAGTAAAATCTACACCTCTCTTTTTCAGAATTGTTGGGAGGTTGTGCTTTTCCATAACTTGGGCAATACCCTGCCTTTCTCTATGGCAACCACTCACATCTTAAGTGAAGTATCAATAATTTGCTATATCCAGCTATATATCTCCCTCCTAAGCCAAATGTGGGATGAGCTAGAACTGGGACCAGAGGTCTTTGCTCACCTCTGGCAGGTGCACCTGTGGCAGGTGCAACCTTCTCTGGAACAGGAGTCACTGAAGGTAGTCACTCATGTCTTTGTCATCTTGTGACTGGATTACTGTAATTCACCCTACCTGGGGCTGGCTGTGAAAATCATCCAGATTTTCAACTTCAGCTGACAAAAATGCAGTGGCCTGAAAGCTCACTTGGCAGGAGTGTTATGTCACTGCTGCAGAGGCCACACTGGCTATGCGTGGTTCTAAGTATGATTCAAGAGGCTGGTTGCTACCTATAAAGGAATATATGGCTCAGAACCTGAATACCTAAGATACCATCTTTCCCAGGTAGAATCTGCCCACCCAACCTGGCCAACCAGGGAGTATGGGCAAAAGTTCTGCTTTTATCTTGAGGTCCAGTGGGAGGGGGACTTTTCTCCTTTGTTCCCAGAGGTGAGGGTGTCCTCCATGCTTTTGGATTTCCAACCATAAGCGATGACCTGTTTCTTTCAAAAGGCCTTTGGAGATTTCTATACAGCCATTGGTACCAGAATGGTTGGTTTTCCTGCTACTATCTAATTATTATACTATATTATTGCTATTACTTATTGTTATATGCACTATGTACACTGCTCAGAATCCTCTGGAATTGGGACAGCTAATACATCTTATAACTATAATTAATTAATTAGAACACTAAAATAGAAGAGGAATGGCCAATCACAGCTCACAGGCTGCTTGTTCCTCTTCACTTGTTGTGGGTCTAAGAGCATTCAGAGGTAGCATCTTCAACATTCATCAGCCAGCCTATGAAGGAGGTGCAATTCCCTCTCAACGTTTGCTGGAAAGAAAATGGATAAGGTATATAAGACATACCACCACCCAAAACGGGGAAAGAAGACAGAAGTTCTGACCTCTGCCTGCTTGTATGATGTCATGACGTTATTGCTCATTCATTGCAGCATTCTTCATTGGGATATTGTGAGTAAGGACAGTCACTCAATGTTAAATTGCAATTTTTTTAAAGTTAAAAAGGTTCAGATAGGAAGTGATGTGGAAACTGTCTGTCTGAACCTTTTAAACAGACAATACAGGGAGACAGATATGTATCTAACCAGGTACTTGACAGTTTTCTGTGTTTTGCTCTTAAATGAAACAGGACAGATTATGTGCTTCAACTTCTTATACTGGTTAAATGGTTCAGTGATATTGTGGACAAGTCAGATAAAAGAATGGGCTAGATACTCATCAGATTTGCAGATGTCACCAACCTAGTGGAACCTGGAAAATATCTTAGGAAACAAGATAAAAATATTGTTGACAGGCTTGAACATTGGCCCAACAGGATAATGTTCAACTGATAAGTTTAAGGTCCCACATCTAGGTAGGAAAAACCAAATGCCTAGTTACAAGACTGGGAGACCTGGTCTGGGGACATTGTGTGTGAGAAAGATCTAAAAGTATAGTAGACCACCAGCTGAACATGAGAAAGAGTACAATGCAGCAGCTAAATAGATTAATTCAATCTTGGGCTGCATTAACAGAAGCATTACCTTTGGTCTCTGCTTAGAATGTACTTGGAGTACTGTTTCCAGTTCCAGGCACCACACTTATGAAAAGGACATGGCAAAGCTGGAATAGGATCAGAAGAATGGTACTAGGATGATTAGGAAACCAACTCTATAAGGATCACTTAAAGGAGCTGGGCATTTTTAGCTTGCAAAAAAGAAGTCAAGTGGAAATGTGATAGTAGGCTACATAAATCTAAAAGCCTGTCACACGCAAGAGGATGTAAATCTCTGTTGAAACCAAGGAGTAAACAAGAAACAACAGGTTGAAATTTAAAGAAAGGAGATTTGGGCTGAATATTAAGCAGAATTTCTAATGTTGACCAGAAACTGTGGAACAGTCAGCCGAGACAATAGTGATTTCCCCTTGTTGAAGGTTTTCACATAAAAGATAGACAGCTGTTAGGGATGGTTTAGTAGATTCTGGTAGAGTGGTGAACTAGATGACCTATAAAATGTAACTCATACATTTATGATTCAACTTAGAAAATAAATGACTAATTTCATAAAACAATTAAGACAATAAACAAGGTTCTATTCTTCCAAAGTCCCAAGGATGGGCAAACTTTTGATAGCTGGAGACCACACTATTTTCTAGAGAGTAAGGGCCACAGTGGACAGAGTAAATAATGAACAGGACTGGGCATTTCTCAGTTTCACTCTTCTCTTCTCTAGGCATGAACTGTGGGACAGAGTTTTGTGCTGGAGCCATAAGTTGTTCACTCCTGCCATAAAGCATGCCTACACAATAATATCTAACACATCAGGATGACATTAGACCAATTGTCATGCATGGGAGCTTACAGGTGTGGTTCTACATCTCCTATTTCTAAAGTCCATCCTGAATTTTTCATTTAACTTGGCACTTGCCTAAAATCAAACAATATTAATAATGAGGTTGTCTCTCACTTCCAGAAAGAACTATATTTTGCATAGTAGATAAGTTTCTAGTTTCAGTCATTTGTCATCCCAAATGGAAAATATCTCAGGGAGCCAGATAGGGGAATTCTAGAGTATGAGCCAACTTCATCAGTTCAGCATCGGTATAACTAGTTAGTTTCATGCTGAGTTGAGAAAAATGCAGCAAGGTCTTGGATTCTTCTTTAGTCAGGAAACAGACAAACAAGCTGTTATCTAATTACTTTACACAAATGAGACAGACCTTACATCAAAGCCCTGTTATTAAGTTCAGTTTTTGTTATTCCTCTATCGACTTAGCTGAGACCTGAAACTAGAATATTATACACTCATGAATTCGAGTGTCAATCACTGACTGCAATTACAACATAGTCCTAGACTATGTTAATTTAATTATTTTTATTTTATGTTATTGCTTCATCATCCAAGGAAGCATAGAAGAAGAATTGTTTCTGACTGCAAATAAAATAATTGTTTCTTTTCTTTTTTTTAAGCAATGCATTTTGCTATAGAGCTGAAGAAAAGGATGAAAAGATTCTTGAGAAGACTGTCAAAGTAATCTTTAATGCTGTTGATCTGCAATGAGAACTTGCCAACATGGAAGTACATTGTACTGATCAGAAAGTCTCTATGTATGTGTATGAGGAAGAAATTGAGGAAGCAATTGTCAGAGAAGGTAGGGATCATTGCATAACACTTTGCTATGTTCTTGCAATTCATTTTCAGGTCTGGCGTGGCAAGCAGTGAGAAACAGCATAGATTGGCATAGTGGAAATTTATGGTGACAGCCTCAGGGAGTTCATGCAGTAGAGATTTGTAAGAGACTTAGGAGACCCAAATATTGTAGTGATACTCAGCAGTATACTGCAGATGATCATTGTCAGATCCAAGAGTGTAGTTCCAGATGATAGTACTGGCTAGACTCAGTTATTATTCATCATACCTGACATGATGTCTCTGCTCCATTTCCTGAAAAACAAAAATCCATGCATCCTTGGTAGAAGTCTGTCACGAGCATTCTGTGTGGTGGCCTGTTAAGCAACACCATTTGGTACAGCTTGTCTCCAGTTAGAGGTGAGTTGATGAGAACAAAGCCAACCTGTTTTATGGCAAGGTCCCAGCTTTTTATTTTCCAGACATAAAGAATTCAATATTTGGGAGTGGGCTGCTCACTTCTTTTGTTTTCCCACTTATGAAGTCTTCTGGAGAAGATTAGCAAACAATCCCTTCTATTTAAGTGAGACATCTCAAAACTAGCTATAATGGCCCAGTGCTATTGGACATTTTGCCAAGTGAGAACTATTTAGTGCAAGTCTGGCAGTTAAAATATGTACCCTGATTTTTTCTTTTTATAAAAATAGCTTCTTTAAGGACATTTTATGAACCAGCTGATTTTAAGATTATTTTTTCTGAGTTGAGTTTTATGCATTTTAAAATGACTACTTTAAAAAATTATAATATTTGTTACTTTGGTGTTCTATTACTTATTACCTGGATTAAATTTAATGATTCTTAGAATCGATGGCTGAATGGATAGAATGGAGACCCAGCAAACTGATTGCAATATGGTAAACAAAAGACCTCTACAGAATTATACAGCTAGCAATTCCCAAAATCTCCATTTCTTCTGAACCCAAAATATTCAAGGAAAGCACAGAGTAAACTTTCAGGGCCCCACTTTTAGTGACTACTGATGTAAGAGATCTAATCCTCCTCACTCTCTCCTATTCCATAAAAAAGGGAAAGAAATTAATTGTTAGTAATCCTATCTACATTTTTAGTTCATATGGCATCCATAGTTTCTATAAGGGAAAGCTGCAAAGCTACAAATCATCTTTCCCCTTAAAAGACCTGAGAAATAATAATGTGCAAGTAAAGCCCAGGAACCAGGAGGTGAGATGAAGTAAGAGTCCCCCCCCATGGGAAAATGAACTACCCAAATGTTCTGCATAAAATAGTTCTAGTTTTGTGGCATTGTCAAAGAAAATATCAGCTTGCCCTGGTATCAGATAAAACATCATTAAAAGAGAGAAAGATAGCTCTTGAACAAAGCTGAAATCCTGCGAATGCATAGGACTGGATTTGTTCTTGAAGAGCCTCAACTATTTCATGTGGAGGTGCTCCAAGTGTTATAAAACTGGATGCCAGTTCAAATTCCAAAGCATTTAAAGTCTTGCAACATAGTCTTAGACAGTCACTCTTCTTTCTTATCCAGCCATTAGTAACTTACAAACCAAGTTATTTACAGAATATGCAAAAACACACAATTATACTCTTCTATAGGACTGATTGTAATACGCAGTTTCATTGGCTTGCACTTGACTGAAGTGGTGGGGAAGGGGGGCAGCCTAGGGAGAGGCACTTTAGTCTATTTAACAATGAAGTCTTTTCTAAATACAACTCACAGTAGAAGTCTCTTCTGTTACACTCCACATTTCTGTCTCTCTTGAAGCAGTCCCCAATTCACCCTCAAGTCAAGTATGAAGCTGCATGGTAACATGGGAACAGCTTTCTCTATGGATTTCAAATTTAAAATATAATATGGTACATTTATGGGTGGGTAGATGGATTAGCCTATTTCCAGTCCATATCATATGTTCAGTTATATGCATAATCCTGTGACAGCATGAAAGGTGTGGGTAAGAATGTTAAGAGTTCCAAATACCAGGTGGGACACATCTGATATGATGGTGCCCATAAGTTTTGCTGATGCTGGCATCTGAGTGGGGATTCAAATGCTGTATAAACAAGAGTTACTAAGATTTTAATATATTCATGTGAGATTTTCATATTTTCCTATGAGATCTTGTGAGCTTGCATAAGATCAGTAAAGTTTCACAACTTTAGAGATCTTCAAAGGTTTCTCTCGTTTTTTTTTTTTTTTTGGGCAGGGATGGCTAGAAATATACCTTGGAGTCCATGACAATGTATGAGAGTTCCTGGTTGATATCTCCTGATAAAAGCCTTTCCCAAGACTGCCCACCTTACTTTTTAAAAAATATATTATTAGATTAATTCATTTCAAAAGAGTTAAGTGGGGGATTTTTTGTTGCTTTGCTTTTTAAACTCTCCAAACAAACTGGCCCAAACTTGTTGCCTTTTCGACTTATTTTATACTGCAAGATGGGGTAGGGCTATTTTTCTTCAGGCAGTTAGTGCTGGGTGTGGAGTTAACTAGGATTCAGGATGGACATAATTCAGGCACAAAGGTGTGTCAAAAGAATTAAACCAAGAGGCTTCTAGGGTTACCCAGAGACACCTTTAAGACAGTTGAGGATTCCCAAAACTGCTTGGTTGCTCATTCACTCAATTTATTTATTTAAAAGATTTGTATAGCCACCTGTCTTGTGTAGCATGACCCTGGGCAGCTCACAAGCAATAATAAAAGAGTCAAAAGAGTCAAAACAAACAAACAAAAGCCTACAAAAAAACCTCCCAGTGTCTGAAGTGCAGCAGATCCCCACACATCCAGAACAACCTCTAGAGCTTCCCTGGGCTTCAGCCTCACACTACTCCAAGGCTTGTGGGAAAAGCCAGATCTTTTCAGCTTTTTGGAAGGCCAGGAGAGTAAGGGCCTGCCAGATCTTGGGGGAAGGGCATTCCAAAGAGCAGGGGCAGCTACTGTCTAGGCCCTGCTAGGTGGTAACACTTAAGGAAAGGGACCTGAGCACAGCCACCCTATCATATCTAGTGGAATGAGCAGATACCCCCAGGGAGAGTTGGTCCCACAAATAATCTGGCCCGGTGTCATTCTGGGCTTCAGAGGTGATAACCACTACCTTCAATTCTATCTGGAAAGATACTGGAAGCCAGTGCAGTTCCTGCAGCAGTAGTATAACATGGGTGAACCATGGGGTGCCCAAAACTGCACACGTCACTGTGTTCTGGACCGATTGTAATTTCTGGATGGTTTTCAAGGGTAGCCCCATATAGTGCACATTGAAGGAATCCAACTGGGAAGTGACCAGGTCATGAGTAACCATGAGCAATGGTTCCCAGTACAAGAACGGGCACAATTGGCACCAAGATGAATCTCTGTGAAGGCCCCCTAGCTACAGCTGCCATCTGCTCCTTGAGTAGGAGCCATAAGTCTAGGAGGACCTCCAAATTGTGCACCAGATCCATCCAGGGGAGGGCAACCCTGGCAAGAGTCAAAGATAATCTCTCTCTCTCTCTCTCTCTCTCTCTCTCACACACACACACACACACACACACACTTGCCATTTGCATGAAACATAAGACTTTTCCACATAAACAGCTTCTAAGCCACATGAAATATATCACAATTCACTGGAGCCCAGTTTAGAGATTACGGGCACTGTAATATCATTATAATATCACCATCTGATCGCTGACTTGAAATAGGGAAAACAAGGAGCAAACCCACCTTCCACATAAAAGGGAAAGGAAAAATGAATACCTTGGCACTTCGCTCATGGGATGCATTGCTGCAGAGAAGTGGTAAAACTGATAAAAATGCTTGTCAATTCTTTTTTCATAACAGGGAGAGGAGCAAAGCCATCAAGGTAGCATTTTCCTTATAGGACCTGAAGCTTGGAAGCAGGAGTAGTGAAGCAAGAGAGTGAAAATGGAACCACCGTACCTTACAAACCCAAAACAAAAGAAAACCTAGTTTCACAGCATTTTCAAGCTGACCTAGAAACAACTCAGTCCAGCTTTCCAACATTTCTGACATAGAGAGGGGCAAAAAAGGCTCAGAATGGCTTTTAAACCAGTATAGAATCTGTATGAATGTGCCCTCTCCAGCCACTCAGCTCTTGTTTTACATTTTTTTTCTTGCATAACAATTTTTTTTACAGAGGGTTACAGAAATAAAGAAATGCAGAATCCAGCTATCCTGGGCAACGTATTGTTTGAAATCAGCATTAGCAAGAAAGTAAATAAATAAAACCAAGAGCCATTATTTTTTGTATCTCTGAAAGTTGGGTAGTACAGGTGCTACTTCTAAAGAAAGACTATATGGACACAAACTTAGATAAGGTTTAGAAATAAGATTAACAAGTATACATGGCCTCTTCTCCATCCTTTAAAGCAGTGAAGAATCTGGGGGCAAGAATTGGTGGATGCAGTTTTCTTCTCACTATCCCACTATGCATTTGGTTATCCAACTTTTTGATGGGGAGAACTGGCTCCTTTTCATTTCCCTGCAATGTGTGTGTATGTGTGTGTCACTCCAAAAAGTTCATCTTTTTCTACTGGCTGGAGAATAAACGGGAACCAACATTTGCAGGAGGGTAGCTATCCCTATGTTGGAGAAGACTCCTGAGAATACCATGGACAGCCAAGAAAACAAACTGATGTATCATCAAACAAATCAACGCAGAGTTCTCACTTGAGGCACAAATGACCAGGCTCAAATTATCCTACTTCAGACACATTATGTGAAGACCCAGCTCTCTGAAAAAGGCTCTAATGCTGGTAAAGTTGGAAGGAAAGTGAAGAAGAGGACAACCAGCAGCACGGTGAATGGACTCAATTACAGTGGTGATGAGTTGAAAGACTTGGGAGACTTGGGAGACTTGAAAGACATTGGGAGACTTGAAAGAACAGGTTAGGGATAGATTGTCATGGAGAAGATCTATCTATGTGGTTGCTAGGAGTTGAAAATGACTTGATGGCACAAAATCAATCAATTAGCAGCTAGGCCTATGAACTAGCTGAGGCAAAGCAACAACAGTAAATCATGTGGCATCTGGACACAAGATTATTATGCTGGCATCATACTGCAGTATCCTATTTAATACTGTTTCAAGCATAGGCTCACCTAGTTGAACTGGAGAGCATAAGCATAAAAGCCTTCTTCGCCTCCCAGGTTCCACAAATGTTGGGACACATAAGTCCTATGAAGACAAAGAGAAGGAAGGTAACTATAAATCCAAAGGAAAGCAAAATGAAATATAAAGTTTGTGGTTTATGCCATATAATTCAAAGTTGAACATTGCCCTCAGGCTGAGTACTCCTATTATTACTACAGAAAATCTTTGGCATCTCCAGTTGGATGGATGGAAGGAAGGAAGGAAGGAAGGAAGGAAGGAAGGAAGGAAGGAAGGAAGGAAGGAGTAATGGCAACACTTCTGTCTAAGATCCTGAAGAGCTACAATCAGTGAGAATAGTCTGGCCTCCTTTGATTTTGTGCCTTTCAGATCTGCTAGACTGCAGTGCTCATAATTCCTACCCATGGGCTATATTGGCTGAGAATTTTAAAAGTTGCAGCCTAATCAGTGAGGAGGGCAACAGTTTGGTGAAAAACTGATGACAGATAGTCCTCACTTAACAACCACAATTAGGACTGGCAACTCTGTCGTAAAGCACCTTGGTCACTAATTGAAAAAAATCACACAATTGCACCAGGCTTATGATGTCACTTCCGCTTCTGTTGTTAAGCAAATCACCATGGTTGTTAAGCAAAACCACGACTTGTGACTTTCTGCTGGCTTCTCTATTAACTCTGCTTGTCAGAAGCTGGCTGTGAAGTGCACAGATGGTAATCATGTGACCACAGGATGCTGCAACAGTCATAAGCGTGAGGACCGGTTGCAAAGTTATTTTTTCTGTGCCATCATAACTTCAGATGGTCACTAAACTGGGCAGTCGATCTGTATTATGGTTCCCAGGTTTATATTCTCAGTTATTGTATGTAATCATAACTATTGCAGGTAATCAACTGCCATCTTAAACATATACAAATAGCAAGCAGTAAGAAAGATTAGACTTTTGTTTCCCCGTTATGCTATTTACCTTTCAGGATGCATATTGACTACCCCTGAACAATGGTCCCCAGGAAAGTATGTTTCTTTTAGATGCAAAAGTTCCCCATCTCCACTTGCAACATGCCAACATTTTTCGCTTTTGTGCACCCATGCAGATTTTTTTTTTTTAGCACGCTAGTTTCCTAAGCAAACCTGCCCTAAACTGCATGGCCTACTCCCATATTCACATACGTGTCACACAAAGCTGCATTGTATGCCCTGCTTTCAACTCCTACTTTGCCCTAATCCTTTATTAATACAGGGCTGTTTGAGTCAACCTTTCAGTTTGAGATGATATATTTCAAGCGCTTTTTTGCAACCACACAAGATTTGTTTCTTTCCACCAACGGGTGACAACTTCTTGGCAAGCCTTGACACTTTCTTGTTTGTTTTTTCAGTGATTGCATGTAAGTGACACACGCAAGGCAAATGTCATTGTGTGTGATCTTTTGCCTCTTTATGATTTTTCTCCTCCTCGTATGTTATCATCAGGGAAAACAAATGCACATTTTGTTTAGTTCTGCACATTTTATCACAGGAACAAATGAAAATGATTTACGCTGCGTTAGGCCAATGATCCATCAGGCTAAGGCCATGGAAAGGATAGGAACATGGCTGACAGGAAGACAGTCCAGAAATCACTGATGCAATCAGACCTATTCTGCACCAGCTGTATCAGCTACCTAGGCCCCAATTTTAAATCCAAAAATATAGCTTGGGACTAGGATATCTGAAAGATCACTTCCTGAATTACTCTTGTATCAGACTTTCTGAGCCTTTAGAAGTCCTGTTTTCTAGGTCACCAATGAAAGTAATGAGTGAAATTAGCAAGAACCAGGATCAGAATCTTTTTTTGTCGTAGCTCAGTGTTTTTGGAGTATTCGTCCAAGGAAATGCACAAGGTGCATTTAGTCTAGTCTCCATTTGTCCAATTTTAGGGCATAACCAAACAAATATAAGTTCCAGTTCACTCATGGAGTGGATGGAACTGCCCAGCGAGACTGTCATCATGTCCTTTCCATTTGCATGGTTCTGTCTCCCTGCTGCTGCAGTCCCAGGCATGTTTTTTCTCATCATTGGGAAGAGCGAACTTGTATTTGCAGCTGCACAGTGTTGCAGAAGCAGCTGTCTTTCACTTCAGTGGTTTGTATGGGCAACATTCTGCAGACTTTCAAGCTGACATTTCTGTTGCCCTGTCCCTGGTCTTCTGGTGCGTTAGCTGGGTGGCAAAGCTCAGCACAGTGGCTGAAATACAGGATTGGCATGCCAGGGAATGTGCCGTCATGCTGGGCAAATGAGACACTTTCAGTTTACTGGTTTGAGGAAGAAGGAAGGGATTTGTTTTTCAGCACAAAAATAAAGGACTGACACAAGGCACTGAGTTACTGGCCAATAGCTAGCTCATGTCTGCTCACCTATTAGTTATCAGTTCCCAGCTAGCTACCGCAGCACACTTACAAGACAGAAACGTCTGAGACATCCAGGTAACTAGCAAAGCACTGAAGTTCTGTAATGATTGAAACATTCAAGATGTGTGGATTTCTGTGACTTTATTGATTTTATATTTTAAAGTGTGTTGCCATCTGCTTTTTGAAGATTTTCCTCTGAAAAATGGGGTGGTAGGATGTAAATCTATCTGATAGATTAAGAGCAAGAGAGAAGAAAGAACAAAAAACAATGTGAAAATATTGTATTCAGTGGTAAACTACTGTAGGTGCTTTCCATGGCAAACAATCTGTTCTGTAGGAAGGAAACGACTTCTGTCTGACTGAAATGTTAGTAAAGTATGGCGACTGCTATTCTGCATGGACAAATAGTCTGGGTTGTTAGATGACTGGTACACAATGCTAACCAAGATGAGTCTAGATCAGTGGACGATCCTTTGTAGCTGGAGGTGCTCTTCTTCTTCTTCTTCTTCTTCTTCTTCTTCTTCTTCTTCTTCTTCTTCTTCTTCTTCTTCTTCTTCTTCTTCCTCTTCCTCTTCCTCTTCCTCTTCCTCTTCCTCTTCCTCTTCCGCCTCCTCCGCCTAATTTGATATTATGCACAATGTCCACTAGGATTAATCCTTCAAAAAGTCAGATGACCTGAAGTAGTAATGAAGTAGCCTTCAAGGAGGTAGCAGCCCTTTGATATCAGGAGGCAGAACAGAAAATAGAGCTGCAATCCAAGAAGAATCTCTCTCTCCCTCTCTGAGCTGATACTTGCTTTATCAAAGGGACCGACTGAGGCACAACCTTTGGAACACACAGTACACTTTCAAAATACTGCCATTATTCAACACTGAGCCAATGGTTGAAACATCCCATTAAAGCAGAAATGCTGCTTTCAGGCCCCTGATTTCACTCGGCTGCCTTCTCACCTGAGTTGCCCCCAGAAGTCAGTGGTTTCCTTGATAAACAAAGAATAAAAGTACAATTTTAGAATGCATTCACCAGCAGGTTCTGAGAGCTTGTCCTTACAGGCATGCACCTGTATATTAATTACTTTTTTATGACAAAGAAAGTTAGTCTCACATGCATACCTTTGCAAGCGAGATATGTCTTGTGGAACTATGGAGCTATTACACGGCCTAGAAGACTGGGCCTGAAGTTCAAATCCAATCCTTTATTACAGTCAATGACCAGATGTGCCTGAAGATCAAAATTTTCCTGTTTATTCTTCTAAGCTACCTCTATATTTTTGGGGGGATGGGGATGGATATGCATACAACAACAGGTGGCTCTGCAGCTCCCTGTGACAATATTATACCTTCTTTTGGCCAAGGCATAGCAGTTCCAGGCTATCATCTCTCTGAAGGATGGTTGAGTCTGTCTAGAATAAAGATGATTCAATTTAAGGGAGATCAAGGGGAACTCAAAATTGCCCATCATCAGTGAGGATCTAAAGAGCAGATGGTGCAAGCACTTAGGTGTCTTACTCATAATCTTGGCCACAATGGGGAGATATGCTGTATTTTTATTTTGCATACATAGTAACTTGCATCTTCTTTACACCTAAATGTGAATATGCAAGTTGTATGCACATCCTTCTTTTCCTTTGTGGGAAGGTGTTTGACTGCATTTCTTGGCCCCCCAAAATCATCATTCTGAAGTTAAATAGAGAAGACCCACAAATATTGGGCTCCTGCTGGAATTTTCTGTACATAAATCATCTCTCTGAGTTTTTTTTCTTGCTATTGTTGGGAGATTAACAAGATTTATTTGAATCTCTGGGATCCAGCTTGAAGGTGAGATTTGGCAAGTGCCAAATGTTTTGTTCTGGGTGCAGCAAGTGGAGGAGTTGAAGAATGAGCAGTGAAAGAGACAAATAAATACTACCATGATATTATGTTTATTTAATTTTATTGTTTTTAATTGGTTTGTAAAATGCTTTAATTCCTGGTTTTATTGTACTCTGCCCAGAGTCACTTTGTGTGAGATGGGCAGCCATATAAATTTGACAAACAAACAAACAAAATGTATTTGAGGATTGGAGAAAGTGGCAAGAGAATGGAATGTGGGAAAGCAGAGTTGGAGGGAATGTGGCATGACACTTGGGGGGTGGGGGGTGGGAATTTGATCAGTTTAGTTGGAAAAAGGAGAAAAGAGGATGGAGGATAGAGGATAGAAGGAATTAGTTGGATGGGAATGAGTTGAGTGATTAACTGATTCTAATTACTCTTTTTCCCAGATTGATGTTTATTGAATTTGTCTTTATTGTTTCTCAGATAAATACTTTGTTTATTGTTAAATGTATGGGCAAAGCCATGCTTAAGGGCTTTGGACATTAACTAAATACCTACATGAAAACATACTAATCATGTTATTCCCTTTTGGAGTATACAACATCATGCAAAGACACAGAAAAGCAGTAGGAATTAGTAAGCCAATGAAGAAAGGTTTTAAAAAAAGAAGTTTAATAAATCTAGATTATGTCAAGGCCATTCGTTACACCTCTCTATACATCATTCCTTGCAAATGATTTTGCTTCCACCTCATCCATGCACATAATTGTCATCTGTTCTTTACGCTTCTCATCTCTCTCTTTTTGAGGATTTCAGCAACTCTACCCAAACACAACTTTCTTCATGTTCTCCTTCCTCTTAATTAATTCTATTTTCCTTCATATATTTGTTCTGCAACTTGATCCTAATTCATTCTCCATGAACAAATAACTTCTTTTGTACAGGTCACTCACTTATGTATTTCAGATTCAATTTAGCTGCCATTCACTCTTGAACCTACCTTTTCCTGTTTTACCACATACACTTCTTAAGCACCCTTTCCCCACTGTACTTGTCTTCTTTCATGTGTCTCTTGATATATCAAACTCTCATTTCCATATAACTAAATAGGTAGAAGCATGGCCTTATATACTGTATAGCCATTTTTGGTTCCTTTAACATTCACTCCTCACAACAGACCACATTCTGCTCACTGCCTTTGTATAAGCATTTGTGTGATGGAATGGACTTATGAAGGCCAGGCTCAGGGAGATAAGCATGTTCTTAGCCCCCAACAGGAGCGCGGGAAGTTCAAGAAGATGAGGCTGGCACCTCCCTAAGGAATTCACGGTGTTGTGGCTCGCTGGCTTGGGAACTAGGGTTCAGTCTGGTGAGATTTCTGTCTTGAGGTTGAAGCTAATAAACGCAACAGAACTGTATTTGCATTGACTCTTGGAGTTCTTTGGGCTGAATGTGACAATTTGCACATCTTAAAATTTCTCAGTCCTTTTCCCCATCTGTAGTAAACGTTCTACCAAGGTGTACAAATTCAACTACTTTGCATTTTGTCTCCCTTTTAAAAAGTATAGCAGTTCCTTGCTTTCTTTGATTACATTAGAGTCCATTGGAGTTGGGTGGCTAATAAATTCAAACAAACAAACAAACAAACAATCTTTGCACCTTTCTTAAAAATCTATATTCTTTTCCCTTATTCCCAATATACAATATTGTACTCTCCTCCTGAATTCTTCTCTGTTATTGTGTTGGATGGCTGCCGTCTAGCAGCCGTGTATTGGGTGGTGAACTCCCTCCCAGAGAAGAAACAGCTTTATGATCTTCCACCTGGCTGTTTTGGCCGGTTCACACCACATTTGCCAAGGTTCCCTTTTAAGGAGGTTGTTTAGATGGCAGTGGATCAGCTCCGCAAGACCTTAGAATAAGTGGATTATCTGGGCTCTTCAGTCAGGGTTCAGGCTGGTTTTGGGATGGAGATGGCATTAGTCACTCTTCTGGGTGATCTATATCATGACCTGGATGGGGGATCTGGGCCACTCCTGGTCTTATTAGACCTCTCAGTGGTTTTTGATACCATCGACCATGGTATCCTTTTGGACTACCTCCAAGATATGGGGATAGATCATGGGTTAACAGTAGCTCTAGATAGATGCAAGCCAGGAATCTTTTAGAGCCCAGCCTGAAAACATGGGGCTTTGGGAAAATGTTGCTCTAACACTATCATCTTCAAACATAATCTATCAGGGAGAGTATATCAGGGATGGATTAGGATCATGTTTGTCATCCCTTTCCCTGAACTCAGCATGTTCTTTTGAACTTCTCTATGGACTTTACATTCATACCAAAGCTGTAAGCTCATAGTCTGAAGCCCTATGACCTACACCCTGCCTATGCAATTTGTTCACAAAATTTCTGCCATCACATTGAGTTTGTTCCCTTGTGTGGATTCAGGGCTGCAGTCACAGCTAGAAGTGAAATCCGAGCCCTCCCAGCTCCCATACTTGTTCTTCCAGTTGATTTCTTTTCAAAACCCATACAGCTTTTCATTCTCACATTTCAGCTACTGACTTGTTGCATATTAGCCTGATTATATCAACAGGAAACGGGGTAAGATACTAAAATCCCAAGCCCATGTCTCCTATTGTTATCAGATCTCCAATCATTTTCAACTTTCAGCTTGAGGCACATGTAATGAAGTCTGGTCACTCCAAGTCACAAGGTCAAACTGCCTCACCAAAGGGTTATAATACAACTGACAAGCATAGCCTTCATTTCTAAAACTCAGAAGCCAAAATGTCCCTTTGATTTTACTAGAATCCCAAAGGCCAATTATTTGCTATGGCCTTGCAAAGCTGGTATCTCCTGGGTATGCTGGGGTTTAGATTAACTCCCAGAATTGCCATCCACTATGGCTATTCAACAGGTTAAAAACAAACCTTTTCAGGTTAAGATATGGGAAGGAGACATCAGAAGAAACACACATGGAAGTGGCCCAGAAAGTGCAAAGAATACTTCTGAACTGGAGGAAGAGCTTTGTTACATGTGTTAGTTTTCCAAAAGAGGAGTTAGAGCACGTTGCCTGTCAATGTTCCAATTTTAAGATATTTTCTCTGAAATACATCCTGTTGATTTGAAATCTAACACTTAACTTTCAAGGAAGCATTTTTAGGTTTGCAAGCTATTTTTTAAAAAATTCTGATACTGTTTGTCTACCAACCTACTTAGCTAATTATCTGTACAGACCTTTATGGCTTGGTTTTCAAAGCAGCAGGGGCATTGTAGGGGGGGAGGGTAACCTGCTCACTTTATAGTGGGGAGAGGGGAGAGAGGCGGTGGGCTGGTTCTTGATCTTCCTGCATGGATTATGGAGGTATTAAGAAGAGAAGCAAAAGGCCAGGGTGATGGAAGAAGAAGCTGAACTATCCTGGCAAATAAGTAACAGCAACAATAACAGCAGCAGCAACAACAGCAACCTAAAAATTAAAGTGGGAATTAGCTAAGTAAGATTAGAGAATTTCAGAAGGAGGAGGAGGAGGCAGGACTGCAATGTCATCTTGTTGGCCCTGGGGTTGTCTCTTCCCAGTGGCAGCATCTGCCCGGTGGAATAGCATCCCATCAGAGATTTGGATGGCTCCAGCCTGTTGCAAGGCATTGAAGACCTGGCTGTTTCCCCAGGCATTTGAATCTGGTGGGTAGCTGAGCTCTGTTGTTATTGGTGTGGTTTCTTTTATTTTTTATTTTTTCCAGTAGCATGGTTATTGCTCATCTTTGAGTGCCAGGGGTTATATGTGGGGGGTTTTCAATGTTTTAATCTTTGTAAGCTGCCCAGCATCACTCATATAAATCATATGGCTTTTATTTTAACTCAGCATTTCTCAACCCATCTTATCGCCAAGCAGTATGGTCAACCTGGACCCAAGACTGGAAGAGTCCACACCAAACCAAGGCAATCTTGTCTTCTAGTTTTTGATCTAGTAGACAACTCCTCTTGTTTGTTTTCTGGTAATCTCCTTTTAAATGTTTGTAGTCTTGGTACTAACTTATATATTGTTGTGGAATAAAATAACCGAAAGAGGAGCAATATCATGTGAATATAAATGCAGATGATTTGAATGTAGTTGAAGTGCAGTTCTTGATTGATTAATCCAATCATGGATCAGTCCAATCTGATTCACCATGAAGTTTAATGTTCTTAAAAGAGAGTGAGAAGCAACATAGAGCACATTTTGTTTAGTTTACTTATAAAAAAAACTTAAACATTGCAGGACAAACTCTGAATTGCAAAATAAAATAGCATTCAGCAATATGTAACCCAATGTATAGGTCTGTGGGAGAGGTATGAACTAAAAAAATATTCATGGGTAAGAAGTCTCGCTTTAAGAGAGGGAAGAAAATCAGCTCCCTGCCTTTGAGAAGATGCAGTCTAAATCTCACTAATCTATATGGCAATCTTGAAAAATGTAGAAACTGTATTTTTATAATAACTGAGGGACTACAACTAAAAACTGGCACTGCCTCTGGCTATTTCATGAGTATGTGGATAGAAGAGATGAGACTGGAATCAGCAATAGGTTTTTTTTGTTGACTTACTAGAGCAGAGGTATGCTGCATCTTCCTGGAATGCCATAGTTTCGGGATGCCTACGTTAAGGACAGCAGGGGTTAGTTGACCTCCAAAGTCCCTTTGAACTAGCACTCTAAATTTTATTATAATGGCAATTACTAATGGGAAGTTTGAGATCTCCTATCAATGTGGCTGAATTAAAAGTATTGCTGCATACAATACTTGAGGAGCACTGAATAAGGAAACCTGTTACCTAGAGAAAAACATACAGAGAAAGAGAACAAAAGGGCATGGACTGAAATAATATTTGCAGCTTTGTGTATATGCTGAGATGTAAATTTAGAAAAGTTTGTTATAATTTAAATATCATATCACCAGGGATGATCTGAGAAGACTCACTGAATGAGACAGGAGAAGGAGCTGTCACTTCCTCCAATACACCCCTTCCCTGATGGCATTTCCATCAGTCATTTTCTGATTGGCCAGCTAGCTCACCACCCTATAAACAGTGCTTTGAAGATGATGCATTGTGAGGTATACACAGAAGCAACAGTCTCCTTAACACACACTGCTGTGAAGACTCTAATGGAGATGTACATTAAAACTGAGCAAAAGTGCTCTTTTGAAATTCTCTACCAAATTTATGGACAGAAAAATTTGGTGGACCATTTTTTCAGATTTCTCCAAGGGAAAAGGAGGCTGTCTTACAATGTTTCAGAAGCAGGACTTCCCCTTAGCAGAATATGAAAAAGTTCCCATGAGAGGGTCTCCTTCATGTCACCTTCCTTGGGGAATTCTGGAGTTGAAGTCCACTCATCTTAAAGTGGCCAGGTTTGGACAACACTGGCATAGACCCTTTCATCAAATTGGATGAGAAGTGACAGCACCAAATGTAGGAGTTCTTCTGCCCAGCACAAGCACATATACAGCAATCAGCTGAGGCAGCCTTCAGTACAGTGAAATACTTCTCTGAGTAACAGGTCCATAGACCAAAGAGACTGCCTTATTCTGCCTAATGGTAGAGCTGGCTCTGAATATCGATCACCTCACACACACAGCCTGTATGTTTCACATTCTTTTGCTCAACAGAACTCTTGATGGGCAACTTCAGATTGTGTGTTTTGCCTTTGTACACCTATTTATCTTTAAAACAGACACAAATGGATTGTTCCTTCAAGCAGAGAATGCCTTCAAAACAGAGATCAGCTTCTGATCATCTTCAAATAGAGGACTGTCCTTGGTAACAGGACACATGACCATCCAGGTGACTGCTGTTCAATCTAGCTAGATCTCCACTGAGAAGCATATGGGAATTTCCAAGGGGAAGAGAATTCAGCGCATGATGTTACTGGGTGAAAAACTCCAACGAAAAACAACCCACCAGTTTTTAAAAGTTTTCTAATGCATTGAGATGACTAAGCACTGAGGCATCCAGAGTGTTCTGAGCCCCAAATGACCCTAGATGTTTCTCAGTTGTCTACGTGCAACAGACGTTCTAGATTGTTTGCCCTGTTTTATTTTTCCAAGAATCACACTCCTATAGCTCTATTTCTGTTACAAGCTGTGTTCCATGTGTACATACACACACACACACATTCAGCAATAGCAGGCTTAGATCAAGAGCTCCTTTAGGAATCCACAAGGTGGGTAAATGCAAGGATACTCCAGGAAATGGAACAAGAGCTGACAAATATGATCATATGAGTAATGTCATTTCTTCTCTTGTCTCCTGTTGTCCCACAAGGAGTTATATGTTTCCAAATACCTGGTATAAAATTACCTACAAACATCAGAATGGAAAGAGCAGGAAGCTTTTAAAAAATGGGCTCACACAGCACTGTGTTCCTGGCTTTCAGACAATGGCTGATGTCTATTCAGTCATTTGTTCCTATTTGAAAAATGACTGCGATCTCTGATGAATAGAGAAGCTGGTCATGTGTGCAAATATAAGGGAAAGGCAAAGAAGAAGAAGGAGACAGGAATCAAGGGAAGCTCAGAAGTGCAAGTGAGTTAGAATGTAAAAACATTTGTTCACTTTCCAATACTTATTGACAAGAACTGAATTTGAAAATAATACTTTTCACTTGTAAAATCAAATGCATGTGCTCTTATGGCACCCTGCAAAATGGTTATTTGTTCTCAGAGATCTCAGAGATCTATTCTTGCAGCTGTTTATAATTTTGGTAGAAAAAAATTAGTTCCATAAAAGTGTTTGGTTTTGGGTTTTTGTTTTTGTTTTTGGTTTCTTTGCTTTTTCTCCCTTTTAAACCTCTCATCAAACTCAGCCTTTTCTTAGGAGCCTTTGTTTATTCCACTTGCTTTCATCTCTAGACTATGACCTAAGTCTAAGGATGTATGAATGCATTTGCTGAGTCACTCAATTAAAAAGAAATCTTATACCTAAATTAGACATTAAGTTTAAATTAAGTGTGTGAAAACATTGGCTCTGAGGACAGCTTTCCTCTCAAGCTGATTATCAGCTTTGAAAGGGCAATTTTCATTAGACGTGTGTGTGTGTGTGTGTTAAACTTTCCTGTTTGTACCCCAAGTTCCTGTCCTGATTACACGCACACACACACACACTGTATTTTATATACCCAGTAGTTGCAACTGTTGTATGTAAAGGTTTGGGCATATTGTCCTATAGTTTATGAGCTAGTTGGCTCCTTATCTGATTAATTACATTTGTTTTAATCAATTACTTCATTGGCTAATTGAGTGATTGTCCTGAGTTCTGTAAGGACCTTAATTCCCAATGAAATTATTGAAACCTAATTTTTTCATTCATAACATTTCATACTAGTATACTTATAAATGTGAATGGGAAAAAAAGCCAGAAAACCTTAGTTCATATGTGGTACAGTTGTACCCGGCACTATTCCAGGGGGAAAAAAATCCTCCTGTGTAACAGAAAAGGGGTGTGACCTGTTGTGGCAATTAATCATATTAAAAATATATTATTTTAAAAATGGTCTGATTAATCAAGGATGCCTTTTAGATTATTTGCTTCTTTGATAAATCTAAATGTAGCATAGCCTTGGTTATTCATACTGATCTCTCCCTTAGCTCCTCTTTCATCCCCTACTATCTGTATTCCACTTGACATGTTTTGAATTTTCATTCCCATTTGTTGTTGTTGTTCAGTCGTTAAGTCATGTCCAACTCTTCGTGACCCCATGAACCATATTGTGCCAGGCCTTCCTGCCCTTCACTGCTTCCCTGAGTTTGCTCAGTTTCATGCTCATTGCTTCAGTGATTATCTAACCATCTCATCCTCTGCCGTCCTCTTCTCCTTTTGCCTTCAATCTTTCCCAGCATCAGGGTCTTTTCCAAAGAGTCCTCTCTTTGCATTAGGTGATCAAAGTATCTGAGCTTGAGCTTCATTATCAATCCTTCCAATGAGCAATCAGAGTTGATTTCCTTTAAGATTGACTGGTTTGACCTCCTAGCAGTCCAGGGGACTCTTTAGGGTCTTCTCCAGCACCACAGTTCAAAGGCATCAATTCTTTGGCGTTCAGCCGTTTTTATGGTCCAGCTCTCACAGCCATACATTACTACTGGAAAAACCATAGCTTTGACTATGTGGATCTTTGTTGGCAAGGTGACATCTCTGCTTTTTAATATGCTATCTAGGTTTGCCATAGCTTTCCTCCCAAGGAGCAAGCGTCTTTTAATTTCATGGCTGCAGTCTCCATCTGCGGTGATCTTGGAGCCCAAATAAATGAAGTCTGTTACTGCTTCCATTTCTACCCCTTCTATTTGCCAGGAATTGATGGGTCCAGATGCCATGATCTTAGTTTTTTTTAATGTTGAGTTTCAAGCCAGCTTTCGCACTCTCCTCTTTCACCCTCATCAAGAGGCTCTTTAGTTCTTCTTCACTTTCTGCCATTAGGGTGGTATCATCTGCATATCTGAGGTTATTGATGTTTCTCCCTGCAATCTTAATTCTGGCTTGTGATTCTTCCAGCCTGGCATTTCTCATGATGTACTCTGCATATAGGTTAAATAAGCAGGGTGACAGTATACAGCCTTGTCGTACTCCTTTCCTTATTTTGAACCAATTGGTTGTTCCATGACTGGTTCTAACTGTTGCTTCTTGGCCCGGATATAGATTTCTCAGGAGACAGGTAGGATGGTCTGATACCCCCATCTCTTTAAGAATTTGCCACAGTTTCTTGTGATCCACACAATCGAAGGCTTTTGCATAGTCAATGAAGCAGAAGTAGATGTTTTTCTGGAACTCTCGTGCTTTCTCCATGATCCAGCCAATGTTGGCAATTTGATCTCTAGTTCCTCTGCCTCTTCGAAACCCAGCTTGTACATCAGTTCATGTACTGCTGAAGCCTAGCTTGTAGGATTTTGAGCATAACCTTGCTAGCATGTGAAATGAGTGCAATTGTGCGATAGTTTGAGCATTCTTTGGCATTGCCCTTCTTTGGAATTGGAACATAAACTGACCTTTTCCAATCCCGTGGCCACTGTTGCGTTTTCCAAACTTGCTGGCATATTGAGTGCAGCACTTTAACAGCATCGTCTTTTAGTATTTTAAATAACTCAGCTGGAATACTGTCATCTCCACTAGCTTTGTTGTTAGCAATGCTTCCTAAGGCCCACTTGACTTCACTCTCTAGGATGTCCGGCTCAAGGTCAGTGACCACACCAGTATGGACATCAGGCACATTAAGATCTTTCTTGTATAGTTCTTCTGTGTATTCTTGCCACCTCTTTTTAATCTCTTCTGCTTCTGTTAGGTCCCTGCCTTTTTTGTCCTTTATCATGCCCATCTTTGCACTAAACGTTCCTTTGATATCTCCAATTTTCTTGAATAGATCTCTAGTCTTCCCCATTCTATTGTTTTCCTCGATTTCTTTGCATTGTTCATTTAAGAAGGCCTTTTTATCTCTTCTTGCTGTTCTCTGGAAATCTGCATTCAGTTGCTTATATCTTTCCCTTTCACCCTTGCTTTTCGCATTCCTTCTTTCCACAGCTATTTGTAAAGCCTCATCAGATAGCCATTTTGCTTTCTTGCATTTCTTTTTCTTTGGGATGGTTTTAGTTGCTGCCTCCTGTACAATGTTACGGACCTCTGTCCATAGTTCTTCAGGCACTCTGTCTACCAAATCTAAGCCTCTAAATCTATTCATCACCTTCACTGTGTACTCACAAGGAATATGATCTAAGTCATACCTGAGTGGTCTAGTAGTTTTCCCTACATTCTTCAATTTAAGCCTAAATTTTGCAGTAAGAAACTCATGATCTGAGCCACAGTCAGCTCCTGGTCTTGTTTTTGGTGTCTGTATAGAGCTTCTCCATCTTTGGCTGCAAAGTATATAATCAATCTGGTTTCAGTATTGACCATCTGGTGATGTCCATGTGTAGAGTCGTCTCTTGTGTTGTTGGAAAAGAGTGTTTGCTATGACTAGCTTGTTCTCTTGACAGAACTCTATTAGCCTTTGCCCTGCTTCATTTTGTACTCCAAGGCCAAACTTGCCTGTTATTCCAATTACTCCTTGACTTCCTACTTTAGCATTCCAATCCCCTATGATGAAAAGGACATCTTTTTTTGGTGCTAGTTCTAGAAGGTGTTGTAGGTCTTCATAGAACCGGTCAACTTCAGCTTCTTCAGCATCAGTGGTTGGGGCATAGACTTGGATTACTGTGATGTTGAATGGTTTGCCTTGGATATGCACTGAGATCATTCTGTTGTTTTTGAGGTTGTACCCCATTACTGCCTTTCCCACTCTCTTATTGACTATGAGTGCAACTCCATTTCTTCTAAGGGTTTCTTGTCCACACTCTTTCTGGAGCTACTTGGAATTGCTCTCCGCTCTTCCCCAGTAGCATATTGGACACCTTCCGACCTGAGGGGCTCATCTTCCGGCATCATATCTTTTAGCCTTTTAACATAGTCCATGGGGTTTTCTTGGCAAGGATACTGGAGTGGGTTGCAATTTCCTTCTCCAGTGGACCACATTTTGTCAGAACTGTCTGTCATGACCTGTCCGTCTTGGGTGGCCCTGCACGGTATAGCTCATGGCTTCACTGAGTTACGCAAGCCCTTTCACCATGACAAGGCAGTGATCCATAAAGGGGTTCATTCCCATAATCCCTATTTAATGTGGCCAAGAATAATGGGAAGTCCAGTATGTATGGAAGTTGTCAAGATGGGAAATCTGTTTTAAATGGTTAACTTTCTAGAGTCAGTATATATCCTTCCCTTTTTCTAATAAACTACCATATACACCATGGCTCTCACTACTGTTTTCAAGGTGCACTGACTTTTATTTTCTATTGAAAAGCCAACATTTGTTGAGAAACTCAGCACTTGAGAAACCAACATCTTGCCAGATCCTGAATCTCTTTTACTGAGTTTCATCATTTAGCAGACTCCTCCATTCTGTTCTTTTTCTGTGCATTTTGCATAGTCCTATTTAGGTTCATATTTAGACCTTCTTTACTGTTTCGCCATTCAATATATTAAACTGAAATTAAAATTAAATTCAAACAGCTTAAATCTGGGTTCTCCAAAGTGGTCAATATTGATCCCCAAGGGTCAATGGGACTATCCAAGGGGTGGATAATAATATTAATACTAGACAACCCATGACCCATTGAGTCATCATTTCAGAGATATTTCCTTACCTAAACAGAGAAACAGAATGACCAAGGACAAAAAAGCAGTGGAAGTGTGAGTGACTTGTGACTTCCTGCTGGCTTCCCCATTGACTTTGCTTGTGGGAAGCTGTCAGGGAGCATCCGAAATCTCCCTCCCTCCTGCCCTCCCTCCCTCCTTACTTCCCACATATAATGTAGGCTTGCACCATTTGCCCTCCCTTCATGACCCTCAGGAGAGCCCTAGTGAAGCCTCCTCCTCCTCCTGAGCTGAGCGGCAGAACTGCCTGCCACTTTGCTGGCAGGAGGTGGAACAAAGAGAGACATGAACCATAGGGAATATGGCACCCCTGCCTCCAGAGTGTCTTCAAGGGCCCCCTCCATTGAGGGAGGAAGAGGGATCACCTGTCAACCACTAGCACCCCCCAGCCAGCCTTAACTTACCAGCAGGCATCCAAGTCACTCCCTCATCCTTCCCTCAACGCCCACCACCATTAAGAGATTTCAAATTTTGGGCTTGGTTCCAAAGTAGCCAATTGCTTCTCGTGAGATGGGCAGTATCTAAATTTGAAATATAAATAAAAATAAATCATTGCTTGCTCTTCGGGCCTTGCTGCCAGCCGACTGGGTGCAGGGGCCAGAGGGAGGCAAGAAAGAGGTTGGGCCAGCCGGCCGGCCAGCCTGCCTGCCTGCCTGCCTGCCTGCCTGCCTGCCTGCCTGCCTGCCTTCCTTCCTTCCTTCCTTCCTTCCTTCCTTCCTTCCTTCCTTTCCACATATATATAGGTTTGCACCATTTGTCCTCCCTTCACGACTCTCAGGAGAGCCCAGGTGAAGCCGCCACCGCCTCCTCCTCCTCCTCCTCCTCCTCCTCCTCCTCCTCCTCAGCTGCCACTTTGCTGGGGGGAGATGGAACAAAGGGAGCTGCAGACCATGAGGAAAATTGCACCCCTACTCCCCATTCTGGCATGTCCCCAAGGGTCTGTTGGGCCTTGCTGCCAGCCAGTTGGGCTCATGGGACAGAGGGAGGTGGGAAAGAGGTTGGGTTGATGATCACATGACCTAGGCTGCCCACAGTGGCATAGCAGAACACCAGTGCTGAAGCAGTCAGAAGTTTCCCAAATTTCAATCCCACAGGAGTAATGGGTCCCAGATTTTGGATGCATTCTATAAGTTAGCCCATCTGAGATACCTTGGTTCAAAAATTGCTGCCCTATAACATACTGTTTTACCTAGTTGAAGGTTATAGACACGAGAGTTTTAGTAGATTAATAGTACTATTAGTTAAAACAGCATTTCTTAAATTATTTTCATATAATAAATGTTTGGGGATCAATGAACAATCTGAAACTTCATGAAGAGGTTGATGAGCTGATGAGTTTGGGGACCCCTGACTTAAATGAATGAAAGGCATAGTGTAGCCCTATGCATTTTAGAAGTAAGTTCTCTTGAATTTACTGGTTTTATTCCAAACAAGCCAGTATAAAATTGCATCATCAGATTTCAGAAGTAAAAATAATTATGTAGGAAAAGAAAAAAAAAGTTAATCTCCTTTGGGGGAAGATGATACTTGCTATTAAAACAAATCAAAACATAAGCAACAACCCTGGATAGTTAAACAGTACAGTGTAGAATCACCCAAATTTCTAACACAGTGCTTTCATGCAACTCAAAAGCACAGTACAGATATTCTTTGTATGATGAAGATGGGACCATCCTAATCAAGAATCATTTAAAGTCCTTGTAAGTCTTTGTCCTAAAGCTCCCAAAATGCAACATTTTGAAGAACCTAGCTTGCAAGCCTGTGCAAATTAGGGGGAATTCTAGGAGGAAATGTAAGACCAGTCATAACATGGTAAGAAGTTTTCCTTTGGGCTGTGGCGATAACTACATGGAAAGGGAATTTCAGTATGTTATCTTTCTGGGTGCAAGGAAATATGCTGGGTTCCCCACCTAGAAAGTTGGTACGTGAATTGGATCAGGGAACATGAAGCAAGAACTTCCAGAACATTCTGATGACCAATTACTCAAATGGGGATGTGCTTGAACAGAAGAAGTGAATGACAATGCAGGGGGAGCCCATATTTTCCCTCCTCCCAGTTCTTCATCACCCATGCCACCCACTACATCTTGGCCACCGCCTGCTTCACTCCCTTGGATCTTTTCCAAGTTGGAACTGATTCAGAGAGATGAAGTGTCCATGGACAGAGATCCGTTGCCAGAGAAAAGAGCAAAAAACCCCTGTCCCAAATACTCCATGAAAGAGGCATGAATCCACCTTCCTGAACTAGTTAACTGCAATGTAAAAAATAATAAGAAAGAAAATGACACACAGTTTCAATGTGGCTGATGAATGCTCTGGGCATGAGGAATACAAGCATGCAAATCAGACCAGTTAGTCTGAGCTGGAGGCAGGAGGAGGAGCGACATTCCCAATAACCATACAAGGCTGCTGCTAGGCATTCATTGACAGAGGAAAAGAGAGGTGGATGGGAATTCCCCCGTCCAGACTTAAATATCTGCAGCGTTTCCTGGCTTCTAAACCTTCCATAGCACCCGTATCTCCCCCATCCCATCCTCTCCCTGGAGGCCATCACAAGACTTGCATTCAGGACACACGTTAGGGCTAGTTCAGGGTTGGCAACCTGGTCCTTGCTCCAAGAATTTCATTCTTGTTTTATATACTTTTATTCTTTTTTTTTTTTTTAAGTCCACACTGCTTTATTTCTGTAAATGCCCCTGGGACAGGCACAGACTCTATTATGTATTCTTAGAGAATCAACGTGGCAAGCAGGCGAAGGCCAATGTTTTGTTTGGAAATATGCCCAGTGGCTGAAAAAACAAAGGTTACTTTGGGGGGGGGGGTAAATAGTATCCTTGGGGGGCTAGAAAGGGTGGCATGGAGCAACTTCATTAGTTTGTCTTCTAGTAAATGTTACATGATTTGTCAGGGTCTACTGCAGGAGACCTTTGGGGGATGGAAAAAGCACCCTCCCCACCAGGATAGCTCTTTTGTGAGGGTGATACAATATAATCAAAAGGTGCCCACTAGGTTAAAAAGAATGCTTGTCTCTGTCTCCATAGTGGTGAGTTTGTTCCCAAATTGTTTCATCCCAAATTTCAAGTGATACTGCCTTTCCATGATACACAGCTGAAGAATACAAGGTGAATTTCTAGCTATCCATCCATTCCATCTCTCCTTCCATCTATCCAAAGTCTTGGAATAGTCAGGGAGATTCCATACTTATCAATATTATATCACCAAAACCTGGTTGTGTATGGAGGGAAGTCTTTCCCTTTTGGAAATGTGTTCTTTTGGGTTTCTGGTCATGCACCAGGCACAAATTCAGGGGACAGAAGGCCTTGCTAGTAAGGTTGGGCTCTAGGGACAAGGTGGAAATCCTGCCTGTATACTGTCCTCCCTATCTGATCTACTGGAACTTATTGCAAGGTGGTTCTCAGAGGCTCAATCTGCCTGCTCTGGGAGAAGAGTGGGAGGCAGCTCAGGAATTTTTGGATACCATGACAGACATGGTCCTGTCCCAAGCTGTGCAAGGCCCAACCTGATACATGCCAGAGGCCACATACTAGATTTAGGTTTTCTCTTGGGGCAGATGCAACATTAACATCTGCCCTTGTGATGGATCACTCCCTAATTGCTATGGAGTTCTAAAGTGCCACAAACCTCTACGGGGAGGAGTGGCCTATTTGATTGGTCCAGTCCAGATTCTAATAGATCTGTCTGGTTTCCAGAGAGCAATTAGGGAGTTTCTCAAGCAGATGGTAGGCAGTTCCTCTGAGGCCTTAACCATCTGCTGGAATAGGTAGCCTTGGACAAAATTATATTTTAACAGCCTCTCCTGGTTTGATGACCTAGGGGGATTCTTTGGCTTCCTTAGGAGTTCTGGGGAATGAAGCAAACCAAGAGGTGCCTAAAATACCACTAGTGCAAAACTAGGAGTGAATCTGACCAAGCGTGGTAAAAGCCACGTCCAAGCCTACTCCATGCTGATAAAAGCCATAAAATATCAATATTTCTCCGCTCTTTTCTTACTGGGCTCATAAACTGCTGTCCGGGGTCCTCAGTGGCTTTCAATAACATCAATAAGTGAGTCATATCCTACTGGGTAAGTACAGGCAGAAATATCATCTTAGTGGCTGCTGTGAGGAATTTTCCAGGCCTCTGGAGGACAAAGTCTCTCAGATTTGCTTGGAGCTAGATGCCAGCTTTACAGGTCCAGTGAATATGATTGAGGCCCCATTGTGCAGTGTTATCTGGGATGCATTTGATACTCTAAACCCTGAGAAAGAGGACAGGGTTCCCTGAGGTATCAACTCAGATATCTGTAGTCTGGACCTCTGCCTCTCTTGGTCTGTGAAAGCTTCCACAAGCTGGGTAGGGCAGAGGTAAATGTATCCTTGAGAAATGAGGTGTGATGTACCTTCTCCTTGAGAAGCTATTGCTTGTCCTAGATATATTCAGCAACCTTGGGGAAAATAGTGGAGCATATGGTTGGGCTGCAACTGCAGAGGCCCCAGAGGAAACAGATTATCTGGACCCATTTCAGTTCAGCTTTAAGGTCAGGTTCAGCATGGAGATGGCATTGATCACATATTGATGATCTCTGGCATGACTAGGATAAGGGTAGTGTGACCTGGTTCTACTTGATCTCTCAGTGACTTTCAATACCATCAATAATGGTATCCTCCTGAGCTGTCCTCTTGAGGGTTAGGAGTGGGGGGCATTGGTTTTGGTCAAGGAATGGTTCCAGTTGGAGTTGGGGAGAGAAATCGAGCCCTATATCCCTCACTGGCGGATTGGGTGACCCAGGACTCAATGCTTTCCCTATTCAATATCTGTATGAAACCACTGGGCAAGATCATCCATCAGAATGGGTCAGGTTTCATCTATACCCTAATGATGCCCAGTTGTACATCTCAACCACTGATGTCAAAGTGCTCTCCAGGCCTCTAGAGTCTCTCTGGGTCTGGATGGGGAGGAACAGGTTGAGACTAAACCCCAGCGAGACTGAGTGACTGCAGGTTTGAAGGCTGGCCATTTTCAAGTTAGCTCTCTCTGGATGGAGAGATTTGTAATTTTCCAAATGTGTATTCTGAATGAGAAAAAAAAAAGTCTGCATGTTCTTTAAAAACAAACCTTTTTTTCACTGAGCTGGAGGAACATATTCTGCACATTAGCAAAGACAGTCCTAAAAGCCACGCTTATTTTCCATTTGAGACCAGTACCCAGAGACGTTGTGAGATGCCAGGTTTTCTGGGGGTTAAAATTGTCTTGTTTTGCTTGGTTATTGTGGGCTCCTCCCCACGGCTCTTTTAAAGTATTATCTGCTGCTTTGTACAACCCACCACACACCAAAGGCGAGGGGTGGGGGTTGCTCAATATAGCAAGTAGGAAACTCTTGCTGCACTACAGAAACCTCCTCTTACACAATACACAGTAGAAGTCTCCTCTTACCACACCACACAATCTCCCCCAATGCACCTGTCAGCTTTAGCAATTGACAGGCATGGGGAGGAAGATTATGTACAGTAGCAGGTGGGCAACTCACACTGTGTCTTTAAGGCTATTTTTACAGACTAGTATAATGTCCTTCCAGAAGAGCGCTAAACCATGTTTAAAAATAATTCTTCTAACAGCTAAAAGGGGAGTTGGGTTGTACTGTGAAGTAGGAGTATGGTGCAGTGCACAGCTCCTCCCTCATGCCTGTCAGCTGTTAGGAGGGCTACTTTTAAATCTGGGTCTAGCCCTTCAGCAACCTCCTGTCTGCTGTCATCCTGATCTCACTGACAGCCAAATCTCCAAG
Source organism: Liasis olivaceus (assembly GCA_030867105.1). NCBI lineage: Eukaryota > Metazoa > Chordata > Lepidosauria > Squamata > Pythonidae > Liasis > Liasis olivaceus. The sequence continues at coordinate 185,468,436 of CM061350.1, forward strand.
CATGCTTGATTCAGAAACCTGGCTGGTACAGGGGAGAGGCTGGTTTGAAAGGACTAGACTCACCTACAGTATCACCCCAAACTGAATAGATCTGGAAGGACAATCACTGGGGACCAAAAGGAGGGGAATGCTCTGGTTGCACTAGTGTCAAGTGTCCAAAAAGAGCTAGGCCATCCTAGGGTTCACCTCGTCATGAGGCCAGTCAGTGACCAGTGAAGTACATCAGATTGCATCTACAACAAAAAGTGTATTGAGATAAGAAGATAAGATACTGCCAAGGACAGCTTACAGCTGCTCAGGTATGGGCTGGGCATTGGATGAAGGTAACACCATCAGGATATAGTAGGAAAAAAAGTTGCTGGGGCATGTTTCTGCTATGATTAGAGGCAAGTGAAGAAAGGCTCTGTGAGTCATCAGACTTATTTGCCACAAACAGAACCTGCGGAGTTGCATACTCACTATGGAGCCCCTACTGAGGAAGTTCCTGATGGCCTGCAAAATTTCACCACAAGCAAGCATCCTCTACAGACCCAAGGCACCCGGGGGGGTGGGGGGGTGGGAGATAACCAGACATCATGAACTATCCAAATCCCTATTCAAATGCACGGCCACTGCATTTGACCCTGTTGCATTTGGAGAGTCAGGCAAAGACCTTTTTATTTGCCCAAGCTTTTTTATTTAATTTTGTCCAATAATTTAATTAGGCTTTTAGTTTTTCCCTTTATTAGTTAAGGTTAGGGACAGGGAATGTTTCTCCCCCCCCCCCCAAAAAAAAAAAAATTATTGCTATTTCTCTCACTTTCCCATTTTTCAGTTCAGGCACAGCGTCTTCAATATCAAGTCCTATATACTGTAGCATGTATGATGTATTGTTCCCCTAATAGTTATCTATTCCTCTCCAAAATATTTTAGCTTAAACTAATTCTTGTTTTGTTTTTCTGGATTTGGATCTGGTTTCTGAAATTATTTATATTGTTCTTAAAATCTCTATTGGATTTTAGAAATCCAAGGACATTGTTGACTAAGGTAAGTTCTCTCTCTCTCTCTGTGTCTCTGAATATGAAGATAACAACTAGAGCATATAAGTATACATCATATTGTACCAGCAGAACTAACATTCTGGCCTTGAGGATGCTTTTCTAGGTTAACCTTCCCATTTTCTTTTTCATCTTATGTTCAGCTGTTCTGCCAGAGCTGCTTTCATTTAATAGAATGGCTATGTTCACACAACATCGTTAACTTGTTCAGTCTTTTAGCAGTTGCATTTGCACAGTGTGTAAAGCTTGGATAGTTTAACCTTAATTATCTTGTTTATGGTCAGCACGCTGTGCAAACCTACTCTGGTTGGTTAGTTTATGGATTGCACAAACCCAGAAAATGGATGAATCCTGCAATCAAGTTAACAGTAGAGTGTGAACACAGTCATTGATATCACACGGATAGCAGTAAGTAAAAACATGACACTGCAGTTCATGTACCATGTGTGAAGGACACCATGGATACTGCTGGTGATGTATTTTTTATCAGCATCATTTTCTAGCTAATTGACCTCTTCTTTCCCGAGTATTGCCACCAAATTTCTAGAATTGTTTAGAACCGCTCCCAAACAAGGTTCTATAAAATTGGATAGAAAATATGGATTATTTATTTATGGATTGGATTGGATTGGATTGGATTGTGAGTGCCACCCAACTCCAAAACAATTATGTGTGGCTCACAATATAAAGAAAACAAGATAGAAATACAATCAAGTAAATAAAAATACAATAAAGGAAATAAGATGGAGAATCTGGACAACCAACCGCAAAACGTATGCAGCATATATCAAGCACATCTAACAAGGGGTTCCATCCACCCTACCCCAAGACTGGGATAATAACCAAGGCTTTAAGACCTTCTGGAATGCCATCAGGGCAGGAACCATCCAGATCTCAGAGGGGACTTCATTCCACATGGCAAGCTCCGTCTAAGAATGCTAAAACATCTGCATATTGCATATTCCTGGGAACTTTTTTTTTGTTTTACTCATAATTCACATCTTTGTGTATCTATCTAATGCAGATTTTTCTTGCCTAGTTTAGGTTCAGAAGGATAAACTCTCATGTTTCAAGACTTTATGATTACAGAGATAGATCTGAATGAATACAAAGAGGATTTTTAAAAAAGGACTTGACTGACCAATGCCAAGAGCTCCAGGTGGCATGATGTTTGTTCTACACTCTGTAAAATATTATCTGTGGTTCATAACTTATTTAAGGAATTTATTTCTAGACCACAGGTAGTCCTCACTTACAGACCATTCATTCAGTGAATGTTTGAAGTTATGACAGTGCTAAAAAAGGAGACTTATGACTGGTCCTCGAAGTTGTGGCCATTACAGCCTCCCCATGGTCATGTGATTGTGATTTGGGTGCTTGGAAACCACTGTAAATTTACAACAGTCACAGCGTTCCACAGCCTCGTGATCGCCATTTGTGACCTTTGCAGCCAGCTTCTGGCAAGCAAAGTCAATGGGGAAGCTGGCAGAAAGTTGCAAGTTGTGGTCATGTGACATCACACTTAATGGCCCATGGTGATTCACTTAACGACCCCAGCTGAAACTGACAAACTGACATTGTAAGTCAGGCATGGTCACATGATTTTTCACTTTATAACTGTGTTGTTTAGCGATGGAGTTGCCAGTTCCAATTGTGGTCAGTAAGTGAGGACTACCTGTATATTTTAAAACCAGTTTGCAGATTTTGGTTTACAAATAATTTTTAATTAAAAAATTAAGTATGACACAAGATTATATTCGTACCTGTAATCACAAAGAGTTTCAAGTCTGAGAACTTTCTCTGAAATGCCAGATTTGGTTCTAATTGGATCAACATAATTGAGTGAGTGATGACTGCCACATCAATGTTGACTCTTAGCAACCATATAGATTTTCTCCATTATGATCTGTCCCAACCTGTACCTTCAGATCATCTAACTGTGCATCCATCACAGCTGTAATTGAGTTCATCCATCTTATTGGTGGCTGTCCTGCTTTCTGCTTTCCTTCCATGGACCAGCCTAGGAGCCCTGTAAATAAATAAGTTAATAAATACAACTGCATCTTTCATAACTTCATGCCCCCCAGAGAACTAAAGACCAGTTCCATCTGGTCATAGATGGAAAACATCAGTATAATAAAGAGGATCATATCATTACATATTTCACATTTTATAATACAATATGTTAAAAGCACAACTGCAGAAGAAAAGGGAAAGGGCTCAGATGAAAACATTTGCTAACTCTCTGTCTACCTGGAGTCTGCAAATTAGCCTCCTTCAGTGATATCCCGAATATAATCCATTTGACCATCTAATTCCCATTCATTCTGCAGAATGTATAAACTAGCCTGGATCCATAGGAAATGGAGTAAGTTAGATGTAATTTAATTTTCATCATTTTCAATGCAATTCAGCCATAAGTCTAATATTAATTAGATCAGGACCCTGAATTTGTCTATGGCCTTGGTTAAGGACCACACTCTTGCCCATCTGAACAAGTGTTCATATCTGGTCATATCGGATTAAAATGTTTTTTGTGGACAATCAAGACAACAAACAAATGAAACATTGAACAAATCAATCCAGAGTTCTTCCTCGAGGCACAAATCGCCAAGCTCAAATTATCCTACTTTGGATACTATCCAAAGACCTAGTTCTCTGGAGAAGACTCTAATGCTGGGAAAGGTGGAAGAAAAGAGAAGAAGACGACAACCAGCAGCAAGGTGGGTGGACTCAGTTACTCTGGTGATGGGGTGCCATTGGAAGAGCTGAAGGACCACATTAGGGACAGATTATGATGGAGAAAATCTATCTATGTGGTCACTAAGAATCAACGACTTGATGGCATGTAATCAATCAAAACCACTGTCTATAACGAATGTAAAATATTCTCTTCACCATATAATATTATATATAATAAATATTATAATGCTGGTGAGGCATTGTTTTTCAACAATCAGCTGTAAGCAGATTTTTAGCTAAACACTATATTTAATATTTCCCTATATTATCCAGCAACACCTTCTCTCATTGTCAAGTGAGATTATACTATTTTTCTCATCCAGGGAAAAATCCCTTCCAGTGTTAATTCAAAGCTATCTGGCTAGAGTTTCTGATTGTTTTAATACTTCCTGTTAAACAACATAAGAAAAACAGTGATAAAAATGACTGCTAAATAAAATAACTTCAGATAGTTTATCTCAATGTTAATTCATGGTAGTGTGAAAAGCAGCTGTTCCTCTTTCTTTTCCTATTTTTTGAATATTTTGCTATTTTACTATATAAAATATTTTTTTATTTTTTGAATATTTTGAATATTTTACTATATAAAAAAACAAAAAATAATAATCAGAACAAACAGTAATTAAAATATTAATACACTGCCCCTAACTTTTTAAATAATTTTTAAAAGATATATAAATGTTGTCCAGTGAGCAATTAGCGGACAACTATGGAGAAGCAGATGCTGTTTTTACAAGCACAAGAATATTTTTTAAAAACAATTCTGAATAGCGCTTTGCCTAGGATCCTCTATCAGTCAAGATATATGTGTGTTCATATGTAAAAAATGCCCAAATCAGTTTTAAAAAAGCTTTGGAACATAACATAGAACACAATGAAATGCAACAATCTGACAACAGATTGATTTGAACGTGCCACAAAAGGGGAGTGAATAAAGGATGGCAATTTCAGGAGGAAAAGCCAATGCAGAAGCAAGCATAAACAGAATTTGTCTGCATGTTTTGAGAAGGTTAATCTCAAAACAAAATTGAACTAGTTCTACCTTCAGTTCAGTGATTTGATGAGATTTCTAAATCCAAATAACAACAAAATATCTCTCAGTGTGTGGTGGTGGGGTGAGTGTGTGTTAGAGGTCTAATACGGAATAGTTAAAAATAGTTTAAAAAACTATTATGCTCCTCTTTTTTGTCAATGTCGTCCTATATTTAATATGATAAAGAGATTCCATGTCTTTCAATAACCCTCCCGGCGTGATGATGCAGTAGGCAACCCATATGTTTCGTAGGCAAACACCTGGCAATTGACCTAAACTCCATTCTTGCTCCCTCCTGACTGTGTTGTTTAGTCCCAAGGCCAGTGGCAGTTTGAGCAAGAGAGCTGCAACCAGTGTGACCTGGATGGGTGGAGACAAAACCAACATCTAAATGGCAATGCCTTTAAATAGCCGCAAAACAGAAGTGAAACCAGTAATATCAATAGACAAAATCTCATGGCAAGATTCAGTCATTATGCTCCATTCTGGACTCCTGTCATTCTGGGACATTTTCCATTGCTGAGTTAAGTTTCCATTGCTGTCCTCCCATCCTTGAAGAACCAGGAAAAGACCCTGGCCGGAAATTTGCTCCCTCCATTGCTGATCCTCTTCTGCCTTTAATGTTTTTGACTCTCTCACTGCCTGACTTCCCTCCCAAGCAATGGCTGAAATAAATGGGATTTATATGCTTTGAGGCTGCTCTTGGTTAGTTTCAGAATAAGAGGGGAAGCACTCTTTTAACAGCTGAGGGCATTTTCCCACTTGCAACTTATAGCATCTCTGAAGGTGCAGAAGGTGGGAAATTGCACTAGGGAGAGGTTAAGCCTATCTCACTCATGTTTGTGCTGTGGCTGGTGGGGAAGTTTGATATAAAACTCCCCATGGGCTACCAAATCTGGCTGCTAGCCCACTTGCTGCTCAAATATTGCACTGAATAAAGTAGATCCAGTGATTTGGGAAGTAGGGTGGATGATCAGCCGGGGGATTTCAGGCAGCATCAGCAGCTGCAGGGTTCATGAGGCTTCTAGCCAACTGCTCTGAGGCCCCCTCCTCTGTTAGGAGGAGGCATTGTGAATGCAGCTGACTGAGGAAGCAGAGCTCCAAGAAGCCTCTGAAATGTCTTACTGCACGTACTGCCGCAATAAGAGAAATGAACACAGTGGCAGCTGCCCCTCCATGCCACGTGCTGAGTTGGCTCTAGATGCCAAGGCAGATCAAACAGTTCTATACTTCACTTGCTCCTAGGGAATATAGCTGGTGGTTTCTTTCCCTTTCCCAACAAACATATCCGAGAGTGTCTATGAGGGGAAAAGGGTATAAAAGTCAAGAGGATGGCTGAGACTGCATGATTGAAGCCCTGTTCCTTTGTAGTGTGTTGACACACACATATGTGGGCACCATCTTGACTTTTTTTACACCCACACACAGACAGTGGACTTGACTGTGACTTTGGATCTTTCATCCAAGCCATCCATGTCTTTGAAATGTCCATTCCACCATCCAGCTGACCTCCATTGTTATTACTCATTCTTTTCCAAGAGAAAAAGGAATTCTGAAAGAAAGAAAAGGGAGGGAGGGAGGGAGGGAGGGAGGGAGGGAGGGAAGGAAGGAAGGAAGGAAGGAAGGAAGGAAGGAAGGAAGGAAGGAAGGAAGGAAGGAAGGAAGGAAGGAAGGAAACGTGTGTAGGGTTTTGTTTTAAGTAACCTCCAACATGTACGTTTCTGAGAATGCTCAGAATCCTTCTAGCCAATGTTCATGGGAGTATAGCTGATTTTGTCACCTAAATTGAAGCAAAAGGCAGAGCAAAATATCAAATCTTGTGTCCTGTTGCATTGAGTGACTTTGAGAAAATTCAAGATAAATGTCATTTCTAGTTAATATAAGACCTCCAAGAGAATTTCTTCTGTCAACAGAGGGTGCCAATTACCCCTTTGTTAGTCCCAAGGATAAACATTTAATTGGTTGGGAAGGAATGTTAAACATAGAAAGGATGCACATACTCTTTCAGTTTTCCAAAACAAACAAACAAACAAACAAGAAACCCCACAAAAGGTTTCCTGCACTATGAGAATATTCAAGGTGATGTTCTGCTAATATCTCACTTGCAACTTCTCAATAGTCTTCCTGTCCAATGAAAGAGACTTCTATTTTTCTGCTCTATTCTCTGAGTGCTGACCACTTGCAAGCTACCATTGGAAGGGATGATCATTAAAAGCTGGGCTAGTAATTTGCACAAAATAAAGGAATGTGCTGTATTACCTTGATTCAGACTAAAATAGGAAAGTGGCAGAATGGGCAAAAAATGGGTATAATCTCTGATGCTTGTTGATTTCTCTTCTCATTGCCTTGCATTTGTACATCACATCTGCCTAAAATGGGTCCAGGACTGAACATCTAGATTACTTAAAAAACAAGTTACCAGCACTATACTTAACACCAACAGAAGAAAATCACATTGAAAAAATCTTATGATCATTCTGTGGAAGAAAACAAAAGAAAACAAGGCCTGTTGGCTGGGTCATGCCTCATGCATGTGACAACTTATTTTTCATGTTAAGAGCTTAGGAAAGAAGAAAATCCAGAGGAAACTCAGTTCAGCACTCTGCCATTCCTTCAACCAAAATAATTGACTGGAAAGAGTAGCAAGGGTGTGGGTGTGGAAGGTACCATTGTCCAGTCGTTAGGCTGAAAAATATTTGCAGTGAAGCCAAAAAATACTATAAGAATTATCCTCTATAGAGCTGGGCAAGGATTTGTTAACCTGCTTTGTGTCAGCCTCCAATTCTGGAGTGTGAATTGAGAAGAACAAATCTTTGCCTTCAAATTATCTAGCATAAATGTTTAATAGCACCAGCCCTTTTGGTTTATCAAAACAGGATAAAATTTTTTGGAAAGCTAGCTCATTATGGGGAGATAACACATGCCAGGCTTGTATAAATCTATGCAAGGCTTTTCAAGAATCACATCTGTTGGACTAAGTTTCTAGTAATTCTTTGCCAGGATAATTTAATTGAGCCCCTTCTCCACCCTCCCCATCTTTGTTCTCTCTGATGATAAAGCCAATACGCTGCTGAAACATACCTGCCAGAATCTCTGGAGAGGACAGTGTAGACACAGGGCATATCATTCAGTCAATCAGTAAAGCCAAAGTGGGATGAAGAATAATGCTTAACAGTGACCAAAGATAGAGATACCAACCTTGTTATTTACCATTTTGCACAGTTAAGAAAGAAGAAACTATTTGATGAATGATTTGTGGGAGATATGAATGAAGGAGGAGAGCTAAAAATGTGCACAACTATACAATTATCTTTAAACAAAATAAACACTGCAACATAATACAATCCTTCATTCTATTGGGAAGGGAAGGGAAGGGAAGGGAAGGGAAGGGAAGGGAAGGGAAGGGAAGGGAAGGGAAGGGAAGGGAAGGGAAGGGAAGGGAAGGGAAGGCTGAGTAAACCATCTGAAGGAGGATTCAGCTAGAATAACCCAAGCAACAATGGGAATGAAAATAATTTGGAGAAAAAATATGTTCTTCACAAGAGAGAGCATTGTCAAACATAGAAGCTTTCAGAAAGGGTAACAATTATGTATTTAGTCAAAAGCTGAGAACCGTTTGTCAGGGATGCTTCAGTTTGGATTCCTGCATAGAGTAAGAGGCTGGACTCAGTGGCCTTCTGAGTCTATGATTCATATTGCATGATGTGTGACTGTAGTGACAGTGGGAACTACAAGAGATAGCTTTAAGTCTACTCTGAAAGTGAATTGAGCCCAGAGGATCAGAAGATCAAGCCCTGGGATCTTTAATTGGCAGGTATCAAAGGGCTCCACACTGTCTTCATTCCTGTTCAACATCTACATGAAACTGTTGGGCAAGATCATCTGCTGGCATGGGGTCAGGTTTCATCAGTATGCTGATGATACCCAACTATACATCTTGACCTTGGCTGAATAAGTGAGGCTGTTGAAGTGCTATCCAGCTCTCAATGAAGAACACGTTGAGACTCAGGCCCAGCAACACAGAATGGTTTTGGGTTTGAAGGCCTGCCAATTCCAGTGAGATTCCATTGTTAATTCTGAATAGGGCTGCACTCTTGTAGGTGCAGTTGGTTCGCAATTTGGGAGTCCTCTGCATGCAGGGTCATGACACAAAGAAAAGGGGCAAGTTTTGTGTTATAATGCCATAGTACTGTTTATGTCAATGTGAGCCCCTTCCCAGGCTCCCCCCTGCAGATGCCACTGATTCAGCCTCTCAGTGATCAACCAGTGAAATCACTGGGCACTTTCCACTGCACTGGACCATACTTTTTCTTCTACTATGATAGCAAGATTGTAGACAGATACTTTCAGTATGGACAAAACTTCATGAGTGCATCAAGAAGAAGGCAAGATATGGCACAATGGAAATTTCCCAACAATCTCTGTTAACTAATCAGTAAGGAGCTCAGTTTTCTCTCCTATGGTTCTAAAGCCACATTTATCTGTTTGTCTGCCTGCCTGTCTGTCTGTCTATCTCCCCTCCACTGTAATGGTACATGGGAAAAACCTTGGGAGATGGGGTAAAGAGATGCTGCCTAGGGAATGGTCAGATAAGAGATAGCATAGCCCACAGCTGGACAAGGCAAGAGGCTCAGAAGGGACCCTCCTTAGTTTCTCAGGCTGTAAAGGAGACGGCAGGAGAATTGTACTTTCAGACTTGCAAGATTCTGTTAATGTAGCTTTATAATAACATAGAATTAGCTAATCTGGTCATGTTTCCTGTCTGGTCTACCTGGTAAGGCTACACCCACTCCCAATATCTCACTATCTGTCCAAAAGACAATGATTGGGTAATTCTGATTTAAGAATGGACCTATCAGTCCCTAAATCCAATATTGACCCTCCCTCCCTCTTCTTCTCCTTACTTCCAGTTGGGTTTGTCTTAAGAATGCACCAATCGTTTTCAATTTCCTGCCCCCGCTTCCTACATTTTTTGGCACACAGTACTGAGGTCTCAAACTACGTATTGGAGGGGAATTTCCACAGAGGATTTTGAATTGGAGGCAGGGTATGGCAATACTTCTGTCCTGCCTTAAAGAAGTTCTAAAGCAGTGTTTTTCAACCTTGGCAACTTTAAGTTGTGTGGACTTCAACTCCCAGAATTCCCCTGCAGCATGGCTGTCTAAACTGTCTAAACTGTCCTAAATTGCCCCATGGCATTGACCTATTTTTCAGCTTAGAAATGTTTTACATACCCTGAAAGAGGAAATCTCTTCCTTTCACTTTCTCTTGCCATGTAATGAGGGATGACATACCTGTTCTCTGCAGAGGTACGTGGATTCTCCTGATGTATGTACAAAATTCTCCTGAGCAGAACAGGAGATGCTATTTATTTAATACACAACTGTCTTATGGAATTCACATACACAAAGTGTGGAGATAGGCACTCACTTAAATCAGTGTTTTTCAAAGCATGCTGGCTGGGGAATTCTGGGAGTTGAAGTCCACACATCTTAAAGTTGCCAAGTTTGAAAAACACTGACTTAGATCATGGGTCGGCAGAAAGTTGATCAGAATTTATTCATGGATCAGCAAGAGTGTTTGACTTGCAATTTTCTAACACAAGAATAGCAAACAGGCTCAACTCTGTAATACGCACACACTAAAATTGGGTTGATTAAAAAAATGAAGCATTGGGGAAAAAACAAGCTACTGGAGAAAACAAATTCCTTTGACAGAGATATCTGTTATGGAATTCAAACAGTATATTCAGAATGCCAGTATTTTCCATTTGCATCTGTCGGGTGGACTTTGAAAGGTCTATAACAAAATACAGGAAGTTGCATAAGCCTGAAGATTGCTTTTTCATGCTTTGATGGCTCTGAAAACAGATTAGACAAATTTATTATTACTATTTAGCTACCAGCCATGATGATTATATTTATGTGGTAGTTCCCCTGGGGAGCAAATAAAAACAGAATGATGCCACCCCTATGTGCTACTTCTGAGCTTCCCAGAGGCATCCACCTGGCTGCTTTTGAAAACAGGTTACTAGACTAGACTCAAGATACTGTATTTATTAAATTTATACCTTGCCTTTTGGACAAGTTAAGATACATAGAGCTCCCTCCTCCTATCTGTCCCCCCGACAGCAATATCATGGGGCAGGTTGGGCTCACAAAGAGTGACTGGCCCAAAGTCCCCCAATTAGCTTCAGTGGCTAAGGATGGGCTAAATCTGACGTCTTCCTGCTCCTAGTCCCACCTTAACTATTACACTACCATGTCTATCAGAGAACATTCAGAATCATCAAGACTTCTTGTATGAGCTATGGAAGAAGGGAGAAAGGAAATATGAACTTCTTGCCATCCCTATGAAACCTGCAGTGCCATCTGTAGCTATGGACAACATAGCCCAGGCAGTTGAGGGCATGTTGTGTGTTGCATCCAATTTTCAGATGTAGGGAGAGTGGATACAGAGGATCATTACCTAGCCAAAGTGCTGTCTCACATTTAGAATAACAATCAAATGAAAAGGAATCCATAGACCAACTGACTAGTATCTCACATGGATTTTATATGAGATCTGCATATGCTAAATACACACATAGAGATATATCTAGAAATACAGTGGACAAACTGCTGCCCACTTGCACCTCTTGACTGATCCCAATTAATCATTTGAACTCCCTTACTTATTCCCTAGCCCATGCTTTTCATGGCATCTTCTCCGATGAAGACATTTGGAGAATTTGGAAGCTTTGGAATTATATGTTCAAGCTACTACATGCACAAAGTGGCTGGGCAGCACATGGAACTGATTCAAAAAATGTGCTTTTCAGTGCAAGAAGGTAGCATCTGTCTGCAATTCTTTAAAACATCTGTATCATCCCTAGGATCAGCAATTTTGAAACTGAATCCGAACAGTGCACAAACCAATTATGCACTCATATTTAAGTTTTTATTGCTATTAGCTCTGTCCTATGTGTCCAGTTAGAAAATGTTATATTTCCTCCAGAAATCGGAGGGCATATGATTCTAAACCAGACAGTTTGTCACCAGATATTAGTGGAGCAACACAGGAGTTTCCCTTCTACTGAGTTTAAGAGAAGCCCAGGTTCTCTTGTTTGGATAAATGAACACAATCTTTACCAAGGATATATAGTTCAGATACTGGGTAGTTAGTGGAAAAGCCAGTGAAATTAGGTCCCAGAATGCATTTGGATTGAAGATATTTTAATTAAAGCTGATTGTGATCCAGAGAGAAGCAATTATCTTGGGTAGAATTCAGATGACATTCAGAAAGATATAGCTAGGGCCTTCTCTGTGGTTGAACTTCTTTTGGCTCTGAATGGGAGGGGTCCCTAAAAGCAACTCATGCTTTCCTTCAGGGAATAAGTAATTGCAACAAACAATAGGATGGAAGCATGGAGATTAGGCTGGGAATTTCTCCCATGCCAGCTCCAATGAAATGAAAAGTAACTTTGCAAGAGACATCCAAATTTCACTCCAAGGAGAGTTACATACAGGAACACACGTATGGTTTATCCCCCTCCTTTCTCCTCCTCCTCAACCACACATAGAGCTCTCTGGGAGTTTTAGCGGATTGTTTGTTCCTTCTCCAAATATTTTGCTCCCTTGTGTTATGTCCTCCCCAACCTCATCACCCAATTTACTGAGCTAGTGGTTTCCTTAACTTTGGGTGTTCCTGGAAATCATGTTTATATCATATCACAACAGCCAAATAAACTGGTGACATATTTTAGTGTCACTTCTTCACCAGGAATTCCTTTCAAACAATGGCAGTTGAACCATTAGAAAAAAAAAAATACTAGAATGACTGCTTTGCATCTGATAAACAAATCAGTATATAACTCCCATTTATTTAATAGGGCATAAATGGAATCATGTTTGAAATGGACAGAAAAAGTGGTTCTAATAACTTCATGGACAAATTACACTGTATCATTGCTAGAGTAACACTAACGATCTGGCAATATGATAAGGGAGGCATTTGTAATTTCACTCCAATATAGAAGTACTTCTAAATATGAAATACCAGATATAGTATGTTTATGTGTTGGTGTATGTATGTAGCATATTTAGCTGTGGTTGAATCTGACAATTTCACTTTCACTCTGATTAGCATTTTGCTGACCGAAAGTTCATTCTGCCTCCATTTCCACATCTCGCTCTTAGCTGCAAAGCACATACATAATTTAAAAAATGTGCTATATGTGTGTTTTCTAACTCAGTTATAGGAGAAATACATGCACAGTTTTTGTAGGCTGTACCCTGCCTTTGGGAGAGACATAAGGGACTGCAGCAGAGACGAAGGCAAGGTAAGGTCAGGGCAACAGTTGCTTGACTTAAATTTAACCTAAATTAAATTCACATTAGCTATTCAATAATTCATTACAGTTAGTCTTACTAATTTCCCCCTTCTTTCACATTAAATACTATAATTTCATGGCAACTTTTAGCAGGACTTGGGTGCTATCCCCAAAGCCTTTGGGGACCACAGGCGCTCCTGCAGTTATATAGCCCTGATCTATATGTTTTGGAGAACAGTTGAAGCAAATTCATACTGGTCAGTGATCAGGATGCTGCCGATTCCTCCGTTCTAAACTCCCCCTACCTCCTAGTCATGTGACCCAGAGTAGAGCTACTATTAGGGGTTGGAAAGAATTCTGGGAGCCATGCCCTGCAAGGTTTTCCTTCCTTCTTTTATGTTGCCGCAGCAGTCCAAAATTTGCAAAGAGCCAGTTCCTGACCACTTGGAACCTGTTCCCTAATTCTAAGACGTTATGCATGATACTCATCCAAGTGTTGGGATTTATTTATTTATTTACTAGACATGTATCTGTTGCAATCCAAGGAGACTTGGCAGGTTACAATATGTCCATAAAAATAAAATAAAACAGTCATAGTATAACTATAAAAATAAAAACCATTCAACGCCAATTACACATCAACTAATTAATAGTGAATGGCATCAATTCATACTCCAAAGGTGATCTGAAATAATTTATTTTTTTTAGCATTATAGAATGTTAACAGTGTGTGGGCTGATCAAAATTTTGGAGCAAGGCTGTTGCACTAACAGAAAAACAACTCCCGTGAGCCTCCACACCCCTCATGTCATGGAAGGGGGAACCACACACAGGTTCTTCCTGAGACACACGAGTCAAGCAAGTCAAAAGAGGTCTCACAAGGTGGCCCCAAAAGTACTCCAATGTGGAGTCATGTACAGCTTTGAAAGTTATAACTAGTTCTTTGAACTGCACTCAGAAGACAATAGGAAGCCAGTTCAGTCTTGTGCCCATGAGGGCCCACCAATAACTGGACTGCTGCATTCCAGACCAACTGCAAGTTTCAGATGGTCTTCAAAGGCAGCCCCACATCGAGTACATTGCAGCAGTCCAAACGAGTGATGAGGTGATGAGGGTGTGAATTCCCACAGCAAAGTCCTCATGAGAAACTTGCCTTAAAAAACAAGATAAGAATATTGAATTCAAGATGCTGAATCATGACAATCTGGGCTATTATCTGCTCTGATCCCTTGCGAGAGGAAAATGAATAGCTGGAGAAATAACACTTGGAAAGGCGCAAGGAAAGGGTTAATGGAGCTTAACTCTTTTGCATCTGTGTCAAAAGTCACTAGGCCAGTTCCAAAGATTGCCAAACAAGCTCTACCACTGTGTATAGTGTGTGACTGTAAACCCCACCCAGGCAGCCTGTCAGCACAGCACACAGTGTGCTCAGGATGAGTGACATAGTTCTTTTCTTGCACTCAGGAAAAGCCCAGCCATGCTGCGGTGTACACAGCCTGGATCTGGCTTTTTCGGGGGATTTTCCCTTATGGAGCATCCGCCACAGCTTCTTGTAAACAGCCACACATGACTGGTTCAGCTCTCTTACTGTTACTGCAATTAAGCCTGTTCCTAGGTGAAACTGCTCCATTTAACTCAAGTGGTCCCAGTCGCTCTCTGTGAGTTGATATCCACGGTCTCAGCCTTTTCCAGAAGCATTAGGGCTTTGCATTGCAAACACAGAGTTGCTAAGAGAATGTTATGGTTTACATGCATTTGTGAATAGAGATGAGGGAATAAGCCAACTCTTCTCAACTGTCCACTTTGGGGCAACCCAATTTTTGTTTCTGTTTTTAATTGGAAGGATTGGATTGCAAAATTAAGAGAAGCAGGGATACCAGTGTTGATTGCATTCCAGTTTGTGAATTGATTTGGCAACCCAACAGAGTCTCCCCCAATTAATTAATTGATTCTAAGTATAAAATAGGGTAGCCTTCATTAAGCTCCCAATGCTCAATCCAGTACTGAATCCAGTAATTAAGTATCAAGGATCTTTTGGGTAGTGGGGAGGTGGGGAGGCGGGTTGCAAACTGGATATCAGGGGAAGAAATCATGCAACCACTTTAGCAATATGCCGTGCAAGTGACATTCTTGAGTTCAACACATAATCCAGTTAATACATACAATTTTAAATTACCTTGACTGTCAATACAAAATATCCCTGTTCATTTGGTCCACACACAGTACAATTTAGCAATAATTACCATTCAGGGCAGTTTCAGTAGTTCCATCCTATTATTATGTAATTTCACACATACATCCTATCAAGCAATGACTACAATTTGCAGTGAGTGACACAAGGTGTGAACACTCTTTACTAAGTCTAAGGGAGCAAACACTTCAATAGTTCAACTTCCCTGTTTTCTTCTAAAGCCATCCTCTCCAAATTCTGGATATTTTGTCTGTACCTTTTTAAGTCCCACACGTTTCACCCAAAGTCCAAAATGTATTTTTGAAGCATTTGTTATTCTTTGCAAGAAGCATGAACAGTATTGTTGTGCTCATTTTATAATTGTTGAAACTGAAGCTGGAATTATGATTTCTGGCTTGATACTGTAACCACTAGAAAGCACTTCCTATAATAATATTGGCATCTTCCCTGCATCTGAATTCGAAGAGTTGGGCTTTGAAACTGGTTTTGTAATAGAAAAATGACCCATTTTCAGGACTGGTACAGATCAAAGTACATTCCATTGCATTCCAGTATCTTGTCTTTTGCAGTAAAGCAGTAACTGTGGTGCATCAAAGAGAGCTAACCACTCCTTTGCTAATGAATCCTCAGAATTGTGCAACTGTTCACAAAGAGGAAAACAAATGTCTCTGTCTAGTACATTAGTTGTTTTCAGCCTGTAACATAATATTGGATTCACATGATCTTATTTTCTGGGCTTAGAGACAACCATCTAACCTTGGTTTATTAAGCCCCTCTAGGACAGCTTCCCTTACTCTGAGTTTCTGATTTTTGTGAGTGTGTCAGGTTTGGTTTACTTCAAGTTTCTCATGTTTTGCAAATGGATCAAATTCAGTTTGTTGAACCTGAGATTAATTTTTTTTTCTCCATTTTAGTGCACATTTCTCCAAATACATGCTTTTTGATTTTGTAATTTTTATAAAAAATATTTTAGTGCACATTTCTCCAAATACATGCTTTTTGATTTTGTAATTTTATCTAATACAGAATCACTCAAGAACAGGACACACTTGAAGTTAAGATTATCAACCCCCCCCCACCAAAAAAAAGAAAGATAAAATGGAATACACACACACACACCAATCCTGGAGCTCCTGCTCTGAATGTTTCTGTGCATCTGTGTATCTGTGTACATATACCAGTATTCCCTTGCTATCTCTGCAGAAACTGCAAAAAAGAAGAAAAAGAAACCAAGATGGAAGATGGGAAGAAGGTGGAGCTACCAGTTCTGGTCTGCCAAAAATGGGATGGCAAAAAAGAGGGTTATCTATATCTCATTGCTGCTGCCCAGTGGGGGTCTGAGTTCTTTTTAGCTGAGATCTGGCAATCCTAGGTGAGAAGAATGAAGGAAAGAGAAGTGGGGTGGGGGAAGTGGATGGAGATGAGCTGAGTAGAAGAGGCAACTGAATAGGGAAGGAAAGAGAGGTAAGTTCCATTGAGGTGTCACAAGAAAGGCTAAAATTCAGCAGCACCAGGGATGAGCCAATTCCTTCCAAGTTGCTGGGGATTCTGAGCTTCAAAGACATCTGTGCTAATGATGTCTGTAGCCATTTGCACCTCCCACTCATTTGCTCACTTTCAGCAATGACTTATATTATCAGTTAATGTCTTCTTCCAATTCATAGATAATATTTTTTTGTGGGCGGGGGGGGGAGAATCTTGCCTTCCTACATAACTTGTGAATGTTCTTCTTGAATATAATGCTGTTCTGCATTTTATTTTTAGGGATGGATGCATTTTTGTGCAGCTTTTTCATATGTACACACACACACACACATTTTGCTCACACTTTTGCAAAATGAGGAAAACCTGTGGAGTAGAATCTGTTGCTGCGCTGAGGTTTGTAACTGCTTAGTCTCATAAATGCATTTGCAAAAAGAGCATAAACAAAAAAGAAATACTCCTCCTATGTCTCAGATAATTGCATGCCCTCCTGAATCAGTTTATCCAATTCAGTGCCAGGCTCGGGCAATTAGTAGAAATTAGGTGTCAAAAGAAGCACCATAGTTTTGTATGCTTAGGGCTAAGAGTCAATCATTCTCTCCAGGTTCAGCTCATATCTTGATACTTTGTGACTTGCGCTGAATTTCTGGTTACCTAGTTTGAGCTTCATATATATGCATTAAACATTTAAGCAGCTTTACTGCCACAGCCTGTTTTTGTACTTAGCACTAAAACAGTTATCCAGCTGGCTGGAGGCAAGCAGCCCTGTTTTGTTCTGATGAGAGACGATCTGGAAGAAGGCATCACTAAAGGAACACAGTGAGCACCCTTCTTACTTTGGGGTGGGGATCTGCTGGTCACACGAGACCAATGCAATGCAACGCAATAGTTGACTGTTGGATCACACGGTTGAAATCACCATCTTGTCTTTTCTGACCAGCTTTATGGAAGCCCCATTTCTGAGCATCTCTTGTATTGCTGCCACAATATCTCCAGAATTTGCTACAGAAAATTGGTAATAAATCAAAGAAATGGGATTAATGCACCCAGAGAAACAATCTCCCTCCAACAAAACTTTTAAAAAAGACTTCCCCCAACCCACCCACCCACAAGTCATTCTTGCCTTTTCATGGTTCCTATGGATTGATAAGGCATGGCTGGAAAAGTTGCTCACCTCATAAGTGGGTGATCTTCTGCCTCCTTTTTCAAAACCTCTGAGCTATTATAGAATACATAACAGAACTGAAGCAATTCAAATTCTTCAATAAATATATCAGTGCTTACTTTGTTCAGAATGGATGTTTTATCTCCTTCTGCCTTGTAACCTGCTAGAATACTCTATAAAATCCCAGAGGTGTTATGTCCCAGCAGGATAATGGCACAGTGTGCAAGAAAGAATAGCTCATTCACTCCG
This sequence comes from Liasis olivaceus, assembly GCA_030867105.1. Lineage (NCBI taxonomy): Eukaryota > Metazoa > Chordata > Lepidosauria > Squamata > Pythonidae > Liasis > Liasis olivaceus. The sequence continues at coordinate 185,486,646 of CM061350.1, forward strand.
GTCCCAATCCTAACATCCTTGGCCTTTCCAGAGTGATCTGAGCAGTCTGCACAGAGTTTTGATTTTGTTTGAATACAAATTCTTGCATGGCCTGGAATTTCAGAAATGTATGGCAACTGGAACTCCTATTGCTGATTTCATAGTGGGTTCTGCTTGTATTCAACAGAATGCAGCTGTGAAGCTTGCTGCAAACTTCTCATACATCATAGGGAGGCTGGGGGTTTAAAAGGCAAGGCACAAGGATGTCGAGAGGTGGGGGTTGTGTGCATTGCTCCAAACTTCTTTTCCAAGTTGTTTTTACACTGTTCAAACCAAACAATTGATTAAATGACCTGATTTCATCCTGCTTTATTTCTACAATGCTGCACGGGAAGGGCATCGTATCATAGCATGGATGTGCCTCATGTATTATCACCTGGCATCTCCATAGACATGGTGCCATGCACTTGCCTTTTAAAATGTGCACACAAATCTTTGGTGTATACCATGAAACATAACATGCAAAGTGGTACTTGAATCTTAGATGAACAGGGGATAAGTGGAGGACCATAAACTTACAGCTTCTCCCCTTTTTTGATAGTAAATCAATGTTATCTCTGTTGATGATCAACTTTTGAACCAAAAAAAGCATTCAAGATGAGAAACTGTTTTTTCTAAAATGTCCCTGAGCTGGCCATCATCATCTAAGACAGTGTTGTCCAAACTTGGCCACTTTAAGATGAGTGGACTTCAACTCCCAGAATTCCCCAGCCAGCATGGCTGGCTGGGGAATTCTGGGAGTTGAAGTCCTCTCATCTTAAAGTGGCCAAGTTTGGACAACACTGATCTAAGAGGCATGTGTTCAGAGGCCACAGTCATTAGCTTATGGTGAATAATGCCCTTATGCTGTCTCATGGCAATGGAGTACATGCAGTGAGGGAGATGTATCCAGGGAGGGGAAGGAGACACACAGCGTCATCTCTTTCCTGGAACCAAAGGGCTTCACTTCTCCTTTCTTTCTCCTATCACTCCACTGACAGGAAGACCATTTCCACCCAAAGCCCGGATGCCAAAGTATTGACACACACACACACACACACACACACACACACACCCTCTTCAAGACTTGCACAAGTTTTCAAAGGCTTCTCCTCTCACTCACTCCTCCACCTTAATGGAGCTCTGCGGCCTGGTCTCATGGCCTGCTCTCTTTCTTCCTCTTTGGCGTCCTACTCTTGCACAAGACGAAACCAAAACTGAATCGTGCGAACAGTGGCCGGGGGACTCCAGAGAGGAAAGAGATCTGTACATCCTGCATTATTGGGAGGAGATGGGAACAGGCAGCTCTCATTTACGGGAGGTCTTGTCAGGCTTTTTCTAACTGTAGCACCCTAAAAACTGGGTTCACATCCGCTTCCTTTAAACAATAGCAGTTTCTCTTGTGTAAGGACTTTCCTGGGTGATATTCATCATTTTTTCCCAACTAAAACTGAAAGCTCTAATTCATCAGAATTGGAGAAGGAGGCTCATGATTTTTATTTGGGACTTACAGCAGAAGTTGAGGATGTCCCATAGCCTTTAAAGCATTCCTGCATTGCTAGGAGTCAAGGTCCAGTAAAAATTGGAGAAAGGCCATAAAATGTAATGGATTTGCCAGAGCAGAATCAATGAAACATGACACCTTTTGACATGACTATCAGCTTGAATACCCAGGAGCAATTTCTATAAATGTCATATCATCTGCCGTGCATATTACACAGCTATGTGGCACACGGGTGAAGCATTAAAATGCATAAGCAACGGGTTATACTTTCTCCATAAGTGGGCAGATCAATGTGTATTAATGAAAATCACCCCACCCAAGTTTGCACATCATCTAAATGACATACTGTTTCTTCATGTTGCAGAAATCCATCCATCTCCCCGAGGCTTTGTTTATAAAATGATAGCCAGTAGACTGATTTCTTTTGCCCATAAATATAGATGTGGAAACTGACATCTGGGTGACTCTTCTTGGTAATACTAATTGTGGATGAAATAATTCTTCTTCTTCCCAAAAGACCATGGAGATTAAAAAAAAAAAAACTTAATAGGATAGTTCCTGCTTATCCTCTAGGACCAGAGAATGTTCAGGATTTTCCCATTCTTTCTAAATCCCTTTTATTAAAAATCTTCTGGTTACAGTGGTAAAAGGCTTTCTTCTATGAAGCTTCCCGCCAGCCACATTTCTTGAAATGCCTTGGGACTGAGGTCACATCATAATTCAGCAGGTTACTACCATAATTTTTTGGGAAATATGGCCAAGGAGGAGGGATATGGGATTTTCCCTATAGTCTCCACTGCCTGGGATGCTTTGAGACTGATGTAACTCCAGATTACTCCAAAGCTTTTCCAAAGGGCAGCCAGCAGATTAAAAAAAAAAAAGCCTGGTAAATGATTCCGGGCTATAAGAAATGTTTTGAAAGTAAGAAAAATTACAGAAAGAATCTGTTTTGCCATCTTGTAAGGAAATTTGAGAAGTTTGTTGAAGTTTACCCCTTCTTCTGATTCTAAGGAAGATTCATAAGGGCTAGCAGCACTATAAACAGATGCCTTAACAAAGATAAATGCAAAATGTTTGTGAAGAGTGTGAAGATATGACATTGATTCATTCAGGATTGAAGTGTTTAAGATCCAACATGTCTCTGGCATAATAACTAACTTATATCTCAGCAGGATAAGTTGGGTTGGTCTTAAATTGATGATGCTTTAACTCTTCCTAGTGCATTCCCTAGAAGTAAAACAGAAACCTCAATGATCCAGTAAATATCGATATACAGTATTTCATGTGGCTCATCTTTTGCATACATTCAACCACCCAATAAAGTCTATGAAACAACAAACTCGATGCACATGATAGAAGAACTGAATTGTTGACATCATCATAATCAAAATCACCATGGACTGTTTATGATACCACGGATAGCTTTTAGAATTGATGCTGCTAAAACTGTATTGCTGGGCCCATTGGGCATTGACTAATAGCTATTTATATGTGTGTGTATCCATGGGCTCTTGCTGCTTTCATTAAACCGACACAAGCAGCATCACACTGCAAGCTTTACTCCTTTTGTACACGTGAGTAACATCATGACACATGTATGAAAGATAGTGGGGCTTATATTCTGATGGTGCAGCACGGCTTTCATCATTCTGCCTCCCTGCAGATGCTGCTGCATACACACACACACACACACACACACACACACACTATATAGAGACAGAGATAGAGATAGATATAGAGAGTGCCAGTTTGGTGTAGTGGTGAAGGTGCTGGCCTAGGAACCAGGAGACTGCAAATTCTAGCCCTGCCTTAGGCGTGAAAGCCGGCTGAATGACTTTGGGCCGGTCACTTTTTCTCATCCCAACCCATCTCACAGGGTTGTTGTTGTTGTGGGGAAAACAGTAGGCAGGAGTATTAGTATGTTTGCTGCCTTGAGTTGACACACACACACACACACAAACACACATATGGAGAGATAAACATCTAATTTTATTTATTTATTTATTTGATTTATATAGCTGCCCATCTCACTTCTACGTGACTCTCGGCGGCTTACAATAACAGAAATAAAATATGTAAAATACACAGTATTAAAAATAAAACACCTAGCAGCTGGGCCTTATCCAACCAATCGTCCACACAGCCAGGAGACATCCATCCATACTTAAAATGCATGTCACTCCTTTCTCTCCATAATGATGGCTAATATTTAAAACAAAAAATGTAAAAATCTCATAAAGCAGTTAAGAAATCACACTAAAAGGGCCTGGGTGAAGAGGAAGGCTTTGAATGCTTTCAAGACTGCTTTCATGCTGGCTGGGGAATTCTGAGAGTTGAAGTCCACACATCTTAAAGTTGCCGAGGTTGAGAAACACTGGGTTAAGGTGTTGGGACTAGGGGTGGGGAGACCCAGGTTCTGTTCCCCCTTCAGCCACAGAAGTTCACCAAATGGCTTTGGGGCAGATATTCTCTCATACTTTCTCACACAGGGAAAAATAGGAGGAAAGAGCGCTATATGTGCCACCTTCAGCTTCTATGTAAAAGGTGGGATATAAATCTAATAAATAAATAAAATTGGCAACTAATGCTGAACCTTTAACAACAGTATCATGTACCTGCGACCCTCCTAGGTGCCATATGATCTACAACCAGACAGGAGAATCTCATCTCCTCCGCAATGAGATAAGCATTAATAATCACCAAAGCAAGGAGCTGGAGCGACACATTACAATGCTGAATGCTTCCATTCAAGCCTACAGCTAACCAGCACCTGCTGTGCATGAAGGATGACTACCTTAGCCACATAAAAATCTGCATTCAGAAAACTGGTGCAGTATCACAAAAGTAACAATATTAAGAATGTAAACACTACTTCAATAAAAGTTAATATTAAAAACAATATCAAGCAGTGTTTAATAATATTACTAGTCTTCATAGCTTCTAATAGGCAATTTGCATTTAATAATATCACGTCACAATAATAATTGAAAGGGATAATTTTCTAATTAATATCATAAGTGGACTATGTTTTAAGAAAATATACTCTAGCTCTATCTTATTTTACCCTGGGGTGTATGGTATGGTAAATCACCCAGAGTCTTTCTGGAATTGGGAGGCCTCCAAATCAATCAATCAATCAACAAATAAATGTATAATCAATACATAGATGGACTCCAAATCATTTGAGCTGCTCACATCCTTTGCCTCCCTTCATAAATGTGGCTAGAAGAATTGCATAGTATGTGAGTTCACCCAGAGGTCAAGCTGAGCCTCAAGATCTTAGCTTCTTCCACATGTTTTGTGCTTTGTAAGAACTCGTCTAAGAAGACTTATATATTCTTCAAGGCATGTGTATATTAAAGATACTCAGAACATAGACTCACTGATCTGGAATAGGTATGCTTTTTAGGTCTGGACTCTTCATACGCACTTTGAGCAAAACTCTACGACACAATACAAACACTAGGTAGATTCTGGAGAGATGTTGTTTATCTGTTTGGAATGGGAACAAATGAATTTCAGAAGAATACTTCTAAAGTGAGTGTATTCTTCCTGAATTTATGGTGGAGCTGCGAGGTGGCCAAAGGGTGCATGTCCCTTCTTTAGAAATCTGCAACCTTCCTGGCTTCCCACCCTTAATTATTGTTGGTTGCATAGTCAGCCAGATGTTTAGACTGGATTTGGCATTTTATCCACCTATTAATCCTTCCCAAGGACCTGGGATAGGCAGATGTTGCTCGATGATGTTAAAGGTATCATCAAAGATAGTACCAATAGTTATAGGTGTCTTTTATTATTATTATTAAGTATTTTTCCAATTGGGCAGTGTAGGTAGCCAAGGTGGCTACAGAGTGACGGAAGTGTCTAAAAGAAAGATGTGTAGATTGGCTTGTGTTCTCTATTTGATTCTGTGCGCCAATGCGATCCAATTCTGTAGTTTGAGTCAATTTGGAAAATCAGTTTCATTGATCTGGGAAAAAATGGTTTTTTGAACAAAAACCTTTCTAAACTATGAAATGAATTCATCATAAAAAATCTTTGCACCACCTTAATGCAGAAGAGAAGACATTAAACACAGCAAGAACAGCCACTACCCCATCCCCCAAAATAAAATTAGGTCAGAAAAACACCACCAAGAGAAAGTTGAAAGCAATTTTCAAGCACTGTGATAACAAGATAGGAAACAGAAAGAAGAATACATTTTATAAACTGCAAGATATTTCTCAGCATGGCTTTCAATTTTATTCTCACTTTGGACTAATGGATGCTATAGGCCAGCAGCAACGTCTGCTGAAAACTCCTAACAAAGGGCCATCGAGCCTGAAGTGAAAATACCCCACCACTCTGAGATAAACTAGGGAAGTCCTAGGCCAAACTCCTCAGTGACCTTCAACAACTAATGCTGGGCCTCTGCTCCATCTGAACTCTTTAGCTGGCTTATAATTACATGTATAGAAGTGAGAGACCTTGAGACCCAACACTGAGTCTACATTAGCTCTTACATAGATCTGGAGGCATAGTAACCCTAGATGAACATTCATCTTTGTGGGCAGGGGGAAGCACGAATGAATACATGCTATAAACATTAAGAAGGGGAAAACGTGCATTTAATTGGCAGTATATTCCAAGCTCAGAACAGGGAGGAGAATCTTTTGACAAGCACAAAATCCACTCAGCCTCAAGCATTTAAGCAAACACTGGGTGCTTTCTTTGCAATTGTGCAATAACAAGGCCTTTACTGCTATTGTCTCAAGATGAGCAGATCGTTTCTATCTATTTTTGACTCACATGGCAGCTCTCATTACTCTGATTTATAAAATCTGCTTTGGCACCCAATCCACCTGTACAAGGCATAATAAGGCAATTTGCCCTCCCTTTTTCCCTATGGTTGTGATAAGCCCTGTGGGTACAAGGAACGTGTGTGAACATTGCTAAGAATAACAATGGTGGTACTGTGGTAGCAAAGAGGGGAAGGAGCATAGCGTGAACAATAGGGCCCATTATTGCCAACTTCAATCATTCACAAAGTGTTAGGGAGAATATTTGAATGGAGTTTATATTACAGGTCAAAGTATACATACCACCTGTGAGAGTTGCTTAAAAAAAGCACCCAAATCCGGACTCAACTATCCTCATACGAAAGTCCCTTTGGCACCATTTTGGAGTTTGCTCTGCTGTCCTTGAGCAGCTGCATTAGAAATTATCTAACGCTGTTTTCAAGTCACCTAAGCTGATGGCCATCACTAGAACTTGAAAGTGCAGAGTTTATGTCCAATATGAAGATGTATTTTCTTGTCTTTGTTTGAAATCTGTCATTACTCATCTCATTGGATGATTCTGAATTCTAGTTTTATGAGAGAACATCTGTCTATTCCTTTTCTCTGCCCTGTATCATTTTACATACTTCTCTTATTCCACCCTTTATTTGATCCTCCCCACCAAACTAATACATGTAAACCTTTTTTCTCTTGAGAGCTGCTGTATCTGCTTATTTGTTCTAGTTCTCCTTTTCTGCACAAAGTGGTGACATTGTCTTTATTGGCTGGTTTTGTGCAGCATTCTTAATCTGGCAACCAAATTCACCCATTTTCGGGGTTTGCACAATTACTGAATCATAAACTGGGAATGCATTCATGCCATGCACTGCACACATGCATGCAAACTAGCTTTAGAACTAATCAAGCTTAGGAGATTGTGCCATTGGCCTTCTAATCTCTTTTTAACCATGTTGTGTAAACCCAGCCACAAAGTTCTGCGAGATTGGTCTTCTGAGTCATCATAATTTGGGCATTATTACTGTTGTTATTGTTATCGTTAGCTATATTCCAGATTTTTCTTTGCCATATCCGGGGTAAAATACCCTAACCATCTCTTACCCTTACTATGTCAGCATCCACAGTGGCCTCTGCTGGCTTTGACAAAGCAAAACAGCACCAAGTTAACAGGAACGCAACAGAAGAGCCGTTCTATCTTGCTGCTACCTGTCTGCGCTGAATTCTTCTGTCTCCTAAGCCTTTTCTGCTGGCTCCTCTGCGTGAGGAATATACTGTATGAAGAAGCTCACCTACCATTCCATTCGTTACCGCTGGCAATTTCCTGAGTCACAAGAACTGACTCTTCTTTAATAGCAGTCTGTCTGTTTTACGTGTCTTCTTTTAGGATTTTTACAATTTTTGCATTTTCTCTTTCTGGAGTGTTACAGTCAACTGGTTTGTGTACTCATAAGAGGAGGAGCAATTAAATACGCATGTAGTTTATTGATTAATCAATCCATTGAAAACAAAGATCCCCTTTTACAAAGGAATTAAAGCACGTCCAGTCTTGGCAATAATGCAGCTGCAAATTGTATTTGTATTTATATTTATGGTAATGCCCTGGCTTATGAAGTCACTCTGCTTTAGAAATAGCAGGCATATGATCCACATCTAATGCTTTATCATCAAAACTGGAAATAAGTTTTCCACCTGGCCTACAAGAATTTATTTAAGAGTTTAATTGCTGATCCAGAACAGCTGTTGCGTGTGTGTGTCTGTGTGTACTAGTTTTGTAGGTTTGGGAATCTTGCAAACCCAAACAAACTAATAATTTTATACTGAATTCTTCACTTGTGGAAGCTTAGGTGTGGCAACTTTCTTAATTTGTGCTTCACTGTTTTTCAGGTTTTTGCAACTTTTCTTTTTGGCTTTTGCATAAACATTTACCCATGAGTTTCAGTTCAATTCTAAGATCTACCAGGGATTCACTTGTCTTTGAAGGTCATTAATCACAATCCTTTTTTGGCTCTGCTCTGGTGCTACTGGACCTCTAGACCCAAAGGTCCTCCTTTTCCTATTTTTGAACCCTCTTGCTGCCTCATTGCTCAGAAAGATCCCTGTAACTTTCTAACTTAAAAAATAGGGGGGGGGGGGGTTGCCCCTGCTGAAGTATCCACTATGGCCAAATCTTGTTCCAGTATCAGGGCTTTCTACTTCTTTTTTGTTATTATACACAGATAATCATGTTTTCCAAGACCAGTGGTAGTGATCAAGCAGAACGTTCAGAGCATGATGGAAACAATTACATATAATCAACATTTTTAATTCTGGAGTACCTGGTCCTCCTGCATTTCCCCCTTTCCCCAAATCTCCATGTTTGTCTCCATGTTCATTAATTTCCTTAATAAAAGTTTTTTTATTTAAAATTCTATTTACAAACCTGATTGTTTTGGGTTCAGGTCCTCTAAGAACAGTTCAGATTATTGTTCTCGTCATCTTTGATATAAATATTAGAAGTTTAAAATTCCAGTTGGTGTGGGATACCTGTTTTCTTTGTGGTTAAGATAGTACTCAATTGTGCTTAAACAATGTGACTCTTTCACCCCATTTTTGGATTTGCCTAAAAACTGGAAATCTATCTCCATGTTTCTTCGAGTATCTGGGATCATTAGATCCTCCCTTGTTCAGGAACAAGCAATTTTGGCATATTCACTTGTGCTAATCCAGTAAGCTTTGGTTAACAAACACAGGCAAGCTATTCTTTTATCCCCAGCTATGAACAGCTCTTTAACCCAACTCTGTGGCTAACTGTCATCCGAACCTGAAACAACCATTATTCTGGGTTTCCAGAAAGAGGAATGAATCCAGCATGGCAAGCCCCAAATAGCAGCTGTTTCAAGTTTGGTCAACCTGGAAAGCTACAAAGCTGGATTATAAAATTTTATATTACCAGAGGTATGAGTATTCTCATTAAGCAAAGTTTTTCAGCTTCATATATGAACACTGCCTGTAAGTATGTATGGTTCTTTCTTCCAAATCCATCAATTTCTACTTCTCAGGTCTGTTATTTTCACCTGAAAATACTGAAGTTTTCTTGATAGCACTTGAAAGCACTGAAGTTTTCTTGGTATACAGCTTCCCTACTTCCGCCTTGCTATTCCCACGGCACCTTTTTATGCTCATCCCTTGATAAATGTCATCTTCCAAGATGTTGTCTTCGTCAGAGACTATTAGAAGTAAGATATTACTATGATGGTTGATGTGCCGTAGGCTGATATGCTGACCAAAATATTTGGCTCTTTACAATGTGATGATTTCAAAAGGAAGGGGAGGATGTATCATCATTAATTTACTTTTTCTTTTTTACTGTGTTTTTTTAAATTCAAATGTAGTAGCCTTTTTTTTTTTTTGTACCAGTCCTACTTTCTTTGTATTTCGATACTTTAACAATAAACATATAGATTAAAAAAAGAAAGAAGCAACTGCTTTCTGTTTTTCTGAGTGGTTTCTGTTTTTCTCCACTCCAGCTTTCTATTCCATTTTACTGCAGTCAAGCTGAATGCAGCTCCTGACATCATGGACATAACCACGTAGCTTTCTTGGCAGTGCTGTGGAAGTGGTTTGCCATTTCTTCCTGGGATGCAATTTTGATTTCCCAGTCTAGTCTACAGCCCTGGTATTCCCTGGAGGTCTCCCATCTAAATATTAGCCAGGACCAGTTCTGCTTAGGTTCCAAGTCCAGACACAGTCAGCTGCCATCTGCTAAGAATGTGTTGCAGTATAGTGAATAAATTGCTGGGGTGTGTACCACACTCCTACGCAGAGCTTAGGGCATTTCCACACAGCCATCAACTGTATCCTCAAATCCTCAGGAGCATTTTTGAACCACTGTCCTTACTTTTGCCTTCTTGCTGTACTTTCTGTTCCCCATGAACTGCTCAGTACCACATCCTTCTTGGGGCAGAATAACTTTGTTGTTGGTTGTTTTTGCTCTGAGATGCCCTAATCAGCTCTGGGACCTAATTTTGCATTGTTTTTACAGGTAATTGGCTTGTACAACGTTTATAAAGAGAACAACAAAACTTATTTTCTCCTAGGTTTTTTTTAAAAGAGTATATCTCAAAGAGATATGTGTTTGCATGCATGTTCTAATGTGTGTTTCAGTGCTCAAATGGCAGTAGGTCTTATTTACTTATTTTTATTTATTTAATACATTTATATGGCCACTCACCTCATATACATGACTCTGGGCAGCTAACAATTAAAACAAATAAAAACAGAATAAAACAACCAAAGTTTAAAAAGCAAATAGCTGCTGAGAACATTCATAATGTCCCATATTCAGATTAAGCATGAAATGGGTTCACCCATACTGCCAGGGCCTCAGGCTAGATGGCAAAGCTGGTTTTTAGTGCCTTGTGAAAGTCCAGCAGGGTCAGGGCAAGTCTAATCTTGAGGGGGGGAATGATATTCCAGATGGTGGGCACCACAGTAGAAAAGGGTCTCTCCCTGGGTCCCGCTCTCTAGTGGATGGGACCCAGAGCATGCCTCTCCTGCCAGATCTAACAGGACAGGTAGACACCACTGGGGAGAGATGGTCCCATAAGTAACGTGGCCCCAAGCCACAAAAAGCTTTAACCACCAGCACCTTGAATTGCACCCGGAAGCATACTGGTTTTATAATCTTGTTCTTAATCTCTTCCAGTTCAGTCTGGGATTATACAATAGCAATAATTATTCTCTGAAACTGTGGTTCTGCTTACAGATTTTTCTTTTACTATGGCACCTTACCATTATGGCATTATCAGTTTGGGCTATTCACAGAGCCTCCTTGCCCCAGCTCCACGATGGCCTCCTCTATCTAAGATTTGGAATATCTTTTCAAAACAAAAGCAGATCTAGGTGAGATTCAAAATATTCCTCATTTCAAGGCTTTTCTTAATAAACCTGAATCGACAATGGATCTTTGTTCTAGGAATACAATCTTCCTGTAACTGAAATACAAGTTTAGTATACTACGAAGAATATGCTTTACCTTTAAGGGCAATCTGAAGCATCTTCATACTGCTATCTGAATATGAGGCAGATACTTTGTAAAATATCCCAGGTTCAGTCCTGAACATGTCCAACTACCAAAAAGATCAGGTGATGGGAAAGACATCTGCCCAACAATTTTGGAATGGGGTCTGCTGTGTGGAACACACCTGGGGATGTGCATCACAGGTGTTTATCTGAAAGTAACTTGATAGAGAACATGCAATGACCATTAATAAATTTCAGCTGAAAGCTTCAGAGGCTTCATATCTGAAGCATGTCAAACAAGCAAAGACATTTACCTAACTATTACCACTCCAAATTTCTTGTTGAAATGTTGAATGCAAAATTAGAAATGTGCACATATTCATTTCTCCTATATATTCTTGGCCAAAACAAGTTTGCTCATTTCTCCTAATTATGCATATCTGATCTAGAGATTTTTAGTCTCTAGGGCCCTACATTTAAAAAAATAATAAACCAGGATGGTGATGTGGTAGTCACAAAAGTATGAGAGGCCAGACCTTCCATACCACATTTTTCTGGAAAAATAGAAAGTTGTTTATTGGCAAAAGAAGGTTAACACCTCTTTGTTCTTCTGCAGAAAACTGGCAGGAAACTACTGATTCTTGGTGGTTAGCTATGAAATTAAAAAAAGACAATTTGTGGTAGGTCTGGAAGTTACTTAAAAGAAGTTGGGGACACCTCTTTAACAAAGGGGCAGGATGAAATATATTATATTAGAAGTTGTTGTCATAAATTGTACCAAACCTTACATGGAGTCATTGTTAATAATTCAGTGAGGGGCAGATATGTTTCTCATTAAGAGGACCTCACTTGTTTCAGCAACAATCAATGTCTTTCTGGCTGAGAAAGAACCAAACTCTTCAAATGGAGGTACCTCCACAAATCTCAAACAGGAAAGGGAGAGATTTTGTAATCTCCCTTAACTAGTGATTAAAAGGGAGAAATTCAGTAGGGCTTGTAGCTTCTATAGAGCCTTTCTTCCCTATCTCCATACACTTGAGCATTGCTGCCCCAGTTGGCTCATCTGTTGTAAACCTGCCACCTGGAAGGAATTGTCAGTTGAATCTGTCTGTCAAGTTGAAGGGCTATTCCCCCAGACTGTGAGACAGCAAAAACTATAATGGCACAAAATTGCTGTCCCCCCTGGCAATCCCTATCTGTATCACAATTCTTCCATACTGACCTTTGCTTATTTAAATTGTTGTTAGACTTCACACCAGACCTGGAAATAGAATGTTTCTCCAGAAGCTCAACCCTACACTCAGTGCTTTCAAGGACATGCAAGGGTTAGATAAGTAGTTTTTATTTTAAATATAAAAGAAGTCAGATTAAGGAATTGTATCCTAAGGCTTTTTCTCCCACCTTTTTGGATCAATAGATTTTTGGCCATTATTTCCCCAGTCTTGAAGGGTGACATCTATCTTCTTTCTTCAAGTCTGGCTTCAACTGCTTCAGCTCTTGCAGGTATACAAGACAGGTTAATAGCAGATTGGTAGATTCCTACAGCTTTGTTTCATCCTTCCCACCAAATATCACCAGCTGGTACAAAAACATCCACCAGTCACTCTTCTTAATGTGAATGGAGTTAGGACTAGGGAGAAGGAGAATTTTGGCACAGGTTTAGTATCAGTTGTAACTTGCTCCAGTTTTGCACAAGTGTCTTATGCATGTGCATTCAATGGGCAATTCCAGAAGAAAACTAACCCCAAAGTAGCCTAAACAACAGCTGACACGTACAAGGACTGTAACATGAAGTAAGAGAGAGAGAGATGCCTATATCCTGTTTCATCATGGGGCCCCACTGCCATCATCACTGGTCAACAGCTGTTCAGGTTGATCCAGGTGTACAGGTTGAGAATTGGTTTGGAGACCTGGCAGTTACAGGGAGAGAGTATGGTGTGAAAGAAGCAGACTCTCTCATTGCATAAAGCAGAATGGTCCAGGAAGATAAAGTCCAGGGACCACAGAGGGGGACCAACCTGAAATGGGCAATAGGTGCTGGACTGGCCCTACTTTTTTGGAATCACCTGATTGCACCACCAATGGTGTAGTCCAGTGAAGTGTATCAGATTGCATCCGTGGCAAATCCTGCATTAGAATAAAAGAAAAGCACTACTGAACATTGACATAGCTAAGCATGATTTAATGCTCGGTATCAGATGGTGGCTATGTCATTAGGACACCGCAGAAAAAGGGGGACACGGGGCATGGTGGTGCTGCTGTTAAATGCAAGCAAGGAGAGGCTCAAAGAGGGTGAACTAATTCCAAAGAAGCATCTTTGAAGAGCTGAGATAGCAAACATTATTTTTTTCTTTCATGCTAGAATTATCAGCGGTATACATTTCCAGTGCACATGTCTTCCAGATTGCTTGAACCAGATTCTTAAAGCCCAAGAAAAAGAAAGAAATTAAAACCATAAAGGGCCTTCATTTACTAAAGACCATGTGTTTCCTAGCCCAGTCTTTCTCTGTGAATGGTAAAAGTTCACTGAGAACAGTCTCAGGCTTTTGAGCAGGAGAGGAACATTGAGTTCTTTGGTCTTCAGCTGCCAAAAGTAGTCCAGAAATACTAATGAGATGCATAAGGTCTGAGCCAAAACTGGGAAATTCACTTCTTTACTTTTGCCAGTGTTTTGATGCAAGTGCCAATAAACTTACTCTTTTGTGTCAGGAATCCTAGTGCGTTGGTTACAATCAAGTTTACAAAAGGGAAACTATTGGTTGTAATCAAAGCTTTGCTTCCTCTAGAGGAAGCTCCTTCTAGCACTGGAAGGGAATTTACAGAAATAACTAATTTTTCCTTGTTACCTTCAGCCTGCTTTAATGTTTTCCCATCTGCTTGCTGGAGGGCTGTTTTTATAAGATTCTTTTTAGAAGGAACAAACACGTCCATGTGGGTCAGGCCCAGTATAAACAGTTAGCTATATTTTACTATATAATGAGTTCTATTGAGACAGAGTAAACCTATCTCAGACCTCTATATCAGTGTTTCTCAGCCTTGGCAACTTTAAGATGAGTGAACTTCATGCTGGCTGGGGAATTCTGGGAGATGAAGTCCACTCATCTTAAAGTTGCCAAGGCTGAGAAACACTGCTCTACATCATCTAGACAATGTTATGGTTCCCTTTACCTATCAGGTAGCCATATTCAGTGCTGTAGCACAAACACCCCAAAATTATATAAGAGCGAACACTTTGTAATGTTTATATTACATTAATGAGTTTTGCTACATGTGATTCTGATTTAGTTATGGGTTTGCTTTGGTTTTGCTTCTGCCTGCCTTATTTTTTGGTTGCTGACTGTAATAATGTTGTTATTCATTCATTCCTTATTAGTTGCGCAGCAGCAAACAATATTGTCTTATATCAATGGATCAGTTTCTCTATTCGTTTATCTCTGTATTGTCTAAAATGATTGGCAACCATCTCCAGAGTTTCAGATGTGAAATTTGCCAGCCCTACTAGGAGATTCCAGAAAGTCCATCTGAATGCAAAGAGGACCCTATTTAGGCAAACTGACATAGGTATCTGGGGAGAGTATGAGGGACCTGTGACAAGCATCATAACAAAGTGGCACAACTTATTGTCAGGGTTGAGACCATATGCATGTCATCATTCTTTGATCACGATGGTTTGCTGCAGAGGTCAGTGCACCCTAAATTCAGTTTCCAGGGTCAGCCAGGCACTTCTTATTGTGGATCCTGTAAGAAGCAGCTTTTTCAAATGAAGGGAGTAAAGGATGAGACGGAAGGAGAGTCAAAGAAGTTATGGGTGGCCAAGAAAAAAGAATCTTACCTGATCTTTCCAAAGGCATAGAGTTTATAAGGAAAGGAAGCTTCAAACGTATAAAAGGAGACTTCAGTATGGCTTTTTAAAATGAGTTCTACCAGAGAAAATTCAAATGGGATAGAAACAAGATATGTTAAGAGAAAATCAAAAGAACTTGACAAGAATGGAGATTATTCCAAAGGAGCTAGTTCAATTCCTCTTATCTCCCTCAGGGCAAAGACCCCTTGCAGCACATCTGTATTAGAGCCATCCTTCCCCTCAACTCCCTGGCTGCTAGCGCTGCCCCAGGAAATATGCTCTTCTACATAATTGGATTCAGAAATGTTAGGAAGCTGACTCAGGATTTGTGAGTTTTCCCTCTCACTTCCCTGCCTCTACTTTATTTGCTCTTCCTGTTTTTCTTTTGCACACAATCTTTTTAAAAATCCCATGGTAACTTCATTCTAAAGGACAGGGTGAGAAGGATGCTATTTTAAATGCAGGAGTGGCTTGAAAATAATAAACCATAAAAAGGAAGAAGAGGGTGGGCCATGAGGTTCTCCACTAGCAGACTAGCAAAGAGAGCACCTGGTCACAATCTGCAAAATTATCTAATGACGTCATTTATTTCTATTCCATATGGAGTCTTTAAGGTCATTCCAAAGTTGCTGTGGATCTATTACACAACATCAAATGTTTGGGGAGAAAGGCTGACTTATTTTAACTCTTTGCTGGTTCCTTGGAAACGGGACCAAAGCTGATTTTTCCCTTTGCAACATGGCAGCTGTGCAGAGCATATGGGTGGTCCAATCTTTCGTTGTCAGGAATTCACTTCTTCTAGCTCCTTTCTCTTCTCTTTGCCCAAAAGCTGTGAATATCTTTCCTGGGTCCTGTCTGTACTTTTCCACTGGTCAGCTGGAAAAACCACTGGTTGGCTCAAGACCTTCTCGGCATTTCAAGGTAGAGATTGATGTGTGGAACTCTTGTGTAGAATTGACTTTAATTATCCAACTTATATCTAGGTCTGCAACTACGGTACATGTTTAATTTTTAGCAAAAGCAAATTTCACATAAATCTCTTCAAAGGAGTTACACACAACTGGCCAATGTGCATTTTGAAAAGTTGGCCACCTCTTGTTTTGTACAGTATGTGTTTCCTAGTAGCAGTGGAATATTTGATTTGCCCACTATTTTGCTCTTCAGTGTTTGCAACAGGCAGGATCAGGTAGTACTGATTAGTACTTGAATGGGAGACCACCAGGGAATTCTACAGCAGTAGGCTTCACAGAAGAAGACAGTGGCAAGCTACTTTTGTACTGTTGCCTCAAAAGACAAGTCAGACAAGTCAGTGTAATCACCAGGAGTCAAGAATGATATTAGGGAATTTTTACATTAACATTATTTTCTACTTGCTAAATTCCATAGCATTACATTTAACACCTTCCAAAATTGGAAATCATGTGGGAGGGAGGGAAAAACTGAATGAGAAGAATTTAAATTCTTGAAAGGTCAATCAGGATAATAACTCTTTAGAATTTCTTACTGCCATCACCTTTTTGAACAACTACTTTTTTCTATATCTTCCCTCAGCGAAATTGTTTTTCACATTCTTTACCGTAATAGCTAAAATGAAACCGATTTGCAATTCATCTAGCCAACAGTCAGGGCCAGGTTACTGCGAGTCAGTGCTATCGTTGGAATAACCTATGCAACTTAAACAAAACAGTTAATTATGCAATTTAAGATTTTCCATAATTTAGGGGTCTCTTGACCCAGTGTCTGACAGTACTACCTGTTCTATGCCAACCCTTTCCCCGTTCTGTTCATATTATTTAAAAAAAAGAAAAACACCACATATGAACAGACAGGAAAGGAGAGGTATCAGCAACGGCTCCCCGGGGTGCTGGCACCAGTACTAATGGAACATAGCTAAACTTCCAAAGTGTCAAGGTTTTATTCCATCATTATAAAGATTGTTGTTAAATGCCTTAACAATAGCCAAAGGTCTTGTAAGATGCAGGAGACACATAATGAATTTCACAAAGCCTTGAGTATTTAGATTAATTCTTGGGTTATTAAAACTTGCATATATGTTCTAAATTTTTGGTGGTTGCACAAGTGTTCCATGATTGCTACTTTCCCAGTTGTTCTTCATTGCAGAAATCTGTATGGTAATTATCTAGGCATTTGAATGAATTTTCCACTGTCCAGAATTCCCTCTGAACATTATTTAACACATTTATTTTGGTGCTGTGTGCATTTCTATTACGCATCAACTCTGACTGGTTTTCTTATCATGCACATGTCGTATCTGATTGTGTGTTAAGTTTGATACACACATGTATTCATTTTTCATATTTTACTTCTAGATTTCCAAACCTTTCATTTTTCAAGGCTATTGAGAATTAAATTGCAACTGAGGGCCAAAATACACATTATACTGAGCTCTGTATAACCTTATCCCAACTTTATTTCAAATAAAACCACAGGAGGCTGTAATCAGGAGCAGAGGAAGGAAAGATACATAAATAGTATTGAGTATAAATAGTCTAAAAATTACCTTCCCCAGTCACTTTTCTGCCTGTAGTAAGGGGGAAAAATAATGTTAGATGGCCATATATATGAGAAATCAGAAATTATTAGAATTTAAAGAGAAATAGATTTATAGAATTTAAATAGTACTAGATTGGTGCAGTTAAATAGAAATATTCTTCCCTTCATCAAGGTAAAGACCAATGACTTAACGGCCTGTCATCTGCTGACCAGGTTTTTACTGCTGGTTAACAACTTCACCTGTCTCCTCCAGATTCCTTACACTGGACTGGATTGCCTCTCAAAGCAAGGATGTTCTTCTTCAAACAAAGGGTTGTAATAGAGAATATTTTCCCTGTGAGGAATACAAGGGCTCATGAAGATCCCTTTTATCAGGAAAAATTGGTGAGCAGGGACAAAGTTAAGGCTGTCCTCACATTCCCTGTCTTCACTTATGCTTGCAGGTCCAGTCACTGTGTGTATTTTTGCAAAGGTGCAATTCT
Source organism: Liasis olivaceus (assembly GCA_030867105.1). Lineage (NCBI taxonomy): Eukaryota > Metazoa > Chordata > Lepidosauria > Squamata > Pythonidae > Liasis > Liasis olivaceus. The sequence goes on from CM061350.1 coordinate 185,504,784, forward strand.
GGGGAATTTATAACATTGGAAGCATTACTTTTCATTCAACATTCATCTATTGTGACTTTGACCTTTGACTCTGAAGATGTTTTTTTTGTACTGAAACTTAATTCTCATTTTGAAAAATACTTAAAATGTGCATTTGTCTTACACTCTATATTGTTTTATTCCTGAACTGAAGAGTATAGCTTAACATAGAGCTTCATAACCTTTTCAGGTGCTGGACATCACTGTATGATAGTGCAATCACCCTCTCCTTCTAAAAATGAAAGAAAATCTTGTGAGAATTTGATAAATTGCCCCCAAAAGATAAGAAGACTGGATTTGATGATCTGAGGAGATTTTGGCTGTAGACACTTTCTTTAATGTTTCTTTTTTATTTAGATGGTCCCACAAATACAGGCTGGAGGTCTTGCAATTGACATGGCCTCTGAATTGGGTTCTACCACTGTATCCACTTTGTACTCATTTTCCCAAAGTATATTACTTTTTTCTTACATTGTTTCTAGTCTTTGCATTCTTTTCTGAGTGTTTCTGCTCTGGAATATGACAGTCTGTTCTACCCAGTGCACAACAATATTTTCTCATTGGATTTATGTACCCAGAACTGGAAAATTGTACTAGAAAGTCTTGTTTTTCTCAGCTGCCCCTTAATGCAACTTTGTGACAGTTTGTTACCTATCTGACTAATGTATGATGTGCCAAGTTTTTTGCAGGACATCCATCCCACATTCTTGGCCTGAGTTTTGGAACATCCACAGAAGGAACTGTGTAGTTTCAGATTTCATATTACGACTGCATCCTGGATAAATATTTTTCAGATTGACTTTTTCCTGTCAACAGAAATTATAACTTTGTTTGAAATATAGTTGGGCATCATCAATCTGGTATAAACTCATTCACATATGTCAGGCCACCCTACAAATGAAAATGTGAGATACTTTCTAGATTAATAATGCTAGGCCAGCATACTTTTCCTAGCATTAAAGAGATGCCTCTGAGAAGCTACAAGCTGAGGTGCCTTCCTCAGTACAGCATCTACTGCACATAGAAGACCACTGAACATGAACAGTCAGTTTCATAGGAATATGCAAGAGAGCCACAATTTGTTTTGATGAAGCACTTTGCCTTTGCGCAGTCACTCATAGTTTCAGAAGCGGTTTCTGCACCTGCGCTACATCCGCACGGAAATCGCTCTTCACTTTTGGATGTGCCAGTCAAGACTGTGTTATGTGTTATGCATCTTCAGGGCTGTCCTGCTTCACAAAGCAGCTTTGGAGGGATATTTTATACAAACTTTAGGAGAAGCAACTCCCCACCCCACCCCAAAGCTTGAGAAATAGAGAGAGAGAGGCAAAGAGAGAAAGTTGTTTTTCCTAGTACTTGAACTTCATCTATGAATTAGCCTTCCCAAGATCATTTCTGAGGCATGAAGAAACACTTCCTTTATTTATGCAGACCATTTTTTCTAGCCTATCTATTTTAAAGTCTCTGACTTATGCCCACGGTACTTTTTCCTCCTGTGTCATCTTCACTTCTAGGAAGCAGAAGACCGCCCTGACTCCATCAACATAAATGCAAAATTGGGGGGTGGGGAGGATTCAGCATACCTATTCTGATGTGCCACCTGAATCTCCTAAAATGGAAATAATATTGAATCATAACTCAGTTTATAAAGCAGATGAATCTGTATCAGCCATTAGTCTTTCTGAATAGCGTATATATGCCCAGCAATCTCCATGCCCAGGTTTAGAGCAATTCAAAGAACAATCAGTTTTAAATGTTCTGAGTAAATCTTCTACCCTTGAAGCAGTTTCATTCATTTTGTTCTAATGGCTATATGTTGAATGAATAGCCACATGCATCTCTATAAGCAACTCTCAATTCATGGGGGGAAAAAATAGGAGGAAACTATAATAGCATTTTATATCCAATCTTCAATTTTTGGCGCAAGAAAATTCAGCATATAAGACATTACCACATTCTTCCTCTTTTATTAAGAGAAGGAAGAAGGACAAATTTCTGAACATTTGAGGACATCAAGCTTGATCTGCTTACGATGGCCAACGTCAGTAAAATACTAGTGGGCCCATGACTACTATACAATGGGAAATTCACAAGCAATTTTGACGCAAAAAGGGTGACGCTTTTGCATATGTCCATGTTTATTATTTAATTATTTACAACATTTATAACTTGCCCACTTCCATAAACTCTGGGTTACTAACACCAATATCAACATCAATTTGCAAGTTGAGCGCTTGCAAAACCTCAGGCCTTTTGCAAACTTCCGATCAGAGCACTCAGAAATGGTTTGCAAGTAGCGTATTCAGAGCACTTCCCTCTTTCCCCAAAGCCTAGCAACTCACTTTGGGAAAGCGAAGAGAGGCAAGCAGTGGTGTTGAAAACTCGAGGGTGTGTGTGCACGATGGACCATATATATATAATATATGTATGTGCTTTTTGAGCATTAACAGTGTTGACAACCATCGGAGTCCTACAACCACAAGTGCGAAATATGATATCTTTCAAATATGGTATGTGTTAAATTAATAGGACAATTTCAAAAATATCACTTTGTTAAAAAAGTTAGGAAAAGGACAAAATGAAAGTATATATAAGAATATATAATGTAAAAGTATATAATCATAGAACAGTCTTGCTTTACCCTCTGCTATAAAGAATTTGTTCCAGTGGGGATAAAGGATACATACTGTCACTCACAGCCTTGTCAGTTCATGTTTGGTCTATTGCATCTCAGTCTACACAGGGTTGCCCTTAATGCAGCAACCCCTGTATTTCATTTTGCTCATGCAAGACCTCTCATAAGGGAACTGCAGTAGTAGCCATTTCATTCCAGATGCAGCTCAAGAACCCTTCATGACTTAGTATCTGGGTGACACTGTCTACTCCATGTAAAATCCCTTTCCACTGAGATTCAAGAGGGAGAACTTATGGTGGACCCCTCTGTTGAGAGAATGTCAGCATTAAGGACCCTGGGCCTTTTCGGTGATGACCTCTCTTCTCTGGGACAGCTTAACTCCAGATATGAAGATCTTGTTGTTGTTCAGTCGTTAAGTCGTGTCCAACTCTTCATGAACCATATCATGCCAGGCCTTACTGTCCTTCACTGCCTCCCTGAGTTTGCTCAGTTTCATGCTCATTGCTTCAGTGATGCTATCTAACCATCTCATCCTCTGCTGCCCCCTTCTCCTTTTGCCTTCAATCTTTCCCAGCATCAGGGTCTTTTCCAAAGAGTCATCTCTTCACATTAGGTGACCAAAGTATCTGAGCTTGAGCTTCATTATCAATCCTTCCAATGAGCAGTCAGGGTTGATTTCCTTTAAGATTGACTGGTTTGACCTCCTAGCAGTCCAGGAGACTCTTAAGAGTGTTCTCCAGCACCACAGTTCAAAGGCGTCTTAATTAGATTTTTAATATACTGTCTAGATAATATGAAGATCTACTTGCCCCTATTCATGTTCCAGGTGGCCAGGAACATTTGCCTTTTGGGGAGAGTCTATGGAGAGGGAATGGAAGACTGACTATTCTCCTGGAGAAGTGGCATCAAAGGGATGAATGATTGAGATTAATGATGTTTTGATTTGCTTGGCATTACATTGTATTTTTTTTTGAACTTTAATTACTATTGTAAGGTTCTGTAAGCCACTCAGAGTTGATAGATTGGAGTGGCATAGAAGCCTGTGCAGTAAATAAAATACAAGCAAATATCAACACTGGCTGCAGTCAGATTTGTTCTTTCAGTGGCATATAAACATTATTTGGGCTAGCATACACAAACAAACCCTAGCTCTTACTGCCATACTGGGACTCCCATTTCTTCCAAGAGGGAAGCCTTCTCAGTAGGAGAACTTTCTTGCTTGGGACATTGGAATTTGTCATCTTGGTCATATTCCTAACCCAGAAACACGTTTCAGCACCTGGTACTATCAGTTTACAAAGGAAGTAGCTGGGCTCTGGGAAAGGGAAAAGTGGGGAGAGCAGTAAGTGGAGACAGATTTGAGGGCAACAAGGTCACTTTGCCTTGATCTTATTCGCAAGCAGTCCAAGAGGAACATGCAGGGCCTCTGCTTCGGCTGTCTGTGCCATGCCTAGGACAGCTCTGCTTATGGAGATGAATTGTGGAAATGCAGATGGAAGAAGAGACACCAAAAAAGGTCACTTGGGTTTGGGCCTTGCATAAACAAAGAAAATGCAGAAGTCATCTAAGCAGCAGTGTCCTGTTTATATTTTGTGGGCTTGTGAGTCAAAATTGGGAGCGGGGGGAGTGCCAGGAGAGAGCTTGAACTTTCAGAATAAGTCTCAATTAACTTCAGCTGAAGTAGCCAATGACTCATTACCCAAAACAAAATCAAGATCACTCAGGGATAATCACAATAACAAAATGGAAACATACGTTTCCATTGGAGAGGGAATGGAAGATTGGATAAATCCTTCTGATTTAAATCATCAGTAGGACTACGCAAAGTTTTGGAGAGGCACCACAACTCAAACCTGGTGCCTGCAAAGTGCTTCTTGGATTCAGTGGCTTTTGTGGAGCTTCTGGAGTCATTACAAGACAATGCACAATGTTGTAAGTTCAGTTCTTAAATGGAAAATGCTGAGGGGTGGCCTTAAATAATGCAATAGCTTCCTGACATTGATATGTGTAACTGGCAAATGAATTTTACTATCTCATCTCTCTGCTTATCAAAGTTCTTTTGGAGTGACAAGAACAACATTGCTTTGAGCTTCATTCATTCACTTACTCATTCATTCATGCATGTAGCCAGCCACAAGCCTTAACGTTGCTCTTTCTTGTTCTGAAGTAATGATCCACTTTTCTGTTTGCCTGGCCAATGAGACAAACAGGGCAACTCATCTTTCCGAACTCTGAATACAGACTTGCCAGTAAGGAGTCCAGCATGCATACCTGGAGCAAACTTTACTCTTACATTCTGCATTGACTGGGACAAGCGTAAGTTACTTGACAATGAGACTTAGAGGCATAGACTTTAATGCTTACTGCTTTTAAAAATAGGGGAAGGGCTAGATTATGAATGTCACTTTCTGTGGGTCAACCCCTTTCTCAGCAGCCTCTGCTAACCGCTAGCATAGAATATTGTTCTGAAACCATCACCCTGACAGATTCATGTCCAAAGAGGTCAGGAATTTGCCAATGTGTCCTGCCAAGCCTCCACTGAAACCTGTGATTAGGGGATCTTTCACAGAAGGGACAATATTTGCCCACCTTTGCCTGGCATTCCTTCATACCCAGTGATCAGAAGCAGCAAAACGATACCATCTTACAGGGATGAATCAGTGGGGTTTTTGTCAGTAACAGGCCGAGTCTGGCATCACAGAAAAGCAAATGGAGAAAATGGAGAAAATGGAGAAAATTATTTTTCATTTTCTTGGACTCTCCTTTCCCTTTTTTAGAAATGTTTTTAAATTGATGTTTTATGTATTTATATATATATGTTTTTAATGTTCTGTGTGAGTCACCCAGAGTTCCCCCACTGGGGGGAGATGGGCGGGGGAGAAATTTAATAAACAAACAAACAAACATAAATGGAAAAGCAAACCCTTTTAAACAGCTTTTGAACATTTGCATTTTAACATTAGAATAGGGCGCTCTCTGCATTAGTTCAGCATAGCACATGCTCTCCCTTCCTTGCTCCTTCTATTTCTGGCTAAAGAGGGTATAGTTCAAACATGTATTACACTGAAATCCTTAATGTGTCTGGAAACTTAGTATGCTTAATAGATCATTTAAATGTGTAATTTCCAACCCAATATGAGGCAGCTGCAGGTATTTTCTTGCTTCCCCATAATACTGTAATTTATGGATGGATTGATCTTTCTTTCTCTCTCTTTTATCAATGTTCAATCTTCTACTCAATCTCGAAGCAGCCACTTTTTATCAGTGGAGATAGTAATTAAATTCCAAGAGTATATCTTACAGCCTTTTCTGTCTTGGCTAGTTTTATCTGTGCAATGCGCATTCTGCCAACATGTGGCAAGATGAGATGTTTCAGCCTAGTTCCATTGTTAAATTATCTGTCTGGTCTTAAATGGAGATTAGCCTTGCAGCTAGTTGGCCAAATAAACTGGGGGTGAATTAAATTTATCTGTGCATAACCTAGTTTACCTGAACACTGTATGCTAGCATGGTATGTGTTATAGAGGACAATCACCTATTTGGAGAGATCACTAGTTCACTCCTGGTTCAAAGAGCCAAATGTCTTAATTTCTAGGGCTGTATGAAGCTTCAAAGGGATGCTTCACTTCAACAAAGGTTCAGACAAAGCATCCCCTTAATGCCATGTCAATTTGCCTCTGCATTAAGCCTTTCTCAGCCTTTTCCAGCAGAGCATATGCTATAGGAGAAGGCTAAGAGGAGTCATCTTCTGCAGCAGTGGCTGAAGTGTTTCCAGATTAAGTACCTTTGGCCAATGCTGCAGGACTGCTGGTGTGCCAGCCTGGAGTGACCTTCCAGGCTGGACAGTTTCATGGCTGTGGAATTTGGTGAGTGGTCCAGAGGAGGCGAGTGGTGGCACTCTTCTACAGCATGTGCTGGAACCAATCCCAAAGTTAAACAGCTTGGAATATCTTTGGCCAGTGCTGGAGGAGAAAGCTGAGAGGAGGTATATTCCATAATATTGGCCCAAAGTGGTTCAAGGTACCTTCCTTGGGCCAGCTGAGTTGCCTCTTCACTTCAGCAAAGCAAATCATCTTGAATTGTACAGTATATAGTCTTTTTATATAGGATTATTTTTAGCTGATTTAATATGGATGTTTACATTTTTATTGTTTTTAACATTTGGATTTTAATTGTGAGCCGCCCAGAGTCACCCTCTGGGGGACATTCATTTATTACATTTATATGGGTGACATATAAATGTAATAAATGAATGAATGAATAAATAAATAAATAATTTCCATGGCATGAATTGCTTCACTGAAGGAATCTAAGTTACTTCATACAGTCTTCCCAAGTATCTTGTATCAGAATCTTGGATGATTCCTGTATATAGTCTTGTTTGACATGTCACCTAATGGCAATTAAGGAGAAAATGTTTTTTTTTTCCTTGATTTAACTGCATAACCACAGCTCATAGTAATTTTTCTGATGAACACATGTAAACATTAAGGTACAATAGGCAAAAATATTAGAACTTTGTTGTTCTCCTTTTTATGACAAAGATAAATATGGCCTTGAATTGAATTTAACTTCTGGTGACCACAGGAACATATCCATGCAGTTTTCTTGACAACAGCGTAGAAGGGATTTGCCATCACCTTCCTCCAGGATGATTTTAGAGTCCCAGTCTAGATACAGCCCTGAAGTTTCCCTGGGGGGTCTTCCATCCAAGTATTAACCATGCCCAGCCTTGTTTAACATGTAGGCCCAGAAATGCTTGGCCAGTTGTTGCCATGGCTGCTGAGACCTTTTTGATATTCTTTCCCTTTCCCTTTCCCTTTCCCCTTCCCCTTTTCCCCCTTCCCTTCCTTTTCCTTGTAATTGTGTAGGTGTCCAATAGTTAGCTGATCATGCAGCCATCACCTGACCATGCAGCATAGTGTGGTCAGATGACGATTGTGTGGTAACGTGATATTTCATAAGGTGACAAAGATGGAAGGAGGAAGAGGGAAGTCTTCCACACTTCAGGGAAGAAGGCTAGATTTTTTTTTAAAGACAACAACAAGCTATGGGAAGTTAAGGTGACTTCTCCTTCTACCATCCTCCCTCCCTAAATTCCAATTGGCATTCAGGTCTGAAGTCATTATTGATAGCTTCCTATCAATTTGACCAGCTTTGTTATGAAAAGGGGCAAAATCAATGCACAGCAGTCTTGTAATACAAGACTATGTCCATCTTAATGCACATGCATTTCACCAGCAATTTAGGCACAAGATCAGACACATTCTAACAATATTGTGTAGACTGGTACAAGATTAATTTGAGCCACATGAGCTTGCATATTTATTAGCATATCACAAAACTAGGAAAGAGTTTATTTGACATCTGGAGCAGCTCCAAATTACACTCTCATTTACTCCGTCTAATTGATTAAAGCCAGTATAGGCAACACATATCTAATGAAAGGGGCATGGCACTAATCAGGTGACAAAACTAGGGGTGGGGGACAAAGGTCAAAGCCTTTTTTTATTTGGGGAGGCTTGGGGAAAGGAAGCAGAAACATGAAGCCAAATGCAGTATCTTTGTATTGTTGTTTTTAAAAGAAATTTGCATTGCCAAAATTAGTGATATACTCTTGGTGGCCCCAAACAAAAGAAGCTTGAAGATTGTATGTTATCTTGAATAAAGTTATCTTAAATAAATGCTTAATTTAAAAACAAACAAACAACAACCAAAAAAAACACACTCATGCTGGCTGGGGAATTCTGGGAGTTGAAGTCCACACATCTTCTATTTGCCAAGTTTGAAAAACACTGCTTTAATTTACATTTTTGTGCTGAGCAAGTGATTGGACTTGGTGGCATAAATGTAGCCCACTAATACACTGTATACAGCATATGCTGATAAGCTGTGTTACTTTTTGTAGCTTTGGCTCATGCTATTTCTCCCAAAGGACCCCAGGACCCTTCTCAGCTTCCTGAAAAATTCAAACATTGACTTGCTTCAGAAATACAGTAATTAGCTAGCTGCCATTGGGAAATTTGTGGAATAATTTTTAATAACTTTGGTGTGATTTTTAAAGCATTCATATTTTATTTTTTCCTGTTCTGCCCAGAATTCTGATCTAAGGTCATCTGTTTAAAAAAATGTTGAAAAAGTGTTTCCATTCAATGAATGGAAAACTAGCAAAGCATAACCTTGAAGCATATTCTGCATTTCTAACAATATTCTGGATCAGGGGTCTCTGAAAACAGTGGGATGTAAATCTAACAAAATAAAATAAATGCTGGAAGTCAGGAGCTTCCTCAGTTTGGGAAAGAAGCTCTAGTTCCTGTTATCTAAAAACATAAATGGCTGGGGCTAAACCTACTTTCTTTTTCAGTTTTTGTTTTCCAATTAAGTTGCCTCTTGGCTACTTCTTTGAACTTGTACCTTCAACCAAGAGCCATTTTAATTTGGCTTACTTGGAGATATGCCAGCAAATTTCAGTTTCCTTCGAAATAACTGGCACCTGTCCTTTATACTCATGAAATTTCTTTTTGTTCTATTTATGGACATCTCCTTTAGGAAGCTGGGAGTTCTCAGGACTCCAGAGCAGTATTAACATCATTACTTAATGCAGCATCAATCTACTGCAGGGGTCCCCAAACATTTCAGCTCATCAACCCCCTCATGAAGTTTCACATTTATTATATGAAAATAATTTAATAAATACTACTTTAACTAATAGTACTACAAGTAATAATAATAATAACAATAATATCCTTGGGAAGGACTTGATAGGTGGATAAAAACACCAAATCCAGTCTAAACATCTGGTTGACTGTGTGACCAACCACAATAATAGATAGTCCCATTGACCCTTGGGAGTCGATATTGATGACTTTGGAGAACCCTGATATACAGAGTTACAGTGTAAGCCTTTGTTTGATCAGCCCCCCTCCAGAAGACAAAAGTGATAGTGGGCTGATAAAATGGGCTGGCTTTAACTACTTCGTTAAGGAGCAGTAAAAAAAAAATGTTGCAGGGCCCTGTAAATTCCTAACTTGCATAATTTAGCTGTGTGTGTGCGTGCGCGCGTGAGAGAGAGAGAGAGAGAGAGAGAATGAGAAAGAATTACAATGGCTTTTGGGAATTCCCCTTCTTGCCACCTTCACCACTGTTTATTGGTTAGCTTTCCCATTCCTGCTTCAATCTACAATAACAGTGATCTTTTTTTTCCTTTTTTTCTTTTGAGAAGCATTCTTCTTTCCTGTTCAGTGATCATGGTGAGGTTTATGATGATTGTGTGTGTATGTGTGTACACACATACTATCACTTTACTTCTAGGAATCCAATGCACACCACTTCCCCACTTTACAATCTTATCCCACCAACAAACTTATGAAATAGTATGAGCTAAGGGAAATAGTACCTGCTCCCCTATCAGCCTGTCAGTTTTGCAACTTGGTGGGGATTTGAACTGAATCTCTCAGTCCTAGTTTAGCACCCAAAACACTTAATCGCACTCTCAATACAGTGAGGAAAACCAGAGCCACTTGAATGACTTGCCTATTCGGACATGCTCTCCAGATTCTATTAACTATTAATGGGCAACTTTGAGGCTGGGCAACTTCAACCACCAAGCTATGGATGGGCAATTCTAAATATTAAGCTGTTGACAGGCAATTTCAGCCACTAACCCAAGCTTTGGCAGATGCTGCAAGTCATGTGATAAAAGACCAGCCACTGCCCAGAACAGTTTACAGTACTCAGGAGCTTCAACTGATTTACCAAACACCTATGACCTTTTCTAGGCAGGAGATAGCCTAGTGTCTGTTTCGCATGCCCTAGTAACCCTAGGACATGCATTATATTAATGCAATTCACTGTATACCGAACAATCTTTGAAGAGGGTTTGAAAACTTCAGTTAAGGTAATATATAGAACTACATGTTCATTAACTAAGACCAACTGATGTCCCCTTGAAATCTCCAGCTCTTCATCAGCTCACTCTGTCCATTTCCAGGCCCAGTTCAAGCTCTAAGTACTGATTTCAAAGTCCTGAACCGAATGTCTTAAAGAAGGCCTCTTCTCTAAGGCACCTGCCAGGCTCTTCAGGACTAAGAGGTGGGTTACAACATAGAAGGCCATTGTGCGGCTCTATCTGAAAGGCTACCTGCCTGGAGCCTTCACTGATATCTTTGTGGCACCAGGCTGAGGCATTCCTCTTCTCCCTGCATTTGTATTGTTTTGGAGTGTATTTGCTTTTAATCATCAGCTTTACACTAAGTTCATGAGTTGTGTATGTTTATATCTTTCCTGTGCTATTTGTTAACTCCATTTTATAATTTTTACTCTATTTCCTTTCCTAAGGTAACAATTTTCAGTAACTTTCAATGCTTTCATTAATGTAATTTGCCCAAGGAACACTGGTTATTGGGTGCATTCAAATATAACACATGAAAACAGGAGACGGGACAGGGGGGATCTTAGTGGTTTATTAAATTCATAAAAAAAAATGAAAATATGGTCATAAACACATCACTGTACAACATCCTGCCTCTCCATCTATCATCCTAGTGTCAAAAGAAAAGATAGTATTGCATTTCCCAGCAATCAGAAAGTTGAAGCACATTTTGAGGTTATATAAAAACAACCCTCAGAACAATCTACCCAATATGTTCCAACAAAAATCACTAATCTTGGCATGTTGACTCAGAGCAGGGACTCATGAAGAAACAGCAGACAGACTCTATTCTAAAGAATGGTGATTCTTCTACTTTTCTTTTCAAGGAACAACTCTATTGGATCTTATCAAATTCCATACCAGAATAATGACATATCAGTAGCAGAGTCTAGTGCAAATAAATGAATCACATAAGGATGTAGTATCTCGGGGTAGCTGTCTTCACAACACGCTTGCAATTAGGTTAGACTGACAGATAGTCAACCTGGTCACCAAGTTAATTTCATGGAATGAGCTGGAATCTGATCCCAAACTTTCAGTTAGAAATGTAACACTCTAACAACCACCCCATACTAGATTTCAATATCTGTTAGTTCTTCAATTATTGAATGTATTTATTCCAAGCAGAATGTTAGATACACAGGCACACTGAATGACCCAATATGTCTAAAATCATAACAGCAGGAAGTTGGAATAACCCTGACCAAACTGCATAAGGCACCAAGGATTTAGATAAAGTTTTAACTGCTGTCAGAATAGATTTTTTTTTTTTTTTGCCATGGGTAATTCCATTCTGCTTACCTAAAATTCCCAGTCTACTTTTCAGACAACTGCAAATGCCTTCACTTCCTCACCTAACATCTGCTGAGTCTCTCAACAAATATTTGCTGCTTCTCAATGTCACCTAAGATATTTAGTGCTGGGAATAAGACAAGTCATTGCACAGAGGGCCAAGCCTATATTGCTAGTTAACTAATGAGTGGGTACAATATGAATGTAGCTTGGGGAAATTCAATTTTCAGTTTCTACTCATAGCTTATATTAAAAAGTTTTAAATTGAAAGTCAAGAAGCTGAGCTAGAAAAGAATTCTTGACTTATTCTGAAAATCAGAAATCTAATAGCACTTTTATCGGTGTATCTGATGAAGTGAGCTGTAGCTCACAAAAGCTTCTGCCTTTTAATAAAATGTGTTAATCTGAAAAGGTGCTACTAACCTCCTTCTGAATTTTAGTTACCATAGATTAACACGGCTCTCCTCCTACAATGGCTTATTCTGACAAACCAGCTACATGGTTGTTACTAAAAATTAAGAGAGAGGAGTAGAAAGTATTCCTTTTTGGCCTCTGACAGCTATGATCCTGATCTGTTTTCCCACTTTTGTATAGCCAAGAAATCTCTTCAGAATCAAACTCTGGTCATGAAAAGCAAGGGAACCAAATATGCAAACTCCTTTAATGCCCAGTGGCTGCTCTGGGCAGTTCCTCCTGTAAAGTGGCCCAGAATGTCTTCTGCTCAAGGCTCAGCATTTTCTCCCCTGAGCCAGTTCAAGTATTTCCTCTACCCACCACACTAATATTACAGAAGAAACAGAGTAGGGAATTCCATGTTTTCCTGGTTAAAAAATATAATTCTGCCATGAGCAATATACAAAGTGTAAGGGGAAAGGAGTGAAACCTCCAATACCGAGAAGGGTGGGCAAGAGCTTCTTTTAAGCCAGAGACGGGTTTTGATGGAAGAGACAGATGTGACATCACTGAAATATTTTGCAGGGAAGAAAGAAACACTTGGATTGCTAATGGATAACAGGACTGGACAAATAAAGGTCATTGGCTGGTGATGTGTATGGCTAGAAATGTGACAGGGGTGGCAATGCAGACTGGAATGTAGAAATTCACCAGCACCATGTCATGTAAATAGGACTTTCACTGGGATAGCTACTGCATACAAAGAACCCTCTTTAGGTATTAACAAGCCTAATGACTGGGGTAGAACTTCATATTATCTTTCCTTACCTGCACTGTTGAACCCCCCCACCCCACCCTTCGTTGACTGGAATGGTCTAAAGTAAAAATGTAACTGGGGACACTACCAGACTTGGCTTCAAATCCACACAGGAAGTGAAGTGATCCACCCTCTGATCATTGTGCAGAAATATTTACCATCGCAGGAGGAAAAAGATAGGATCTGGTCTAATGGAAAGCATCCAGATCAGTCACAGGCTTGTTTTATTTCTCACACAACTGGTAGTACCTTAGGTTCCAATAACACAGTAAGATCTCCAATTAATCAGGAATATTCAGGATTCCAAATCACCAAAACAATCTCTTTCAAGCAGATAAAACAGTATTTGATTTACAGAGTCTTTCAAAGGAGAAGGGAATTTCAGAGTCATTCTTATAGACAGAGTATGATTTTCTTGTACTTATTTAACTACAAGGCGGCTAAGACATAATGTATAAATGTCCTGTCGTTCATTGCACAAGTATACATTTGGTGGATCTGTGGTCCCTGTCACTTGTTTTCATTCAGTGTGAAAATAACTCATCATGAGGGATGATGAGTAGTAAGGCAGTGGCACCATTATTGCACTAAAGGGAAATCCTGTCCTTGAGTAACTGTTGCCCATAAATTTGGCACAAAGGTAATTTGTGCCAAGCTCTAAGTGCAGCCATGTTTTGCCCAGTCAGACCTCCTTGTTCACCACAGGGAGAGAGTGTTAGAAGAATAAAGCCCAGGGCACACATCCTAATCTCCTCTCCTCTATTGGACAATAGATGCCTGGAAAGGTCTTTCAGTGCCCCTGGAAACAAGTAGATGATAATAAGTGTAGTTTGGTTATTGGGTTGTTGTTTACAAAGACTTCAGCTCAGTTATTGTAGATCCCTGTCAGAGGAATATAAACACATAAACCATTTTAATGGATCTTGGTTTAGCAGACTTTGGATTTAATGGGCAAAATCTGCTGAATCTTGAGGCTCCTTGCATCTCTGCCGCCCTCTTCACTGCTTCAGGAGGCTCCTCCGGCTTCTGAATCAGCCCAGCCCTGAGGTGCTCCCAGGCTTTGATCCTCAACCTCCATGTGGCCTCTTGGTTGAGGGTCATCTTTGGTGTGCTGATCCACCACACTCGTGTTGCTGCAGTGACCTTCAATCGCATCGCTGGAATTCAAATACCTGCAACTTGTGCTGTCTCTTGCTCCTCAGTTGTTTTGTTTTGGGTCAGTTTTTTTTAAGGGGGGGGTTCTCAGCCCATTCACCATTTGATGGACATCTGGCTTCCCCCATCAGCCTTTCCCCCATCAGTGGGCCTTTGCATAGGTACACCTAGTGTGCCAGACCAGGATACCCTTCAGACAGCAACTCATGCCCTGGTCACCTCATTATTGGATTACTATAATGCACTATACATCCAGGAAGGACATCCAGAAGCTATAGCTAGTCCAGAATGGAGAAGTGCAGGCTGTGTTGGGAGCACTGCATTATGCTCATATGATCCCACTGCTTCGTGAGCTGCACTCATCACCAGCTGGCTTCCAGGTGAAATTCAAGTGGCTGAGTATCACCTTTAAAGTGTTTCATGGTTTTAGTCTGGCTTCCTGAGGGACCTCTTATTCCCAGTTGTTTCTGCCTGTCTGGTATGGTCAGGCAGAGTGGGTGCATGCCAGGTCCTGTCGATTAAACATTGTCATCTTGTGGGACCCAGGAAGTGCACCTTCTCTGTTGCAGTGCCTGCCCTCTGGAATGACGTCTCCCTAGAGATTCACATGGATCCTACCCTTGTGACATATAGGAAACTATTGAAAACCTGGTTGTTCTCCCAGGCCTTGAGATAGAGCCGTTGGAAGACCCATTTTTGTTACGTCGGCTACATCTGCGGAATGGCTGGTATATCGCTCTTCCAGTCAGCCAGCATCCTTTTCTACTTGTATCTCTATATGTTGTTCCTTTTTATTTGTAAGCTGCCCTTAGTTACTACAATGTTAAGTGGCCTCTAAATGTGGATAAATGAAATAAAAATAAGTCTGTTAAATCAAAGATTTATTGTAGGTACTGAATCTAACCCGTCAGCTGGCTTTATTCTGGTCCAGAACATGAGTACAATGGAACAAACAGCCCATATGGAAGCAAAGTTTTTATTTTTTTAAAAAAATTAAAGGACCAATTAAAATAAATGCATAAAAACGGCATTTAGAGGGAATGTTTGAGTTGCTGTTTTTGTTTATTTTCTGTCACTTTCCATCCCTTGGATAAAAGTTAGAAGAAAGAAAGAAAGAAAGAAAGAAAGAAAGAAAGAAAGAAAGAAAGAAAGAAAGAAAGAAAAGAGAGAGAGAGAGAGAGAGAGAGAAAGAAAGAAAGAAAGAAAGAAAGAAAGAAAGAAAGAAAGAAAGAAAGAAAGAAAGAAAGAAAGAAAGAAAAGGAAAGAGAAGCACAGCCCAGTAAAAAGAAAACATTTTGGTCTCTGCAAGTTCTAATAAAATCTGTTTACTGAACTGGTTGACCCTTTCCTGGAATCTTCTCTAAGTTTCCCAGAACTTTGTATCATGTGGTTCTTTGGTCATTAATAACTAAGTATGACACAGCAGTTTAGCCTTGCCTTTGCGTTCTAGTAGGCGCCAGGACCAAGCTCGCAAAACATCTCAGCTGGGGCTGTGGGATGCAAAGAAAGAGCCAGGCTGCTGTGATGTAGCAGTGAGCACCAGGAAAGAGCAAAGGCAGGAAGTGATTCATCAGTGTACAGTACAACATGCTGAACATGGTCAGGGAAACAAAAAATCTGTCTCCAGCCCATTGCCACTGTGAGAACTAGCATGGCTCTGAACAAACTGTGACTTAATTTTTCACCCCCAGATCAGATCCCACTCTGGCAAAGCTGTCCCTTAAAGGAGCAAAGGCATCTGTGGGTCAGCAAATTGGAGGACACAACTGCTCCTTTTTAAGCCACCCACTCCTTGTGCTTTTTTACACACCACATGGCTCCTGCCTGGAAATGCTTGGCTTCAAAACTAGCAGTCCTCCAGCTTCTCTCTTCTTTCCTTTTGGCCCAGCTCTCTCCTTACGTCAAACTGGGGGCCGCTTTCAATTCCAGATTAAAGGCTCAGGGTGAGATAACAGGGAAGGCTAAAACAAGTCACAGAGAACAGGGAAGGGATGCAGCTAAAAAAACACAATGCTTTATATATCCTGCATTAAAATCACAATCCATATGGAATAAACCCAGGATGATCATATGATCATTTTCCAGAAGGTGGATTACCATAGCAATGGGCAACAGCTTGTGAATTTGTAGTAGATCTCTCTATGACTTGAAACAGGTCAGCTCTGATTCCCAAATGCCAACAATGGCAAATTAACAATGGCAAAAATAATGTGACTATTCTTCTCTTCCTGACCCCTGTTCATTCTTCTTCTCCTCTGCTAAAGTAAAGAAAGCTGCAAGGGAAGCCAATCAGAGTAAGATTGTTTACTGGTCCTCAGAACAAATACCTGGGCCAAGAATTCTTTAATTTTAAGGGCACTTCCACATCACTGCTCTTTCCTCACAACCAACTTGAAGGCAACCTGCAACGGCCTCTTCATTGTGGCTGACCTAGAAGCATGAAGAGTTTGGCCTTTAGAGGACATATAGGGGAATGAAAAATATATTTTAACCAGTGGTTCATCCCCTAAACTATCACAGTTCCTGGATTAACAAAAATCTCCATACCTCCCAAACAAAATGAAGTAAAAAAAAAAAAAAAGGCTAGGGCACTCCCCACCTCCACCCCTGACCACATCGCTATTAATTATGTGAGAAGAGGCCATGCAAACAGAAAAAGAAGAATCCAAAGCCATCTTGCTACCATCCCTCCAATGCCTTTTAAAATCTCTGAAAGTAAAATGAAAGCATTTCAACAGTTTTGCAACCAGATATGGATGAGCCATGGAGACATGGTGCAGGAACAGGAAATGGAACCTCTGTGGCAGAAGGTGAAGTGGGTAGAGAATCCAAGAGTTTGGGCCAATGAGAAAACAAACAGGTCATTAGCTTGAGGAGCCACAGAATTACAGAGGAAATACCAGCCTTGTTTTCATTTCAAATTATTTTGTTCCTAGCAGAGCCAAGCACAAAATGGACTGAGCTTTTAAAAGCAGCCACATTTTTCTAAAGTGGCACAAATACTTCATAGAAGGGTGCTTTACAGCTTGCAATTTAAGGATCTCAGGGTTCCAGAAAAACAAACAGAATACCAACATAGGTCCTGCAAGCTCCAGAACTGCCTACAGCTAACTTATCAGAGTATACATATAACACTTTGATCCAGCACAGATATAACATGGCCCATCCATGGTTAAGAAACTGGCAACTCCTTAAGACCTACACATTCCTTTTGTCTTCTTCCCCCTTCTTCTTTTTTACTTCTTGCACACAAAGTTCCCTTCCCATGATCCAAACTATTCATGGTCCTGCATTATGCTGTGTGAAGCCATATTATCTATTCAGTTAACAACCACGGTTAGTTCAGACAAAGAGAAGAGAGGGCATTTTTTGTGCATAGAAGGAAAGAGAATGAATGAGAGTAAAGAGCTTTACTTACATATGCTTTGAGTTGCAAAATTGTCAAACAGGATCAGGCCGCTCAGCCAATTATTTGTCCAGTACCCTTGCTCATCAGCTGTAAATATATAGTAAATTAATTCTTGCTGCATAGCAATGCATTACGAATTACACATAGGTACACACCAGACTGATTTATTCTCAGGTGGGTAGATGGCAATTATTAATGGGTATATGGCAGAGATGGAAAGGGCACATTATATATATGTATATACTATGTGCAGGTCACTACTTTATATCACCATCTGAAGGATCAATTTCAGGATTTTTTTACTTTATTTTTCTGTTTTTCATTGGGGTCTGCTTCTACTTTCCTAGATGTGTTATCTATGTGTATGTGAGAAAGCTCATCCTGTTTTCTTTTAATTTACCCTGAAAATTGGGAATGTTAAAGCAGAGATCATTGGCTGTTTAGCACTAATGCCTAGAATCAGGCATGCATCAGGACCTAAAAATGCTATAAATGTTAGTCACAGCCTGCTTGGGAAGAAGATGGGAGGGAATGCCCAGAAGTTTGAAACAGCTGTAATTGAAAAAGTATAGCCTAGTATTTCTTGGTCTCAATGGGATAATTAAATATATGATTCTTCCCACCACCTGTCTTCCTTTCATTTAAGAAAAGAAATTAATATAGAAAGCAGTTTACAGCAAATTGCAAAGCTATCTGGAAAGCTAACCTAAAATCATATGTTTTTAATACAATTCCAACACAGAGGACTACAAAAATGCTTGCAAAAGTCCACATTTAGCAACTATCAATGGGTTAAGTAAATGCCTGGCATCGTTCAGGCCAAGTCTCTTCTCTATTTAAATAGTTTCCTAACTCTTGAGAATTCCATGCCTATTGTTAGCTTGTACTACAGAATTACTGAAATGCAAAAACAGTTTGATTTGATACTGAATTTTGCAAAATCCAAACAAGAAATTAGTATAGTATAGTATAGTATAGTATAGTATAGTATAGTATAGTATAGTATAGTAATAAAGTAGTAAAATAGTAGAAATATGATTTGTGGCATCTAATATAATGAAATTATTCCCCAAATATCAATCACACCATATTTTTTCATGCATGCAAAATTAATCAATCAGGTAATAAATCCACACATTTCACTTGATTCTTATGTCATGACGTTGATGCTTTGCAACTAACTGTTAGGTCGTACTCATGATTTGTGCCTTAGTCACCTCCAGTTTGGACTATTGTAAGAGGCTGTACACAGGGCTCCCTTGAAGAGCATTCAGAAGCTGCAGCTGGTATTTGGCATCTCATGCAACCCTCATATAACGCTGCATGCTGCCCTGGCTCCAAGTGAGCTTCCAGGTGCAATTCAAGGTGCTGGTTATTACTTATAAAGCTCCAGATGGCATCGGGCCAGTCTATTTGTAGGACTACCGGTTTCTGATTGTTTTTGCTCATCCCACCAGATCTGGCAAGGAGGACATGTTCCAGATCCCTTCCTTCAAGCAATGTCATTGTGTTGCATCCAGGAGCCACTGGCTTCTTTGTGACTGCACCTGCCCTGTTACAAAGCAATGCTTGTTGATTGGTTGACTGACTTATTGTTGTCTTGCCCTGGACCATGGTTATATGGATCATGGATAATTCTGTTGTAGTCTGGTTTTTAACTTCTTCTTCTCTGCCCAGAATCTTGTTGAAATGGGTGCCTAAATAAATAAATAAATAAGATCTCTGGCATTATAGAATGCTTTCAGATAAAACTTTTATTGTGCAATCAAGTGGAATTGAGAGCAGCTGCACAGTGTCTTTTTACTGGTAGTCTTAGGGGCCATCTTTCTTACTGTAATCATGTTCAAATAAAGAGGAGTTATACCATGCTTTTTCTAATAATCACTTTAGAACAGTTCTTTGTTTTTGGTGATAGATTAAAACCATCTCAAATTACATGAATGTGTCCTCTTTACCTATTCTTGTAAATCTGTTCCATATCCAAGTTAAGATTAGATATCCCACTCCACCATATGTAACACATATTTGCTAGATGCACATGAAGAAGTGGGGTTATGCAGATAAACCAGGAAAAAAAAAATCAGGTGGATATTATTAAATATGTGCATCCTTAATCCACAGTCCTACTTACAACCTCAACTGTAAGTATGCATGAGTATTATCTATATTGGCAAATATAAAGAATTTAAAAATGCATCACTTTTTCATTTATTGTCATTGCAAAGGGTGGAGTGGGAGCAGCATGAGCGGTAAGAATTTCTTTCCCATGGCTCAGCAAGTTTCCTTTCTGCTCCCCTGGGTCAGCTAATTTCCTTTTTCTAATGCTGCACACTTTCTTTTTGACTAATTGTAACCTCTTTCTAACCACAATCCCTCCCCCCCCCCCCCCAGATACATGTGGAGGCAAGGTGGGGCTTGCATGCAAAGGGACTAGGCTGTGAAAGAATAATATGGATCAGAATTTTGTTTTTGCTCCTCTCAAACGATCCTTGAGAGCTGCAGAAACTGGCAGCTACCTACATTCTGATTCTCATGTTAGTCTGGGTCAAAGGTATGGATCGGATCCATTTCTACCAGGATTCACAAAGAGTATAATATTGACTTGAATGCAGATTTAGTTCTACTTATAACAGACTCATCCATAGGAATCAAGTCAATCATGGCCAGTATGCCCCACGGGTCTACTCATTTAAATTTAAATCCTTTAAATCATTTACAGGTAGTCCTTGCTTACTGATTGCCTTGTTTAGTGACCATTCAAAGTTATGATGGTTGGAAAAAAAAAACAGCTTTGCGACTGGTTCTTGCACTTACGACCATTGCAGCATCCTGTGGTCACATGATCACCATTTGCAGGCTTCACAACTGGCTTTCAACAAGCAAAATTAATGGAGAACCCAGGATAAAGTCGCAAATCCTGGTCACATGATGTCTTGCTTAACAACCATGGTGATTTGCTTAATGACAGAAGTGGAAATGACATCATAAGTCCAGTGTGGTCAAGTGATTTTTTGCTTAACAACTGAGACACTTAGCAATGGAGTTGCTGGTCCCAATTGTAGCTGGTAAGCAAGGACATCCTGTATGACTAAGTCAGAATCCAACCCAATGCAATGAAAGGAGTTGGATGTCAAACTAGACACTCTATAGCTAATGAACAATATGAACAATGGATATAATTCCAAGATAAAATAAGCCAAGGTTAGAATGAAAGTGTGTGTGTGTTTTTTTTAGTGGATTGCCATATTGCCTGAACTTAGCATGTATGTCAATTTATTGTGCAAATTCAGAAAATAGTTAACTGAGTGAGCTATGAATTTGGTTAAAATAATGAGTAGAAGGATCCCCATGTCTCAGCCTTCCCCAGTTTCTCCTTCAAATGGGAAGGATGACAAACTTCCATCAATAGTCATGCTGGCTGGGAAAGATGGGATTTGCAGCCCAACATATGTGGAGGGTATTGAATTTTGTTTCATCCTAATTTATCTCCCAGAGGAATTGAAGAAAGGGCATGCACCTAATATGCTATCCTGAGTACCTCTATGCATGGTGGGAGTGAAATATTTAAATATACATTATCATTACATTGTTGCTGAACTGTATTGCACAATTTGTACAATATATTATTATAATACATCAGGGGTTCTCAAAGTATGGCCCGTGGGCTGGATACGGCCCACCAGGGTCATTTATCTGGCCTGCCCACCTGATTGGCCGCCACTACTGTCTGTCAGAAGCGGAAGTGTCGGGGCTGTGTCGGGAGCTGAAGGCGATGCACAAGGAGGGAGAACGCAGAGCCAGACTATTCTACATGACAGGTATGCCGGGTCCGGCAGCTCTCCTCCTCTCCTCATACTCTGCGGGAGGGACCCTCTGTGTGCATAGGAATTTGTTCATGTTTTTTTTCAAACTATAGTCCGGCCCCCCAACATTCTGAGGGACCGTGAACTGGCCCCCTGTTTAAAAAGTTTGAGGACCCCTGTAATACATCATAAGATGCATTTAAGATTTGCTGCAAATCGTTCAAATTCTCAGCCAACAACACAGCATCATCTGCGTAAAAAAATATTCATACATTCATATTCCCAATCAAGACACCTCTAAGATCACTTTTTTTGGGCAGGGGGCTTCATGTCAGTTTTTGACTGCCTGGTGACTGCCTGGACAAGTCCCTTTGAGAAGATTTCGGAAGTGGTTTGCCCTTGCCTTCTTCTTCCTAGGGCTGAGAGAGAGGGACTGGCCCAAGGTCATCCAACTGGCTTTATGCCTAGGGCAGAGCTAGAACTCACGGTCTCCCGGTTTCTAGCCTGATACCTTAACTGCTATACCAAAGTGGCTCTCTGTACAAATCGCACTACCACAATTATTTCTTCATGTATACGTTAAACACCCAAGGGTGCCTTGTACATCTGTGTCTTCTTTCGTGCTCAGTATTAAACCATTTGCTGAGTATTCCATTAATTCACATGCTTACTTCACTTCTATCATATACTGTAGTGCTTAGCTCATTCTGTAATCAACTTTCAACTATAATTTCAGCCTATTCATTTTATTTTATGTGTCTCTAGATCAACAAACATTAAATGTTTTTTCTAATCTCTATATATTTATGGATGACCTGCTGAAGAGCAAAATACTGGTCTGCATACCTTTTGCCCAGCACTAACCCACACTGTCACCCTTGTACAGTATGCTTTCAGTCAGAATTCTGCCAATACCTTCCCAGGCACATTTAACAAATTCGTTTTTCTTGTAGTTTTTCCATTCATTCTTACTATCTTTCCCTTTGTCAATGGTAGCAATAACATTCTTTCATTTGGCAGCCAGAGATGCACATATTAAAGAATTCACACAGCCACTCCATGATGAAATCACATCCCTATCTTAATACTTCTCTAGTTTCAGCTGTAGCGTTACCACTTTTCAACATTTTCAACAGCATGTTGAAAGCACGTTCCTTTCATGAAATTACTCTGAATGTTCTCTGTCTCTGTTAATTGTAACCATTCCTTGTCATCTTTAATGATATTCTTTGCAACCAACTTTTGCTGTCCATACACATTATGCTCGCTCTTCCTTCCTTCCTTCCTTCCTTCCTTCCTTCCTTCCTTCCTTCCTTCCTTCCTTCCTTCCTTCCTTCCTTCCTCCCTCTTTTCTTTTCTTCTCTTCTCTTCTCTTCTCTTCTCTTCTCTTCTCTTCTCTTCTCTTCTCTTCTCTTTTCTTTTCTTTTCTTTTCTTTTCTTTTCTTTTCTTTTCTTTTGCAGCAATGGTCTTGTATGCATTTTTATCATCCATTGGTTCTTTCCGTCATAATTCTACCAAGCATCCTTTTTCATACTTCACGTTAACATAATTCCACACGTTTCTTTGGCATTTTGTATTTCACTCTGTTCCAAGCAGCTCCCACAATCTCTTTCCTTATGTCCATTTTTCATTAATTCAGCTAGGAGATTAATCTGTCTTCTAATACAGAACTCACACTATGTCTTTCTTCGGTCATTCTATGTTCACTCTTGTTTCTTTCATTTCCTTCCTGTTCTTTCAAGTCCATTTTCTCACAAAATCCACCCTTGATACCACCAAATAATGATCTGCCCCATATTTAAAAGCTCATACCATCTTTGTATCCTTCACTAATTCTCTCAATCTTTCATCACAAATCAGTCATACTTTTAGAGTGATATTCATTCCTTTGCTATGCAGACGTATGCTTAAACCATAAATTTGGAACATATCTTTTTCTAAGCAGGTACATACCAGCCAATTATTTATCTGTGGATCTCCAAATGGTCCAACTGCTTTTCCTTTCATCCACTCATATCAGTTAGCTGAAAAAAAATTCCCTTGAATCACATTTATTCAGAATGTTGCACATTTTTTTCCCTTGAAATTCACCTCTGATTCCACCATTCATTGATGGAATCACCACAACCTAGATAATGACAATTCAGCATTTCTGTCATACATTTTATCCATTTAATTCATATTTAAACCTACATCTTCATTTCCATGAATGTGTTCATCAAGTCCACAAGATCAGACTAGCTTTTTAAATGTAGTATAATTGTTTTTCTATGGAGAGAGAGAGAGAGAGAACGAGGAAGAAAGAAAGAAAGAAAGAAAGAAAGAAAGAAAGAAAGAAAGAAAAGAGAAAGGAACAAGAAAAGCATGTAATATTACACGCAGAAATAATTCACTCTAATTCTTAAATACATTGCTAAACTAAGAACATACAAGAATAATATAGATCAATCTTTTGTACTTCATAAACAGAAAGCAACACATATCAGTGATCCAAGATTGGGAATCTGCAGACCTACTGTCCTTCTAATATTGAAGAGTATATTTTAGCTGCTCCCCCTGCTCGACAAATCTGTAACTCTTCAAATACTAATATGTTTGGTAAATATATCAGTTTACATACCAATATATTTCTTTGATATTGGTATGTAGACTGACCTCTTCCAATCTGTTGGCCACTGGGCCATTCTCCAAATTTGCTGATATAATTTGCTTAGAACCTTTATTGATTTTTCTTTTGTTGTTTGCCACATTTCTGTAGATATTCCATAAATTCCTGTAAAGCAGTCTGACTTTGATACAATACAATTAATAATCAAATAATATCAATTAAACTTTGTGGATAACACTTTAATATGACAGTTATCCAAGTTTATGCTCCATCTTCTAGTACTTCATCTTCTAGTGCTAGAGATTCTTGTAAATAGGGAATATGTTCTAAAGAATCTTGGATGTTGACATGTCTACTGTACAGAATTTTAGTATACTTCTTCTGTCTTTGATCTTCTCTGAATCCATTACTATCTGTCCACTCAGGCCACATAGCATACCAGTTCAATGTTGGAACCTCCTATTCAGTTCAAAGACTTTTGCAAGACTTTCCTTGTTTTTCTGTGCATGTTTCCATCATTGACTATTTTGCAGATGTTACTGTAATACTGCTTCTTGTCTGTTCTAACAGATCTCTGAAATGTGCTGTTAAGTTCCTTCTGAGATCTTTCTTTTCCTTGGCTTCTCTTCTTGGCAATTTCTACCATTGGTTCTGACATTCAGTTTGCTTTCTTCTGTTTCTTGGTCTTTGTCAGTCTCTTTTCATATTCATTCTTACAACTTCTTTGATTTTATTCCATAGTTCCACTGATTCTCTATCAATGAGGCTCAGGACCTCAAAGCAATTCCTGATGTTCTCCTTGAAAATGGTGGGCATATGCTCAAGATCATATCATGGAAACTGGTTGGCTTCATACTTCCACTAGCATAAATGATAGATTGATACTGATATTGCAATCTTTTGGAAGCCAAATTCAATACCTTCTTGTTTGCCTAGACATTTCAAGTTAGATTAAGGGCCTTTCCTTATCTGCATCTAACCACAGCACAAATATGGCTTGTCAATTCCCTTTTCTGCTGTGTCCACATGGCATTGATTTCAACTTGCCCTCAGACCATTTTAAGTTATCCTTAGCTATACTAGTGTTAAAGTATTTTTCTCCTTAACCTGATACCATGGAAAGTCAGCCTCAAGGCATATAAAGTCTGTAGGGCTTTGCCACCCATTATTTTGTAGGAAAGTACATTGACTGTAGTGATCTGAAACATAAGCGTAAGAGCTAGTATGGGGTTCAGCACTGGAGGCAGCAAATTTGATGTTAGTATCCATGATGGGTGGATAGCACCTCAGCTGAGCAGTGGGAAAAAGCTTTAAATTGAATAGTCAGTCCCATTATCTATCAGCTGTATTTTCTTTTTTTACTGTAACATTTACTTTTGTTTGGTTAGTCTGAATCATTCTCATCATATACTGCACTAGTGGAGAAGAACCACTGGCTAACATATTTTTAATAACTATTTTGCCAGTAATCCACAACATCTGATAATTTGAAAGGTCAATTCATGGGATAAGTAGCCAAAAGCCCTGCAGTAATTTGACGAAGGATTGGACTTTTACAAATAAACACCAGAAAGAAGCTACAAAATAAGTTGGAATCATTTTGGCCACGTCATGACTGGAAGGATTTAAGTTGTCCATGGCATATTGCAGACTCCAGTGGAAGATTTCACACTGGAAGAAGGTAAGGAGGTGATATTTGCCAATGTCTTCTTAATCCTACTGACCCCACTTCTTCTGCTCCTCCAGTAACTGTCCATCCCTCCAGAGTAGCTTCTCACTGGTTTGAGGGAAAGAAAAATCACAAAAATCCTATTGCTCCCTTTCCTGCAGCCCAAATGGAACCCAGTACACAATACTCTGAATCCAATTCAATGGACCTGGGAATTAGCTTTGTGGAAGCAACCTAAGAAACTTCCTCCTCTTCTGTGTTCTTCTACAGCCTCTGACCTAAATACATATCCAAATATTCCAAATCCATAAAACCTGGGCATTTTGAAAAACGTTTTCAGCATCTGCTCCACAGTAGAAGAAAGCCCTTGCCAAAATGTCAGTCTCCTCCACTGACAGAATAATCTAGCCCAAGAATGGGGATCAGCATGAATTCTACCAGGACTTCTGGAGTTAGTCAACTTGAGTATTTTGCTTCTAATAGAAGAAGAACAGGATGGATACTAGCCAGAATGAATTTCAATTAGTGTTCCATCTTTCTCCAGGAAAAATCCATCATAAAGTTACATTTGCTTTAGAAGGTTTTCAAGGTAGATTTGAAAAACATTGGCTTTTTTGAAAAGTACAATTTTGGGGCTATAAGCATGCCAGGAGTTTTTAACATTAAAACTAGAGAAAGTACAATCCTCACCCACTTCTAGTCTCTTCATCTGAATTGTCATAGATTTTTAATGAAAAATTGGTCTGGAAATTTGTTGGATCAGAAATCAACCCCTGAAAGGAGATTATTGTACACAGTAGTCTTATACTGGTTCCTTAATGTCTATTCAGGAATCCACAACATAGTTACCATGAACTCTAGACTCCCCTAAAGGGTTTGCTCCCCTTCCAAATTAAAATAAAATATGTAAAAATAATTAAAAATTACTAAAATCTCAAGCAATCACCAAAACTGAGGTATTGTGCAAGAACACTGAAATGTTCTGAGATTTTGCAGGAAATTGGCTTCTCTTGATGCTTTGGGTGATTCTTTAGGTGAGGTTGGCACATTTGATTGATATTATTCTCACTGGGATTTGATGGGTTCAAAAAGATTAGCACCTTTTTAAAAAACTGCTATAAATTGGTTGCTGAGGTTTGGGGAAAAAGGGAAAGCGTGGGGGAGAGAAGTTCTCCTTGTCTTCACAAACTATTCTCAGGGCCACCTTAGCATGGGTGGAGAAAGCTTGTCCATTCTGATTTTGAGCCTGTAGAATGAACTAGATCCATACATAAATCAATGATGCCTCAGCAGACAAATTTCATCTCCTAATTTCTGAGAATTTGAACAGATTCAGTACACAGCAAACATGTAGGTGGCATATGTGTGTGAGTGACCACTAATTTGTGTCAGGGTCACAGTATTTACAAATTGTATCCAGTTACAGGATTGACTGAAGAGGTGGATTTGGGGGTGGGGGAGGAGTGAAAAAGGGCAAGTATCTGGAGGCATTCCACTCTGACGCAAAACTCAGAGTTGTCAGGAGCTTTCTGCCAACATGAATGAGATTCCAGCAGGCTCCAGCTGGTCTTATAGTTTGCACTGTTCTGCTATTTCCAGGTTAGACACACAGAGAGAGCTATAAATTGTGTACAAGGTAACCTCTTTTAAGCATTCACTTTACTCATGGCATATGCCAGGGAAAACATTTCCCTTTAGTTGAAGAACTCACCGTTTCATGGTCATACCCTTCTCCTCATCTCTCCTTCCTACTATGACTCTTTAAAAAGAACTTTAAAGGGAAACACACTTTCTCAGCCATGCCTTTAGGGCAATTTGGCAAAAACAGAGAGATTTTCTACAACAATAGTCCTATGTTTGGAAACACAAAGCAAGTAATTTGCTTCTTTAACCTCTCACAAGCTGGTGTGGTTTAATGGATTTGTTGTTGATGATGATGATGATGAAAAGTTGCTGAGGTTTTTTGGGTAAATTACAAAATTATTTAAAAGCACTGGAAACAGACACACAATAAAACAATAACTTAGGTTATATGCATAAGTAATACAGGAAAGAACATATAAAAGCCATTATTTCAACATCTAAAAGTGGGAAAAATACATGGAAAAAATACATGTGTTCCTAATGCTGGGAAAGGTGGAAAGAAAGAGAAGAAGAGGATGACCATCAGCAAGGTGCCGATGGGTGCATGATTGGAAGACTTGAAAGACCAGGTTAGGGACAGATCATGATGAAGAAAATCTATATATGTGGTCACTAAGAGTTGACAATTAGTTGATGGCACATAATCAATCAGTCAATCAATCAATCTGGTGAGGGTACTCCACAGCTGAGACCTTCCCCCTTGTGGCCACCTGCTTAATCTTATAGTAGATGGAAAGGTGGTCATTCTGTATCCTTCTGTAAGTAGAGATCTGATTTTAAAAGATAAGAATATGAGCCTAAGGTCCTTTTATGTTGGCACTGTAGGAGGACAATTGTGTTGGTCTATGGTGGCAAAAATCAGAAGTCTGGTAGCTCCTTTTCTGACTAAATACATTTTATCAAAGGCTCACAAAAGCATATGTCTTTTAATAAAATGTGTTAATCGGAAAAGGTGTTACCAGACTCCTGATTCTTTATGTTAGCACTGATAATTGTGTAATTGTTCAGTAGTTTGTTGAGTCATCTCTGTTGCTAACTCTTCTCTGGGTATCAAATTTCAAAAGTTTCAAAAGGAACTGATTGCATGTCTGCTAATAGAATCTCTGCATCTCCAATGAAATGATGCAGCTAATCAGAGATGGGGAAAGTCTCTTTATGCCTGACACTCTGGAGAGCTACTGCTAGGATATAATGCAAGGTTTGATAGACAAAAAGTCTGGCACACAAGGTGTTTGGGTGTGTATGTGTGAGAAAAAAGTCAAGACAGCAGTAGTGACCTTCTCTGTTCCTATTTAAAAGAGGGCACATGATGGGGTTGTGACCACCATCCTGACTTGATGATCCTGTTGGCCCAACACAAGGCAAAGCCTTCTGTTCAGCACACAGAAGCTGTTCCTATTAGCAAGGTTCTTTCCATTTACTTAGTAACACTAGTTCTCATAATAGGTTAGGGCTGATTTTCTGTCCTTAACTACAGAGGCCAAAGTTTTACAACATGCTTAATCGGATCAGTGAAAGCTCTAGTGGCTGCATTCACACTAATGATATGCTCGATCAGTGCTTTGTTATTTGAAAGAGGGTGCAGCATCTTGAAGGTCAGCCTAAAGTTCAGGGTATTGAATGAATCCAGAAAAAGGATTCTAATTCAGTAAGGGCACTGAGTGTGTTGTGAAAACAGAGCAAGAGGCTACTACTTATTTATTCCATCCCTTAAATAGTTAGGAGCTACATATTCCAGTTTGCAATGCATCTTTTCCCTGAGACAGGCTGCAGCTGTTACACATTTCATATTCATGGCTGGTTATGTCCACATTGTTCAGGATATAAAGGGCAGAAGCAACTACTTCAAATCCCTTTCATTTTTCTGTGAGGAACTCGAAAGTCTGTCCTTGTTTCAAATGCAGTTATTCTTTTTTAAGGTTGTCATATATGTTGTTTCTTTTCTACTGGTCAAATAAAAGACATTAGAGGTTTTTCTGCTGCTCGCTTTACTAGAACATCTGAAATATTTAACTCCAGAGAGTCTGCAAGAATTACAACATATTCAGACAGGCAAGCAAAGGTAATCAAGCAATAATACTAGATCATGGGCATGCTTAATAAATCAATACTAACTATAATACAATTTATTACAATAAATAGTCATGTTTGTATACATATGTAAATATATTTGCTCTCTAATGTGCATTTTATATCATATTTTAATGTATTGGCTCTTAAAATCTGTACTTTTGAAGCACGTTGATAAATGTTCATTCATTCATTCATTAGATATGCTTATATTTTGCAATGAAAGTTGTCTAATATGGCTTTTTCTACCAGTATCCAGCATTCGAAGTGCACTGATTAATTTTATGACATCTTAACCCACTTTATCGTTTTTTTAAAAAAATCCCAATTATCATTAAATGCAACTTAAAATCTTACAAAACATGGAAAATAAAAAGCCAATAAAACAATATGACCATTGGCCATGAGTAGTATAACAGCACTATCATAAGGTATTGTGCTGAAGATGCAAAATTAGTTGTATCCCAAGGAATGTAATGGAAGCAAAAATAATAATGGGATGAACTAGTGCACTAGCCATAAGATCAGGAGCATTACAGATTCATTTTTCTGGCATGTTCAGTTTGTCATCCATTTCCCTCTATGGATGGACTCAATCACAGCAGTGAGGGGTGCACTATCGGAACACCTGAAGGGCCAGGGTGGGGACAGAAAATCTTGGAGAAGGTCCATGTGATTGTTAAGAGTCAACACCAACTTAATGGCACATAATCAATCATTTAGTCAATCAGTCAAAACATAGTGTCTGCAGCTCAAGTGTTTAGGTCAGTCAGGCCTACTTTTCTCAGTATGGTATATCCAGATAACTGGGATAACAAATAAAAAAATTCGCAGGAAGCATAGGAAGATAATAGGAAGGTAATTCATAGGTAAAGCTGAGTTAGCTCATCATGATTCCAGGTAGTCAATGGACAGCAGTCACCTGATTTACAGAGTTTGCATGATTGACTTTCCTAGTTAAATGCAGATATAGAGGAACCTGTCTATTTTTAAATATTAAAGGGCATGCTTAAACATTCATTTAAATAACACTGTGCTGTGAAATGTTACATGTGCTTTCATGTTTCTTATTCCAAAATATGTTAAGCCTTTCAAAAATATAAGATGGCCTCAGAGACCTCAAAATATGCTGTGATTGTTAAAATGTACTGAAAAAAACACAGTTCTAAACTAATTTTGAAACTCTGATGTCTTGTCAACAACAACAACAAAATCTTGGCTCTGCATGAACAAAAACTTCCATTCATAGCTACCATTAAATTAACAAAATCCAATGAACAGTGTCCCTACTTAAAGATGACATTATCTAAAAGACCTGTTAGGACAATAATTGCATGTTAAAGATCTAACACAGATAAAAAGATTGCAAGATATATATAAGATTTCCCATTAGCATGGTAAGCAGGAATAAGTAACCTGGCCCCTCGTGATTTTTTGGACTGCATCTGCCATTAATCCAACCCTTGTGGATGGTGGAATTTATAGTTTAAAAAATTTGCAGGATTCTAGATTTCCTATACCTGGTGATAAGTAACAGTATGTAAGTAAGCCTGTAAGCCTCTAACAACAGCAACCTTGCTCTTGGCTAAATCAACAGCATTGATTTAGTGATTTAACGGACTATCCACCAGATCTTGAGTCAGAAGAAAATTTGTTGTTGTTTAGTTGTTAAGTCGTGTCCGACTCTTCGTGACCCCATGAACCATATTGCGCCAGGCCTTCCTATCTTTCACTGCCTCCCTGAGCTTGCTCAATTTCATGCTCATTGCTTCAGTGATGCTATCTAGCCATCTCATCCTCTGCCGTCCTCTTCTCCTTTTGCCTTCCATCTTTCCCAGCATCAGGGTCTTTTCCAAAGAGTCCTCTCTTCGCATTAGGTGACCAAAGTATCTGAGCTTGAGCTTCATTATCAATCCTTCCAATGAGCAATCAGAGTTGATTTCCTTTAAGATTGACTGGTTTGACCTCCTAGCAGTCCAGGGGACTCTTAAGAGTCTTCTCCAGCACCACAGTTCAAAGGCATCAATTCTTCGGCGTTCAGCCTTCTTTATGGTCCAGCTCTCACAGCCATACATTACTACTGGAAAAACCATAGCTTTGACTATGCGGATCTTTGTCGGCAAGGTGATGTCTCTGCTTTTTAATATGCTACAGAAGAAAATACCCTGGTATGAAATTTGCCACCACCACTGGGGTTTCTGAT
Organism: Liasis olivaceus; assembly: GCA_030867105.1. Classification (NCBI taxonomy): domain Eukaryota; kingdom Metazoa; phylum Chordata; class Lepidosauria; order Squamata; family Pythonidae; genus Liasis; species Liasis olivaceus. The sequence continues at coordinate 185,536,432 of CM061350.1, forward strand.
CTGGCCACAGGTATGATGGCAAATGGCATGTCCTTACTCATAGTGTATAGGACAAGTTAAAGACAGAGATTGGCAGATTCTACAGCTTTGAGTCCTACCAAACGTCTACAGTTAGTCAAAAAAATAACAAAAAATCTACCAGTCACCTTCTTTAACATGGGCTTGGTCTGGAGCAAGCTGCCTCAAGCATGGGATGGAGATGAACTGAAGGCAATATCATGAAGACATGATAAAAAAAAAAACGAGCTTGCTGGAGTATGTTTGTGCCATGGTTAGGGCAGGTGGGGAAAGATCTTGAAGTTATTGTATCCAGTGGGCTGTAATTATAGTAAGATCTAGCAAAGAGAAATTAACTTCCCTAAATCAGAAACACACCCTATGTTTTCTCCACCCAAACTCTCAGAAACCCTCTCTGGGCTCTTCCCCACAGTCACATTAACATGCATTCCTCTAGTCCTTGAGTCAGCAGAAAGTACGCCGACATAAATAGCAGTTCCCCGACAGCTGAGCTCTAATTTGCCTCAATAATGAGGCTGATGACTGGTTCTGTCCTTGCAGTTTTGATGTGGGACAAGTTGAGGAAATGGTTTGGTGGATTCCCCAATTCCATGTCCCCTTCCCCTGGCAGGAAAAATAACCACAAATCAATAACTTGTGGTGTGGCAGGGTTGGGCAAGTGTAGGCAGAAGCCTGCGACAGAGGGCTTTGTTGCTCAAGATCTGTCAGTAAGACTTTGAATATGGGTCCAGACTTCTCTGAAAAAGTACTAGATATATTTGTTAAACATGGGCATGTTGATCTTCTGAAAGAGTGGTAAATGCATGTCTAAAACTAGCTTGGGAGTTTCAGCAGTAGGATGAAACAGTTAAGGGGAGATTAGGTTGCAAGAGAGGGGCCATGCTGGCAGTGAGAAACAAAGATGTCCAATGACTTAGGGTCTGTAGCACCCAAAAGTTTAACTGAATGTCTACTGACTGTGTAACTGAATAGATACAATCCTATGTTCTGGATGGCGGAAAACATACTCCCCATAGTATAAAACACTGTTAAGTGCAGAGTTTATTCATTTCAGTAACTCTGTACTGAACTGTACCCTGTTTGCAGGGATGGCCAAAGGCAATCCTCCATTTGAGATCCCTGCTTTTCCTGCTCCAAGGGAAGGGCAGTGCTGGAAGCATGGGCCATGATCAGCATCACTTGGAAGAGGCCCATGCAGTATGCAAAATAGCACAGGAATAAGTAAAAAAAAGATGCCACTGTAATCCTAAAAAATAAAACATATAGCCGTGTGGAATCTCTTGTTGGCAGAAACATTGGAAAAGCTGCAATGTGCTCATTTGGGACAAAATCAGTAACACACTGATGGCAGAACCTGGTTTTCTTTCCAAATTTAAATTGACCTTCTGGGCAATACAGAACTAGCCCTCCCCTCAGAGAAGGCTAGTTGTAGAGAGTATGGAAGATGACCTTGATGGAGATGTGCAGGACCTGTTGCCTAGGCAAAAGGGGCTGAAACATTTTTTAAGTCCAAAATGAGATAACATTCAGAAGTGGCTCAGGCAGAAGCTTCCCTAATTCACTGAACTCTAATAAGAAGGAGGAGGTACAGCATATCAGACTTGCAAGTTTCTGTTATTATAGCCAATCTCAGTTAAAAGCAGTTCTAGTCTTCTCGTGGAATTGATTTCCTGGTCTGGTCTACCTAAACACACAGGTCTAGCAGTCTTTCAAAAGCATGTTCATATGGAGTCTTTGATCAGTGCTTCCTGAAATGCTGGTCAAAATGCTGCTGCAGAAGTCAGGTGTCCACTCTGTCCTACAGCTCACACCAAAATAACCCTAGAGGGCAATGCCCCATGATGGAAGGGAAGGGGTATGCCCCAAGTGGCTAATAGAAGCTGGATAGATCTCAGCCACCAGTCACGTTATCAACCACATCATTAATGAAGAATTCACGTCCATAGGAAAAACTGTGCTTGGAGAAGAGGGAAAACATTTCTTTAAAGCTGGAACAGTTAAATACAGCTTTATGTTGCCTGTAGGGTGAAATAAAGGCAACGCCATGAGGAGATGTCCTTTAAACATGGTTAGTGGATCATTCTTTATACCGTAGTTGGAGAGACATGAGAATGATCCCTCAGGCTGCCCTTCAAGTATTTTTACCATTGCTACCCAGGAGTAGTTCCAGCTGGATAGTAGGGAGCCCCAAAATGGCACCCCAACCTGGGTCCTGCTTTCATCCTCAACTTTGCTTCACTTCCTTTTGTTTCATGGTCAAAAGAAAAAAAAAAGACTCAGAGAAACCAACCACCATGCAGGTGAGAGGCAATGCTGTCGCAAAGCAACAAGAAAGGACCAGGAGGATATATTGTCTTTGTTGTGTTATAAATCTATTTTATCTAATCTTCAGGAGGATAAAGAAGAAAAAGAGAAGGAGACAGGGGAGGAGGGTTGACTAGGCTACAGAATAAGGCAATTACCCACCCTCCATTAAAAAGATAAGGCCACATCTTTTATTTACTGCAGTTGAGATCCCATTAGTTGAATTCTCATCCCACGTCAAGCCATTGCATTCAGAGACCCTGAGCTGGAGAACACCCTCTCAATCAAAGAACAACATAGACTTGTCCATTATTATCTTTGTTTTCATATAATATATATCCCTTTAATAGAAACTGTGCTGCAGATAACTCATTTAAAAAGAATTTACTAACCACAAGCAAATGCTAATAGGCCAGCCCATTGACAGACTCCACTCTTCTGAGCTCTCTTTCCAGAGCTTTAATGACCACCAAGTTCCAGAGATGTCACTGCTTACATTTCCAAGAGTAGTCCAGAGCACCCATCACCACAGGGCTTTGTGGACCATTTCAATGGAGAGGACTCCAAGGTCCTCATTGCTTTCTGGAGCTGCCTTTCCTTCTTGCCAGTTGGGACCCACAGAAGGTCATCCATGTGGAGAGGAGAACTTCTAGAATTTATTATGTCAGACTCTCCTTTAAAAATGAAGCCAGAAGTACAGAGAACCTAATTCTAGGTCAGGTTTGATCAGTGGCAACAAGAACTATTCCATTGGGTTAACATGCCTGAGCAGAAGAGGGCTGGTATATCTCTAAAGTTCCTGAAGGATTACTACTAGCATCAAATTGCAATGTGGAATTGAAGCCCAGGACATTATAATTAGTCACAGTACAGATTAAACAAACCTGTTTGGCTTCTTTATCCTGTTCTTTGTATTGCCAGAATAAGATATAAAACTAGACAGGAGAATTTAGAAAGTTCTGAACATTCTGGGGAAGCTCTTATCAAAAGTGGGAAAAGAACAAGCAAGCACCATAAATCTTGAGGCATGTTGTTTCTCTCTGGAGAGTCCTCAGAGGAAGCTTGGGGATCATCCAAAACTCTTCTACTTTTGCTTGTTGATGCAGTTGAGAGTTTTCAATACTCTTATAAAATCTAAACAGTTCACTGATAGCTTCCAATATGAAGCTGTGTGTGTGTGTGTGTGTGTGAGAGAGAGAGAGAGAGAGAGAGAGAGAGAGAGAGAGAGAGAGAATCAGAGGTGGACAATAGGATTCACTGGGAGATCTCTAGGTAATGGTTTTCTGATGCCATTGTTTTAGTTATAGCACAAGAATCACAGAATTCTAAAAAAATCTCAGCCAGGGACCAGGTGATTATCTCCTAACAGCCAATGCTCCCCATCTATAGAATACAAATACTAATTGTTTTCCTATTCCTTTACTAGCCATTTTGAGTGTTCTGTTAGAATTCCTGATTTGAAATAACTCAGATGTAGAACTGGGTTTAAATATAGAAAGCATTTTCATGGAGTGCTGTAAATCATTGACTTCACAGATGGGAATATTGAGAGATAATCCAACAGGATTTCATTTTTAATTAGATGTATGCATCAAAAGTGATCTGTGCATACAAACAAAGTTGGTGATCTATAAGTTGAACTTTTGGAGGTGGTTCTAGACACACAAAAAGAAGTCGCTCAAGGGAGGGGAGCTATGCAGCAACAACCTCTTGATATAGATTGAATAAAAATAGTATATGAATATCTTCCATTGATGAAACAGGAGAGTCCTGTCAGCTTAATACTGTAGATGTGTTGGGGAAGGGACAAAATAGCTCTTTCTTTGGCTTTAGACATGTTCTGAAGACCTATGTATTCTGCATAGGTTTTTGTAAGCAATGTCATGCTGGCTTCTGGATTTCATTATGATGCATTTTTATTTTTTCTGTTTTATTTATTTAATTTATTCTATTGATTTTATTGTTTTTTCTAATCCCCTGTCTGCAAACATACAGACCAGGGGACCTCTAATAAGGCCCCCCGGATAATAGTGTCTGAGAAGCTGATGAAGGCTAAATTCTTCTGGAAGGATGTGATCTTTCACTATCCTGATTTCTTCTGCATTATATTTTTTTCATTATCTGGTTCTTATTGTTACTTTTAATTTTAGGTGGGTTTTTTAATACTGTATTTTGAACTTTGGAGTTATAAAGGCTCTGGAGGTCATTTTTGGTTTTTCTTTTTTTCCTTATGGAAGTTTTATTATTATTATTTTTTTATGGTGGATGTTTTTATTATATTTCATTTTCTTGTAAACCTACCCAATGTGGGCTGAAAACAGGGGGCTGATCATTAGACAGCAGCAAAGAGTTAGCATTTTCTCCCTCTCTCTCTGCTTCCATCTCGTGGTCAGCCTCATCAACCTCATTTTTGCAATGAGATCTGACAGCCATAGTATTGTTAAAGCTAAGCAGGTGTATCAACCTGAATTTAGTTCAAATGTATCCTCTCCTCCCTTTTTTACAATTTTTCCTGTTTACAATTGCACTAAAAACACAGAAACTCAAAGCACAACCTATACTTCATTTGACAGTGCTTCCATGTAAAACATAAAGCCATAATTGATTATGCCAGGGGATTTGTAGAACTATTACAACTCTAATCAAAAGGGTAGGTTGGTTGGATCAGAGTGAAATCTTGATATAGCATGTAGGACAGTGTTGTCCAAACTTGGCCACTGCTGGCTGGGGAATTCTGGGAGTTGAAGTCCACTCATCTTAAAGTGGCCAGGTTTGGACAACACTGATGTAGGAGGAAAGGATGAGGCAGGGGAGCTGAATGTCCAGCAAGGGAAACGTGCAGCCATGGAGACTACAGAATCTGGATTTGATTTTTAACAGCCCATCAAAATGTTGGCAGCTCATCTCATATTGTTAGTAATGTATGATAAGCACAGCTAGTGGAATTCCCACTTAAGGAAACATAACATCTCCTGTACATATTGGCAAATGGAGCATTATTTCCCGGCAAACAGCTGCTCTTGGTTTACACTGTTGAGTAACATCCAACCTTGGGATTACTGATGATTTTTTAACATTTTGCTCCTTTGGTATATTGTTTGATTGCAACTGTGCTTGGCCTCTCTATTATCCCAGAAATACCATTATAGACTCTCCTGGTCGTTGTCTAGTTTCCTTTCCATCCATCATATTTATAAAATAGATAATTTACAGCTAGGATAAATCAATAACCCTTCTATGGGACTTTCAGTGAAGTCTTTCCAATCTGTTTCTGTCAACGTCCAGGACTGTCTGAGTATTATTTTTTTATAGTGGGCCATGAAGGACTGTAGCTCAGTGTTGGGGGTAATCCCAAGGCTTATGCCATCGTTCTTCCAGGCTGGATTAGGGAAAAATCTTTCTCAGGCCCTGAAGAGTAATTGCCAATGAATATAAAATGCAACAAGTGCAGGGCCCAAACTTCCAAAGTTCCTGGTTTGGGACCCTTGAGTTGAAGCCCTTTATAAAACCAGATAAGTTATTTTTACAAGCTTCTTGAACATTGTTGGATGTTTTTATAGTAACTTAAGCATCCATGTACATTTTGAAGGTGAGAGATGATGGACTGAAGCCATTGGGATCAATGGCTATTTGAGTGTACTGGAGAAGGGATCAATGTGTCACCATTGAACTAGGGGAGAGTAAGCCAATGCCAACAAAAATAAGTTCCACATCTGTGACACTGACTGATAAGATAAAAGAGATTGATACAAAGAATGCATGTAAAAATGTCTTCCTTGAGGCTTACAAGAAGTGCTGATAAACTCAAGTAATATTTCAACAGGTCAGAGTGATCCCTGACCCAAATGAACTCAGAGGGCATATTTAACTTTAAAACTCAGAAATGTATAGTATGAAATTTCTTTCTTTCAGATTCTGGTACCAGTGAAGCTGCTGTGGATAGGAGGTATTAGAAAATGTCCATCATTCTAGCAGGCAGGAGGAGAAATGGAATTGCAGAAAGAACAGTGATCTTTTGAAAGAATCCATGGTACATCTACTGGAACTGCACTCAGAGTCTTAGTGAACTTAGTGGTTTTGGGAGCCACTCAAAAAAGACTAGCAAACGCATTGTCAGGATCAGGGGTTAGGATCTGTTCATGCATTACATTTTTCAAATAAATGCTTTATTTTTCATCAGGACCAATATAGCAACCCTTCATTAATTATGTGTGATTAATATCACCAGCATTTCAAAGAATCCCATGTAAAAAAGAGGGTTTTTTTTAAAGTTTTGCATGGAACAATAAATAAAACTAATATATATCTACAGAAGCAGCAAGCATACACTAGCTTTTTCTCCTGCCCAAATGGTCAGTAGGATTAGCCCTCATTCCACCCTGCATGAAGAATAAGGTTCATTAGGTTCAGTTTAGACACCATTTGGAAAATTCAGAAAGAAATCCATTTTAATTTGGACAGATCTGAAGGCCATTCTGTTCAGTGTGGTCTGAATCTACAGCAACATCTGTAAACTCCAAATTGTGTAGGTTCCAGTTGGGGTGGTAACATTCATAGAGAAGAGGCAAGATAATTACTGTAAAGAAGGTGCTTTAGTACAAAAGGTTCACAAAGTTATTAGAATAAAATTGGATAACTCAAATTGGATGCTCCAATTTGTCCTAACCAATTTTCTTTTTCAAGGTAAGCAGTTCTCCTCTGTTTCTTTCTATAGTTCCATGATTCTATCCTATTTATCTTAGTTACCACTTAAGTCTTAACTTGGAGCTCCTCTCCAGCCCTTCCTTCTTTCTATTCTTCCCCCACACAGCTGCCACTAACTTTGGAATAGTTAAACTCCTTTCTAAAGAGCTGGTTCACCAGTCTCCTTGAGGATGCAGCCCTTAAAAGGCAAACAGGTAGATGAAGGGTCATGAGTGTTTTGGCTGCCACAGTTCTACAGAGAACCATGATGTTAGCATGAAGCCTGCTACCTTTCAGTCAACCTGAGACAAGGGTTTAAAACAGATTTACTTAATATTTTGATTTTTTTAAAAAAATAGAGTACATGCATTTATATTCTTTTATCAAGAACTTTACTACTTTGGTGGTAAAGTACATTAAATTACAGACAAGTAGGTTCACCTTTATACAGGAAGACGCCTAGAATCATTTAGGGTCTCAATTCTATCTGCTTATTGCAGGAATTCAAATTAAAGCATTCAGGCAGAGTGCTGTCTAGATTTGCTCTATTTGAACACATTACTCTATTGGTTAGACTATCAAACTGTTCTTGTTGTTAGGATATTTTCCCTAATATTCAGATGAAATCTGCCTTTCTATAACTGCAATCCAGTATTCCACATCTTGGCCATGGAATTGTAGAGAACAGGTGTTGGTCTTCTTCTGTGTGACATTTTTCCCAATTCCTGAAGAACACTACCATTTCAGACTTTTTTTCTCAAAGCAAAACATTCACTGTTGCGTCAAGGAGATATTCATAGGTGTTAGTATATAGCCCTCTGATCATCATTCTTGCTGTTGTCTGAACTGAATCCTTCTTATAGTTTGATACCCAAAACTGGACCCAGAACTCAGCTGGGACTCACCAAAGCAAAACAAAGTGGAATAATAATTTTCCATGATTTGGAAACTGTATTTTGTTGGTGTGCTTTTCTCTTTTCTCCAACCACACCATACTCATTTTCAGTTTGTAATCAACTATTATTGGTTTCACAAGTACCAAGCCATATATTCCTCATCAGATACCTGTACATTTCATTTCTGTTGCCTAAGTGAAGAACTTTGCATTTGTTTCTATTACATTTCATTCTGTTATTTCTATCCCATTTCTCTAACTTATCCAGTTAATTCTGAATTTTATTTCTGTACTTTAGGGTATTGGTTGTCTCACCCAATTTTGTGTCATCTGTAGCTTTGATAAACATTTCCTCCATCTCATCATCCAAGTCATTTATAAAAATAATAAAAAGAAGGCCTAGAAATTAATGTGGCACCTCACTTGATATCTTTGATAAGAATCCTTTAATGAACACTTTTGGGGACAATATTAACTAGCTATACATCCACTTAATTTCCATGCCATCTAGCCTGCACTTAACCAGATTGCTAATTGTAATGTTGTAAGATAGTTTGACAAATGTTGTGTTGAAATTAAGGTATATTATGTTTATAACATTCCCAAACTTTTCTATTGTTTAAGGATGAGAAACAGGTTGCCACTTTGGGTTATCCTGAGGACTACATAAGCTCAGTAGGATGATGAATGGGACATGGAATGAAATGATCAGCTACCGTGGGGTCTGGCTGGCTGGTTAGGTACTTGCTTTAGAAAGTGAGACTTTTGTTTCAGGTCCTACTTGTTACTCTGAATATAAGTTGCATAGATATGTGTGTGTGTGTGTGTGTGTGTGTGTGTGTGTGTTTCTGTTTCTGTGTCTGCATGATGGTGGTGGAAGATAAATAATTGAGGAAGTGTATTGCTTCACATACTCCTCTGTGATTTTCTCAGAAGTATCTGGAAGGCTACAGATGAAAAATGAATGGTCAGTTTGTTCCTGAAGAATGCTTCTTACTATCCTCTTGCTCTGTTTTTAACTATCGTAAGGCAGTCAAGAAAGAATGACAGACTACTGCAAAGTCTTCTCCAGAACATAATTGAATGGAATTTACATTGTCTTCTTGGAAACCAGCACAGGTCCAAACCCTAAGAATAGCATCTTATTAATCCCTAAAAATCTCATGCATTAGATATGCCTTTCTTGTGTTCTAAACCTGGATAGAAGAAGGGGTTGGTAAGGAGAAGGAAGTCAGTGTTAAGCCCCAGGTTATAATACTTTGCATTGTCATGCAGAAGACTTGGGTTTCGTTCCCACCCCAGCTTCTTGTTCCTTGGGTTTGAGTAGAGAACAGTGAAGGAAATGTGCTTAGCCCTGGGGGAGAAAGGAGTGCCTTGCATTGATCAGCAATGAGTAAACACCCCAGACAGTTGATTAAGAAGTAATAAATGGTTGCCACAGCCTTAAAGGTGTGGTATGAAAGAGAAGGAGAGAAGGAGAGTCTCCTGGGAAGGCAACTGGTGTGTACAAGCCCATGACAGATAATTGATGGCATTGAAGTCTCAAGACACTAAGTTAAAAGACAGTTTCAAGTGTGTATCACATGACCAGTCTAATTAAGATGAACTTGGGATAAATACAGAGGTGTTCTGAGAAGATGCATGCAAGTAGGTTATGAACAATGAGAAACTGCTTGTGTGGTCCAAATAGGCATGTGGTTTTAGGGAGGACTGAGATTAGAAGTCTGGTAGAATCTAGAATTAACATGATGCGAGTTGTATACTATGGCATGTGCTTCCACTGGGAACTCTTTCAGATTCTTGGAGAGGTGATCTGAATAGTTTGCTTTATACAGATATCACCTGAAGCACTGCAATATTATCAATTCACATTGGCACACCAGGGTAGCTCACCAGGTTCTTATTTAGAAAATATCCCAATCTGGATTACTTCTGGATAGTTTAGTCATCAAAGATATAGACTATTTCCATGCAAGGGATTTTCCTATATGCAGCTGAAATCAACACAGGCAATATCAATATATGGGGAATGCAGTTTTAGCAAGCATTCCCTCTCCTTTTCCTGGAATGTTCTCCTACTGCTGCTTCTCCTTAGCAATGAAATATCAAGATATAGTAAAGCAATTGCTCCAGAGCCTAAGCACTGATTCCCAAGGAAATGACCAAAGTCCTACATAGGTTCTGTGCAGATACAGTGTGGAAGATCATTAAACACTAGTTGTTTGTTTATTTATTTTTAATATCATAGTTATTCTCTTGAAAGCAATTATGGCACTATAAGAGCAGGTGAGCTGAAATTTCTGAAAATCCTTTTTTTTCCCCTGAAAAGAATCTTAAAATGTATCTTTCTTTGTGTCACCTTCCACCCTGCCTAGTAAAGAAGCCCACTTCTATAATTTTCACACTTTTTGTGGCTCCAGCCATTTCCCCTGTATTTGCTCAGTTCCATATATGTCTAATGCCCTGGAATTAAGTTGAATCAGGGAAATTGTGGAAGACACACAACTGTTAATGCTGCACTGGGACAAAAGACCCTGAGCTCTGCCACTGAGAAACTATTTCAGAATTTCTCTTCTGTAGCGAGAAAATTGATGAAAAGATTTCTCTAATTTCACTGCCACGGGTAGGATAGAGAATTTTGAGACCAATGTGCACACAGATCTAAATAAAATACCAGCTCTGGACTGTGAACTGTTTCTGGATATATCTAGAGGAAACAGTTGATACAAATGTGACTTCCAACTTGTGTCACTTTAATGATGAAACGGCAGCCACGTGAGAAGGTCCTCTCTTCATGTCAATCCCTGTGGGTATTTCCAAATTCTCCTAGCCATTGGTTCTATGTAAGGCAGTTTTTTTCCCCATAGGAAATGCTTTGTGCCACAAAGGAAATGCAATTCTTTTCTTTGGTGTGAGGAGGAACACAATTTTTCTGCCTGAACACACGTGCAGGAACAGGTCTTTTCTGGTGTCCAAAGCTGTCATATGAAAGTCTTAGAGAGACATAAACCAAAGATATAGGGCTGCTTCATATCAAAGCACCCCTTCAAAACTTTGGAAAATCCTATCTGCCATATTTTCAAAATTCATTGACAAAACTGTCATGGCACCTGCTGTTTGGAACATCATCATCCTTCCTGAGATCAGACTTGCCCCAGCCCTGCTGGCCTTTAGCAAGGCATACAAAACCTGGCTGTGCCTGTGGCCCTAAGAATGTGGGTAAGCCCATTTCTTGACCATATTGATCGTGGGATGCTGTGAATGTTCTTGGCTGCTATTTTATGTTATTTATTTTTATCATGTTGGTTGTTTTTTAAATTCTCTTTTAATTGTCAGCACCCAGAGTCTTACATATGAGATGGGCAGCCATTTAAATTTATTAAATAAATAAATAAAACCTTTTCTATCCATCCCTTGGGAGTGGGAGGAAGACAGGTTTATAAATAAAAAATATTATTCCCAACAAGAAGAAATAAATGGGCTGTCCAAGATCGGGACGCTCTTTCTTTCTCCATTTATTACTGTCCTAGTTCGTGGTTTCTTTGTCCTCCCTCTCTCCAGCTGCTCCATCAGTCATCCAAGCTTCTTCTGCTCTTCCCTGAGTAAAGGAAGCGTGGCAATGTTCTCAGCTGAAGGGATTCCTTTGAATTTTAGAGGGCCTGGCATTTGCCCAATCCCACTATCATCCTGCATAGCCCAGGCAGAGTTGCACACCACCGAGCTCAGGGGCTTATGCATTTAGGTGCAGGAAGAAGTGGATCGAATCCAATCGGGAATGAAGCTTGGTATTGTTTAGACCCTCCTTAATTTTCACACTAACAATCAGGGCACATGGTCTCAGTCCACAGGAAGGAGCCACCATGATCACTTGACCATACTGCTCCCCCTCTGCCTCTGAGGCTGGTTGGGTTGGTAAGATTCCATTCAAAGGCATTAATGCTACGCATGGGTGCGCCAGGCAAGGTCATTTCCCAACCTTATTCTTAGCTTCCTTGTATGTATTGCTAGTGTCAGATTCTTCAGGTTACTTAACTTGGGTTATTCTTGGAAAGTGAAGGTCACACGTGGGGGGGGGGGAGGGGATAAGTGGATTGTTCTCCCCCCACCTCTTACATTTTGTCTGCAAACAAGCATCTCTTCTTTAAAAAGGGTACAGCAGGATTGAGACTTGGTTGGACTCCATCCAGTTCTTTGAGGTGAATATATGACAGGAAACAACACACCAAAGAACTGACAAATAATACTTGCCAGAATTTTCTTCCCAGTTGGACCCCGTCATCTTTTACAATGGAGCTCTTGATTCAGTGTAAACAGAGTCCAATTATACTTCACCAGGAAAAAGGAAGGGCAGATGCTAGTTTCACACAGAGTGTTGTTCAGGGACAATTCAGCCGAAATTGATAGAACCGATAGGCTCCCTTCACATTTGATGTAATCCTATTTGAGTCATATGCCTATTTAGGGGAAATAAATATGAGTATGCTAGTATTTGATTGCTGTTGTTTAATACATTTTTATCCCGCCCTTCTTCTGGGGTGATAACAGTGGAAGACATGTTGATTCTCAAATATTTTTACTTGTTACAACCCTGTTAAGTTGGTCAGCCAGAGAAGTCACGACTGGGACAAGAATAACTCAGGGAGTTTCATGTCCAAGTAACAACCCAGGCCCAGGATTTCCTAGTCCATGAACAAGTTGATGTAGATATTAGCAGCTTGGAGCCCCACATTTCAATTTATTCCTTTGACAAATACTAGCTGGTATCTTATTCCTTACAGAGAAGGAACAGAGGTGTATGGAGTTGTTGTGACCGTGGGACGAGATTTGCCCTACCTCTCCATTGTTTACCCCTTCCTCAAAGAAGCTGTCTTATAGTTAAATAGATTCTGAAAATCTCAACTGAAAGATCAGAACTATATATATAGACACATAGTATATCAACCATGTCGTTAAGTATATTATCTGGTTTATAAAATATAATCTCCCTAGATTGCATTGGCTTTATATGTCACCCAAAGTGCTGATTTACTCAGAGAGATTCTAAACTCTAATTTTGCTTGTTGCATGCATGGTAGCTGTTCACATCTGTAAATGCAGGTCATAAATACAGAATTAAAAGTAGAAGCTATGTTGGTTAATAGCTAGCATAACTGTCTTGGCATACCAGAACAAAAGGCTATGGTAGGATTTCTCCGAAAAGTCATCCTCACCTTGTTGATTCCTGAATCTCCTGGAAATGAGGAATATCTGAACACATCCCCAGCTCTGATATCACAGCAGGGCTAAGAAATCTGTGGCAGATGCTCTCACTAAATGAGTTCTACATTCCAGCCTTTGTAATTCTGGAATATCAGCATTGGGTAAGATCCTTTTTAGATCTACTGTGGTACAATTTTGCACAGTGTCCCTGCCATTCCTCTCCCATCATATTTTTTTTAAAAAAATACTGAGAACCTAATGAGATTTCAGCATATGAAACCATATAATTCTTGCATGAAAGCATCACAGTGTTAAGATGTATACATGATATCATGCAAGATGTCAGGGTTCTTGTATAAGGTTTTTCAGGATTTTGATATCTTATGAGATTTCAGCAATTTTTATTTTTGTGGCAGTCAGGGTACCTTTGGAAGGTCTAGCAGGCTCCCTAGCAATTGTAGATGGATGTTGCTAATTCTTTTTTTAAAAAAACGTGGCAAAAAGTGGCACAACAGCAGAAGGCTGATGTCTAGAAATAAAGTTCCTAGAAGTAAAATGCTTGTCCCAACAGATATAGCTTCTAGTCCAAATCAGTAAAATACAACGAGTGTTGTCATCACATGTAATTACATATTGCTCCATTTTGTCTAATTTAATTTTCTGAAATCCATTGAAAATCCAAAGTTGCTATGACATGGATTTTGTATGCAGTTTCCTTCAATTTGCCATGCTTTTCTCTACAATTTATGTGATCATCCCAGCAGATATTTTTCTATTTAATATATGCAGCATTCTTTAACTCAATTTCCTGAATTGTAAGTTGATTTCATGAACTTTTCTAGTGAAGAATAAAGGACAGCAAAGACTTTAGTGCTGCTGCTATTATTTCAAAACAGAATATTCATTTTTAATTATTATTTTTCATCCTAGTGTTTTTCCTGCATATGCAGGGTCTGATTTTTTTTTTTCCAGATCAACCAAATGTTGATCTGTTGGTTGTGATAGGAACTGATCCACTGGTTTATTGCCCGAGCCTGACGTTGGGGGCTGAGAGAGAGTGACTGGCCCAAACTCACCCAGCCGGCTTTCATGCCTAAGTTGGGACTAGAACTCACGGTCTCCTGCTTTCTAGCCCGAAGCCTTAACCGCTAGACCAAACTGGCTCTCATTTAATTAATTAATTAATTATTAATAGATTTTGAAATTTTTAAAAATACATTACAGAATTCTGGGGTAAAGCTTGAAGACCACAGTATTCTAGAATAAAGCTCCTGTTATATCCAGTCATCCATTCCTTCTACCTGAACCCTCTGGTTTAATGTTAGTGGCAATTCCATTTTTATTTAGGTAAGTATAATATATTTAAGTAAATGTAAAATAGAGAGCCAGTTCGGCATTTCTAGACACTGGGCTAGAAACAGGGAGACTGTGAGTTCTAGTCCTGCCTTAGGCATGAAGTCAATTGGGTGACTCAGCCCTAGGAAGAAGAAGGCCATGGCAATCAACTTCTGAAAACCGTTGCCTGGAAAAGTGCATGAAATTGTCCATGTATTCTCCAGGAGTCAAAATATATCGTTTTGAAGTGGTAGCTACTATCAGTAGCTTGTACAATCAGTTTTCTTACAAGCAGAAAGTACTGAAGATGACTCTTGATGCATTTAAAGTAAACTATTTTCATTGTGCATGTTCAGCAGATGTAATTTAGTCCTATATGCCATGTGAACCCTAAAACTGAAATAATTGAAAAAATATGGATAAATAACCCAGCTATTCTCCTGCTCATCTGCTGTTTGCTTTCAGTATGTTCTTCTTTCCTTTTCCTTTTCCTTTTCCTTTCCCTTTCCTTTTCTCCTCTTTTTTTCAACAGGCCCACAGCCTCCTAAGCAAAAGGTTCATTTTCAGGCATGTTCAGAAATGAGAACCATAAGAATTAGATTTTCTGGAAAGATTCTAGGTGAGAATATCTTGATGCCACCATGGTTTAAAGAACTGGGGTAATTAGCAGCATAGGGATCCCTGTTTTGTAGTTAGTGAGTAGCATGGACATAGTTTCCCTCTAACCTAGAGCTACCATATCTGATCTGCAAAAATCCATTGTACCACTAGTTGGGAGTGAAGAGTTAGACTTCTGTGTTTCTAGTGATGATTCCAAAAACTGCATATCTTTTCATTTAAAGAAGCTGGTTCCTTTGTTGTCCTTTGCTCCTCTGATTCTCCTCCCCTTATCTACAATTATATATTTAAGGCCCCCAGAGCTTTCTTAAATGAATGCTGTATGTTTAATTTTCCTTTTACATTTCTCTCCTTTTCCTTACTGTTTAAATATGAATATCTTACTTCTATGCTGTTTTATTACTGTTTTAATCAAGTGTTGGTATTTTTTATTTTTATTGTTGATTGTAAACCACACTGAGGCTTGTAAGCATGGGAAGTGATATACAAATATCTTTTAAAACATATATGAATACAATTATTTCATAGCAGGAAAGAGGAGAAAAGGAGCAATGGCAGTGGACATTCTTTCTTCAAAAGAGAAAGAATGGATATAATCAATTAGTCAATCAATCAGTTAATCAATCAGTCACGTCATAAGACATGGTGAATTAGAATCAAGAAGCCTTTAATTCAGTATCCAGTATCTATTGATTCCCAAAATGGAAAGCAGCTTATCCGTTCCTCATAATTACACTCCCCTTACTCATAGCGTTTAAAAAAAAAATACTCCATTCTTTCTCCTCCTGAGGAGGATTTTCTCCCAGAAACTAATATGTGGAATCTCTCCTATAGCCTCCTTTTTGTAAGGAGTGATAAAAAAGGAATTCACGTCTTTTTTCAATAGCTCTGAAAGCAGAGGAAGGAAACAGTGTGACGGTAAGGACTTTAGACATGAAGTAAGTCAACAGTCGGTGGGATGAGTGCCACAAAAAATCGATTCAAAACATTTGTCATCACTGGATGCTAAGGCCAGAGAATACATTTTGCAGGTGACATCCTGGAAACAATATAGCAAAGACAATATCCAGTTGGGCTGCTTACGTGTTCTGTAGGACGCATCTCCTGGCTAGCCTAGAAAAAAAAATTCCCATTTAGACAGAACAAGAGGGACCTATAATAAAATGCTGCACTATGATTGGCCCTGTTAGTGCCCTAACCAGCCGGCCAGCCAGCCAGCCAGCCAGCCAGCCAGCCAGCCATATCCATATTCCATTTAATTTCCAATCTGTTGGATTTTTCATTTCTCTTCTCAAAATCACCCTCTCCAAAAGGGGGTCATTATTCTGGGGATACCAAATATGTATGGATATCTCCACTAGGTTTTTTTTTTCCTTCTAAATGTTTTAGTATTTCTGCAAAGTTCAGAGTGTTCTCCTAGCCATTTTGTCTGAGAAGGGTTTTGTTATCAGTATATCGGTTTTTATGTATTTATTCTTTTTAATTGTTGTATGCTGCCCAGAGTCACTTTGTGTGAGATGGGCGGCTATATAAATATGACAAATCAATAAATAAACAAATAAATAAATAAAATATCAGTATACCGGAGGCAACTTAACGTCTACTCAGAACTGGGTCTCCACCATGGTGGCTAAAGGCACCCATGCTCGAACTCAAACTCCTCCTGTGCTTGCCAGGTTCCCTCTTCCATCAGACAGACAGACAGACATATTAAAAATTCTTTTAATAAAAAAAAGGGAGTGGGATTTAGCGTACCGCAAAGCAAAGGACTAGCTTCCAGCATCATCTTCATTCCCAAGAAAGCCAAATGGATCTTGCTAGTTTTCTTAGAGAATCAAAATGATAGCTGTACCTACAGGGATGTAGCTGCCCAGAAAAATGACAAAGGTAAGAATATTATGGCAGGAAGTATCTTGCAGGATAGTGAGACGGGAGGGCCAGATAATGCACTGATAAATTGGTTAGCCCCCCCCACCCATCCCATCCAATGGCAGCCATTTTGAAATTAGCCACATTCAACAAAATTAGGTGGCTGTCCTTTTCTGTTGTGGAGCTCCATCTGTGGAAGACTTCAGTGTTTCTCAGCCTCAGCAACTTTAAGATGTCTGGACTCCAACTCCCAGAATTCCCCAGTCAGCATGAGAAACACTGATGGAAGTTCATATCCAGACACATTTCCCAAGTCCTGATTTAATATATTTCAGTTCCTAGATGGAAAGCATGCTTTTATTAAGGGTGGGGAAGGGGATGAAGCTTTCATTATTTAATGATGGTGCCTGTGTCATTTGTTGTTGTTGTTGTTGTTATTGCTTTCTATCTTTTGGGGGGCAACTTTTTTCTTGATACATCTAAAGGGTTGGGGGTGATATCATCCAAAAGACTTGGTAGATTCTGATTTCCTATGCAAACAGTTCAATTAAATGATTTCAAATGCAGGAAACAGAAAGAAGTCAGGCTAGAAGGACAAAATTGTTTGTCCCTAAGGCAAAAAGTTTCCCCAGAAAGAAGGCTAGAATCATATTTTGGCTCATAAATAAAAATGGAACTGAACTTAAAAGAGCAGGAAGCCTAAAAGAGGAGGAGTGCTCTGTAATTATTTTTTAAAAAAAATCACTGCTTTTACTATACTGTATTTTGGGACAGGGAAATATTCTCATGTTACTTATTCTTAGCTGTCCTGAATTATAAGTAGGTACTAAAAGGATGGAATATGAACTTACCTGTAAATAAAAATAAAAATAAATAAAAGTGTGTGTGTGTGTGTGTATGTTTGTGTGTGTTTGTGTTTGTGTGTGTGTATATATATCAAAAATAGCTTATACTTAACAGGTGTATAAAATATTAGCAAGCACATAACACCTTTCTAAAATCTAAATGCAATTGTTTGGTTATCAAAGAGAGAATTACTTGTCCTAAATCAGGGGTAGGTATGGAATCTCAGACTCCAGATATTACTAAACTACAACTACCAGAATTCCTTCCTTTAGTCCATGTTGGCTGAAGCCGTCAAGAGTTACGGTTTCTCAATGCCTGAGGGGCAACAGGCTGTCCCCCATCCTAATTTTTTTTCTGTTTGGCACAATGAGAATCAGTATCTATGAACACATTCTTCCTTGTTCTTTGACGTGTCTTTCAGCACCAATGAAAGATGACATATAATTCTTCTGAAGCAGTGTTCAAATGATTTGTCATAGTAAAGTACTTTAAGTGTTTCCACTTTTGTGTTCTAATTACTATTGTTTATTTTATTCTGGCAGCATCCTGATTGAAGTGGAACTTTAGTATAATTTAATATAATCACATTTCTTTGGGCACCTACTTTATTGTGAAGCCAGATAATGTTATATTGGATTTTGCTGGCCACATACTGAACTAGCTTCATTGCCTAAACCTCCCATGGGAATAAGCATGTAATTTCTCTTTAAACATCATTCAGAACCCTTCAAAGACTTTATGACGCGACCTTTTCCACATGTCCTTTTCAGGACTGTGTTTGTAATTAAATGTGGCAGGCTTTGTACAATGAACATTTCATACTATGGGATGAGGTCAAGCAGCCTGAAGGTTAGGTTTGCAATTTGCAGATTAAGGGAAGCCATTTGTAGTGATGCTGAAGTTTTAGTTGCCTAGAAGAAGTTATTTCCTAGGATAACTCCCAGCCGCAGGGACTATACCTCTGGGGATAGAGCAATAAAACAAACTAAAAGGTGTTTCATTGAACTCTGGTGGGGCAAATATACCAGTTGCAGGGTAACCTAAGAACCTTTTTCTTCCTTTCTGATAACGGAGCTGCATGCGTGCACACAATGTGTTTGCAGTTTTGTAGACAATACTTTTAGAAGTCTTCCCAATGACCTGGATTCCAGATAGGAACACTTTCTCAGATCTCTACAACCACTTGATCTTTCCCTCAACTTAGTCATCCTTTATTGTCAGGATTTCACCTTTCAAAATGACTATGGTCACTGGGGAATTCCACACAGGGTACCCAGGTTGCAGTAAGCTGCCCTAGAAAATTGTCCTTAGATCAAGGAGATCTTATTTAGGAGCAGCAAGTCTGTGAAATTTATGTTAAAATAAACTGGCCTATATCCAGACAAAGATGCATGCAATCCTTAATTTGGTGATGGTACTGAGCGGAACCAAGTCTACATCCAGCCACCAAAGTTGGAGAATTCATTTTTTTTCTCCAGTCCCATTTTAGAATCCTTATGAAGATAGCATATTTAAAACCAGATCTTAAAAGCGTAGTAGGCTTCTGGAGACATAATTAGATTCCTACCAGGGTCTTGAGCCAAAAGAGCCATGATGCCTCTTTCTATGATAAATATGTAAGTCTATCTGAAACTTCTCTGCAGGCTGCATCACCTTTTGGCTTGGAAGAGATTCTCTCTACCTGTATCTCCCTCCAGGTTCTGATAAATAAGGCCAAGCAGAGATGGTATTCAATTTTTTTTCAAGACCCAGACTATAAAAAGATTCAGGTACCCAAGCAGACCTAATAATGAACGTGCATTTGGACCTATAGACCACATTGATTTATACACATGAATCTGTTTTAAAAATGCATTCAATTTTGGCATTTGGGACAATGTCCACCAATGTAATCCATTTTTGTTTGATCAATTTCTAATGGAATCATGCTGTGATAAGGGAGAAAATGACAAAGAAGCTTTGAAGAAAAGGCAATAGCAAGTTTGATATAGGGAATTCAGTATTATAGCACTCTGAATAATTTTTTTAAGGAAAACAATGGTATGTAAGTATAACAAATTAAGATCTGCTAGTAGACAGTTGATTGCTTTTTCAGCCTGTTGACGTTCTTCTGTATCCAGACATCTCATGCCCTCCTAAGCCAAGACTAGCATGAATGGCTAGCATAAACTTCTGTTGGCTTAAATGATATAGTCCTAGTTCTGGTGAAATATAAGTATGCTTCCCATTTCTCCTTCTGTGGAACTGTTGTGGTCTCTCTTAGCTAGTCATGTTCTTGGTTCAAAGCAGGGTATTCTTGATGGGAAACCAGTTACCAAAAGTGATGCCTGGGGAACATACATTTGCAGTAATTATAGCTTGACTAATAGTACATAGGTAGGCTATCCAAGATGTTTCTACATCTGTGACCCTAGCAATTCCTGCACTAATCTGCTTTTATCTCCATCCCACCATCTGTATCACTTGGGAAAATGAGGCACATTCAGGAATACACCAATCATCTGTTGAGCTGTAATGCTTGATCTTGAACATAAACTGTTCTCTGCACTGAATAGGGATAATGAACTCTTATGCCTAATAACTTAATAGTCTGGTGGGCTGAAAGCAAGGTTCAGAAGCACAGAAGATGAGCTGTGCTCCATGCTATTCTCCGTCCAGTTTTAAAGCATCTATTTTAATCATCTATTAGCCATGAAAGATTCCACCTCTAAAATTGGCCTAGAACAAGATTAAGCAACATTTTTGGAACTAAAGTCTGTATTCTGTCTTCTGTGGCATGCCAAGGGCTACATTCAAAGAATTGATGTGGCCTGCAAAAGCAGACATGATTAGAAGAGGGAAACCATAAAATGAGGATAAATAAAATAATATTAAATAAATAAATACACCAGCAATGTGTATTTGGCCACCAGCAGTGACCAGCCAATGTCTTCCTAAGTGTAGGAGCAAGCCATGAAAGCCTCAATCATCAAGGAAGCATAAGTTGATCTCAGTTTCTGGTGGCTCGGTGCTGATGTCTGCTGAGATATACCAAATACATATTATAGTCTCAAATATATATTCATCACCATTGTCCAGTTCTTTAATTTCTTAAGCTTGAAGATGAACTGTCCTGATATATATTGAACAGCTTGTCTTCAATGCAACCCCAAAGTCTGTCCATAAAAGAGATTGGACATATGGTAATATTGTCACGACCAAATGACAAGAAAAGCTCTAAAGCCATTATTTTCTGCCTTTAAAATTAGTGGAAGTTACATTTTTCTTTTATAAGCTGGAAGCTGAGCCAACTTTTATAGACAAATGTGAGCGTGCATATTTACAAATTCTTTGACTGACTTCTTTGGGCCAGTAAAAAAGAATGCTCAAAACTCTACTTAGCCTTCAAGTTCAGGCAAGATTGGCCAGGGACTGTCCCCTACTGAGATATTGATTTATGAGGAAGGAAGGAAGGAAGGAAGGCAGGCAGGCAGGCAGGCAGGCAGGCAGGCAGGCAGGCAGGCAGGCAGGCAGGCAGGCAGGCCGGCCGGCTGGCCGGCCAGCCTTTGTTAACTCATAAGCTAACCAACTACCCTCACTTTCTTTTTTCCCATTTGTCAGATATCACTACTTAATTGTACTAAGTATGGTTTTCCATCATTCCTTTTTTGTGTGTGTGCCTTAGAGTCAGTCTTGACTCCTAGCAACTACATAGACAAGTCCATGCAGTTTTCTTGGCCACATTTTCAGAAGTGGCTTGCTGTTGCCTTCTTTCTAGAGCTGAGAGAGAGGTACTGGTCCAAAGTCACCCAGCTGGCTTTGTGCCTAAGCCAGTTTCTAGCCTGGTGTCTTAAACCACTACAACACACTGGGTCTCATCCCATTGTTCATCCATTATTCAGTGACAAAGTGGTAAGAAAGTATATTGTGGTGTTCTGTTCATGTCATTAACTTTTTAGAAAAGTACTTGGTTGGTAATGTCTTGGCATCTTGCCAGTCTTAAATATATTCTATTCCCAGAAGATGAAGCTCAAAAGCCATTAAGTCATCTTCCTGAACCTGACATTTTCCATGTATGTTTGACTACAATTCAAGATCCTATGGCCAAGAGGTTGGTATTATCCCTATATTATAGTTCAGCCCTCTTTAACCTGGCAGCCACCAAAAATGTTTGGGCCTGCAACTCCAAAAATTCCCAGGAAGGATGACCAAAGGGATCAGGTTGGAAAAAGCTGCTGTAGGTAACAGAAGCGGAAGTTAAATAGGGATGGGTGGATCAATACACTTCTAGTCATCTTTATGGTCTACCTTATTAGGATAAGGTTTGGGTGATGCAAGAAAAAGATAGACCAGAAAAAAAGGATTATGTTTCACAAGGTTTTAGGGAAGTAGAAGAAGGAAAAGCAATGGGATTAAAAATATTACTGGGATTTCATTGGAATAGCTACAGATTATTACTAAAGACAGGTCAAATGGAAAGTGTTTGTTCATACAGTTGCCAAAAACTGAACTTGACACTTAACTAACCGTTCAGATCCTGTGCTTCTTTTGTGTGGAATCTGATTAAAAATACTGTAGAACATTTTGAATAATCTACATTTAAAGTGGCTCCTAAATATTGGAAATTTCTACACATTTTACCCTAATTTACATAGTTGCTACATTTAAACTGCCTGAGAATCTTTTTCAAAGTATCGAAATTGTTCTGCTTTCATTTTTTGACATAGAAATTTCTCCATAAAGGACTTCTGAAATATACATTTCTCTGATATAAATTCTTTTTAAAAATCTAATTACCATTGCCAACTTTCAACGGGCATTTGTTTTCCTGATTTTTTGTTTCTTTGTTTACTAAGACAAATATCAGTCAGATTTCATTAGACAGAGGCTTCCCTGTTGCGGTAAGATCCAACAGGAGCAGAATGTCCAAGCCTGCCCCAAAAGAAAAGGTGGGGAAATTATTTTTATATTGCTATACTTAAGGCCGCTTAATTCCTAGCTGAAATGAGACAAATCACTTCTATATTCTTTTTCAGATGTTAAAGGGAAATAAACTAAAGATGGGTAGGAAAGGGAGTGGTTTCATGGTGATATTTCTCAAATTCAGATTCAGACTGTTTTACAAGTCGCCTGCTTTGTTTCAGATAGCTGTGACTCAGATCAGTTCAGTTTCAGACTGGGAACTCATCAGAACTTGATGTATAATCCAGTTTAGACCTCTGTTCATTCCAAGTTTTAAACTGTGCTGGGAACAGGTACTTGGGAAAGCGTCTTGGCATAAACAATTAGAATATTGGCAGTATGATATGTGAGTGGGTGCTCCTTCAAAAACCTGCAAGTCCTGTATGACTAGAGATGATAAGATTTTCAAAATTAAATGTGCATATTGACACCCCAAATGATTAATTGATTATCTGCCTCAGCTCTTTAATGTACATGTAGGATGGGATTCTCCCCTATCTATTGCATGATGTCCTAAGTATCACTGATTCATTTGAGATCTGCCCTACCAGCAGATTGTATTAGTCCTGGGAAAACCCATTTCTTTTTTCTTTTTTACTGGTCCACCTCAGCAATGGGAGAAATGTGCATTACTATATTTGCATTTTATGTTTCTGAACAGTATTACAGTGATATGAATATCTGCAGGGGCCACCTTACATTATCCTGCTTCTAGTTCCCATTTTCCTGTAAATCCCACTCTTCTCTTGATCTACTCTACCTTGCCCCCACTCCCTGAAGTTATTGCTGCCTTAATATTGCTCTGAGATGGCAACCACAGCTCAAGGTCTTTGCAATGTATTGTGGAGGATGAATGAGATACTGGAAATTCTAGGAGAAAGCAATATCCAGGCTAATTTTGAGAATGAAACTGTTCTTCTTGCTTACTCTCGAGTAATCTTTCAGGGAGAGATATATGAGGCAGTTGCGCTGTGTTCATACTGGCAGTTGGGTATGAACCTTTTTTTTTTTTTTTTTTGCTTACTTCAGAGTAGCTATTCAGAGAGGGATGTATGAAATAACAATACCACTTTTTCATTCTGAAATTCCAAAGTCACTTCTTATCATCTCAGCCTCCCACTATTGTTTGGTAATAGTTTCATGAACTGATCTTCCCTTGCCACTGTTCTATGCAGTACTAAACTCTAGATTTACTGTGATTCCACAATAAATGCCACAGATTCTCTGATGGGCTGTCATGGTGAACAGCAGGCTTGTTAGGGTTCTCTGCATCTGTTAGTAGTTTAAAAACCAATCTTTCATTTCAGCCACCAGCATCAGAGGAAATATTTTGTAAACCACCAGTGCAATGTAAAGAAATATATATTGATAAATACACAGATTGTGGATAGCAGGGGAATATATATATATATAAAAAAAAATTCCCTCTCACCCCCATGGGTGGTATGTGTCTTCCTCAATCTTGGGTCCTCTACCAGAGGCCTGGGAGTTTGAGGGTTCTGCGCAGTATCTTAGCTGTTCCTAGCACTGCACTCTTCTGCACAGAGAGCTCTGATGTTGTTCCTGGGATCTGTTGGAGCCACTCTCCCAGCTTAGGAGTCACGGCCCCGAGTGCTCCTACCACCACTGGGACCACTTTGGCCTTGACTTTCCACATCCTCTCGATTTCCTCCTTCAGGCCCTGGTACTTCTCCAGCTTCTCATGCTCCTTCTTCCTGATGTTGCTGTCACTTGGCACTGCTACATCTATCACTACCGCTGTCTTCTGGTCTTTGTCTACTACCAAGATGTCTGGTTGATTAGCCAGTACCTGCCTGTCCGTCTGGATCTGGAAGTCCCACAGGATCTTAGTCCTGTTATTCTCCACGACCTTCTGTGGAATCTCCCATCTGGACTTGGGGGGGTCTAGCCCATACACTGTGCAGATGTTCCTGTACACAATGACAGCTACTTGGTTGTGCTGTTCAGTGTATGCTGTTCCTGCCTGCATCTTACACCCTGCCACTATGTGTTGGACTGTCTCTGAGGCCTCTTTGCACAATCTGCACCTTGGGTCCTGTCTAGTGCGGTAGACCCCTGCTTCTATGGATCTGGTGCTTAGTGCCTGTTCTTGTGCTGCTATGATCAGTGCCTCAGTGCTGTCTTTTAGTCCAGCCCTTTCCAGCCACTGACAGGATTTCCCAATGTCAGCCACCTCAGCTATCTGTCGATGGTACATCCCATGCAGGGGCTTGTCTTGCCATGGTATTTCCTCCGCTTGAACTTCCTCCCATGTCTGCTGCTGCCTGAGGCATTCTCTCAGCAGCTCATCTTTGGGTGCCATCTTACTGATATACTCCTGGATACTCCAGGTTTCATCCAGGACAGTGGCTTTGACACTCATCAGACCCCGCCCGCCCTCTTTGCGGCTGGTGTACAGTCTCTGGGTGTTGGACTTGGGGTGGAAACCTCCGTACATTGTGAGGAGCTTCCGGGTCTTCACATCGGCAGCCTCCATGTCTTCCTTTGGCCAGCTCACTATACCGGCAGGGTATCTGATGACTGGCAGGGCATACATGTTGATGGCATGGATCTTGTTCTTCCCATTGAGCTGGCTCTTCAGGACCTGTCTTATCCTTTGGTGGTACTTGGATGTTGCTGTCTTCCTTGCCTCCTCCTCATGGTTCCCGTGTGACTGTGGGACACCAAGGTATTTATAGCTGGTCTCTATGTCTGCTATGTGGCCCACTGGTAATTCCACTCCATTGGTCTTAACTACCTTCCCTCTCTTTACTATCATCCTGCCACACTTCTCCAGTCCGAATGACATCCCAATGTCCTCGCTGTAGATCTGTGTCAGGTGGATCAGTGAGTCGATGTCTCATTCACTCTTAGCATACAGCTTGATGTCATCCATGTAGAGGAGGTGGCTGATGGTGATTCCACTCTTGAACTTGTACCCATATCCAGACCTTGTGATTATCTGGCTGAGGGGGTTTAAGCCTATGCAGAACAGCAGTGGGGACAGTGTATCACCTTGGTATATGCCGCACTTGATGGCCACTTGTGCGAGCTGTCTTGAGTTCACTTCCAGTGTTGTCTTCCACAGTCCCATTGAGTTCTTGAGGAAGGTCCTTAGTGTCCTGTTGACTTTGTATAGTGCCAGGCATTCACAGATCCATGTGTGCGGCATTGAGTCATAGGCTTTCCTGTAGTCAATCCAGGCTGTGCTCAGATTGGTCTGCCTAGACCTTGAATCTAGGGTGACTGCTCTATCTATGAGTAACTGGTGTTTTGAGCCTCTGGTGTTGTTCCCAATGCCCTTCTGAGCTATGCTCATGTACTGGCCCATATGGTCTTGTAGCTTGGCAGCTAGGATGCCTGATAGAACTTTCCATGTTGTGGGGAGGCAGGTTATTGGCCGGTAATTGGATGGTGCTGTTCCTTTGTGAGGGTCTTTCATGATCAGCACTGTCCTTCCTTGTGTTAGCCGGTCTGGGTGGGAGCCTGCTGCTAGCAGTTGGTTCATCTGTGCTGCTAGGCGTTCATGCACTGCTGTTAGTTTCTTTAGCCAGTAGGTGTGGATCATGTCCGGGCCAGGTGCTGTCCAGCTTTTCATATTCTTGACCCGCTGTTGGATGCCTGCTACTGTGATGGTGACTGGTTCCTGTTCTGGGAGATTGCTGTGGTCTGCTTTCAGGTCCTGCAGCCACTTTGCACTGGTGTTATGTGTCTTCTCTTTCTCCCATATGTTCTTCCAGTACTGTTCAGTTTCCGCTGCTGGTGGCTCAGCTGATACTCTGTGGTTGCACTGCAGTTGGGAGTACACTTTGGATGGTTCTTTGGAGAACAGGGCATTTATCTTCTTGGCCTCTGCTTCTCTAGTGTATCTCCTTAGCCTGGTAGCCAGTGCTGTGAGCCTTTGTTTAGCAGTCTCTAGGGCTTCAGATGGAGTCAGGCCCATGTATTTTTTCAGTAGCCAAGTCTTATCCTTAATCTCCACACGCTTCTGTAGTTCCACCAGCTGACTGACTTCTCTCCGAGTTGCCTTGATCTTAGCCTCCAATCTCATTTTCCAGGGTGGGTATGTACTGCTGTTCTTCTTGATCGTGTAGCCAAGCAGTTCCAGGATTACAGTGGCTGTAGCATATACCAATTCATTGGTTTCAGTTATGGTGGTAGTAGGGATTGTCTGGAGGGCTCTTGGCATCTTCTAGCATACTATCTGATGATACTTCTCCACTGAGCCTTGGTAATCGGACTCGAGGGTTGACTATAGCTAGTTTATCCATGATCTTATGCCTCATATCAGCTGCTGTGCTCTGTAATGGAAGGGGTGGCAGTGATATTACAGCTTCAGGTGTTGGCTGCACAACTGCTTGTTCTTCCAGGTCTGCTTGAGTCCGGGTTGTAATGTAGAGTTGGTCTATCTTGAGTTGTGAGAGCAGCTTCCTCTTTACTATGTTGAAGCGCTGGGTAACTAGTTGATTCTCAGTTAGTGTGGATGTAGGCCTTCTGTCTATCCATAGTTCCCTCATACGTTTCATATATCCCCTCTCATTAGGTCTGCTGTTGTAGTAGCATTCCATCAATTCCAAGTTTTCTTGTCTCGTCCATGTATGGTTTGTTCCAGTAGCCCACTTAACATCAGATTGTCCTGGTTCCCCAACATCTGACGTGGACCTTGTTAATCCGGGCGACGTCCGAGCCGGCATGACTCTCTTAGTTCGTGTCACTCTCATATTTGAGGTAGGCAGGTGAAGCGTTAGGGGGTCTTTGCCCAAGGACCCCTACTGGTAAGGTAGGTGCCAGCCGGGATTTGAACCCCGGTCTCCTGCATCAAAGGCGGTGTTCTAACCACTACGCTATCCAGCCGCTATATATATCCCTCCTGTGGTGGTTTATTCAGTGAAGTATTGGATACTCCTAGGGCAGTAGTGGAACAAATTCAGCAGTTAATAAATCTGAGCAGAGCACTCCATTCCAGAATGATCAGCTCTTTTGGCACAGCATGTAGGCTGGATTTTCCCCCAATCACACAGTTTCTAAGAATGAGGGACTGAGAGACAATTTTTTTCCAAAAAAATCTCTGTGTCCCATGGGTGATGACTAGAGACATCAAAGGGGGGATCTTATCACAAGAGTTGTACTGATTAGATGGCAGACCTTACATCACCGAATCTAATACTCCCACTCCTTTTCTTCCTATGAAGTCATGTTAAATCCTCATGTATATACTCACATCTTTTAGGTAGGAATATTCTAGAGGAGGGCCCTCTTTAAATTATGGGGGA
The DNA here is from genome assembly GCA_030867105.1 of Liasis olivaceus. Lineage (NCBI taxonomy): Eukaryota > Metazoa > Chordata > Lepidosauria > Squamata > Pythonidae > Liasis > Liasis olivaceus. The sequence continues at coordinate 185,564,413 of CM061350.1, forward strand.
ATATTAAAGTCCATTGGAAAAACAATATAGTTCAATAAAAATTAACATGATGATCAAGAAGGTGGAGGGATGATGTGGAGAGGGGTACCAAGGAAAGATCTGCTTATAGCAGCCCAGTTGCACCCACAAACATGAAGGAATGCAAGTGGATACTGCAATGGCTGCAGCTTGATCCTGTGAAAGAAATGCCAGGTGGGAAATCACTTGGGGAAGATCCAAAAGAGGATGGACTCATGCATTGTGTCTTGGCAGTGTTCATCACTTTTGTCTCTCTTGGTTCAAGATGAACAACAAAGAAAAAGAGAGAGAAACAACATGGCTCTGTTTTTCCAGACAGCCAACTAAAGACTTTTCTCACCCAGCTTCTGTTGCCATCTCTGACTGGAGAATCCCCTGCTAACAAACTGGCAGCATACCCTGTGTTTAAGTGCAGTTGCCCCAGCATGCCCTTTACAGCCCAGCAGAACTCCAGAGAAAAATAAACTAAAGCTTTTGGAGACCCAGAATTTAAACTGAACAAATCAGAAACATCTACTCAACCCTGGGTACATAAAAGTGTGTTTTGAACTATCCCACCTTGATTCACGACCTGGGCTTGGAGGAACTATACGCATACTTTATTTGTCTGTCTATGTCCATCAAACTGTCTTCAACCCCTCTCTCTTCTGAATCACAGGTATCTTTTGGGTGGTTCTTCAACCAGTTGCTCTTTGCTCCTGGGGCCTCCTTGAGCCACCTACACATATCCTGTCTGCCAGCAGGTGCATTAAGAGGGAGTGTCTCTTGAGCTTAGGCCTCTTCTACAATGCAGTACAAAACTTTGAGGAGGAAAGTACCATCAGCTCCAAAACAGCAAGATCTGTCAACATAGCAATTAAGCTGTCAAGATTTTTATGTGAATCTCAGTTCATGCTTTCATTAACCCTTCCCTTGTCTTCCTTTATGCTTCTTGTTTGCTGGACTGTTTTTGTAAGAATTATGACTCATTGCATTTAATCACTGAAAGGATTAAAAAAAAACCCTTTATTTTCCCATCTTGTTACTTTCCAGTCTATTCTGCACATTGCAACAGAGAGTTCATACTACTGTATTTGTTTGTTTAGCAAATGCAGCAACATCACACTTTGTCGTGTTTGGTTTTTAGGTCATAATAATCTGGCTACCAAAGCTGATATTCTGTTAATCAGAGTTGTATATTTAAAGATTATTCTTTGATAAGGGAAGGCAGCCATTAACATATCTTTGTTTTGTTTTTTAACTAATTTTTTGAGAAGAATGAGTGAAATTTTCGAGAAATGAGAAGGAGCCTCTGCAGATGTAATCAGAATAATCCCAATTATTTGCCAGATGGTTGAACGTAAGGCATCCAGGCATTCTGAAAATAGTTCTAAAAACTGAATACATAAGAGTAGACGATTAGCTCTACAGTACTTAGAATGTATGAAGGTGCTTCTGCTGGAGGACTCTGTGCTCTTCGCATTTAATATATGTGCCTGGAGGAAGGAGGCCTGCACAGAACTTTCATCTTTTTCCATATTGTATAGAAAACTTCACTTGCAGCATTAAAAATATAGCAGGTGCTCTGGGTTAAGGTACTTGTGCTAAATGTACAAACTCCTCAGCAATATCTGCATCGTATGTACAATGCTGGCTCATGTGTGTTTAATTTAACCATTTTAAAAGTGCAATAATAACAGTCATATTTTACAGAGGAAGTCTTCTGTTTGAAAGTTTGCCCAGTCCAAGTCCAGTTTAAAGTTAACGAATCCTATAAAGGGAGAGGAATAAACATGAATGTATCTATCTTTATTTAGCAATTGAATACTCATCTAGTCGCAATGTTTTATACTCAGCAGTGATGTCATTTATTTCTATTTAAATGAATTATATAATACGATAATTATGGTCTATAGAGTATGTATAGAACTGTCTTTACCATATAATATAGTGCTTGTTTATACATTTACAATTCTATGTATAAAATAACATATGCAAATATAAACCCTATAAAACATTAGAACTGTGTGGGAAAATACTGTATCACTTAATTTAGTGGAGAGAGGAAAAAAACAGGAACAAGAGTTAATGTGAAAGCCAAAGTGAGAGTGGTACCTCTAACAAACTATACATAGCACAAGGACTCCAGTAGCAAAATTATTATGGAGAAACCAGTTTGGGAAGACAATATGGAGCAGGAACATGGGCAGGGGAAGGATTTGAATGACTGAAATTTTTTTGTCTCCTGTTATTTCTTATTCCAAAATAGGACTGACCAGCCTCATCTCACCTTTCCAGAAATTTTTCACCTGTGGAGTCCCATGCATATGTTCTGGAGACCCACTTTTGAGCATCTGGTTGAGCATTTGATCTTCCCAAATCTCATACATCAAGAAGGAGCTTTGATGTTTAGTTTTAATTAAACTCATCTATATGTAGATTTAAAATTAGCCTACGAGGCTAATCACCATTTTGTATGTCATAAGATCAGCCCAGATGATTTCTATTCTTTTTCCTGATATCTCTATATTTTATGAAATAAGGGGCTTTTTTTAGGGGATAGGAGGTATTTCCAGACAGAGTTATGTTAGTGTTTACATTACAGCTATAGCTTCAAATTATGTTCATTCTGAAATATTAGATTTTGTATTGAATGCATTGCAAATTCAGGCTAGTTCAACATGTAAGATTTAACTTAAGTTCCAGGCAGCTTAAACTGGGACAGTGAAATTGTTGTCTCTAGATGGACCATCTGATTAGCAGAACAGATGAGTTATTTCAGAAAGAAAAATGAGGAAGATTATTTTTATCAGTTCTCCTTTCCCTTTTCAGCCCTTTGTGTCTTTCTGCAAAATCTGTTCTGAAAGATTAGGGGCCACTTGGAACAGTATGGAGAATGGCTGCAGGAAGAGGGAAAGTTTATTTATTGGATTTTTAACTATCTTTGTTCAATTGAAGGCAAAATATATTTTCCCCACCCTGTGAGATAGGTTGGGCTGAGAGAGAGTGATTGGCCCAAAGCCATCCATCCAGCTTCCATGCCTAAGGGAGAACTAGAACTCATAGTCTCCTGGTTTCTAGTCCAGCATCTTAACCACTACATCAAACTTTCTTTCCTCACAGGGTCCTTCCTAGCTGCCTCATAAGGATTTAGGGGTAATTAAACCCATGTGGGAAAGGCATTATTCATAAGACTGTAAGAAAATTCTGGCTGAATCAGAAGGTGCATTTAACTTAGCATGCTTCTCCAACATTGGACAACAAAAAGCCTCTGAGATACTGAGATAACAGAAAGACAAGATCCCATATTTTATTCCCCACTGCCACTCATGCATAGATGGTTCATTTCTGAACACAGATATTTCATTTAATTGACATGACTACTACCCAGTCAGTTGCCAGGTTTGATTACACATCATTGGCTGTAATGCTTTTTCTTAATGTCACTCCCTGGAGCACAATATAGCAAAAAACAGACTTCTTAATAAGTTGCTTTGGTTCTGAGATGAAGGTGATGCTGTCAGACTGCGGGCAGCTCATGATGAATGAAGAAGTCTACATTCAAGCCTTAAAATAATTAACTATAAATAATGTAAAAAATATCTTATGTTTCAATCTGAAGATAGATAGAGATAGAGATAGATGGATGATAGATAGACAGACAGACAGACAGAATTGATTTGATTTGATTTGATTTACATTCTGCCTTTTGTACAGGTTGAGTTGTCTCAGGTTGTATTGGCTGAGAGTCCTAAAGTCACTCAGTGTGCTTCTGTGGCTGAGGATGCACTACAGCCTAGATCTACCTAGTGCCAAGCACCTCAACCACAACAGTGTGCTAGCTGTGAAGGTTCTCAAGTGCACTACAAACAGCATATTGTAAATAGCAAAGTCCAGAATTCATAGCTACAGAGACATAATTCACAGACCTTTGATCCCCTGGTCAATGGATGGAGCCAGAATTTATTCCCTTTATCTTTTTTAGTATATGAGGTGTGAAAGGAGCAGAAGATACACATGGTGTTTCCATCTCTGCAGTCCTGTAGGAACTGGAGGTTCTAACTCCCTACATCTCTTCCTTTGCTGACCAATCAAGAAGCCATGCTAGTCTTTCTCTTCCCATAATGCTCTTTTAGTGAGGCACTGAATCAGCCTCCAAGTATTATCAGCCACAGTCATGAACTTGATAAAATATGGAGGCCATTATATCCAAAATGTAATGTAAGAAAGGAATGGTGGTTTGCACATTAAAAAAAAAAGTGAGGTCATAGTGGTCACTTTTCCACCATGATATACCTGCCTGGTTCTCCCCAGATACATCTAGAACTCTCAGTTGATGGGATTATCATAATGCAATGAAGTACAATGAAATAAATATCTTCGTATATACTGTTTCTGGATGAACACCATGCATGCACAATAGGCAAGATCATGCATGTGTAAGTTTCAACCTCCACCTAGTAATAGGAATTCTCTGGGCAGATCACAACTTTCCTTAAATAAATTTCCAAAAAAAAAATTAAAAAGAGAAAAACAATAATATAATAATATGCAGGTAATATACAGCGCCCCCCGCCCTTAAAAATCCACTATTAAAGTGTACAGCAGGCATTTCATGATGAATCTATAAAAATGCCTGGGAGAAGAAGAATGTCTTTTCCAGGTACTCAAAAAGCATTAATGTCCGGATTAGGTGTGCCTGACATTCCACAAGTGAGAAAAATGCTTCCCTTGTTTCTACCTGCTTCTTTTTACATGGTAGGACATCTGGAGGAGGCTTCCAAAGATAATGAAAGGACTAAGCATAGAGCAGCCCACAGGTACACACAAAAGATTAAACCAAAACCCAACAAACCACATTATTCTATGGCATGGTATTGATTTATTTCATTCTTAAGTTATTCATCAACCTCAGTTCTTTGGCCCAAGTATGCATATTTTATATATAAGTACATTTTAATGTCTCTGCTAAAAATAATGTAAGTATAAAATAGATTTATGAAAAACACAGCAGCATTATTCAATACAAATAGAAACAATAATATTGATTGATTACGTGCCACCAATGAGTGTCAACTCTTAGGGACTATATAGATAGGCCTCCTCCAGGATGATCTGGTCCTTCAAATCTTCCAATAGTGCACCCATTACTGCTGCAATTGAGTCCATCCACTTTGTTGTTGGTCATCCTCTTTTTCTCTTTTCTTCCCTCCTTTCCCAGAATTGTGGACTTCTCAAGAGAGCTAGATCTTTGGATATTGTGTCCAAAATATGATCATTTCAACCTTATCATTTGTGCCTCAAGTGATGTTGGTTTGCTTTGGTTCTGTTTATATTTAATCATAGTGCCATTTTTTTCATTGTGCTCCTCAACTTTCATCACTAGAACTCGCAGATCATTTTCAGTTATCAGAGCAGTGTCAGCAGTACAGAGCAGGCTACTGATGGTTTTCCTGAAAGTTTAAAACCATGCACATCTTCTTCTAATCCAACCTCCCTCAATATATATTCAGCATATAAACAATAAAAATACCGAAACTCAAAACAAGAGATAACATCTCAGTTCATTTATTTAGCTTTGGGAAGGCTTTATTTACAAAACTTCTCTGTACTTCCACCTGCCCTACAGAACAGAGTTTCCCTGAAGCCTATAACGCCCTGACTCTTTTAGGTTTTATACAGTTGAAAAAAACTGTTTTTCTTTTCAGCAGGATCAGGGTAGATCTCCTCCTGATGCTGCATCTGGATTGATGGCAATATGCTTGTACTAATTATCCTCCCTGGAGTGTGGTATGTACAGGTGAAACTCGAAAAATCAGAATATCGTGCAAATGTTCATTTATGTCAGTATGGCAACTCAAAAGGTGAAACCAATATATGAGGTAGACGCATTACATGCAAAGCGAGATATGTCAAGCCTTACTTTGGTATAATTGTGATGATTATGGCATACAGCTTATGAAAACCCCAAATTCACAATCTCAGAAAATTAGAATATTACATGACATCAATAACACAAGGATTGGAAATAGAACAATATCGGACCTCTGCAAAGTAGAAGCATGCATATGTACTCAGTACTTGGTTTGGGCCCCTTTTGCAGCAATGACTGCCGCAATGCGGCGTGGCATGGATGCTATCAGCCTGTGGCACTGCTGAGGTGTTATGGAAGACCAGGATGCTTCAATAGCGGCCTTCAGCTCCACTGCATTGTTCGGTCTCATGTCCCTCATCTTTCTGTTGGCAATGCCCCATAGATTCTCTATGGGGTTCAGGTCAGGCAAGTTTGCTGGCCAACCAAGCACAGTAATCCCATGGTCATTGAACCAGGTTTTGGTACTTTTGGCAGTGTGGGCAGGTGCCAAGTCCTGCTGGAAAATGAAGTCAGCATCCCCATAAAGCTCGTCTGCGGAAGGAAGCATGAAGTGCTCCAAAATCTCCTGGTAGACGGCTGCGTTGACCCTGGACTTAATGAAGCACAGTGGATCAACACCAGCAGATGACATGGCTCCCCAAATCAACACAGACTGTGGAAACTTCACACTGGACTTCAAGCATCGTGCATTGTGTGCCTCTCCATTCTTCCTCCAGACTCTGGGTCCTTGGTTCCCAAATGAGATGCAAAAGTTGCTCTCATCAGAAAAGAGGACTTTGGACCACTGGGCAACAGACCAGTTCTTTTTTTCTCTAGCCCAGGTAAGATGCTTCTGACATTGTTTGTTGTTCAGGAGCGGCTTGACAAGAGGAATACGACATTTGAAGCCCATGTCCAGGATCCGTCTGTGTGTGGTGGCTCTTGATGCACTAACTCCAGCCTCAGTCCACTCCTTGTGAAAGTCCCCAACACTTTTGAATGGCCTTTTCCTGACAATCCTCTCCAGGCTGCGGTCATCCCTGCTGCTTGTGCACCTTTTTCTACCACACTTTTCCCTTCCACATAACCTTCTATTGATGTGCTTTGATACAGCACTTTGGGAACATCCAACTTCTTTTGCAATTACCTTTTGGGGCTTTCCCTCCTTATGGAGGGTGTCAGTGATGGTTTTCTGCACAACTGTCAGGTCAGCAGTCTTTCCCATGCTTGTGATTCCTACTGAACCAGCCTGAGAGACCATTGAAAGGCTCAGGAACCCTTTGCAGGTGTTATGGATTCATTAGCTGATTAGAGGGGGACACTTTGAGCCTAGAATATTGAACCTTTTCACACTATTCTAATTTTCTGAGATTGTGAATTTGGGGTTTTCATAAGCTGTACGCCATAATCATCACAAGTATACCAAAGTAAGGCTTGACATATCTCGCTTTGCATGTAATGCATCTATCTCATATATTGGTTTCACCTTTTGAGTTGCCATACTGACATAAATGAACATTTGCACGATTTTTTTCGAGTTTCACCTGTATTTTTGTTCTTTTTAATTTTTTATTATTATTGTTATTTGCACAGTTGGCCAGATGTTTAGACTGGATTTGGCATTTTTATCCACTTATTGAGTCCTTCCCAAGAACCTGGGATAAGCAGATGTTAATTGTCTGATGGTGTTGAAGGTATCGTCGCAGGATATAAGCTGTTCCAAGTAAAGCTGCCTTTTGCAATTGACTGATGGTGATTTTGTCAATGCCAATGGTGTTCAAGTGGTGCTCCAGATGTTTTGGGACTGCACCTAAGGCACCTATAACTATTGGTACTATCTTTGCTTAATTTTGCCATTGTCATTCTACTTCTATTTGTAGGTCTTTATATTTTGTGATTTTCTCCAGTTCTTTCTCTTCTATTCTGTTGTCTCCAGCTATTGCAATGTCCACTATCCAGACGTTTTTGTCTTTTTTATCAACAATTGTTAAGTCTGGGGTGTTGTGTGGCAGGTGCTTGTCTGTTTGAATTCTAAGGTCCCAGAGCAATTTAGCTTCTTCATTTTCTATTTGTCTGTTTGTGGTCCCACCAGTTCTTGCTTGCAGGCAAATGGTATTTCTTGCAGATATTCCAATGAACCATTGTTGCTACTTTGTCATGCTGTTGTTTGTAGTCAGTCTGTGTGATCTTCTTGCATCAGATAACTAGGTGGTCCACTGTTTCTTCAGCTTCTTTGCAGGTGGAATTTGCTGTCTGTTGCTGTCTTCTCAATTCTGGTTTTATATGCATTTGTTCTTAAGGCTTGGTCTTGTGCAGCCAGAATTAGCCCCTTTGTCTCGTTCTTCAACTTTCCTGCTCTTAGCCATTGCCAGGTCTTGTTGTTAGCTGCTTTGCCTGCTAGTTCTTTTGTGTAGTGGCCATGTAATATTTTGCCTTACCATGTCTCTTTTCTATTCTTCATTTGGTCTTTCTTATAGGCCAGTTTTTTCTCTTCAGTGTTCAGTAAGCCTTCAGGTTGTACTAGCTTCAGTGCATCTTCTTCACTGTCCTTCAGATATTCTTCTAATGCCCTTTTTATTTCTTCTACTGTCTAGTATACTTGCAACATTCCATGCCCACCTATGGTCCTTTATAAGTACAGTCTGTCAACATTGCTGTGTGAATGTAGGGCATGATTCATTGTCATTATTTTTCTGGCCTTCCTATCCAGGACTTCTAGTTCTGCTTGAGTCCAGTCCACTATTCCATCTGTGTATCTAATGACTGGAATGCCCAAGTGTTAATTGTCTTGATGGTATTTCCATCACTGAGTTTGGACTTTAAGATCTTCTTTACTCTCCTGATGTATTCACTACTAACCTTCTTCTTGACTTCAATGTGCTTGATGTTGTCGGCTTGAAGGATGCCCAGATATTGTAGTGATCTTCTTCATCCAGATTCTTGATGTTATTTCCATAGGGCATCTTGATTCCTTCAGTTTTCACTATTTTTCCCCTATTGACGGTAAGGGTGGCACATTTTTCCAGTCCAAACTCCATTGCAATATCTTGGCTGTATATATGGACAGTGTTGAGCAGTGATTCTATTTCAGATGGTGTTTTTCCACACAGCTTCAGATGTCCATGTAAAGGAGGTGGGATAGCCTGGTAGATGTTTTTGATGTTTGATAGCCATGGCTGACTTGTTCAGTATTGTTGGAATACTGACAGAGGAATAAATGCAATGACAAACAGTAGTGGTGATAGTGAGTCTCCTTGAAAGATTCCTCTCTTGATAGTAACCTGTCCCATTCTATCACCATTGACCAGCAACTGTGTCTTCCATTGTGCCATTGATCTTTGCACAAAGCTTCTGATGTTTCTACTGACTCCTGTTATTTCTAGGCACTTGATTATCTAGTCATGTGGCAGGGAGTTGAATACCTTGTTATAATCTATCCAAACTACATCCCAGTTGGTCTTCCTTCTCTTGCAGTTTTCCAAAATCATCTTGTCAGTTAGGAGCTGATCTTTTGTTCTGCTGCTGTTTGAGTGGTTTGCTTTCTGCTCAGATGGAAATGCTTGTTTTCAACTAGATGATGTTGGACTGTATCAGCTACCACACCAGTTAGCAATTTGAAAGTTGTTGGTAAGCAATTGGCCTGTAGTTGCCTGGTGCTGCCCCTTTTGTTGGATCTTACCTTATCTTATCAGGTAGGTTTTGCCAGATGTTAACCAATCTTCAATTTCACCTCCCTGCAGTATGTTGTTAAACTGCTTGGGAATGAGTGGGTGCAGATCAGTCAGATGTTTCAACCAAAAACCATGCAGTTCATCTTCACCTGGTGCTGACCAGTTCTTGATATTCCTTGCCCTTTTCTCCACCATTTCTGCTGTTATTACAAGTTCTTTCATTTCAGCATCTTTTTTATTCTTATCCACCTACTTTACCCAAGCCACATTCTTGTTGTATTTCTTTGGGTTGTCCCATAGCTGCACCCAGAACTGCACTGTTTTTCCTTTGTCAGTTGTTGACTGGTTCATTGCAGTCTCTCCATTGATGGATTGGTAGAAACGTTTCTAATTCAACTGAAATTGGAGAGTCTGCCTATAGTGTACAATTTGAGCTTCATATCTGCTGATCTTTTTGCTATGGCTGTTATTTACTGCTTTATTATTTCCAGTGCTTCTTTAATCTTCCTTATTGCTAGGTGATATTTCTTGATTAGGTATTCTTTGGTCTTCTTCTTCAGCTTTTTTTCCTTTCATCTTTCTAGCTTTCTTGCATCTGATCTTAGCATGCTGATCTTATTTTCCAACTTGATCTTCCATTTTGTTATCATTGTTATGGTTGGTTGCACAGTCAGCCAGATGTTTAGGCTGGATTTGGCATTTTTATCCACCTATCGAGTCCTTCCCAATTACTATTATTATTATCATTGCTGTTTTTAACACTAACATGTGAGCTGCCTAGAGTTACTTTGGTGACTGAGGTAGCAAACACACTGATAAATAAATAAATAAATAAATAAATAAGGATCTTTTTTTCTTTTACTGCTACAGTCAAGCACAGTAGGAGCTATTGCATGTCAATACACAGAGTGAATCCTAAATGTTGGAGACCCAGATAGTTTCTAGGAAAACTGAATGGCATTTTGAGAAAGAATTTGCTGTTCACAGCACCTGCACTTATTTCTTTTTGTTCCAAGGTCTCTTCTGGTTTGTAAGCTAAGAGTAATGCAAAACCTTTCAGACTATTAAATTAACAGTAATCTGTTCCAGGATAACCATTAAGTTAGGATGACAAATCAAAGTTCTTAGCCATCAAACAAAACTACAACACCCAGGAGCCTTAGGAGGAACCGTGATACATAAATTAATACAATTGATGGTTTAGATATATCCAAGGTAAATCTAAACTTCCAGTGCTGAAATCTTAGGAACACCTGCTGGAGCCAAACCAATTCCCCAAATAAGGAAAACAGTAGTCTCTTAGGCTGCAAATATTTCATTTATTTTTCTTTATTAGATTTATATCCTGCCTCTCATTTATGGAAAAAATGCTAGTTCGGGCTCCAGCATCAAGAGAAATGAATTGTCCAGAGCTTCCCATCCCACAATCCTGATTTATAAAGTACTTGGGGAGCATGAGAGGCCATGGGAGAAATGTCTGTAGGAGCTTAATCCCATTTTCCTAGAACATCTCCCATAGTCCGCAGATGAGAAACTACATGTCTGGATACACCCACAGAGTCCACAACCCCCAGATTTTCCCCCTACGCTTTGTACCCTGGGAATAGTTGTGGTTTTCCCAGTAATACTCACTTCATTGTTAAAGAAAAAAAAAAGATTTCCCTGTTCCATAATCTCCTGCGCCAGATCTTTCAGAAGGTAATTGCAGAATCCTCATAAAGCCTTCAGAACAATTTACTGAAACCACTAATGTGCAGCCATTGAAGGCATGTTTATTCTAGCACACAATCTTGCAGTGACTGAACAATAAGGGAAATGTGGCCAATCTTCATCAAGCCCATTGCTCTGAGGAAACATCAATGATCTCCTGGGATATATGAATGAAAGAACACAAGGGCTAGCAGTTAACACTCTGGCCATTCACGGCCAGCTCTAGTTTTGATAGAAGGCTGGGCAAAAGCCATCTAATCAGCCCCTTCTCCTGTTGGTAGGAAAGAAACAGCAGCAGCAGCAACAGACCCAAAAGACTCAGATAACTGGGTGTAGTCATTAATTTAATTTCATGGTGGCTAGACCCAGCTCCTTAAAGCTGTTCAGTGATGGAGTAGAATATAAATACTGAAGGAGTGGGGCGGACAGATGTCAAAAAGTAGTGCCAAGACATCAGGGCCTTGGCAGCTGTCTAAGGATGAAAAGTGCTAAGGCCAAATCTACTAGCACCCACCTAACTAGTTTTCTCCAGAATTTCAATGCAGTTATGATCTCATCACAGATTTGGGTTGCTTTTGTTTTTCACCAAGAAACAAAGAAAAAAATTGGCATGGCTTTTCACCCATAGATACAGAGCCAACTGAAACAAAAAATATTTTTATGTATCTGTGACTGGAGATGACCTGCTCCACATTTTAAACAGTTCTTACTCTTCCAACCCAATGGACTGTTGGAAAGAAATGATGTAAAGAGTGTTGGGGCTCTGTCTGTCTGTCCGTCACAACGATACAATCTGAAATTTGAACAGAACAGGGCCAAATTTGGTTGGGGACAGAAACTGGCAAAGGAAAGATCAAGTGTGAAAATGGACTGGATCTGCCTGGGGACTGCAGAGGAAAAGAACCAGAAAAAGTCCTTCAAGTATTATTTACAGGAGATGCAGCTGGGCAACTGTTCAGAAACTTGTCAGTCTCTCCATTCTAAGTCTTCCTCCTGCATCCTCCCTGTCAGGTGACCCAGAGCAGAGCTCTGATTAAAGGGTTGCTCTGCATGTTTTCTCTGACTTGTTTAAATGTGTAACGCTATTAAATTTGTCTTCCACAACTTTATACCTTCTAAAGTAAAGACTCTTTCAAACTCAGCTTGACTTTCTTTGCCTTTCTTCCAGATTTCTTTTTCAACTTCCTAATCTAAAGTAGAGTCCTGGGATTTCCTGCTTGTCTCCCATCCAAGCTGTAATAAAATTGTAATCCAAATAGTATGAAGGATACCTACACTAAATTATAGAACAATTCTGATTCAATAAATCAGTTTCTTTTTAAATGTATACTCTTGATTGCATAATATTGTATTAAGTGTGACCAAGGAAGAAATTAATCAATTTTCATATAATATAACTCTTCCTAAAATTACTTATACTAAAGCTGCCTATTGAGTTCATCTTTATCTCTTCAAGAAATAACAGATTAATTAAATATTTGAAAATGGGAAAAACTGCTTTGTTACTTGACTGTTATAAGATCTACACTGATTTATTTGCCGCAGTGCTATTAGAGGTTATAATGCTACTATATATATATATATAACTTCCTCTTGTGAGCCTTATATTACTGGGTTTCTGAGGACTAATAAAGTTCCTGCTGACCTGGTAAGCTATTGTCAATTTTCCTTGTTAAATACTGATACAAAAATATTGATAGTGATCCTGGGTACATAGATTACAAATTATATTATCTTTGATTATCCATCCTGCACAATCTGTTTTTATAAAAGGACACTGAGCATCTGATAATATGCAATTATTAATTGATATTCTATATATACCTTCAGGAAAATGAGATCAGCAATGGTGGTAAGGAAAAGGACTCTGATACACTGCAGAGGAAATTTTTGAAAAGAGTTTTCCCTAAATATGAATTTCCCCATTTTATTAATTGGATCAGTATGCAGCATTCTACCCTTTGGCTAAGTTATTACAAATTGAATTATCTCTTCATCTATTAAGCTGTTTGTGGAACTCATCATGGATGTCTTTTACATCCTCTTATTTTTAATTTGAAACACTGCCTTCCTTTGTTTAGACCAGTGTTTCTCAAACTTGGGAACTTTAAGATGTGTGGATTTCAACTCCCAGAATTCCTCAGCCAGCCATGCTGGTTGGGGAATTCTGGGAGTTGAAGTCCACATATCTTAAAGTTCCCAAGGTTGAGAAACACTGGCTTAGACAAACAGATGAAATTTTCACACAACAGCTACTGGAGCTGAACAAACTGATTTTATATGCCAGTGATGTATTATGTATTATTGATACTTATATATTTTCTATACAAAAATTATGGACATTATGCAACAGTTTAGTAATTTATCAGGTTATTGAGTTAATTGGGGTCTCATTTACATTCAATAGGCTCTAATGTTTCAATGAAAATTTATAATAATTGAAGCTTCAAATGCTATTTTTAAATATTTGGGAACAATTATTTCAAGGAAACTTCCATTTGTAGATGTTAATATATCAAATCTCAGGTAAAATTGACACAAGTTTTATTGAGTTTATAGGGGAAGAGAAATGTAAAAATGAATCTTACTTAAAGATTGATTTATTCAGAAGTACATTGTTATTTTAAGCAGACTGGTAAGATAGTCTAGGAAGGACACCCGCCCCCCATATTTTATCTAAATCATGGCTATCATATTATGATGGGTTTTTAATTTCTAGACTATCATCTTTATTGTCATATATTTTCTATTTCTCTATGGAACACAAGTAATCTGGTTAAAAAAAACAAATCACTGAGAACAAATTAGAAAGTTATCATGTGGCTTGTATAACATTATGACAGAAACTTAGCTCCATTTTTAATCATAGCTTTATTATATTATCTATTGAGCTTTTGACTATGTGAAGAATTATGGATTTATTTTTTTTTTTACTTTTCAATGCTGAAAAGCCAGTATGACCCCAGATTTACAATCCTGGATCATAGATATGTGTTTGCTTTCTACTTATGAATTGGGTGTCTATTGATGTAATAAAAAGAGTGATGAATATTATTCTGTCTGGTCAGGTTTAATATTGTGTTTACAATTTAGGCTGAATGATTTTCTATATGTGACATAATATGCTTCTGTTATTTCCTGTTTTCCTTCATCATCATCTTCATCTTTGTTTTTTTTTCTTTTTTCTCCTTTTTCCTTCTTCCTCTTTCCTTCTTTCCTCTTTCCTTTTTTCTAATATTAAAACTATAAACATAATAGTTAAACAAGATCCTGCTAACCTCCCAAGATGCAAGAAGGTTGGTCACCTGCCAAGAGAAGTGTTCCAACCCAATTTTCTCTCTGACCATGTAGTTATAAAAATGGCTGCATCTTTGTTTCTGCTTCCTGTGAGGCGGAAGCACCTCTGTGCATCATAACAAGGGAGGGGCTGGTCTGTATTCTTTCTGTACTCAGAGCTATGGAGAACAACCATTCCTGAATAAATCCTATAATCTAATACCAGTAATGTCTAATAGTGCCTCTATATTCAGTCCCTAAGGCCATCTCAGGACAGGCTTAAAATTGCAGGCATCTAATCTAATCTACAGTAATCTAATCTAATCTTATAATTTTTCATCTTTCTTGCTTTTCCCCCGCCCTCTGTTTGTTTCTGTTTTTGGTCTGGCAACATCTTGTCTGATTAAGAGTTTTGTGTTAATTTCATTGTTCATAATAAAAAGTAACCTCCAGCTGTGGTTTTTGAATAGTGAATTCTATAGTCTAGCAGCTGCCATGAGAGGGTTCACTCCTTTATCCCAGCTTTCCATCTCTAAAAGCGGGAGATACTATATATCTGGGCTTCTCCTGATCAGGACAATATTAATCAGTAGCTTTCAAACTCAGTCAGGGAAGGCTCTTGAAGAGATAGAAGACAGCTATAGGATTCAGTCTTTCCTACGGCAACAGCTAGGGTATGGAATTCAGCTGTCATAAGAAATCCTGCAGCATCTTCCTCATTTTGCTTTTAGCTAGCAAACCCAAACATCCTAGTTTTAGAATTTTTGTTATTAATTTGTTTCTGGTGTTGCTTATGCTGCTATTTTGATCATCGTAGTCTAAGCTGTAATTTTGTATATCATAAAGGCTTTGATGATAGGCCACTAGAGATACTCAGCCATAACTTTATGGTTTCTCCTCCAGTAAGAGCAGAAGACCAGAAGGGAATTCATGACACCATTCAGATATCTTATTAAGTAAGTTCAATACCACCTAAGTCATTACAATCTGGTGACCTCAGGTTGGGACTTCAGCTCCCAGGATACCCAGCCAGCATGGCTTCCATCCATATTCTCCTGCTAAATCAAGTTTTGATTTATGTTTTGTTACAGTTTTATATGCTGTGAGGTTTTTATATGTTTTGTTAATCATTCTGATAGTCTCTTTGGGTGCAGATAAAGTTGGTTATAAATTGATATATCAATGCTTAAAATAAATTAGCATGACAGGCCATTCAAATGAGCAGCAAGACAAGATGAACTATATATATATTGAAAAATGAAGCCATCATGTTCAGGGATAACGCCAGCCCATGGAACCACCAAGGAGCCACTGCTGTGTTCTTGGCTCTACTGCAGCTGCTGTTGTGATTGCTTTCACTTTATCTGCTCACTCCAGACAACCAAACAGTAAGAAGAGTACGAAATAGCTCTATATTAAATCTCATCCTTTTCCCCTGGAGTTAGTGCAGATGTGCTCATAGAAAAAGGCAAGTAAAAGGGGATCTGCAATACACAGAGAAAGAGGGGGAGGCCTTTAAGCACAGCAGATCCTCTTACTGTCATATTAAGCATTCACTTCTGAGTTTCTTCACATCTCCTCCTTTTCTTAATTCTCTTTTTCTTGACCTATCCAGGCCAGCCAAATTAATATTGGCATCCAAAGCATAAGATTCACTTGGAGGTACTGATCTGCAAAACACAACAATGATTTTCTTGCCAGTCCTTCACAGAAACTCAGGAGGAAGTCTCAGGAAATTTCAGTTCCTTTCCCCCCCCCCCCCCCCCCCCCGCCTTTGTACAGTCCCTTGTACATTGCCTGCTCCTAGCTTGCTACATACAGATAGTTTCCTTTGAAACTCATCACACCTTACACTTTTTCAGTTATGCTAAGCAGTTTATTGCATCCAAGAAATGGAAGCTAGATGAAATTATCCAGACATTTGGGGGAAACTTACACATTGCCCAAAGGGGAGCATGTGGTAAATACTGATAGGAACAACTTCCAGATCCCTATTTTTCTATTTTAGAGTTCTTGATTTTAAACAGAGAACATCTTCAGATAGAGCTCTGGAAATATACTTGGCCATACCAGCCATATTTGGGTAAGGTGGCCAAATACAGAAGAGGGCAGGGGTCCATTTCTTGTGCAAGCTATAGGTACTAAAATTCCCATTTCTATTAAAGATACAGAAGCTGGTCTTTCTGAGTACCAGGCCACTCGATATACCATCATAGCCTGTGGCAGCACCTGTCTGGGCTTGGCTGATGCCAAAATTGTAAAGGTACTAATCAGGTCCAAGTACTATTTGCCCCTGATTAGTCCTTGGCCATCAGGAAATCCCAGGACTGTAGGATAGTTTAAAAAACAACAACAGTATCCTGGAAGAAGCCAATAGCAAACCAGTTTCCAACTTTTGCCAAGAAAACTACATGGACTTTTTCATGTATATAGAACCATACTTTGGATAAGCTCCCCTAGCTGAACTTGGCTAATCTTAGAAAATCAAGCAAGGCTGGACCATTAGGAGATGCCAGGGCTGTGATTTAGATTGGAAAGGTGGAAAAAATCCAGAAGGAATGGCCAACCACTTCCACATTGTTGACAAGAAAATAACACAGAGCCAAAGACACTAGGAGCTAAGCTTGCCTTGAATACTGAACTACCCCCAATGTGTGAGACCTTCCTTTGCCATTTGGAGCCAGATGTCTTGGGTCTGGGCTACTCCTTGTCATTTGTATATTGTTAATCTTATTACTGCAAACAGATGGTAAGCTGCTCAGAATCTCCTGACTGGAGCAGCCTATAAATTTGAGTAAGTAAGTAAATAAATAAGGGCAAAGCAGAAGAGGTTAAGAAAAGAGAACAGGTATCTCTTCCCCCCATGAGCCCAGCGAACTTTTCAGCTTGCCCAATGGCAAAGCTCCCTTCAGCCATGTATCATTGTATTTCTAATGAGTTAAATGATTGTTTTAAGGCTGGATTTATTACATTTTGTGGATCTATATACAGGTTCTACATAGATTTTTTTTTTTAACCAGCTCCAACTCAGAGACACACGGGATCCCTATGTTTGTGGCTTCCGGAACTAGCATGAATATATAGGCTTGCATGGTGCTTGGGTTTACAAATGTATTGCCTCCACTCCATAAAGTTCCACTCCACTTGTTATTAGTGGCGGGCCCAAGTAAAGATTGTTTTATGTGTGCCAAGGGTGGACTCAGATGGAAACAACAAACACTTGAAGCTGCAAGACAAGTTATTCAAGTGGCTTGTGGGAAGGTATTTGGGCTTTTCCCTGTTCCTCTTCCTCATCGTTGTTCTTGACTGCATGCAACTTCAGTGGTACTTCTTTGATTCTAAACTTAGCTTGGCTGTTCCCAATTTGGCGCTTTCCAGATCTTGTGGACTATGATCCCAGTTTTGTTTTGGCCAAGATGGGGGTTATAATTCAATAGATCTGGAGTTCTCAGGTAGAGGAAGAATGGTCCAGCTAATTCTATATTAAATCACTTGCCAGTGGGATCTTAAATGGGGCAATTCCTTAAACCTAGAAAGGAACCGACTTCCCGAAAAAAAATTATTGTAAATAAAGAGGCTGCTGGAGGCAGATGTCATGTTTTGCAGTATGTCAGCTTCCCATTTCCTTATTTTTTAATTAAAAGGATTAAACCAAAAAATAAAGGGAGGGGTTAGTGAAAAATCTGATAGACACCAAGAGAAATCAATAACTCCCCCTGCATTACCTTAACAAAATAATTAAGAAATAGAGCATGAGTTGCAATGACCAATCTAGCTGTAATATCTGCTAATAATAATGTGAAAAATATCTGAAACATCAACCACTCTTTCTTTTGTTCAACTTCAACTTTCTGATGAAAAAAGAAAAGCTGATTCCAAGAATTCTAAAACTGAGCCTCAAAAGTGACCTGTCCCTTTTGATTTGTTGTTTGCTGCTCTCATAACATCTTTATTATTTTTACAGTTATGTAGCCACATCACATTATCTATGAATAATGTCTTCAGGCTAATTGACTATCATAATTAAAAAAACACCAATCCAATCCAATCCAAACAGAACAGAACAGAACAGAACAAACCACAGTCTAGAACAAGTAAAGGGAAAGAGGACTCATTAGTTGTCAGCTTGGTTGTCTTTTCCTTTAAACTTAGTTTAAACACAGACAACCAGGGAAGCAATGGCCTAACTTAGCAAGCACCCAGCAGATCCTGAAGACCCTAGAATGAAGGGTGAAGCTGTATTGTATGGTCCTACTCTCTCATTGCCTATTGTCCCAAGAAGATGGATAAAAGATTGCTTGTAGATCTCTTTGGCTTCTAGACCATGGGACACTGGCCCCTAGGATTGAAGTGGAGTAGCCAAAGGATCTCCACTGCCCGTCTGAAGAGGTCAGGTGATTATAAGTGCAAGTTGGCTGAAAAGTCCATCTGTGGATTAGAATGAGGACAGGATCTCTCCATGGACATTTTAGTCTGCAGCAGGATCTGATTCGAGTGGTCTGCATGTATCCATCTTTTATTTATGTATTTATTAAGTAGATATCCTGCCTTTCTTCTGGGAGTACAAGGCAGTATGCATAGTATTATTTCATCCAATTTTATTCCCACAACTTTACCCCTATGGGGTAGGTTTGGCTAAAAAGAGCACGGCTGAGAGAAGATTTGAACCCTGAGCCTCTCCCATCCTAGGCCAACACCTTAAACTTTACACCAAATTGGCTTTCAAATCTCATACCTATGGCAGATTTTAGTGGTTAAATAAAGTTGTAATATTTTCTCCAACTTCAGTTGTTATTATGTGGAAAGAGGCAAGTGACAGGAGCTTTTTGACTCATTCATTCCATACATGTTTGGGATTCCTTCAGAATTTAAGGGAAATGGGTAATTGGAAGACCTATTGCATAACTGCAATTTGCAGTAATTTTCATCTAGATTCTGCGCACGAACCTTTGCCAGGGAATTATGAAGCTTCCCCAACGTTAAGGGGGATAGGATTGTGTGCCTTCAATTACCAGCATTTCATAAATATCTAAGGGGCACACCCAAATCAGATTACAACTGAGTCACATAAATTAAGAATACCCAATTCTAAACTAGCTTGCACCTTCAAGCAGGCACATTTTTAAACATGTCCCTTAAGGTTTACATATACCAAACCATTGGTAATACTTGGCTGTCACTGAGTACAAGAAGGTTGTGTAGAAAGTGTTCCCTGAGAATTGTACTGTCATGTAATAAAAAGAGTGTGCCTGAAACATATAATATTGGCCAGCTTAATAACAACAACAACAACAACAATTATCTATTAAATGGATATGCCGCCCAACTCCCAGTGACTGTGGGAATCGGGCAATATCCTTTTGCCACAAAGATGGTAGCAGAGCACATTTGAGAGTCATGTAGCAGAAAAATTGCATATTATATTGGGGCTGGGGTGAATCAGGTTCAAATCCAACCTTAACCATGGAACTCATTTGGTGACATGACACCATTCATCCTCTTCACAATCCAGTCTATCTTACATATCTATGGTAGGGATAAAATGAAGAAAGTTAACACTCCAATCAGGTACTCAGTGAATAAGTCCCATCGAACTCTGATTGGATTGTACTATAAATCTATTGCAATGAAAATTGTTCTCAACACGGTCAGCTTTGCTGAGAATTTGCCTCAATGCCACGAACAAAAGCTGTTTCAAACAGAGGAAGCAAAACAAATGTATAACATGAGGTGGAAATGTATGAAATACACAGAATAAATGGAGCCCTGCTTGCAAAGATGACTCAGAAAACTGCTTGTAGTAATAATAATAAAAACAGATTGTGGACAACTGTTCAGGTTTTTTAACAACACACTTGAAAATATTTTGAAAATTTGGGGATTTTTGTTTCCAAAAGTTTATAACAGGCTTAGAAACTTACTCTGTTGACGCCTTGAAAAAAACAGTGCTTCATTGCTCTGGAAAACCTTTACTCAGTCGGGTGCCACTTGGATATGCTGGACTTTGTTTTAGACACTGATAGTAGTTGGGGATTATGGGAGTTGAAGTCTACCACATTGAGATGGTGCCAGGCCTGGAATAGCTAGTCTATAGTGCCATCCTATGGTGAGCACATTCAGGAAAACATGTGAGTTAGACATTGCTGTTCTCCTTGGGTACTATTATTTCAAAATGAAGGGGAAAGATCACTAGCGCGTGTGTGTGCACACAAGCTTGCATTCATCCTTAACTTCAGGACAATAAAGTATAAAAAGCGAAATCCTCTCCTTGCCAAATGATTTTTGGGAGACCTTTTTTTGGCAATGAGATGTAGTAGTTGTGCAACCCCTATTCCCATTAGAGACTCTGAGGGCTGTAAGATATACAGTATGAGCATTTAGGCATTATAAAGCTCAGCCATAAAATTTAAGTTCAATTGCATTAGACAGCTCTCTAGTGGCAAGACAGCCTCCATTGTGTAACTCTTCTAGATCTTAATCTGTCAAATTCTGATGAAATGCAAGCATACGGTGTGAGGGGTGTGTGTGTGTGTGTTGTGTATACATAAACACATACATACAGGTATATATATTGCACTGCAGGGTTGTTGCTACTTAAGATTTAGCATAGGGTGTTTCTTCTGTGTTCTCAGAAGATTATGTCAGATTATCCCTATTTATAATTAGTAATATAAATAATGAGGCAATACTACATGCCAAGCAAATTACATTGCTAGGCTATTAATGACTTACTTCATGGTGTTATTGTGAAATGCATCCTTAAAATAATAATTTAGAAATGAAGATAGAAGGCCAGTGATGTAATCGGTGGTGCTTCTGTTATGCTTTGATATTGGGATATAATACTTAAAATATTCTTGTAGCACTCAGCATAGTAACTTCATTTCATAATAGCAGAGACATTCAGAAATGCAATTCTGGTGAATTACTTAGAGCCACATAGTCTGGGCTGTACATGCAGAGAAAAGCAGAACTAGGAGAAAAAAGGAACTTCAGGGCAGGGTCATTACAAGAACATGTCAGTGTAAGCATCTTAGGGCACATTATATCCTGCAAGATGGAAAAAACTCCATAGATTAAAAATGGTTTGTTCAGCAATGGTCTTGTGAAACTGGAGGGGGAGCAGGACGACAACGACGATGATGATGATGATGATGATGATGATGATGAACTCTGAACAGCAGTGATCAGAAGGACATTATAAAAGTTAATAGGAACTGTCCTACTGAATTGGAATATTGTTTGTACCTTTTGGACACTAACAAGCAGAGGAAGGAGGTGATATCCATTCCCTTATGGGGCTTTTACAGTATTAAATTATCTACTGAAACATTTATAGCCAGCATTCATTATCCTAAAGCTCTCAGGATGGGTTGTAATCTATGACAGACATAAGATAAAACAATGAAATCAAAATAAACGATATATTTAAAACATTAAAACAGCAACAACCCCAAGACAATATTAGAGAGCTACAGAGGTTAAACAACAGAAAATAGGGCACTGTCCAGGCTGTGACTGTAAAGTGCTAAATGCAAGAATATTAAGGTATGTTACATGTAGAGTTAAGATGTGAGTATTTCATGTGAACTGCATTTCAAAGAGAACTAAACTTCTCTGCCCTTTCCCTCCTCCCCTACTCGTATGTGGATTGAAATACAGCTTTTTCACCTTCCCAGATGGTGCATTCTCAAATCAACATTATTTCTTATTTATGAAGGAAATGGGGATAATAACGTATGTCTTGTGTTAACATTAAGAAATGTGCATTGGGTGCAAAAATGCATTAAAATATGTGCATTCGTGCAAATTTTGTGTGGCTTTCTTTTCAAACTCCCTACCCCACCACCCCCAAGGACCTGGGGTGGAATGAAGACATTTGAGAGTGACACAAGATTATAATGACTTTGAAGTCAAATGGGAGGGATAGCAAAGCTATGACAGGATGATTTTGGCTCTTGCTAAGTGGATAGAAAGTCTGGGATCAGTATCCTTAATTCATTTTGAAAATATTAGGCTGGGGAAAGCTGACATATGAGTTTAATAACCCATATTTACTACATGGCAGCACAGAGCCAACTTTGCCTGATGCCAAAAAGCTATGCAGTATTAGTACTTCTATAGGACACCACCATGTGCTGGCTGGACTGGGAATTAAAAAAGAAAAGAAACTTATTGAAAGAAGGCCATATGGCAGCTTCCATACTGTTGTCAAGAAGACTGCACAGACTTATCCAAGAAGTCACCAGGACTCAAAATCAGCTTGACGATTGTTACCTTTTACCATAGATGACTTCTATTTTGTTTTCTATGAATAATTATTATCTGTATTTTATTTGGGCAGGGGCGTTTTGTATGCATACATACACACAAACCCATACATATATATACAAACACACACACACAGAAAGAGGTCTGCCACAAATGGCAAATACTCAAGGTTTGAAGCATCTCCCTCCCCAGTGGCTGCTTGATGTCTGCTACCATTTCAGGAGGGGGGGGGGGCAGCCCCTGCCTGAGCAACCACAGAAAACCTGCTTCTTTTCTGATCTTCTGCCTCACTGATTCCTGACTGATCCTGGAATTGTGCGCTTTTTTGATGGAATGGTGCCCCCCAACTCGTAGACCATTTTTGCAGCATAGCCCCTGGGAGAAGCCTTAAACCCATCTTAGTAGCTCGAGCTGTGAGAGCAGCGCAAGGAGAAATCACAGTAAAGTATTGGCGGGGAAGGTTGTGATTGGCAATATGACAGAGCTCCAAGATTTGTGTTCTACTAGTGCTCCTTTCATGACTGGCATTCATACTAGTCATACTGTAGTAGTATGATGGTTTTATTGTACCTACACTATAAGGCAAATGTATAGCATTCAAAAGAAAACGAAATAGGATTCTCTAGAAGGGTAAACTATGGTTATAAATTAAAATACATTGATTAGAACTAGCTTACATATCTATTACAGAGATGAATGCAGATGGGTAAGTCATCAGCATGGGAGGGGGAGAGGGAGAGAGAGAGAGAGCGCAATCTTACACAGTAATAATGAGATCTGCAATAAAATCTTGTAAGTTAAAATACTCCTGTTCAGGATTTTAGTTAGCCAACTAACTGACCCATTTTCTGAATGTTCCACTTCACCACTACGATCCCACAGACAACGAACAATCTAGCAGTGTCCACATGGTATGGTTTTAAAAAAAGTCAAAATGGCAGCCACAATGGTGTGATACACATAAAAAAGCAGGCAGACCTTTGGACACACTGTTGTGGTTGCCATTTTTAGTTTTTTTACCACACCACTGTAGATACCCTGGAACAAGTGGCTATTGAGCGTATTTGCTCTCCCTTTGTTGGCTTTTAGAGGGAGAGACAAGGGAACTTCCTTCCTGCCTTCCTTTTTGTTTATTTTGGAGTTTTCTGAATAGGCTAATACCTCTATATTATTTTTCATTGTTCTCATTTCTGACCAGGAGAGTTTTGGGGGAGACCAGCAGTCAAATCAGGATCCTAAATGCACAACAGCATTCGTGCATTTCTCTATGGAAACACCCAAAATAGATTCAGTACATCATAAGTTCCTATCGTCAAGCCAAGGCTCCTAATTTAATTAAAAATCTGAGCTTCCTGTTCAGTTTCTTGGGTGATTTTCATGCATGGCCTGATTCCTTTCATGAAATTTCACTCCCATTCAGCAGGAGTTTGCTGTTGCTTTGACTCTGGGTAACAACATTGACGCAGCCTTGAGCCTCCTGCGCTACACAGAAGCAAATACCAGTAAGTTGGCACAGCTCAGATTCCATGTTATTCGGCTGGACTGTGAATCCTGTCTTGTACCATGTGGAGGGTGGAGGGTCAGTGACTTGCTGTGCTTCACATTCATATTTAAACAGTGGCAATCTTGTGACTGCTGACTGCAGTGTTTGGTCAGTTCAAACTGAGATGACCTGATCTTTTTTGTCCCCATGCACTCAGGCCAAACGTGCTGGCAGTCAAGAAAGCTGATAGAATGCCAGATGACTGGTTTTTGACAGTTACTCCACCCCTTCTGGGATGCTGGCACTTGATGCCATTGGTTGACCCAGGGAAACTTTTAATGCCCCTCTCTCTCCCATCCACCTTTACTCTGAGGAACAAAATTGTCCAAGTTCTCCCTCCCTTTCTAAGAGGAAGAGATGGAAAGCTTTGAGTCTCTCTAGATTTCCTGCTGATTCAGGTCATTCTTTGGGCTGGTCTGTGCCTAAAATTCAGAAAGTCATTTAATAGCCACATGACAATTTGCTCAGACTTTCCATATAAGGTTGTAGTGACTGAGTGGGCCCTGCAAGCCCAGTGCTGCGTGGAAACATCCTCTTGCATTCTTCTTTACTGGTTCTCATTCAGTTTGATGAAAGAGAAACCTGCTTTTGAAACCGTTTCATAAAACATTGCTGAAATTCTTAGGAATGGAGTTCTTGTACTGTCTTTTGTTAGATCTCTCCAGCAATGCGCAGCCTCACTAGCTCCAATTCATCTCCTCCCGTGGGGATTTTTCTGACTGGGAATTGCCAGCAGCCAACAAGGTTTTAGAGCAGTGTTTCTTAACCTCTGGAAGTTCAAGGTATTTGGACTTCCACTCCCAGAGTTCCCCATGAAATGGATGGCCTTGCCTAAAAATCTCCCAGGAAGGGAATTCTGGGAGTGGAAATCCACGCATCTTAAAGTTCCTGAGGCTAAGAATTCTGCTTTAGAGGAATGTACAGATGTGTTGCAAAAAAACAACAGCGCTGTCTGCTCCTTCCAACAGTGAAATAAATTCAAAAGGACCACTGAATGAAAGGCAAAAGAAATAATCAAATATTCTGACAATAAAGTAGAAAAATAGAAGCCAGGGAACCAAACAAGCTGATACAGCACAGCATTATCCAAAATTCATTGTCTAAAGCAGTGTTTCTCAAGCTTGGCAACTTTAAGATGTGGGTCTGGGGAATTCTGGGAGTTGAAGTCCCCACATTTTAAAGTTGCCAAGCTTGAGAAACACTGGTCTATAGTACTGTGTAATGTCTTCCTCAATACCAACACTTTCACAATGGTGGCAGCAACAACCTGATGATATTTCCCATAATGCTTCAGAGCAATGCTACATGAGGGCATTATGGGAAGACTAAATGGTGGATCCACAACCCAGACTCCCACTGGTTAAGGGAAGGTTCAAGATAGCCCACTGGAGCTCCAGCATTTACCCCATGCCCCTCCTCCCTGCCTATAAGCCTGAATGAGACATCACAGGTGAGGAGATGAGACATGGGGGGAAGTATAAGGGGCTGTCCCAATGCTCCTTGAAACTCCTCCTCTGAACCTGTGACCTGTCACTTGATCTATTTCTGAACATGTGTCTAGTGCTCTTTTGAAAGAGCCCTAAATACGTGTCAGCCCACCAAGGTAGACCAGGTCAGGAAACAGATACTGCAAGGATTACATGAATACTACTTTATTGTTGTAGGGTATAATAACAAAATCTTGAAAGCCTGCCCTCTACCTCCTCTGAAACCAAACAGAAACAAGATGGGATTATTTTAAGTCACTTTCTCATCTTCTTTTCCAGGACTGAGTTGTTTTTTATTTTCTGATTTCTTTTCTCTTAACAGTTCTCTTTGTCAGACTTATCTCTGCACTTCTTTACAGCATGAGTCTACAAATAGCCTGGTGAAGAGGTCATAGGCTGGGAGCATGGGGATAAGGTGAAGCAGGAAGGAACATAGAAGAGCTGTAAAAGAAGCTCTAAAATAAGGTTACTATTGCTATCCTTCTCCCCTGCCCCCCCCAAAAATCTGGCACTACAAACATCAGTGACATGGCCCCATTTCACTGTATTTCCACCATGCCCTTGGCAGCTTTCCATCCCCAAAAGCTGGTTTGGTATACTGGCTAAAGTGCTGGACTAGGATGGGGGGAGATCCAGGTTCAGTTTCAACCTCAACCATGTCACTCTCTCAACCTAACCTACAGTATATCACAGGCTCTTTGTGTGAGTAAAATGAAGAGATATGCCCAAGTAAGCTGCCTCAAGCTCTTGAAGGAAAGGCAGGATATCAGTCAAACAAATAAATATGAACAAATAACAATTAGTGTGACGAGACAGGTGACTTCTAGCTGTCAAGTCCCTAAATCCAAGTTAACCAACACAATTGCTGTGTTCATATGATGTGCACTCTCCAATTAAATAAACCATGTTACAGTTAAATGTGATGGCTTTGTTTGCACAACATATTAAGGCAATGAGCAATGGAGTCCCCCCAACAAATGAAGCACAAACTACTCAAACTCATTTCAGCTTAATCTAGGATGTTGTACGAAGTAGACCGAAGAATTGCCCCTTAGATCATTAGCCCTGAGGATGGTCAGATGCTTTTAGAGTCTGGGCCACTATGTTCTCCTGAGGATGACTTTATCTTTGATTTGGATTTCAGCCACACTATCCATTGTCACACTGTGTCCACTGTTAATGATTCATGCTAAACCAACAAGGCAACCTCACTTAGGCCACATCATTTCAAATCTTATCAGAAGATATTCCAAAACATTCTCAGCATCTTTCACAAACTCAGAACAGAACTCTTGGCCTTAGGTGCCTAGAAAGATTTGTTGACCTAACAGATGGCCAGCATTGTTTCTTAATAATAATGAACAACAGCATCAACCACAATATAAAGGATGAATGGAAATACACAGATGATCCCCTTAAAAAATAAAAAAAGGGTGTCATGGCTCCTTCACTGATATGTTGCAGATAAGCCAGATGTGTGTTTTTTTGAATGAAGATCCAGCACAAATCTCTTACCCCTTTGAAGAATTGGCATCGGCTTTAATATATTAGTTTGTGAAGGATAAAAGTATGTGACTTTTTGCAATTTTATTTTTACACCAGATGTTCTCTTTTATTTAATGTGCAGTATTCTCACTTGCAATTAAGATGGCTCTGCTTTGACATGAATTGCCAATACTCACTTTAGAGGAAGGAGAAATCACAGGAAAAAGATACTGTTTTCAAACTCCTGTTGTGAGCTTTCCAGAAATATGTGATTGGCCACAACTGAACTCAGGATGCTGGACTAACTTTAATATTTTATTCAGCCCTAATTGGAAGTAGGAACATCTGAAAGAAAACAACGTCTAAACCCAGCATTGCAGGGTAACTCTGAATTAAGGTAAGCACTATGTTTCAAACAGAGTTCCAATTTTGTCTTTATTATGGTTATTATAAAACAATACACAGCAGGTTTGTGCAAATTAGCCCTATACTGCTTGGCTGAACTAATCAAGAAAATCACCTATTCCAACTTAAAAATAAAAACTTTTGAAACCTGTTTTAATTAAAATTCTTCCATTTGCTTTTCTGGAATGCCAGGTGTGAGAATGGTATGAGTTTGGATCACGCTCCTTGAATTGTCCTTGCTTGGATGGTGTGCTTTGGCTGCTTCTGGTCCCAGAGATCTGTATGATTCCAGGAGGGTTTGTAGAGCTTTATTCCTCCTGGAAAAAAATCCCTCATCGCTGGCAAAGCTTGGGCCCTCTTTGTAGGACATGGATGAGTCAAGGTTGTGACATGCTGGCAATAGTCTTTGTTAGTCACTTAGCAGAGGCAGCACTACTAACATCTTCTTATTGGCACAGCAAAAGACAATGTCACAGAGCCACAGAAGAAGTGGCTAGGACAGAGAAACTGGCATTCATAGCCCCCCCCCCCATTTTTAAAAGCACCAAATGTAAGTAAACATAACAAGTACCTCTACGTTTTAGCCTGACATCCATCCATTCATTGACAAGGGACTTAAACCTGTTTCACTTCAAGTAGAATTTTTAATATTTGATCCAGAGTCCACATTAAATTTGTCAATCTTTTGCCTGTACTCAGAATTCTGGCACTTTTTATTTGATTTATGTCTGGCCTTTTCATTCAGGAGATCATTATTCTCCACAATAACTTCACGGGGTAGGTTGGTTCAGAAAGAGTGACTGGTGAGCTTCCATAGCTGAGGGAGCACTAGAGGCTGGGTCTCCACAGTGCCAGTCCAACACCTTAAGAAGTACACCACACTAGCTCTCATTGACAGGGTGGCACAAATGTGTAACATGTCATTAGCGCAAGACAGAGCAAAGTTAAGACTAATAGCTAGCCACATGAAAAAGATTGAGAGATAACAAGTGAAGGAAACTCAGAACAGTGCTAGCTTGGCCGCCTCAGAAGAGTTCAGATAGGAAATTCAATGGGGTGATAAATCTCATTGATTATTTACTCATGTCAATGTCAGGCTTAACTCCACCCCTCCACATTCTCCATATGTGAAAACACATTTGCAACATTATATATTGTCTGTTCCTCCCAGAGGATTGCCATCTTATGTAGTGGAAGGGCTCAGTAATTTCAGTGACCCTCAGGGAGCCAGTAGGTTCAATCTTGCTGATAGGATGGAAAAGGAAGGAGTGAAACTAAGGGCAATCTACATTAAGAGGGAGGACAGTGGGACTTTAGAGGCATAATGAAAATGAAAGCATTGAAGAAAAGGAATTCCAAAATCAGATTGAAAAAAAGGCAATGGTGAATCCACTTCTGTATTATAACCAAGAATCATGGCTGAAACATTTAGATAAATGTGGGAACCAGAAGGTGAGATGCCCAGGTTGACAGGCACTCCTCTAGTTACTGGGGAAGAACATTGAGCTTGCATGAGTTAGACTTGGAGAAGATAATATGGCTAGACTAAAGAAGTCTTATCTGATGGTGCCAATATTAAAAGGAGAGTTTGTCATTTTTTAGAGACACACAGAATTGGAACTCTTCAGACCATGAGACATATGAAGGATTGAACTGGTAATGATACTCAAAAAGGAGATTGCTATGTATGGGCTTGATAACAACTAAATAAATGACAGTGTCTTATTTGTTAGAGTGAATGGCTATTTCATGAACATCAATATTATTAAACAAGCAGGTGTACCTATTATATATTACAGACATAATGGTGGTAGACGTTGAGGAACAAAATGGCACAGAAAAAATAGGGCTATCAATAGGTGATTGGAATGTAAAAATGATGGAGGAACCTAGAATTAGGTTGAGTAAACACAATAATAGAGGAAATAGAGATTTGCAAAGATAATTCTATGCTTATTGCCAACAAACACTTTAAGCAACATAAATGCAGACTCTACATGGATATCATTCAGTGCACAACACTGGAAATTCAGAATGATGTCAAATACATTATAGGCCAGAGAAGATGGAGAAGTGCAGTCTGTTCATCCAGGATATTTCTGGGAGCGGCAGTGGAACAAACCATGAGTTATTGGTACATATGTCAGTCATGAATTCATGGCTTACATTTCCAAAAAGAGACTAGGTGTGTCATAATATAAAATCAATGTAAGTATGCTTAATATACAAAAGAGAATTTGAGGGGCTGGGGGGAGGAGAGATAAAGGACATCGTGAAAATAAAGGTAGAAAAAAAATCCCAAAATTTTGGAAAGGAAGAAATGCAAGTAGTTTTTACAACAAGCGATCATGATAACGTAAGAAAGATGGAAAATGAAAACCTTGGACAACAAGAAGAACATATAAAGACTGAACGCAGACTTCTAAAAATGAACAAGGACAAAGAAAGCTATCTCAATCGAGAATGTCAACAAATAGAGAAAATAAAAAGAGAAGAAAAATGAGTGATGTGTTTAAGGAGATTTGGAACATTTTTAGCTAAGCTAAGAATATTCAAGAGCAATCAGAAGAGAGATGTGGTAGAGGTCAGTGAGGTTAAAGGAGTATGGAAAGGCTGTACTGAAACCTTTTATAAACAGGCTTAGAGAGTGACAGAAATATTTGCAGAGAAAGAATAAACTCAGGAACTGATTCCACAGCAAAGTGAGATATGGCAGGAGTTAGATCAGCTGTCAAATATGCTGATAAAATACTCTCTGAACTGTTTAAAATGGCAGCATAAGAAGCAATTGAAGTGCTAATATCTCTCTGTCAACATATGTAGAGTAAGATTGTGTAGCTTAGAGATTGAGAAAGATCGGTATATATACATTTATTCTGAAGAAGAGAGAGACAAAAGACGATGACAATTACCAACCCTTTGCACTAATTCATTTTGCAAGCAAAGTTTGTTTAAGAATTTACAAAGAAATAGCCCCACACACAATGAGACATTTGACCATGCATTTGACAGGAGTTAGGCCCAGCTTGATGGCAGCTATCTGTGTAAGTTTGTCTGGAACCACCCTGGAAACAGGCAGAAAAGGCACTGAATCTGTGAAGCACTTTGCAGGCACCTGATTCCATTCACTGCATTGAAATAGAAATCTGCTTCAGTTCATGAAGCTCCTTTGATAGGATAAATGAGTCAAAATTTCCTTAAACCGGAAGAGCCTTTTCAAACTTTTGCACAGTCCAGATGCAAAGTGGATTTTGATATGAATCAGGACTTTTGGTCACAGGTGCAAAGAAGTGCAGTCTTTCTTATCAAGACTAACCCTCCTTTTGGTATTGATAGAAAATTAATACAGAGTGACATCCTTAAAGAACCCTGCCGAAGTTCAGCCCAGGTCAGCTTGACCAAGGCCACTCCCCTTTGATTTCTCAAGGACATTGTTGAACTCTGCTTCCAGCAACAAGACCGAAGGCTAATTTCCAGAGGAGAGGAATTTCACATAGCAAGAAAGTACATTGCAACTAATAATTCCTCCCAGAGAATTGGCAGAAGGTCAACCATACAAACTGCCTTATTAGCAATGAAGCCAACATCTAAGGAGGATTGCCAAGAATGATATTACTGCCAAAGTCTCACAACAGGGGAATCTGACCCAAATTTAAGAAGTGACCCTCCTTTGGGGACAAAAGCCTTCAGAATGCAGCAAGATAATGTCAGTTCAAAGTATAGGGTATCTGCTTGCCAGATCAAGTGACTGCGATTGGATTGATCTGCACAGAGATGGATTTATTGTATACAGAAAAATACTGTAAGAAATACAATTGCTTAAGGAATCCCCAAAGCTCTTGTTTTTAGTTTCACATTGTTTCATGAGCCCATTCTTGGAGCATTTCAAAGAACAAATTCTCAAAAGTCAATTCTCAGGAGAAAGAAGCACTAGGCTTTGGTACAATCAAGTTGTATCAGTTAAGATGCCAGCCTAGAAACCAGGAGCCTGTGCGTGTTAGTCCTCCCTTAGACACGAAAACCAGCTGAATGACTCTGGGCCAGTTGTTTTCTCTCAGCCCAACCCACTTTACAGGATTATTGTTGTATGGAAGATAGGACATGAGTTATGTTGGGTGCTGGGACTGGGTGAGGTTGTAGCCTGAAGACTGTATTGTTTGATGGACCAGAGATTGTGGGTCAGGTGCTGGATTTTGCACGGGGGTGGGGGGGGGTTGTCTTTGGTTTTTATTATGGTTGTGAGCCACCCAGAGTTATGTTTTACAAAATGGGTGGCTGTATACATCAAATAAACGAACAAAAGCCACCTTGAGTTGTACAAAGTAAATATGGGATATAAATATAATACAGCTAGCAAATAATGCAGGGGTACTGAAGTAAGCATACAGACACATGTTGCTAATCCAAATATAACAACCTGCAATATTAAACCAAGGATGGGTAATCTTTTGAAGGCCAAGGGCACACTTAGCAGCTGTTGGCTGCCCAAAATCGCCCCCTGTCTCAGCACTGTTTGGTACGATTTCCAGGTATTTGAAACAGCCCATCACCCTTTGTTCTTTATCCTGACTTTACTGTCCCTATCAGCAACAATCACATCTTATATTTTGCATAAAAGGAAACTCTAATCTACATCAGCGTCATCAGCAATATTGTTAGCATGTATAACTTTAACTGAAACTAGGGTATGATCTTATTGAACACAATGATAAACCAAAGATAGAACATATCTCAGATTATCTAGCTCACAATTGTCTACTTTGACTTGCATTGGCTTTCCAGAGTCTTTCCCGCTACCAACTTTAACTATAGCTCAGATTTAACTTGGACCAGGAGCCCAAATCTTGGTATCTTCAGTTAAAAGAATTAAGTAGCAAGTGATAGGAAAGAATTCTGCCTTGGATTAGGAAGAAGGATGGTATCAAATGGGGCTGCAAGAATTCATACAATCACCAGATGGCAGCAAAGGGTTGGAATTGTGGTATCTTTCTGCTGCCATCTAGTAGTTATTCTGATTTATGTAACCCAGTTCTGATAGCCCTGGTGTATGCAGTACTGAGTCGATAAATAAATAACCTGAACCGTATAGGGCATTCAAAACATCCTTGATAAATAAATAAATGTCCTATGCAATAATGTATCCAATAATCTGCAACCTCCCTGGATTCCCATGTTTAAATTAAATTAAATTAAATTAATTACATTAATTAATTTAAATTAAATTAAATTAATCATGAGAAAAATCTTCCTACTGGATTTTTTTTTTCAATAGTGGTGCTAAATGGGAGTCCTACTCCTGTGAAATTGTTAAAAATTTTCCTTTCGCTGGAAAAAATTTGGAGATATTGTCCGTCTAATTTTTCTGCTCACCAACTTGATGGAGAAATCCCCAAGTCCATTTGTGTAGCTCTAATATTGTGTAAATTAGAAATGTTTGAGATTGGACATGGAAAAAATAGTCATATGGTCTACTTTAACTCTATAAAGTTAAGATTCTCTGTTCAAGCATCTTTCCAATCTAAGTTTGCCTCCAAGTCGGGGGGGAGAACTATAAGAAGGGAGAATTTGGGCCTTAAAGCTGCCAATCAACAATTAGCCATTGAAAGATAGATAGAACAGGAACATATATCAGTCTTCCATGCATGGTGAGATGCTCCACATTACTCTAATGCAGTGTATCTCAACCTTCACAACTTTAAGATGTGTGGACTTCAACTCCCAGAATTCCCCAGCCAGCATGCTGGCTGGGGAATTCTGGGAGTTGAAGTCCACACATCTTAAAGTTGCCACAGTTCAGAAACATTGCTCCAATGTGTAGCCTTATATTCAGATTTCCAAGCTTCCTATCCCACTATATTCTACTTTAGAACTACAAGGTAGGGAGAATGACAATGCAGCATTTTCCATGAAGAAACAGAATGTGTGGAAAACATCTATTCCTAACTTTAACCTGGAAGAGCTGCCTCATTGTGCCTAAAGGAAGTGCAGTCTTCATGCATTGCAACCATGCCTGCTCCCACTGAAATTTCACTGAATTATACTGGAAATACTACTTTTTAAATCACTGAAAATGATTCCAATTGTTTTATTCTCAGGAAGATGAGAAGCAATGATGTGACTAAGATCACCTACTAAGCTCACAAGGGAGGTCTTAATATATCTGGCCTTTATAGATTAGATTCCCTTCCCACCTCCCCCCATATTGCATTGGCCTTGTGAACTTTACTGTGAATTATTTAATTTTCAGTAGCACATGAATAAATCGATGAATGCATGCTTTATTACAGCCAAAGACCAGCAATGTAAAATAGCCTACAAACATTCAAATCTCTAGCTAATAAACAGTAAGTATATTAGCATAATAAAATAGTAACCTTTCATTCCACTCTACATGACAAAGGCCATGTCATTTGTGTGCTGATGTCAAGGCACGCGTGTTTGTTTGTTTTTTTAGATTTTTTTAATCCCACCTTCATTATTTTTTATAAATAATTCAGGGCGGCAAACATACCTAATACTCCTTCCTCTTCTTATTTTCCTCACAACAGCAACCCTGTGAGGTGAGCTGGGCTGAGAGAGAGTGACTGGCCCAAAGTCACCCAGCCGGCTAAGGCAGGACTAGAACTCTCAGTCTTCTCCTTTCTAGCCTGGTCCCTTAACTGCTAGACCAAACTGGCTCTCATTCATTCTCTCTGTTGTCATTTGCCTCCCGTTCCCTACCCTACCCTGTGGATGCCATTCCACTTGTTTTGCCATTCAATAGCCAGGATGCACTGTTTAAGAAAGACCCTGGTTTGACTGTAACCCATGGACAGCAAATGTTCTGGAGACAGATCATGGGTTCATAGTTTATCCAAAAGCATTTGCTTCCAATCCAAATAGAGTTTGTCAGAGATTTTTAAGGGAGCCACACCCACTGAACAAAAGTTAAGCTTTAAACAAAAATGAAAAGTTGCCAGTGCAGTGCAAATCCCCACTAAAGAATGGCATTTGGGACATATCTGGGAACCTGAAACACTGCCCTCAAAAATCTGTACCAAACCATTGCTAGGAGATAATATAGGCTACGGACCTAAATGGACTCCATATAGAAGTTATGTCCATATAGGAACTTAACCTCAAACAGTTTGATAGCATTGGATGCAAAATTATCTCTTTCCGCCTGGAAGAACATTAAGATAACTACAGCACTCTTCTTGTTACCTGCAATGAATTTTCAGCACAGGTCTTCTTCTTGCCCTGGAGCATAGAATACTACCTCCACATGTTAAAGCATTTATTTTGTTCCCAGGTAGAACATACGTCCTAGTAGTTATATTTTTCTCCATTATCCACCATGGTTTTGCCAAAGGTGAAATAAGCTTTCTTAGGAAATTATCTTCAGCAGTCTCTTTGTACTTTAATATTTATATGGCTTCACTGGCAAGATGTTGAAGTCCTTATGAACAGCCTACCACCCACAGTCAGCTGCTTCTCTGTATTCCTTGCTCCAAAAAGGATAAGGGATGAATGAGAATGGTTCAATTACTTGTTCTGGGAAAACACCAAGAGTGAGTGAGTGTCTGTCTGTCTGTCTCTGTCTCTTTCTCTCTCTCTAGCATTTTCCTAACTACAGGAAGCCCATAGTTTTGCTATCACTGCAACAGCGCAACAGTTAATCCAGTCTCCTAGTCTGTGTTGGTGGCAACCTTCCAATGTTCTTGTAACAGCAGATCAGCTGTTCCCTGCAGAGCAGAGGCCTCCCTTAGGTAGGGAAAAATTCTGGCTTAATTCAAAGCCATAATCAGCCAGCATGCAACTCAGCAAAAAATGGACAACAGTAGATAGCAGAAGTGGTGATAGAAGACAACTCTTCTCTGAGTTGTTTACTGGGAGAAGTTAGCATACCACACGACTCCAGCAATGAACGTCCAGCAATGAAAAGCTAAATCTAAAGGAGACAAATCTTCCTCCTCCAGAAAAAGCAAGTAAGGTGGTTTGAAAAATTGTACATGCTATGACAACAATCTTGGTTGTTCATCAGCCTTCGGGCTTTAATGTTTTTTTGAAGACCAGCTTGATACATTGGTTACATATTTTTATTTGACTGTGTCAGGAATTGTCCAACAGACTCTCAGATCCCAGTCTTCAATATTTACAGCTTGTTCCTCTTATCAAATGGCATGACCATGTAGTTTCCTTGGCAAGAATTCAAAGGCAGTTTGCCACCTCCTTCTTGCAGGATAATTTTTTGACTTCCTGAACTAGCTCATAACCCTGGGATTTCCAGATGCATGTCCCTGCTTTCCTTCTTCAAGGTCACCCAAAGTTGATCTTGCTGTAGTCCAGGGACATGTTCCCCGGCTATATCATTTGTGTTCCTGCAGCTGCAGTCTTTGGTGTCTTTGACATTTCTTCTTATCCAGTACTGAAACAATCCTTAGCAGATAAATGAATTATCTGCATTTTCCCACTGATGCTCTCTATGCTGATAGAACAGTCTCTTTCTGCTGTTTAGTAACTTGAGAGCTATAGAAAGCTCAGGAGTCTGCCATGGATGAAGTAGTTTTGCAGGAATGAAAGAGTCCAAGTTAAAGTTCCAAACAATCATCACGTAGCTGTGTTCTGCACCTGTTAATGAGGTTTGATGGGTGTTTTTCTCAATATTTTTCTCAACTGTACACATCTGTTCCTATTCAAATTTATTAGATCAAGAGTGGGCAACAGGGGAGAGGACAGAGAGAAAAGGGGAATCCACAAAAGAAAAGTGTCAGAAAGGGGAGTCATACCCACTTTGAATTCTGGTTCTGACTACAATTTGCTTCAATCCCACCTCTCATTATGTAAGCGATTGTGTGGAAGATGGGAAAGTAATGGAAGGGAGCGCAAACACAAACCATCAAAAAACAGAAGTGGAATCTTTGGTAGTTTATAAGGTAATTGGCAAGTCAGCCAAAGTGTCAAGAAACCTTGAAAAAAACATTTTAGATCACAAAGAGTTGCCACCTTCACGAACTCACTATAAATAAGGTTTGGAAATTCCTCTTGCAGTTTCTGAGATTCTGTATTTACTCCCAGACTAGCACTGAAGAGACCTGATTGTGTAATTTTTGCTTCTTCAATCTTGCTCAGCTGTGAGGGGCTTGACACCTGGGCAGGTAATGCAGGCTCAACAGATTACTTATGTGCTTGGCTGGTTCCTGCATTAGGTGTGTATTGATTTTCTGATTTATTTACCCAATATACATGCCATCCAATCCCAACCCTGCTGCATGATCCAGCCCTGCTTTTCACTCCTATTCTATCTAGAAAGGCATTTTTGTTACAAAATACCTTGTGTGCTAAGGGAGCCAAATTTGATGTAATGGTTTGACAGTCTTTACAGTTGCACAGTTATGGGCTGCTTCCTCACACAGGCAAGTTGCCCAGTGCCTGCTGCATACCTCTTTCCATCTAGTGCCACCCCATAGTTTTGCAAAAGATTGCTGATTTGCGTCTGGCAGCCTCACCTCTTGTGCTACCTGTTCCACAAGCTGGGTCAGAACCGTGCTCTGGATTCGTTGACTGTTGGGGCAGCACTGGAGCTCCCAATATTCAATACGTGTTGCAGATGCTGCAGACAAGTGCCTCTTTCCCAGCAAAGCAAGAGGGCTGCCTGCTGTCTCCAGGTTCATCTGTTGAGGGCCACTGCATCAACTGGCAGCTTACATAGGGGGATGAGCCATCACAGATGAAATACCAACAGCAAAATATTCATGCTATTTCAGACAACAGGCTGGTCAGCAGACTCCATTATTTGTTTACACCAGTGTTGTCCAAACTTGGCCACTTTAAGATGAGTGGACTTCAACTCCCAGAATTCCCCATGCTGGCTAGGGAATTCTGGGAGTTGAAGTCCACTCATCTTAAAGTGGCCAAGTTTGGACAACACTGGTTTACACCATAGGCCACTGTGGGATTTGAGGGGCACAGCCAATGTGGAAATAGCTTTAGGCAGCAGAATAATTAAGGTTTTTACAGTACTTTTAGTTGTAGTAGTTTAGTTTAAGGAGTTTTTTTAAGCACAATTTATAATTGTTTTATATCTTATCTACATATTTGTTAGTGTTAGCAATATATAATGTCTTTTAAGAATATTTGTCTGCCCTATCTTTAAAATGCAACTAAAAAGCAATACAATAAAAATAAAGTAATTCACAGGAGGATTTCCAGTGCTTATCTTTAAAGAATAGAAGAAAAATTTTATTGGGAACTGAAGTTTAGATTGAAAACTTTGCTACCTAATCTAATTATGAGCTGTGTTCTAAGTAAAAAAATGAAAGGGCATATGACATAGTAACCCACACAGAAACAGGCATATTACCTACTCCATTACTAGAGAATGGAGAAAGAAACTGTGGGAACAAGGAACAGGACCTAGAAGCCATGAAACTCTGATGCGACTAATTCTCAGTCTAACTAATTAAAAGCACAAGAGGAGTATCAAAGAGGGAATGTAAAGGAGTCAGAGAGTGAATCTATTGCTCCGAGCAGACAATGGCTTGAGAAGGTACAATGTGATGATGCTTGCAGTAGTGGATCTTCCAAAAGGCCGGTTGGGGGGGGGGGGGTGTTTGGGACCTATTTGAGCACTGTGTACATTGCTTTGTTACCTATGCATACCATAGACAAGTAGCTATACTTGAATGTATAATTAGTAGGTAGCCTGGACCATCTACTCTCAGTGGCTTCTACTTGCCTGATAAGCTCAAGCTGGGTAAGCCCCATTCTAGTGCCTTCCCTTAGGGATTGTCACCTCCAGGGCCCGGGAAGTTGAGCCCTCTCTGTTGGAGCCCCAGTCCATTGGAATAGCTTACTGCCCAAGATCAGGCTATCCACCCCCTTCCCTAATCATATTTTTAGGGCAGCTGTTAAACTAGGCTTTTTAAGAAAGCCCTGGGAGGGGATTTAGGATATGTTAGAACTCCTACCCTGGGTTGTGTCTAGAGGTGTTTTGTTCTTGATAAACTTAGTTTTTTTCTTAGTAATGTGTTACTTAGTTACAAACATTGTAGTTGCTCATCTTATTATGCTGTTTTTTGTATTCTAATCCTTTTACCTTAAGAAGGGAATGTAACCTGCTCAGAGTCCTGCTGGACAGAAACAGCATAGAAGCCATGCTAAGTAAGTAAATTTTAAAAAATCAACATAATAATACTTGCTTATCATTTTGATTATGTACTGTCAGGTTGGTGTTAACTCTTAGCAACCACATAGATAGTTTATCTCCAGGAGAATCTGTCTCCAGCATGGTCCTTTAGATCTTCCAATGGTGCACCCATCATCTCTATAACTGGGTCCATCCAACTTGCTGTTGGTCATCCTCTTCCTCTCTTCCCTTCCCTCACTAATTGTAACCAAAGGGAAAGCAAGATTCCAAATGGGTAATACTTACTGCCATCAGTCAAATGGCATTGCACAGCTATATGGTCTTTTTCTTTTTAACACATTATTCTAGAAAGGAAAATAAGTGAAAGAAGGAATTGCTGTAAACAGAGAAGAAATTGTCTCAACTTCCTATAAATTCGATGAATGAAGCAAGGCCATTGCCCCAGAGAAGTTTAATTAGTACTGAGTGATGCATATATCTTAGAAATACAGGATAAAAATGTTTATGTAAATAATAACAAATTTAAAATAATATTCCAGCAGTCCAGGTAGCATGTTTCTGTGTTCAAACTAGTCTTTGGATTTAATCATTACACTGGGATCTACTGTACCTCAGCAATGTTTGAAATTAAGATTTTCCTGGTGTATCCATTCAACTTAATTCAATGTAACTATAAATATGATCCACTGTTCTTCATCTGCATTTTGCTGGGATGGGGGGAGAGATTAGGCAAATTAATGAAAAAATAAAGTTACTGCTAGAAAGTAGCAATTAAAAAAAAAATGAAGCCTCCACATTTAGATGCAATATAGCCTTTGTGCTGTATTATGATGCTAAGCAACAGAAGAGAATATCAACTTCCTTGCAAGCATCCTGAATACATCTGGACACTTTTGGATACAGAACACTACATTTTGTTTATTCTAGCAAGGCAATTATTATGCTTTAAAGTTTTTGTATAACTGGGGAATGTCTTTTGATTTGAATTCTTATTAACAAATCAAGTCAAATAAAAGAGATCACAGACACTTCCTCTGAGTTCAGCATTTTTTTTTCTGACAATGGGTTGTTTTCCCTACTATAATAGCATCCACATGGATGTGACAATACAACAACAACAACCGCACATTAGTTGGCATCCAGAATTTAGCTATGCTTAAAGTAAACTCACTGAAATCAGTGAGACTTAAATATACAGCACCACGTTACTCATGTTAGCATAATGGAACTAACTCCCAGGTAAGTAGGCATGGCAGCCTTTCCTAGGTCAGTGCTCTCAAGTCATGATAACTAAGAATTATGGGAGTTGCAGTCAAAGACATCTGGAAGACAGCCATGTCTTGGAGAAGGATGTGTTAATAACAGGATCAGAGACTTACCTAAGTTCTGCTGATTTTATGGATTGATTCTAAACACAACTGTTTGGAAACAATCCTTCCTCACTTATCAATATTCTTCTCTGTTTAGTATGTCTACACATGAGTGTGTGTGCTGGCACAGAGGCTATTAAATGCAGGCACATTTAAAATGTTTTCCTCTTCCAAAACAACATTCTGATGAAATCATGACTTAGCATTAGATCACCTTCCCTTCATGCCTTGCCAAGTAATCTTGTCCTCTATTTATTGCAATGTGAATATGTCCTGCTGTCCTTTCTAATTCCCAGAATAACAGATGAAGTTGTTCGCTGAAGTCAAGGCTATTAACAATTGCATGTGTGCAAATTTCACAAGAAACCTAGAAGTGAATTACAGGGGAAAGACAGATATGTGATCTGGGATCTGCATTGTTGAATTATATTTCAGCAATCATATCACAATAGATGAGTAATCACAAATTAGGACTTGAAAGGGAAATTTTCTCCCACAAAAAAACCAAAATTTGATGTTTTGTTTTGGCTGTATTTGTTAGGGAAGGGGGTGAGGAGCCAGTGGAAGAGGAGGGGAGTCTGGTCTTATATTATTTTCCCCAAAGTCTTCAGTTCTGATGGGTGTTCTGAATTTTGGGAAATTCAGCATGGCTGATGCCAATCCCCGCAACCCCTCCCAGCACTTTTACAAAGAGGAGGAGGAGAAGGAGAAGGAGAAGGAGAAGACAAACTCACTTGAAATGTCCTGAGTGAAATTATTAAAATTAACTGAATTTTAAAATCTGAACTTCTCTTCAGATCTGCTTTTAAAAAAATTAAAACAAGTATGTTTTGAAAACAAAAAACAACCCAACACCCCGCTTTACTCAAAATAAAACTCATGCATTTAAACGACATCTTATGTTTATTTTGGAGAGATAATTAGGGATTAGCAGTGCAATCCTATGCTTATTCAATCAGAAAGAAGCTCCACTGAATTTAATGAGATTTACTTTCAAGCAAACATGCTGAAGAATTAGCAGAATGTGTCAATGAAACAAGGTTGAGAAAGAGCTCATTTCATGAAAACCTCTCTTTAAATTCTTGGACTAATCTTCCTCTTTTGTTTGCTGTCAAATCAGTGTTTTCTCTATCCCTATCATGCACACAAAAAAACATGCACACCAGTGGGCTGTTTGCAAATCTAAGTAATAGCTCTTAATTTATGGACAATAATATGTCTTCTGCAAAGATTATAGGAGTTGGGGGTGAAACCTTCTGTCTCAGGTGCTGGTAAAACCATGAAATGGTAGAACTGCATTGTGTAAAGCCTAGGCAGAAGTAGGAAACTTAGAACAAAAATAATGATTTAAGAAAAAAAATCATGCTAGGTTTGGAACCAAGGGAAGATTTACACTGACTGTGCTGTTACAGTGACCATATGAGTGGTCTAAAAGCTGTTAGAGCTAATGGTGAGCAATGGCTCTGTTCCTTCCTCTGCAAGGTAGACAACAAACTGATAGAGCTAGTCTGTAAGGAAGTTAATTGCTTAACAGGACAAGGCCACTTTTAAATCTCAGTAGGAAAATACCAAGGAGGTCAAATCTGAAAGAAGAGAGAACTGATTAAAGGCTGACATCCATTTCTGCCCTCAAAAATGGTGCTGTCCCATTCTGGTGATGGGACAACCAAGCTAGGCAGATAAACCCAAATGTTGGATCAAAAGTTTAACAGGAACTTGTCAGTGTAAATTAAACAACACCACTTTAAAATATCCTGCCATGGTAAAGTAAGTAAATGAATTTACCAAATTCATTTTATATCCGACATATCTTTAAATGAGAAGGTCTTTCAACTCACAAATGATGCTCTCTCAACTTTCTCTCATCTTTGTATTACAGTGATTGATCCAGCCAACCATGAAGAGCAATATGCCTGATC
Source organism: Liasis olivaceus (assembly GCA_030867105.1). Taxonomy (NCBI): domain Eukaryota; kingdom Metazoa; phylum Chordata; class Lepidosauria; order Squamata; family Pythonidae; genus Liasis; species Liasis olivaceus. The sequence goes on from CM061350.1 coordinate 185,606,529, forward strand.
ACTTTCAAAGAAATTGGCCCTTTCAAAGAAAATAAATGGTGGCTCTCTTCCTCTGCACTACTCCCAGAAGCATGTGAACAACATGAAAACAAAATAGCAAAAGCAGAAACCACATTTGCATTTGAAAGGAGTTTTGAAGACATGATGCCACTGCTTATCGACTTAATTCCTTAAGATTTGCAGAAATCTTCCTTGATGTTCCCTGTTTATATAAATTTTGCTTCACCCTCCTCTGAGCCTTTGAACTCAAGTTTTAACAGCTCCTGCACACTCACACAGACGTACAAAAAGTCTCTATATTGCAACCTAGTTATAGTGGCAGCTTTGGGGAAAAGCATCTGGCTATGAAACTTCAGTTTCATGCTATCATTACAGCTTTTGATAAGAATGTACAAGTGGAAAGAATAAGACTATGAAGGCCAGGCATTTTTCCATTTATACTAATAGCCCAGGTTTTTTTGTTTTTGTTTTGTTCTTTTTTTGTAAAATGGTAGCCAAAATCACAAAACACGGGAAGAGGAACTAGCAATTACATTCCCCACTCAGTGTGGAGTGAACGCTCAGCAGATAGGCACTGAATGAAAGATCATTTTTACACTTTCCTTTGGTTCCCAGGAAGGGGGGAAGGGAGCATTGATGCGTTTATTACAGCGTTGTCCAAACTTGGCCACTTTAAGATGAGTGGACTTCAACTCCCAGAATTCCCCAGCCAGCCATCAAAGCACATGCTGGCTGGGGAATTCTAGGAGTTGAAGTCCACTCATCTTAAAGTGGCCAAGTTTGGACAACACTGGTTTATAGGATTCCCTGCTGTTCAGCACTCCAAAGTGAAAATGATCACATACCCAGCCTCAAAGCTCTTTGGAAAAATTGGGAAATTTTGGGAAGTGACCATAGTACAATGTGGCAGTCCACAAAGATAACTGAAAATTCCTATTCCTATATTTAGATCAATTTTGCCAGTTAAATGAAGGACCCTAGGTATACCCGGTGTTATTCCTGTGGACAATCTAGAGGATTTCCTCTGGTTTGTAAAATTCTGCATGGTCTTACGCCCACCTAGGTAGCAGCTGCTAGGAAATCATAGGATTATAGGTGAGATAGGTGATGCAGAACACCTTGATGCAGAAAGCGCTCTGCATATGGGCATCAGGGGACAGCTGTGAGAAAAGATTAGCTGAGCTGATCCTTCACTAGCCTGAATTTCATGTCACATGATCCACTTCTTTTAGAATCATGGAATTGCAATTTGTATAGAATTGCCCTCGAGAGCTGGATGCGCAAACTGTATTCTTTTCTTAAAATCAAATTATTTCCCCATAATTATATTTAGTCAACCAGTGGACATATCTTGCTGAAACTGAATGCTAAGCCCAAAACAGTTTTTACTTCTAGGTGATTGTCATGTTGACAACAACAGCTGTTTGTAACAGTTCTTCCATCCTGTTGAAGTAGCATCACTTTTTTGGCTCCGCTAAGAGACCAGTTCCTTTGACACCATTTCTCTCTCCATTCTAGGTATTTGTTACACTTGACCTACACAAGAACTACTATGTACATTTAGAAATAGTCTCCTGAGTCAGTTTGTTTTCTTCTTCCCATTCTTATCACTCCTTCCTTTTGTATTAACTTGTTTAGACTGTAAACTGGGCTGTTTTTTCTTACTCTTGTGTAAGCTGCTTGTGTAAGAGTTGGGTAAAAGTCATTCTTCTTTTATTAAGTTAACCTATGGCCTAGATTCTCAGGGCAGGTACATAGCCAAAACAAAATTGTAAGATCAGTCAATTAAATCAATAGATCCAAACTCAATGAAATAACACTTAAACATTTCCATGGCAAAGGCAAGAGAGCAAATGTTTAAAAGCTTATATTCAAACTTGGCTGATCTCAAAAAAAGTAAACGAAATCTGACCAGGTTAGTATGTACTTCGGACACCACCGGACCAGGAAATTCAAGGGCTATAAAGAAGTTGAAAACCATCAGGGAAGAAAACAATGGCTAAGTGTTTCCATATTATTGCTCAGAAAGCAACATGGATGTGCCTATACAGTCATTAGGAGTTGACTTCAACTCAAGGAGGCTTTAACTTGAACAAACCAAACTGTTTTTTGTAATGTAACTTTCTGCATATCAATGCACTTCTACTGCTCAGGCTTGGAACTAAACAGGGGCTAAGGCCATGTACCCAAAAATGTCTTTTAGCATCACCCAGTCATCGCAGCAGTGATATAAAACCTATCCTCATTATTGTAATTTTGTCACAACAATAGTTGGATTAATGTATTGTCGAAGGCTTTCAAGGCCGGATTACAATGGCTGATGTGGGTCTTCCGGGCTGTGTGGCCGTGTTCTGGAAGTGTTGGTTCCTAATGTTTCACCAGTTTCGCTCTGAAGGTGCTGGTCACAGATGCTGGCAAAACATTAGGAACCAAAACTTCCAGAACACGGCCACATAGCCCAGAAGACCCACATCAGCAAATAGTTGGATTACTCTAGAAAATGTTATAAGCACCTTGCACACCAGTGTTAAAGCTGAGTCTGACAATGACCTGTGATCATTGTGCTTGTATTCAGAGCTGTACACATGGAATGTGTTAACAACACAATAGCCAGATTCTTGTTAAATAATATCTGAAGAAATTGTTCTAAATTTCTTTTGAAGCTGGCTTTTTCCAGTAGTTTATCACCAGTACTAAAAGAAAAAGGTCTGTACAGATTACTTGAAATTAGTGGAATCAAGTTAAAGTTGCAATCTGTTTTTACTACTGAATTGCAATCAAGAAATCCATGATCAAATCAGGCAGGAAGATGGCAGAAGGTCCACACACCTTTCTGTCTGGGACAATGTACCATGTGATCATCACACTGTAAGAAGAGTTCTTGCAAAGGAGGAACAATCTTGAGAAATGTTGTCCATATTTTTAATAAAACTTGCAGAGATATAGCATTATGAAGGGTGGAGAGACCAGCTACATTTCAACCATAGAATAGCCTGTGCTCACTCACTTCTAGTGCCAGATTATGATTTGGAAGAAAAATACCCATCTAGTCCTTCTTTGCCATGACTGATGCTTAAAATAAATATTTGATACATCTCTTATCTCCTTCTCAAGAACATCCTTGGTTTTTCCATACCTTCTGCTTCATTCTCAAAAGATTCTACCACAAGTGGATCAGTTGCACCCACGTTTGGCTAAATGCCAGAGGATTTAAGGATTTAAGTGCCTTTGAAGTGAATGGTTACAGCCATTAACATGATCAGATCAATCAATGGGAAGGCACTTGGGGCAGAACAGCACAATTTTTGTTCAGCTGACCATATGTCATATTTGGGAATATTTTCTGCAGATCAGATAAAATGACATCATGAGGATATTGCTTCCCTTGAAATTCAGCTTGCTCACTTACTTAAGCTATCTGGAACATTTGTTCTATACATACTTTTATCTGATGTATTGTCCCTGTGATCATTTTACACTATTCTCTAGATTGAAGCTTGATTGTTCAGTGTATTCCTATGTACCAGATATCCTTTTGATCCACTAAACTGCTATAGTGGTTTTCTTTTTTTGCAGTGTTTACTGAGGAGAGGAACTCCATGCTGGCATTCACACTTGCATCCAGATGTTTTGCTTGGACTGAATACACCATTTTTCTTTCTGTTTGATCAGGATGTTGCTTGTTCCCTTGGAATTCAAACAGATGTAACTACTCTGGAAAAAGAAAGCCTTAAGCATTTTCACCTTGTTCATTGCCATATACATTTTCTTCATCTCAACATCATAATAGCCTGAAGTCTGCCAGCATTTCCATTTCAAGGCTCAAAAAAAAAAAAAAATCAAGTGACAAAATTCATTCTTGGTTTTGAAGCCAGAACCGATCAGAAAGCTTTTATCCTCATTTCCTCATATCTCCTTTCCAAGTAATTTTGGCTCCCTGTAAATGCCTGCAAAATATTCCCATTTAAAATAAATGCAGTTTTTCAGATTACATGAACGCAAGAACAAGCTGGGGCTTGAATAAATTTCCCATTACCCAAACTTTTAAAAAATCATTCTAGAAACATTATGCATTCAGCTAAAAATGTAAAGAATGGGAATGTTAAAACAGCTTTATATCAAAGGACAGTAGAAAGGGAATGTTTGAAAATATCAGACCTACACATATCCAAAGAGGTTTTTCAATGGCAAACTTAGCTGTAAAATTCAGCATATGAGTATGTAAGATTTGGAAAGAGGAAGAGGAAGAGAAGCAGGGAAGGGAAGGGAAGGGAAGGGGGAGAATTTGAAAAAACATTATTTGAGGGGAAATAAATGAACACTGGCTATGTTGGCTGGAATTCTAGGAGTTGTAGTCTGGAGGTATCTAGAGGCATCTGGAGGACACCAAGTTACGTAGCTAAGACTGGTATGGTATTTGAAGATGGACCCCAAAAGACCCACAAAGCTAAGGTAGGTATGCCAAGGTGAGTTCTACTAGTGGAAAACAAAGCACCTTGGTCATTTATATTCAACTAATGGTTTATAATCTAAGGGAGATTACCTAAGAAAGAGAAAGGAAGAAAAATGAAAGTGAAAGAAAGTGAAAGAGATATGAGAGGAGGGAAATATAGAATGTTAACTAAGATTTTTATAAAAGACGTCATCCCATATCAATGCTCAATAAAGCCAAAGTTTGCCTATGCAAGGCCTGCAGGCATGAATATACTCCCAAACAACTCCCTTAGCACCCACCAAGATCCCTATCTGAGCTGACTTTTTAAAAGATTTGTCATTTTAAAATTAATAGGAAAGTAGCATTTTATAAACTGAACCACAGTGAGATAATCCACCATCTTGCAAATGGGCATTTTTGGCAGGCCATGCCCATCAAGGCAGCTCTTTTATGAATAAGCAAGTCTCAGATGACACTCATTTTGAACCTGCTCTTAGTATTCCAAATGTGCCCCTGGCCAGAAGGGTTCCCTAATCTTGATGTAGACCAGTATTGTCCAAACTTGGCTGCTTTAAGATGAGTGGACTTCAACTCCCAGAATCCCTTGGCCAGCATGGCTGGCTGGGGAATTCTGGGAGTTGAAGTCCACTCATCTTAAAGCGGCCAAGTTTGGACAACACTGATGTAGACCATAGAACTAGAAGAAAGGAAGAACATTTTTCTTGCTCCTTTCCCCAAGTTCTTCTGTTTGCCCATGCACTGAAATAGTGGATCATAGGAACATTTTTACCATGTTGAAGTCAGCTAAGAAACGTCTAGCATTCCCAAGAGAAAATTGGTCTTGAAATTGTCCTGCTACCTTTATTTCATTTAACATGAGCACTTGTATACAACATGTGTACCTATATAGCCTTTAAAAGTAGGGTACAGCAGGTTGTAATACCTACCTAACCTACTTTGATGTTGGAAGCTATGTAGGTTCAGACTTGGTTCAGACTTGAATAGGATATCATTAAGAAATCCCTGGACTGTAATGTAGATGGGAAGTGAAGTAATATTCCAGAATAAGGCAATAGTAAGTAGGCATCAGTAAAGGCTGAACTTAACTGCATGGACGTTGCATCCTTCTTTTCTGTTTCCTACCTTATGAAGAATCTTTTTACTAAAATGTCTTGCTTTGTATTTTTATGTGAGCATTTGTACCTGCATGTATATGAGCACATCACCAAATGAAGCAAGGTACAAGAAAAAGAGTCATTTCAGTGGTAACACCCATCTTCAGAGCAAAGGTCACATCTGTGACACATATAGTCACTAGAGTCACTGCTACATACCAATGTATGTCAACTATCATGTCAAATATTGTATCCTTAGTATTCCAGTCATCAATTATTCAATTATCAAATCTTTTTAATTACACTTTTTAAAAATAATAACATTAAATTTTAAACCATTAAGTCAAACAGTGAATAAATGCCCATGGAATCCTTAGTATTAGAGTCTGCTTGGGTTGAGATGGTAGACTAACTGCATAAATAAATAAACATTAAAATTAACATGGCCAAGGAGAACTTTTGCAATTGGGGAATTATATAAGTTATCCTGAAGAGAGTAAGGGCACACAAATGTGTTGATTTGGCTTCCTTTTAATCTCTCATTTTTGAAAATATGCCTGAAGTCGGTTTTGTTGAACTGCAGTAAAAATTCTATATACATTACTGTACATCTTAATAGAAAATATATTTTTGTTTTCATTTTCACCTAATGTACAAAATTTTTGCAAACAAGTTCCCTAAATACATTTTTTACTTTATTTTCTTGAACATGCACATTTCTGTCCAGACCTTTCCCTATAGAGTAGAAGTAGAAATAAGCTGTATTGTAAAATTAGCAAATCTGCAAAATTCTAGCAATAATGCTTTGATTTGACTATTAGTTAAAAAATGCAGGATAAATGAATTTCTTTGCCATCCATAGCCAGCTGAAGTCCACTTAGATGAGTTTTACAATTTCTGTGCTGCAGCAATGATTAATGTTGTACATGTCTAGAAATGGAGCTAGCTTGACTAGATTCCACTATGCATTGTGACTGAATGACCTTCATAGCACTCAGCAGAAAGCTGACCATGTTCAAGAATGATTCATCTTGGTTGGGTTCAGCTGGGCTGAATTCCTGAAAAGTTATTATGGATCCTTTATGGAAGACCAGATTTATTGCTTGCTTTTCTTTTGTTTCTCTCCAAATAATTCCTGAGTTTGCATCTTCTATCATTAGCATTCTTTCTAATGGACTATCCCTCAGCCACTGATCTGTGGCTGATTCATAAGAGGAAATAATTGTTATCTTCCATTCTTTAGATTGCCCAAATAATTCATAGAATGCAAGAGTACAGAGGAAAGGGAGACCTACTGAGATAGATTTGTCATGCCCCTCTCTAACTGCCCTTTTTCTTGTGGATAGCCAGCCCTGTATTCCTTTATGTTGAGGATAAACACCTGCAGTGATGATACATCCAAAGGAAATTCCTGTTAACTGAGTTGCGATTGGCATCGGAGTTATTCTTCAATTGTCATTTTTGTTAGTTGTTATTTTAATCACACTAATCTGTTTTTAATTGGATTGTAAATGGCCAGAAGTAGATTGAATGATGGTGATTTCCAGATACAATAAATTAATACCTTTAAAACTCTAATTATTCAGAGTTCTAAACCCCATCATGAGCTTCCGCAGAGAGGAATATGTCAGAACCTAAATTATGCACAAAGAATTAAGCGTGTGGCTGTACTTCCCAGTTTTGCATTTTTGATTCTTCCTGGTTTTGTATTTTTGATTCTAATCAAGATCAGGACCGCTGTCTAAGGAGACATGCAAGTGATTTTGGTTCTATTCAGGCTTGTATGCAGGTTCAAGAAATCAAGATATAAAAATTCACCCTAGACAAATTTCTCCACCCTCCCTAGCTGCAGTTGCCCATGACAATGTGATAAGCAGACTTGTTTGGAAAGATAGTGGGGAGTTTAAAATGGAGTTTCCATCTGCACCTCCCTCAGGACCCACAATGGATAGAGGAGACCTCAGAAGCTGGCAATGGCTAGTTATCTTAAGGCCACAGCTACACCCTGGGTCCAGACTCAGGACTCCCAGCTCATACTTCGCTGTGATGCTACAGCACAATAGCTCTCAGTTCTGATACTGAGACCAGCAGAAATGTATAATTGGTGCAAAAGCCTAGTGCAATGCATTAGGCTCCACATGTGCCAAAAATAATACTTTCATTTCATTTCAAATGAACTTATGACTTTACTTATTCCAAAATTGTGCTGGGTTCCTGTTAAAATCCACTGACTGAAGAAGATAACAACAGTTCTGGACAGAAGTGCAGATTCTTTCTTCATCCTCCCAAGTGGAAAAATTCAGATAAGAGAATGGCTTTGATTTTATTCAGAAATGTTTCTTCCCCTCTCACTTGCATTTATGAGCTGTGGAGGAGACATTCCTGTCCAGGCATTGCATGATAATTTAATTGCCAGTTCCTCCAGGGGGTTATAAATTATGCCATAAGAGCCAAGGCTTTAAATACCCAGAAATGGCCTATGGGTCCAGCTGTAGTATGACCTATTACCCTAGTAGCGTTGCCAAATGTGCTTTATAGAGTTCACAAAAACATGTTGAACCGACTTTCCCAAAATTAAACCAATAGAAAGCCCCTTTATCTTTTCTATATTCTCGATTGGGAGCCTTGAAAGGAAAGGTAGAAGATTCCAGACAGAGGTTTATAATTGCTAATTTCATTTCTATTTCTCTTTCCTCCAAGGAACTTAGAGTAATACCCATTTGACCCCTGCAAGGTACACTAGGCTGAGAAAAAATGATTAAATATAACCTTTGCCAATGGGAGTCCTATGAAACTAATATTGGGATTACCAAATGAATAAACCGAACCAACTGTATTAGTTAGAACAGAAATCTACAAAATTATACAGAAGTACAGTATTTTACTACAAAAATAATACAGGGTATTAATCCCTCAGGCTTGGCTAGCATTTGGATTGGAGACCACTAGGAAATCCCCGGGCTGAAGGCTAGATCAGGAAATTTTAAAAAGCCTTGGCAAACACTTCTGCAATGTGCTAAGAAGACAACATAGAGAAATCTATGTAGTCCCCAGGAACAAAACTTGACTCAAGGGAATCTTGTCAGAAGAGAAATATGCTGCTGCTGGTGGTTTACACACTCGGTGTTAACTGATGTTCTTTTTCTTCAAACAGCTGTGGCTCCAAGTGTTACTGGATATAAACTGTGCTGGAAGAGGATAGTGCTGTAATGCAATGCAAATGCCACATACACCTGGGGTAGAGAAGGTGATTCCCCATTCCCTTACCATTCAGTCATGCACACATACCAGTTACCTAATTCAAGCTTCCCACCATGAGCTCCCCACTTTCTTTCTAAAATATCTCTTGAATGATTGGCTTACCCCGAAGCACTTAAGCCTACCTTCCACAGGGCAGCGCACAGAAACTTCATGACCAAATTATGTCATGTCTGGCAAACTACACAGAGTGAATAAGACCTATGGCCAGATCTCTCCCAGTATGTGTCTGTCCAAATGTTATGATCTTCAACATACCACAGCTGGGTGAGGTATGTTATATGGAGATGTAGGAGCAGGGGGTGTTTTCTGTGGCCCTTGGCTTGGAATGCCCTTTCCTTGTAAGGCAAGATAGCACTCCCTTCTCAGTCCTTCAGGGTGGCATTCAACACACCTGGCTTTACCTCTTCCAGGTGAGAGTTAGTCTGCCCCTGAAGTGTCCCTCCATCAGCATTACACTATTAATTATTGTGTTTTTAAAAGTAATTTATCATTTATTTTACTTGAGTGGTGAGACCAGAGAGATTAAACAGTTTAATCTCTTACTACTAGGGGCGTCTACAGGGCCTGTCAAAAAAGTCAAGATGGTGGCCAGAACCATGTGATGGAAGCTCCACCCTATTTTTATATTTGTTGGAGGTGAGTTACTTGGTCTGCAAGCAGTTTTGCTGTAGACATCTGCTCATGGCAAAGGGCTCTTCTCTTGGACAGCATGAAATTTTAGGTCCACAGAAAAGCAACCAAGGTGATAATGTTCTTTGGAAGAAAAATTATGAGGAATGGTTGGAGTACGTTGACTTGGATTTGTTTAGCCTGCAGAAGAGGAGACTTCAGAGAGATTTCATAACTGACTTCAGGTATTACTTCTCAGCCTTTTCATTAAGATCAAATATAGATTGTCTCTTCAATTACCTGAAGGGTTCTCATATAGAAACAGGCAGAATTGTTCAGAATTAACCCAGAAGACAGAACCAAACCAATGCATTTAAATTACAAGAAAATAAATTTAGATTTCATACCAGAAACAGCTGTTCAAAAGTGGAACAGGTAACCCCAGGAGGTGGGTGCGGTTTTCTTTGCTGGAGGTACTTAAACAGAGACTAGATGACTGGATGGTTGGATGTTATTAGCAATGGATTCCTGAAGTAGACGGGGTTGTGAACTAGGGGGTCTCCAAAGACCCTTTGAATCTTATATTTCTATGACTTCTTTCAATGAACTGAACATAGTAGGTACATGGATTATATCTGAAATGTAGTGTCTGGACAGAAACATAAGATTTTACCCTAAAAAATAATTCCCAACATGACACCTGGTCCTGGGGAGCATGAGATAATAGGTCTATATATCTGTCTAGAGACATAGGTCAATCTCATCCTGGTGATGTGTAGAATTCTGAAACTTATATTCCAACAAGTCTGGACATCACCAAGCTAGAGAAGGCAAGCATCAGTTGACTAACCAATAACTCACAATGGTAAGGAAAATGTGGAAGACTTACAAAATCCATTAACCTGACTTTTGTTCTTCCCTTGAAATTTCTTAATGAGTTACCCAGCCCAGAATTTCCCATTTTAGTTGGAAATTTCAGTTTAGGTGAAATATTGTGGCATTTCTCATTTTGAACCTAATGTTCAGGCTGTGACTGGGAGTTTTTCCTAAGAACTAGATAATTCAACTGAAATGTATGTTCCAAAGCAACTATATTGTCTTTGTCAAATTTCAATTATTAATCCTGAATGAAAACTAAAAATATATATTGGTCTTCTAGTCTTACAAATCCTCCTTTCTACTACATTTCAGTGATTTAGAATCTCAAAGAAAACAATATCAGGATTAATTTCCATAAATGAAAATAATCTGACGTACAAATAAAATAGTCATGGAATCACAAGAGCAAAATCTGTGGGGGAAAAAATGTAAAACAGAAGTTATTACTAGCCAAAAGTTTGAATTCTGGCAAATGATGATCATTCTAATTTCACATTTTACCTTCTATTCTTTGACCTCACAGAGAAACATCTGAGTAAAAGCCTAAACTTACCAAGACAGGAAAGCTATCTCTCTAATCAGAGGTGCATTCCTAAGCATTTGATGACAGTAATTAAATAACTATTGAAATGATATATGTCTCTGACTTTCCATTTTGAGTAACCGTTATGATGCTTCGTTTTTGCCAGTTTGATCACAACTTCTTATGTTTCACTTAGTACACAAAGCGTGCTGATTCTTCAGATGTCAGAGAAAAATGTGTACACCTAAAAGATGGGGATTTTGAAGGAAATTTGAGCAACAAGGTTTCTGGAAAACATTATAATTATGAATTCAGATAGTTGAGAGGAATTCAAACAACCATTTAGCTACGTTATCTCTGGTTTACACTACTCATAACTGCTTCTCAAGTATGGCAAGGAATGGTAATAAGGCCCATTGGGGAGATCCAGGTAACACTACAGCCATGCCCTGACCACCATCACCAATTATACAGTCTTGTCATTGAAAGCTTGTAGCTGTCACCTGTTCTTACACTAGTTTCAAAGAAATATTGTGTCAGCCTAGCAAATGCTGCTTCAGAAAGTGCAACATAATGCTAACTTCTGCATCAAGGGACAGCCTATGCTCCCATAGGAGAGAATTCATAGTTTGTCCCACTTCTATCTCCTTGAATTTTATCACAGAATAAGATGGGATAGTCAAAAATAAACCCATAAATGCAGAATTTCCAGTATGCCCATGTAAGTCTTTGGGAGACAATAAACTTTTGCTACTATGGAAAGAAGGTTTTGACTATCTACCTACCTACCTACCTACCTACCTACCTACCTACCTATCTACCTACCTACCTACCTACCTATCATTTATTCAGAGAAGGTTAGCAATTTATTCCTTTTTCTTTTCGAGAAGCTGGGGAAGGGATGTGTGTTCAGACACAAATCTGGTAGAACCCAAAAGGACAGGCCAAGGCAAACCAGCATTAATTGGCTGTGCTCAACAATTGGCCAGAAAACACAAGCATGGATTGGGTAATGGTTATAGCATCACAATGTTGTGATTAAGCAAACAAGCTCAGATCAATCTTTCTATGCATTTTAAACTGGATTGACACAGAAAGAGCGGCTATCTACAAACCTCTGGAAAGTATGTCTTCTAGGAGAGTGGAAGAGGAAGTCTGTGGGCTATTGCAGTGATATGACTTTAGATGGCACAATTTTGTTTTCTGTATTTTATAATCTTGCTCTTTAATCAAGCATTCAACTGAGCATTTCCTAGTAGCTGATCATTTTTTTAACCTATCTGTTCTTTATTGTGTTATTAGTCAACCTCTGGTACTCAAATGACTTGACTATAATAGCAAGTGTAGTCAGGATGACTCAAAGCCAGTTGATGCACAATGTGCTCCATAAAGGGCCCACAGAAGAATGATCCTGATAGGCACACATCCTACTTCTTTTTCATAGGAAGAACCATGAAAATATCTACATCGGAATCCACCACTTGGGTTAGGTTATAGTGTATATGTGGTGGAATGCAGACTCCCAAGAGGACTACCAAGCAGATAAATGCCTGAGATAGGTAGAAACTGCATTTGGTAAACAGAGCATATGAACTGTTCATTGTGTACTCAGAAAGTTGTTACTGTACACAAAATCTTGATCCATGGAGGGCTTTTGAGTGGATGGAACATCTATACGTATTTAGCTGCTCTGAAGATGTTTAGGCAAATACATGGAGTCTTCTTTTGCCCTATGTAAAATATATAGTTGGGTCATATATGACTGGGGTTCAATAACTGGTGATTCATGTATGATGTAAATTTGATTTTTGTGTATTCAAAAGTTTTCTCCAGACTAATGCTGTTCAGTTATTTTGCATCATATTTCACATAATTTTCAGCCCCTGTGTGTATTTTAAAAAATCTACTTGTAATAGGTGATGTATCCTATCAGTATGAAACTTGGCATGAAGAAACTTTTTGATAAGAGGTATAATTTGGCCAGAGACAAATCTGATTATGTGTGTCTCAATTATAACAATTTTAAAACTTGGAATTGGAGTGAGAATCTAAAATCTCCTCTCTTTTTGCCTATCTTTTTCCTTTTAGCAGTTTGCACAATGCAGGCATGCACACCCACACATATATATATACTCCCTGAATATTGCACTGAAGATGCAAGGATAATACCTAAACAGGGCTTAGCCATAATACTCAGGGAGTAGTGAGCAGCCCCTCTCCTCCCCTTGTTAAGCTGTGGACATTAATGGAGATCCATTCTTCATGTTCCCAGGTCATTCTCTGCAGTGGAAAGCCTAGCTCTGTGCATGGTCACTTCCACAAGACCAAGAACCTTGGCAGGGAATAGTTCCAGCTAAATGGGAGCATTCATAGGCCTACCAAGTCTCCCTGCTGCCAGAATTGCCCTACAAGCCCAAAGACTGTTTCTTCACTTATCTCCCCAATGCAGCTTCAGGAGAGAAGAGTTGCCCACCGCTGCTTACCTGTTGAATTGATCTATGAACAGAATATCTGAACAGGGCTATTTTTTCTATCCACTTCCTTATCTGACAAAGCAGGCTGTACCCTTAGAAATGTTATACCATAATGAATGTACTTGTCTTTATGATGGCTAGCACAGCTACATTACTGAATCTGAAAACACTTAGTAATCCTCATCTAAACAAAATTTCCCCCACCACCATCCCCCGCTATCCAGTCACTCCAGCACAAAGGCTATTTGGCAGGCTTTCATTGGCCTCTGCCTTAGTTTAAACAGGACCATTGACCAATGTAATGATGACTACACACTTTTCACCGGGTCATGTTTAGTTGGCTCATACTTTTCATTTCTGTGACCAATTCAGCCTGAGAGGTAAGAACTGCTTTGCAATCCACAGAACCCCAGTTCAATCAAGAATTAGAATTTGGTCTTTATGTTCAAACAAAACATCATGCGATGACCTCAGTAGTCTGCTCATCTCAGTTATCTGGAGACTACATGGCTTCCATCTAGTGACTTGGAGCACTTCCAGAGGAATCTTAATCTCCCAACCATTTGGATATCAGGATACTATGAACACAACCACGTTCACATGCACACCAGTTTGCCAGTGTAATGGTATGTGGGAATGTCCTTGGGAGACAGAAGGAAGAGCCACAGCCTACACTACCATCATGCAAAAGGTATCTCAGCCCACAGAAGGAAAAAGGGTGTGAGAAACATCTCAGAAGGGACCCTCCATAGTTTTCTGGAAAGTAAAAGTAAGAGGGGGGAGAACTGCTTTCAGACTTCCAAGATTCTGCTACTGTAACCTTACAATAAAAGTAGTTTTAATACTCATGGTTTGTGCTTCTTGTCCGGACTACCTTGAAGGGCTGACAGCCAGTTTATAGATCTCTCAGAGAACTGCAGGCCATGTAGTAGCTGCCCTTTCTAGCCAATAGCTAAGCGCGCGCGCACACACACACACACACACACACACACACACAGTCATCCAATCAGTGCTTGCATGTCAGCCAATAACTTTGCACTTTATCCTGTATCCCTCAGATAGTGCCCAAAAACCCACCCCCTTCCTTCTTTGCAAAAATAAAAGAGAATCAATTGCTAGTGTTTCCCCATGTTCCTGACCCACCAAGACAGCAACCTTCCATTTCTTTGAAATATGTAATGCAGATGCCAGCAGTTCTGCATCTGTACTCCTTCACTGAATCAAGCTCATGCCAGCACTCTGCTACAGAGAGATCCCAAGAGCTAAGAGAAGGGAACCCTGCCAGTGAGAGTCCCCTCAAGTACATGGCCTGTTAATGTTCTGAAACAGCATTTGCTGCCTTGAAATGGCATTTTTCTCTCCCACAGACTCAGTGCCATTGGCTTGGGGATACCCTGAAATTGCTGATTACTGCAAGACCACTGTTATAAAATCCTATGAACCATGGGAGACCCATCTCTCATGAGTTTTAGGGCTGTGCTGTGCCTTCATCTGAAAGAGCTTTTATTATTTCTTCTCCCAGAAGAAATGGCAAGAGTAGCTTATTTCTGAAGTGGATTTCCTCTGACTCTAACATTTCCACAATCCTCAGAATTATCATTTGATTCTACTGACAAGGGTCATTTCCTCACTAGCAATTTTTGGTGTCTTCTAGGGTTAACCAGCTATAGCTGTGCCAAAATAAGAATAACAAGGACAGCTTTTATATCACTCCAGTAATGGCTGGATGATGACGATGCTCTATAGACGGGATATGGCCAAGGACAGAAACAGTATTCCTTCTGCTCTGTGTCAACATTATTATTTTTTTCATATGAATTACCATCACATCATAGTTATCTTCACATCACCACTGAATTTTGACTTTCAGTATCTGCTTGATAAAAGTGTATTTTGCATATAGGAGAACAATTTGTCTGTAAGACAGTTGCATATATCATGTTTTCCCACAGTTCAGATAAAGAAGTGCTTATATTCCACCCTATCTCCTATTAAGAATGTTTTGGGACTCTTATCTCTCCATTAGTATACATTCTGAAGGCTCATTAGATGCTTTGAGGCATGGGGAAGGCAACTGGTTAGTCCTGAGACCTTCCTGTGGGACTCCTACATCCCACATCATTGAGCAGCCAAATTTCAGTGGAACAATTGGCAAAAACTGGTGGCATGGTTTCCTGGTATTTAGAGGCAGCAGACATTCAAAACTATATCATCAAGCCTAAAATGGGGAATAATTTTTAAAACCTTCTACAGACTGCCCCCTCAAAGAACATAGAAAATCTTGGTCCATTTTCTACCCACCAAAAGCTGACCCCTGCTATAGTGTGATTTATTTTTTGTAAGGATAAACTAAATAGGTAGGTTTCTTCCTTGTGCAAATGGCAGCTTTGGAGAGACTCAGCAGAGAGAAAGAATTAAATTCTTCAACCCTACCATCTATGGCCCTGCTGCTGCTTCCTCATAGTTGCTAATTTTTTTTCAATATCAATGCTCACTTCCTTCACATAAAAAACAACCTTCACATAAAAAAAAACAATTACTTTCCAATACCTATTACATCAAGGAGAAATTAAGCCCCATGAATAGGGCTCCATGGTAAAAGTTGGGCCAACTCTTGATGCCCAGTCTAGATTCCCCAGTCAATACTGATACTTTTGCAATGATTTAACAACAACAGCCTCCTACAATGAGGGGTTATTATGAGGACTGAGATTCTATATTAGGGATTCTATATTTTATATATATATATATATATATATATTTATATATATTATATGAGCATGAAATTGAGCAAACTCAGGGAGGCAGTGAAAGATAGGAAGACCTGGCGCAATATGGTTCATGGGGTCATGAAGAGTCGGGCACGACTTAGCGACTGAACAACAAATATATATATATTCTATATTAGGGCTTCAGACCTCATGTGAACATGAGCACAGCACCTCTGGACTATTGACTATAACAGTTCCCTTTTTTCAGGCTTCAGCATGAGCTGGAAAAGAAAGATGCTGCTGCTTTAAGGAATCCAATTCAATTTTAAAAGCAGCGATACATTTCTTTTTGAGCAGCAAGCCTGCTGAAAGGTTGATGCAGAAGCCTGAAAAAGTGGGGCTGCTCCAATGAATAGCAGAGAGATGTAGTGCTCTCACGTGAGGTCCAAAGCATGTCTTCCAAATAATTTTCAGAGTACCTACAGTCCTATTATGGGAAGAATGCTGAACAGTCAAAAATATTAGTAATAATATACAATAATTACTACTGCTATTATTGTATAATTGTAACCTCGTCTGTTTAACTATATTGTTTATCAATCAAATGAAATTGCAATAAGATGGGTTGCAAAGTTATTTTGTAAAAAGTAAATTATGTGGAGTCCTTGGGGTTCTCTGAGCTTGGTTGTTTTGTTGCAAAAGTTTCGTTACCCAGCTAGGTAACATCTTCAGGTAAATTAGACTGACCAGGATTTCTATCGAGGGTGAGAGCAAAGGATTATGGAAGAGGGAACCCATCTTCTGAAATTGTGATGGAATGCAATAGAGCAGCAAGCTCTCAGGAAGGAGGGAGCACATTTCAAGAAGTGGGGGTGGGGGGTGAGACAAGAGACAAGAGACAGCACAGTCCGGAGCAGGAGTGTGGGAAGAGGAAGAGATTTAGGATAGCCACTCCCTAGAATCTCCCAGGGTATATCCACTAGATTAGAGTAATACAGATTTAGTCTGGCAAGATTCAGTCTGTATGATGTAAATAATAAAAGAACTGAACTTGGATGGACTGTTTTCCTGTTGTTCTTGGGCTAGGCCTGACAGAAATCGACCACAAGATGTGCTGCAGTTTCAGACATTAGGAGCAGGCGCTACTCTGAATCTCTTTGGTGGCATCTCAGATAGAATGCCAAAATACTGAACTCCCAAACTTTGGGAGGGTATGTGAAGAGTATAGCTGGTTCTGTCTGGGGATTTTCCTTCACGTGTCCTCATAATGTTTGCAATAGAAAAACCCTGGAGATTCTCAAATCATTTCAGACTTATAGCTCTACTTCCTTTCAGCAGGAACCATCTACTCCCCAAATCATTCCATGGCTTCCAAGTGGAAGGGAAAAGTAGTTTAGTATAGCAAACCCATAGCAAAAATTATCAGGTACAGTTTGCCCAAATCTTTCATGTTCCCAGAGGGCTAAGTATATATTCAATGATTCACTATTTATTTAATTACTTTTAATTAAACTGGAAACATATAAACAGGAACTGCAGTTGATTTTTAGAAAAGAAAATTACCACTGTGATGTTAAGTGATAGCTCTGGGAACACTTATGTTCTTTTTACGTTTTGCAGGGATTTAATTGATGCTTTGTGTTCTCCTTGTGATATACTTCATACAGCACTTGCAATTAACCACATTAGCATAAAAATGCAAAACACTGATTTCATGTCACCTTAAAGTTCTAGGCATGCAGAAGCACATAACGCATACTCAGAGTTGCAGAGCACCTTTTGCAGACATATATTGTCCTAATTTTGCTGCCTTTGCGTGAAAGGGTGTCAGAATCATAATTACATATGAAGGTAACTGTGTGAATACAAATAACTTGCAAGTTTTTGTTTTTTTTTAAAGAAATAGAAGGGAGATTTCTTTTTTTAAAAAAAGGAGAATGAAAATTCCTTCTGTTACAAGAAGCTGCTACAAACAACAGGAAAGAAACCTTCAATGGCACCAATGAAGTTTTTTCTTCTGGTTCTAATAGCAGCTAGGAGTAGAAGACCATTTTCCTCATGACCCCAGCAAAATGGGAAGGGTACCTAGATATTATTTATCTGGCAAACAAAGTAAGTGCATTAATAAAGGTCTCAAAATTAAATGTGGCATTTATAAAGGCGGTTGGTTGGCTGAGCAAACAATGTTGTATTTAATTAACCAACTGATTAACTGATTATAAAATGCTTTCACATACAAAGGAAAGGAGCATCCAGATTTTGTCATAAGCAGATGCAGAAGAATGAACTGGGGGATGAGAGAGAAACATATGTGGATTGCATGTTAATACAAAATGAATTAATTCGCACTTCTCATACTAACATGAAAATTGAAAGTTACATTGCCTGAGAATTCTGAGTGTTTTAAATGGCACATTTTAACACTGCCTGATAGAAGACTGCCCTACTAAACTGGCACAAGATTGCAACTAATCTCTTACTGTACCCTTTTCTATACACAAGGGACCAGTTCAGAATCATTCATCAGCTACTTGCTTTGTATGTAATGCAGAAGGGAAATCAAAGCCAACATTTATCCAAAGCACTGTCTTGCAAAATGAAAGATGCTATATTAAAAGTCAAATATGGAGTTCCTAAAGCCACAATGAGAGCTAGTTTGGGGTGGTGGTTGAGGCACCAGGCTAGAGTCTAGTCCCACCTTAGGCACAAAGCCAGCTGGGTGACTTTGGGCCAGTCTCTCTCTCTCAGCCCTAGGAAGCAGGCAATGGCAAATCACTTCTGAAATCCTGCCAAGAAAACAGCAGGCACTTGTCCAGACAGTCACCAGGAGTCAACACTGACTTGAAGGCATAAAAAAAAAAAGCCAAAATGTTTTTATTTATACTGATTATCAGCTCTCACACTCAGCCACCTTTCCCTCTGGCTTTTGCAAACTTTTTTTTGAACAGTGTCATTGGCCACCTGATGTACTTTCCTGTTACACATTCTGTCTGTGACCCAGATCCTCATTTCTTTGCATCGTAGATGGCCATCATTTTTTTTTCCCTGACCCCAAGAAGAATTCCTAGGACCATTACTATACCAAGACCTCCACTTCAGTCTCACATAATTAACAGTTGGCAAGTTCCACTGTTCCTTACTGGATGGAGCCAGTAAGATTTTGACATCCTCTAAAAGGATGTAGGTGGCCCACCTGCTAGTCTAGGTACAGATAGCTTTTTCGGAGTTGGGGACACACTTGTTTAAATATTGTTTCCTGTCTGCCAGGGCAACCAGAGGCATAGATTTTATACAATCACCAGCTCAGGCAAGATTAAATTTTTGGTTCATTTTAAATTTTATTTATTTATTTATTTATTTTAATTTATTTATCAAATTTATATGATTGCCCCTCTCACAAAAAAGTACTCTGGGTGGCGTACAAGACTATAAAACAGTTAACATATAAAAACAATTATTTTAAAAAAAATTAAAATCACAAAGGCTGAGAGAGAAAAGCAGATGTTAAAAACAGTGGAGCCACCTCAGTACCTCACTGGTCCCCTGGGACCCCCAGGCCTGATGGCACAACCAGGTTTTGAGGGACTTCTGGAAAATCAACAGGGATGGAGCCAGACTCACTTTGGGGTGGGGGGAGGATGTTCCATAAGGCAGGTGCCATGTCAGAGAAGGTCTGCTTCCTGGGACCCGCCAAGTATAGCTCCCTAACAGACAGAACTTGTACATGGCTCTTCTGCTGGATCTGATGGGATGGGCAGATTTAACTCAGGAGAGGCAGTCCCTCAATTAACCCAGCCCCATGCCATGAAGGGCTTTAAAGATCAAAAGCAGGACCTTGAACTGGACCCAGAAACAGACTGGCAACCAATGCAGCTCACAGGGCAGAGATGTAACATGTGCTGTTCTAGAGGCACATGTAACTGCCTGTACTGCTGCATTTTGCACTAGCTGAAGCTTCTGGGAACTCTTCAAGGGCAGGCCCACGTAGAGCACACTACAGTAGAGCAGTTGGGAGGTGACTAGGGCATGAATGACTGTGAGCAGAGCCTCCCAATCCAGGGATTTATCTTTGTACATATTTCTTTTTTAGACGTATATCATTGTACTTCCTTCTAAGAACTCCATGCAGTCTACATAGCACTCAGTCCAATTTTCCCAGAGCACAACCCCATGGGGAAGGTTGGGCTGCAAAAGTGTGACTAACCCAAAGTCAGCCAGTGAAGCTTAGGATGGAATTGACTATAGTCCTAATCTAACAACTGAATCACTATATCACTCTGTAGTTGTATTTAAAGAAAACTAGACAACCCATTGAGATATTTCCTTACCTAAACAGAGAAACAGAATGACCAAGGGCAAAAAAGCAGTGGAAGTGTGAGCGACTTATGACTTGCTGCCGGCTTCCCCCGCTAGTGAGAAGCTGGCAGAAATCTTCCTTCCTTCCTTCCTTCCTTCCTTCCTTCCTTCCTTCCTTCCTTCCTTCCTTCCTTCCTTCCTTCCTTCCTCCCTCCCTCCCTCCCTCCCTCCCTCCCTCCCTCCCTTATGGCAGTTGGCAGTAAGAGAGGAAGAGGGCTCACCCATGGACCACCAGCACCCCCAGCCAGCCCTACCTTGCCAGCAGGCAGCCAAGTCACTCCCTTGTCCTTCCCTCACCACCAATTGCCATTAAGAGATATCAAATTTCTGCCTTGTTCCAAAGCAGCCAATCGCTGCTCCCCATCAGGACTTGCCACCAGCTGATTGGGTGCAGGGGACAGAGGTAGGTGGGAAAGAGGTCGAGAATATGCCTGTGACTATCACATGATCTGGGCTGACTGCTGCAGTGCAGTGCTGAAGCAGCCACAAATTTCCCAAATTTCAATCCCACAGGAGTAATGGGTCCCAGAATTTGGACGCATTCTGTAAGTTAGCCCATTTGAGGTTTGAACCTTGGTTCAAAAACTGTTGCCCTATGACACACAGTTTTGCTCAGTTGAATGTTACAGACGTGAGAGCTTTAGTAGTATATAGAAGATAGATGTTTAGCTCATCTATTCTAAGGTTACTGTTGAAAAACTTAGTAGAGAGGCCACCACTGGGGTTGAGAAATACATGAGACCCATGCCTTTCCCAATCATTTTTCACCTCCCTTCCTATTTCATAGTTTCTGGGATGATCCAGTGGTGTAACTAGGTAATTATAAGCCGTGGACTTAATTGCCTAATGGGAAAGAAGTTTTAAACAATTATAAGTTTTACCAGGGATTAAGCACCATTTTCTCTTGGAAATTATTTTTTTTAAGTTAGCATCTGTAAATTTATACATATTCAGATGCCTACTCTGACTATAAAAAATTTAAATTAGAGGAAAGAAAAGATGTTCTTATGAGTAACATTAGCAACAGTGAACCTCAGTGTGCCCAGGTCACTCAAGACATTGATATCACTCCTTCTGTTCATTTGTTTCTTATTTATTTATTTACTTATATTTCAAATTTGGACACTGCCTATCGCACGAGGAAGTGACTCTGGGCGGTTTACAATAAAAACATTTCTCATCTGTGATGGTAAAGAGGAACAAGGAAAAAAGAGGTTCTGCTTTACCATGGTTGGCATTAGGCCATGCTTACTCACATATATACCTTTTGTTCCCCTTGTATACATGGCATATGTACCCACATTGTACACCATCACACTCCCAGATCAATCAACAATTGCATATTTATTGATTAGCCCTTCACTTTGCCTCCAGAATTTTTGAAAGAATTGATTACTAGGAAAGATACATATATTTTAGGCATTATCTCCAAGATGTGATGGCCGCAGAAGGAATCAACCAAACATGCAGATAGCAGAGCTGTTTTAAAGGTGACGAAGCCCAGAACTAGTCTTAGGCATTTAATTATCCTAAGCAAAAAAAAAAGAGAGAGAAAACAATTCTTTGTACATTCCCATCCTGTCATAAGGGAGGAAAACCCAGGACAAAGTATGTACATTCAGCTCAGAGAGTCTTGGAGACTTATGATGCCTGCTTAATCCACTTGTTTATAAGATCATAGGCCAAGCACAGAAATCAGCATTCCAGGCCTCAATGCTAGTCCTGCAAGCCTAGCATGGAATTCCAAAATCACTTTTATTTTGTATATACTGTAAAAATGTTTTCCTGCTCCCTACTCAAGACTTTTCATTTCTTAAAGAAGGTCTGCCATATCTGGGCTGCACAAATCCAAGCCACAGTACATGGCAGCAAAGAGAAAATCTCACTCATTGCTTCCATCTAGTGCTCATATGGATTTTTACAGCCTGATATGTTAGCCCTACTTGAAGCACACATAGCCCCAATATCACAGGCAATTTTCAACCTGCAGAGATCTGTCTCTTGAAATAAAGAGCAGGGAGTGCTGGAAAAACCAATAACCTTCACGTGGAAAGAAGGAACACATCTACTCTTATGCTTACAATTGATTTCCCAGATGTATTTCCCTTTTTTTGTATGGAATTTCCAGTACTAGAGGTGAGACTAAAATTGAGAAAATTACAGAAGAAAAAGTGCCAGATGGATAAATTCTATAGGATCACCATGCTATAGCCCAGATGTGCAGCCTATCAGCATCCTTTCTGCAGCTTCCAGAATCTCCATATTTTGGAATGAGAGAGTAGAAATATCTCGTCCTTTTCCTTCATGTTGTTGAGTTTTAAGAATGGCAGAAACTCAAAGCAGGTTCTCTAAGCTTTGCAGAGGCTAAAAGAAACCAGCTGAATTCACTTCATAAAACACTGGACCTTCTTGCCCCACCCACTTTTAGAAGGTGCTCCTTGACATGCAGCACAAAGCCAACTGTAGCTCTAAGCTGCAGGAAGTTACCCACTTCTGCAGTATGACCACAGATCCTTAAATATTAAGCATCCATGAATCACTTCAAGTTTTGTTTCAAATCTCTGATTCAATTTGACAAGTTGATTTAATTAGATTCATTGACTCAAAGAGCTGAGTCAAAACAAATGGACTCAGTTCGATTCAATTAAAAGTGTGTGACTGTAGATTATTTATCCATCCATCCCAATAACAATAGCCACTGACACACTGAGAAAAACAGTCCTAGCAGCAACAATCATCTACTCAGAGAGTGGGCTGCTATGTTATCAAACCCCCAAGGCATTGCCCCCAAGGCAAGGAACAAACAGGTCTTGGCATCTTTCTTGAATGCTACCAGGGCTGGTGCTGACCTGACTTTGGAAGAAGCCCTGTTCCAAAGGAGTGGGAAAACAGTGTGCTCTCGTAGTTCCTGATGATGGCAATTGCTCAAGGAAGAGACTTGAAGGATGCCTTCCCTACTAGATCTTATTAGATGGGCAAAAGCCACTGGGAAAAGATGGTCTGGCAAATAACCAGGTCCTGAGTTATGCAGAGCTTTAAAAGTGACAACTAGAATCTTGAATTGCACCTGGAAGCAAGCTTCCAACTACTTTCTCAGAAGTGGCAAACTGGGAGGAACCTTTAAGTACTTGAGCTGCTGCATTCTGAGCTATCTGTATCTTCTACATGATCTTCTAGGGTAGCCCGAAGTAGAGTGAGAGGTTACCAAGGCATGAGTATAAAGGAATTTAGAGCTGACTTCGGAGTTCTATGAGAGAACCACTGAAGGGGAAGTAAGGAGGGAGCTGTTAAGAGGGGACTGGCAGAAAGATTACTGTCTTCAGATAGAGGGTAATGTGAGAAAGAAATTCAGAATAACCTTGCCTTGATTTTTGTCTAGTAGACGATGGGACAGAGAGAAACTTGGACAGGCTTTCAAGATTTTGTTATTCTATCTTACTGCAAGATAGAATAGATTCATTCCAAAATACCTGTTTCTTGGCCTGGCCTACCTCAAAAGACCGACAATCAGTGAGTGTGAGCAGGGCCTCATGATCCAAAAAAGTCATAACTGTGCACAAGATGGAGTTGTACAAAGGCCCTTGTAGCCTCAACAGCCATCTACTCCTCAAGCAGGGTTTGTTAGTCCAGGAGCACCCCCACATTACACACCAACTCAGCCTGGGACAGCATGACTCCATCCAGAACTAAAGATGGAACGTCACTGGTCTCAGTTGGCTTCTAAAACCACATCCACTCTGTCTTGATGGGATTGAGCCTGAATCATTTTTTTCCCATCTAGACCCTCACAGCATCTAGGTATTAGGACAGCATTTCCTGTTTGGCTCAGGCTTGAGACATACAGCAGAGTATCAACAGCATAGAAAATGATACCTGATCCTGTGACAGCAGATGACCTGTCCCACGCAGAAGGGCCTTAAGGCTTGACTTCTCTCCCCCTACCACCACCAACTGGAACCAATCCCAAAGGTAGGAGGAGAATCATTGCAACACAGTACCCCCATTCACACATCCAGAGGCAGTCCAGAAGAATACCACGATATTAAAGGCAGCTGAGGCTAGGAGGGGTCATCCACAAGAACCATCAACGTGCTCTCCATGCCATATTACTAGCCTAAATCCGAACTGAAAAGAGTACAGATAAAATATCTCCTCTATCACCTCTGCTGGACCTGCCCAGCTGGTATCTAACAGCGAATCCCAGCAACCTTTTTCTCAAGATGTAGAAATCCTTCAAAGTCCTGAATCAATTTCAAGGTACCCATTTTGATTCCACATATCACAGCTAGCTACTTAATTGGAATGTTCATTTCAGCCAAACTGCCTTTGAATCAAAGCTTCACATAGCCCTATTCAATAGGTAGATTTGCAGCTATCATACATGGCTGGGAATTCATCCTAGAGGGAAGTTTCCAGCAATCAAAGAATTATAGAGCAGGAAAGAACTTGGGAGATCAGCTGAAGATCCTCCTCCTCACTCAGCGTAGGAACTACAATGCACATTCCTGACACAGGCAATCAGTTTTTGGAAAGGCCACGTGGCAAAGGGCCATAGGACGTGCAGCCATGTCCCAGGTTTTGTGTGTTTCACCACAAAAGGGTGAAAAGGGATCATTGCAGGCCCGAGTGAACAGAGAACAAAGGAGCATATTTATTCCTTGAATGTATACAAGGTATTTGCAGATGCACAATTTGTTCTGGATTAGGACTTTGACCTTTGTTTCAGATACACTTTTTTACTTCAGGACAATAAATAAGATCAAGAAAAATCTGTTTCATGCAAATGTTTTGCAGTGCTGAAAGCCATGTATATTAGATGTTGTCTGCAGCTGGTTCCACTTAGAAATTAACAAAATGGCTGAAGCTGAACCAAGAGCTGCTCTCTGAACTTCTGCCCACAAACATATACACGCGCACATGCACACACACTGTAACACAACACAGCCAAGCAACCTTTAGGGAGGTCCTTTTAATTTCTTTCCATTATCTTCTTCCCATTTTACATATCAAAAGTTCTGGCACAGACTAAAAGAAAACATGCCAAGAGAACAAACTTTTCATGATATATTTTGCTGCTTAACTTTGCAGACTAGAGTCTGCAGACTAATGGGTACCCAAGCTTGATTTGTGTTGCTTTTAAGATCATTTTAGTCCGGGTTGTCTGTGTGGTTTTATGTTTTATCTGTTTTTATAGATTTTTTGGGTTTTGTACGCCGCCCAGAGTCCACTGCAGTTGGGCGGGTATAACAAATTTGAATAAATAAACAAATGAAGTATCTTCCCATTTTTTTAAAAGAACATTCGGCTACTCTAAGGAAAAGCTTGGGATGTCTTGTGACGTGGAGGTGGCCTGTTGTGGGGGAAGTACTGTAAGACAGCTAGTTTGTGCCTCTATCAGCCAAGTCAGGAGGAATCAATCAATGGTGGTCAGGACATAGGAATAGCTTGCAGGAGATGTGAAAGGCTAAGTGCACAACAGTATGTTACACACCCCTGCGTATACGTCTTAATTTTTTTTTACACCAGAAGTATAAATACACTCACTGAATCCTATTATTGTGATATTGATAGCCCTGTGTTTTCTAACAGTGAAGGAAGCTGTTACTTACAACGAAACCTTTGGTATGAGGATTCATACGTTCATTTCAGGCATATTAATAAAGAAAGAAATTATTCTTACACAGCAATGCTGGGAGATTTTCATTGCTTCACAGGTTTGTTTCCCATCTTCTGAATCATGGCTGCCATTTAGACATATAGACATTTTTATGCAGACAGACAGACAGACACACACACACACACACACAGAGCTCATGAGTAGCAGGTGCATCATCTACCTCAGTATGTCCGTGGGAAAATATGCCTTATTTTATGTTGAAATTAAAGACGAAAGAAAGATTTGGAGCCAAGCACAAAAGAGTGGTGCCTTTGCATATTGAAATAAAAAGTAAAAAGAAGACAAGAGGACAATTCAGGTGTTCCAGGAAGAAATAGGGGAAATGCCACGAAAGTAACTGCTGTCATCAGGCCCTTTCCTTCTGCAAAACAAATATAAACTGTAAGAAGCAGAGCGCTACAGAACCTCCCCATTGTCAGAGACGTCTGTTGTTGCTCTAAGCCTTTATGTCCACAGGCATCATTTCTTATAATGAGGGCTAATGACTAAAAAGCCCTGGTGACTTTCATGAACTGTGTGCATTGCCCATTCAAACTTCAGTCCAGGGGAGCAAAGAGAAGAGATTATCTGCCCTCCTGCACAAAATGCATTGAATCTGCTTCCAGAGATTTTGAAGGAATGGGAGTCAGAGAATTTGTCTTGCATGTCTTTCCTACAAGGTCATTCTCCTTCAAGGTCATGAATTTGATTTTAAAATTCTTCCAGAATTTTGCGATGTTTCTCCAAAATTCTCATGGATGGTGTATGGTGTTCTTGCACATGTTTAGAAGTCAGCCAAATGTGTGTGTGTGTGCGTGTGTGTCTATGTGTGTAAATGCCAATGCCCTGTCTTTACAATTACCTCTCCAGTAATTGGCTCCTTGGCTTCCCACACTTCCATCAAATCCCTAGGAGGTCATCATAAGGGAATTCTGGGGGGAGTGGGGGGAGTTGCAGTGCTACTGTTGCTATGGGGAAGTCCTGACATGATCTGCCAGTGAGACAAAAAGATTCCCGCAAGCCAAGCTCAGATCCTGGCAACAATGGAAACACATCTTGTGGTTAGCCATTGCATCCTTTTATTAGTTCCCAGCCTGGTTTATAGCTGTAGGATTTTCTAGCAGTCTCCCATTCAAGAACTTACTAATCCCACCCCATTTAGCCTTTTGAAATCAGCCAAAGTGAAATCAGCCATTTCTGCTGCCACCTGCTGCAAAATGCCAATAAAATAAGGGGCAGCCCAAAACACTGGAGATACACCTGTACCTTGAGTAACTGTGAAGGAAGACCTCTTGTAAACAAAAATGTATTTGGAGTAAAAGGGTGGGAGATCAACCAGTAATCACAGGAAGTTTATTTTGTGTTGCTGTAAGAGTGGGAGGAAACTTCTACTCTTGGAAGTGGAAGATAGTTTAATGCTATCATGAATAGCTATTCTGCTTAATTTTTGTGCTGGGGCCTTCTAAAATGCTCAGGATTGGGCTCCAGGACTATGGAGGATGCTTAATTGCCTAGTTGGCTTTCACCAGTTGTCCTTGATGGAAAGATGCTGCTTTAAGTGTGAACATATCTTTCCATCCTACTAGTTCTAATTCATTTAGCGTGGAAGCATTTCCCATTGCATTTGAAAGACCTTGTTTAGAGCTTGGAATAGTATGAACAATTTTTTTTTCTGTGGTAGGACTGGTCTCCTTGAATTGCCTTCCAAAAGAGATCCATTTGTCTTCTTGCATTAGGTATCTCTGGTTGCTAGGTCTTATGAAGTGGTGCTGAATGTTGACTGCTCTTGTTTTTAGATGGAATGCTGCTCTCCCTCTTCCCTTTTTTAAATGTGTTTCTACCATCTGGGTTTTATCATTTTTATAGTCATTTTGTATGTCACATGGAGTATTCTTACCAAGTTAAGAATTTTGTTCCCAACTTTGGTAAACAGAATAAAATGAATTCAATGCTATGCTTAAAGTGCTTTTAACCAGGCTGCCCTTGAGCTATGGATTTTCAGAAGTGACCACTCCGCTCCTTTTAACAAGACAGCCATTTATCTTAAAAGGAAAGGATAACGTGTTTTCTTTTTTACCAGAGGATGTTTTCCAACTTCTGCTTAAGCCAATTTGTGGAAACTTATTAAGAGTACCTTGATGTGTTATGCACCCACATCACTGGGTCATCTTAGACTTTATATAGCAAATTCCATTCATAATCACCTTCAATACAGAATTGTACCTGAGTTTTTCCTAAAATATCCCTCCCCCCCCTCCCCAAATCATCATCTGCTTTCAGACTCTTCCCTGGCAGGTGAAATAAGGTAAATGGAAGATGGGCTTTTAGTTCTCAGTTAAACATTTATCCATTAGATTTATATCCCATCTTTCTTCCAAAGGCTAAAAGCAATGTACATAGCAGTTCTTTCTCCAACTCTTCCTGTAGTGGGAGAAGAAGTTGGGTTGAGAGATAGTCTTTATCCAAAGCCACAATCAGATTCCAAGGCTGGGAGTGGCTTGTTCCAAGTCCAACATCTTGACTACTACCCCACTCTGTTTGGTCTTCTCTGCACATCAGTCAAAGGATTCAAGAGTCAGCCATCTCATTAATTCCCTTCCTTATGCATTGTGCCTCCCACTAGAACATCTGTTTGTTTGTTTGCTTTTCTGTTAGCCACCTAGAATGCCCTCTGGAGAGAAAGGTAGGACATAAATCAAATAACTAGCAATAATATAAATCATAATCTATGGCAGTATCTCTCATCCTTGACAGTTTCAAGATGTGTGGACTTCAACTCCCAGAATTCCTTAGCCACACATCTTAAAGCCGCCAAGGTTGAGAAACACTGATCTATGGTGAATGGGCAGGGAGATCACAAGCATGGAAGTTTTGAAACTTTTTGAGC
The DNA here is from genome assembly GCA_030867105.1 of Liasis olivaceus. NCBI lineage: Eukaryota > Metazoa > Chordata > Lepidosauria > Squamata > Pythonidae > Liasis > Liasis olivaceus. The sequence goes on from CM061350.1 coordinate 185,635,435, forward strand.
AAAAAAGATTCTAACCATTTATTTATTTATTTATTTATTTATTTATTTATTTATTTCTGCTGCCTTAGAAGGCTTGGAATGACTTCATTGCAGAATAATGATCTTAAATTACAGGCAAGCAAATATGAATTCAACATTAGCAGAAACTAAGCTTGACAATGCAACCCATGATTAAGGGATGTTGATGGGCTCCCCTTTGCTGGATTGTTCAAGCAGAGGCTGGACAGCAATTGTTAGGGATGTTTTAATCTGGATTTCCCCACTGGCCAGAGGTTAAATTTAATGGCCTATAAAAGGGTGGGCAACCATCAGCCTGTGGGCTTATGCAGCAACCTTTATACAGAATATCACTGGAATGGGCAGAGCTAACATTTCTGACCTAGAGGTTTTTACTTTGGATGATTTCAAGGGCTTCTAAAATCCATTTTGTCCCTTAACCCTTTAGAAGGAAAAATCAGCCTAACTGTCCAAAATTAGGCTGATTTTTCCTTCTAAAGGGTTAAGGAGCAAAATGGATGTCTTCAGTCTCTGCAAGGTCCTCATCACTCCTTAAAACATTACAATCCTACAAAACCTGAAAAGAAGTCACATTGTGACCACACCAGTGATGCCACTAGCCACATGGTTTGTGCCTCTGGAAGGCAAAACATATTAAAAGTGCAGCTTCTGGCCAAAAGAATATTGTCCACCCCTGATGTCAATGGTCCCTTCAAACTGTATCAATTTATTATCTACAGAGCTAAACTACTAAGATTTCTTGTAAGTCACAAGTCATAATAGCAACATCAGAGTACACATGCAGTAGGAAGGATGGCTTTAATTTCACACTTGGTCATCTGTGTCTCCCAGGAGCTGTCAAATTGTATTCTAGAAAATCTACTTTTTTCTTTAACAATACTTTAACAGAGGGTCGCAGCAAGTGACAGCACCCAATCTACCTTGCTTGAGCTTAGAAGCTAAGCAGCAAGGCCTGATTAGTATTTGTATGGGCAGCAGGCTAGTCTAAGAAGTCCAAAAAGCATATTGAAGAAGCTGGTGAGAACCCCTTATGTATCGTGCCAGGAAACTGACACAAATACATTCAAGAGCTCAACTTGAAGGATACTTTTTTATTTTAATGCGGAGGGAGAATTGCAATTGACGTCACTAAGTCCCTATTCTTTTCCATGATTACTTACATTGTCTCTCACATCCTTTGAAACCAGGAGGACTTCAGTTGCAGCTAATAGGGCAATGTAAAAAGACACAATATTGTTCAGTTCAGTTCATTTTAATTGTCTTCTTGTTTGAGAGGGACGGCCCCTCTGCTCCAGCATTCTGTCTCCAACCGAGAACAAACATTTGAAAAGTTCAAAAGCACATCATGATGAAGACAGTCCTAGCTATTTGTCCATAGCATCTGGCCATCAGAACCTTGCTATACCCAGATATTGATGCTTTGCTTCAGGGAGACAGTTTGGTGCAGTGGTTAAAGCTAGAAACTGGGAGACTGTGAGTTCTAGCCCTGCCTTAGGCACAAAGCCAGCTGGGTGACTTTGGGACAATCATTCACTCTCAGCCCTAGGAAGAAGAAAGCAAGGGGAAACCAGTTTGGAAAACGTTGTCAAAATAACTGCATAGACCCATCCAGGTAGTCACCAGGAGTCAAAACTGACTCAGAGGCACATACACACAAAGGTTTACTGTAGCTAATCTACATTTTCATAAATTACAGGTAGTTCTCATTTAGTGAACACAATTGGGACTGGCAACTCAGTCATTAAGTGGAACAGTCACTAAATGAAACCACAACTGTGCTTACAATCTTATTTCAGCTTTCTTTTGCTTTACAGACCTGCAAAAGTTGCAAACGAGGCAGTCGCTAATCGAGGACTACCTGTATTTTCAAAAGCCATACCTAATACTAGTTGATTTTAAATAATATCCAGAACTTTTTTTATTTGAATGGTATCCCACTTTTATTTATTTTATTTATTTATTTATATTTCAAATTTAGTCACTGCCCATTTCACTCAATGAGCGACTCTGGGCAGTTTACAATAAATAAGAGTAAAAACCAGTTGAAATACAATAAAAACAGTAACTGGCTTACATGAGGATCTCCCTTCATTTTCCCCCCACAACAGGAACCTTGTGAAATACCTTGGCTAAGATAAACAGATTGGCCCAAAGTCACCAGGGAGTTTCTATAGCTTAGAGTGGACTTGAACCCAAGTTTCCTTATTCCTAAACCAACATTTTAAGTACTATCCCAGGGTGATTCTATATTATTGATATGTGTTGAAATCTGATTGAACAAGTTCATGGAATTCTCCATGGATAGAAAGGCTGTTGGGGCAGTTTACATTCTTAAGGTCATCTTTGAGACAAGGCTTTGTCTATGTGTTCATAACACAGTAATTAGCATTCTTTTGTCTGCAGGAATATTTCCTTTCACTTATTTTGGAAGCTTGGGCTAATCAGTTCAATTGATATTCCAGGGCATGGGGGAAAACCTAAATGGGTTAAGTTTTAGTGAGTCCCATTAATTTCAGTGGACCTTGTTTCTCTGCGGTTGTGCTTATGATTACAAGGTTCATGATGTGTGTGGCGTTTATTTAAGTGGAATGTTTCATATTATTTTGTTGATAGATCTCATTGGCCACTTACAAATCCCCCAGAAAGCAGGACCCAAGAGAAGATATGTGTAACAATTGAATATGTGTATATTTATATCTCCCTCAGCTCTCTCTATACATACACATCCACACATCTGCAAATTTAGAAAAAAATATCATAATGAAAAGGTAATGTGGTAAAGGAAATGAAATAACTATATGGTGTGGGGGAATTGTGAGCAGATGACTTGTATCTGTGCTGTCTTACACTGCAGGCCCAGTTCAAACCCTTCATCTCCTTTTTCCTTTTCTTCTGGTTCTTCATTTTTCATCTTCATTAGGCTTTATATTTTTTTCAAAATAAAGCAGGTATGCAAAAAAAAGGTGGCCTGTAAACTGGATTCAGTCCACTAGCACACCTTTTATAACCTCCCAGGGTAGACAGAGCTAAATTCTTTCAGTTCCCTTTTTCACATTTTTGAGAATGCATAAGATAAAATCATAGGTAAATGATGTCACTTACATCATGGTATCATCACTTAAATTTCTTAATTGGCATCATTTGTGTGATGATGTCATGCCAAACATGATGTCATCAAGGCTTATATTGGATGTTTATGATTTAAATAGGCCCCTAGTGGTTAAAGCATCAGGCTAGAAACCAGGAGACTGGGAGTTATACTCCTTCCTTAAGCACAAAGCCAATTGGGTGATCTTGATCCAGTTACTCTCTCTCACTCCTAGGAAGAAGGCAATGGCAAACCAATTCCAAAATCTTATAAAAAACACTGCATGGACTTGTCTGGGCTGTTGATGATTTATTGATTGATTGATTATGTGCCATCAAGTTGTTTTCGACTCCTAGCAACCACATAGATTGATCTACTCCATGATGATCTGTCCCTAACCTGGACTTCCAATGATGCACCTATCACCACTGTAACTGAGCCCATCCACCTTGCTGCTGGTCATGTTCTTCTTCTCTTTCCTTCCACCATTCCCAGCATTACAGCCTTTTCCAGAGAGCTGGGTCTTCACATAATGTGTCCAGAATAGGATAGTTTGAACTTGGTCATTTGTGCCTCGAGTGACAACTCTGGGTTGATCTCTGGGCTGTTGCCAGGAGTCAAAACTGACTTACGGTTCAAATTTCCTTTAGGTCTTGCAGAGAAGTAAGTACCCACTGCACCCTTTTAAAAATAAAAAAATCCAAATGGGTTGGTTTTTCGTGCTGTTTTTATGTGGGGGTAAATATTCTGAGAGGCAAAATGGGTCCCTTATTTTCCCCAAACCATGCTAAAAAAATGACTTCTCTCTTCCACTTGGTCTTTCCTCTGTGTCAGTGTTTTTCAACCTTGGCAACTTTAAGATGTATGGATTTCAACTCCCAGAATTCCCCAGCCAGCATGCTGGCTGGGGAATTCTGGGAGTCGAAGTCCACACATCTTAAAGTTGTCAAGGTTGGGAAACACTGCTCTGTGTAATGAAAAGACTGAAGTGGTTGTCCCTCACCAGTAGGGGGAGCCAACACTAAAACATAATTCTCATTGTTATTGCACCCTTTCCGGGGAAGAGAAAAAACCTGCAGCTTATTTTGGAAGGCAGAGGGTTGAGATGATCAAAGGACCCTCCAAAGAAATAATGTAATATTGTAAAATCATAATAAAAATATCATTTAAAAATGAAAATAAAATAAGTAGAGGGGGAAAAATTAAAGCGGCCTTACCCATTCTGGGAGGGTGGCTCTCAGCAGGCTGTGTAAAACACAATGCAGCCTCCAAGAAATTGCACACCCTGAAACAGAGAACACCCTTAAACAGGCAGTTACACTCTCATAGCTAGTTCAAGAGAAGGCCGTTTGTTGGGAAGTATACACGGACGCCCTGCACACGCCATTTGTAATTTTAGAAGCTTCTATGCCTCTGTCGATCGTTTTTTTCTTCCTAAAAGGCAGGGCGGGGAAGACCTATTTCTGAAGTTTTAGAAATGTAAGGTTCTTTAAAAAAAAACCAAAATGAATGCATCTCCGTGTGAGCTAGCTCAGGCACTGGTTTTTCATCCCTTCAAGAGTTTCGCTTTGGACGCTTTATTCTTCCTTTGCATCCTTCCAGCAGATATGATGGGAGATAAAGCCCATCTACCCCCCAACTGGCTAATATTGAAAAGATGGAGCTTCATTGGCTCGTGAGGGCATCCACTACCGTCTGAACTGAAATCCGCATTCATTCATACATTCCTTCCCAACAACATTCTTTGACCAGGAGCCAGATACCGCTTGACGTCATTGCTAACTGAGAACATAATGTCCTGGCAGTGGGGCTGGAGTTTACTACGAAGAGGGGAGGTACTGCACTCCGTTGGAACATATCAAAGGAATTAATAGCAAGGGTGAGGAATAAAAGAAGGGGATGCTGAAGAAGCAGATTGAAAATGTTACCAATAGAATTTGCACGATTAAAAATCTTTCCATTTGGTTCCAGGCTCACTTTGCACATTCAAGACACACATATAGGCTTCGCACACCCTCTGCACTTTGGATTAAGTACTGGAGCAAACAGGCGAGACAATAGCATTGCTTATGTACTTAAAAGATTTTTGCTAGTCCCTTTTCCCCTCATTTTTTGTTGTATTTACTAATCAATTAGGAGAGCTCTTTAAAACTTTTTGAAAACAGAAAAGCAGCAGAACCAAACATGCCAAGAGGTGATATTTGTCGGCTGCTGTTCTTTGACAGTGGAGTAAATGTTCTTCATCAGACTTAAATATTAAAAGTTTCTATAAAAGGTAATGCAGATGTGTATATTAGAGTGAGGTGCTAGTAATCCAAATTGTGGGTCATCTTTGCAGTTTTAGAGTCTGTTTAAGGGGGGATCTTGTATCAGCAGGCTTGCAAATTCAGGGAATTCTGTGGTTGAATTCTCAGTTTGATTGAAGAGAATGTGGTCCAGCTTCATAATAGCCAGGATGAAAAGGATATGGCAATCCTGTTCATATGCATAAACACAAGAAATACAGTGTCCTGAAGACACGTATCTGCGTGTATCTGTATACAGTTTCACATTAACATAACTTACATTCCCAAACTGCGATAGCAACCTAGTTTGTTTAAGAAGACAGGCATACTATAAAACACACAACCCTGGTTTTAAAGGTTCAGGTGAGATGGGTTCTGAAGCACTTTTAAATAGCAACAAAGAGATACAGAAACTCTTAACTTTTTGCCACCATCCAGATGTTTGCAGTCCAGATCTGGTAGCCCTAGAAGTGACTAATGTTTCTTGTTTAGTCTAGCCATGAATGTTGATCATCCCTTTGCAACCATCCCCACAGACACTACATACATACAGTACTTTTAAAAGTGTTTCAAGAATGTTCACTCATTCATGATAAGTTTATTATGCATATGCTGCCCACTTAAAAAAAATAATAAAAGGAAGCTTTTTGGTAAGTGATAATTGATCTCTGGATTGGATTAGTGCATTGTGGAGACAGCCAATCAACACTGTCAATACCAAGGTTTATTTTGTGTCAGAGTTACATGTACCCTTTTCTTCTGCACTTGAAAGCATATTTGGAAGGCTTGTTGCACTTTTAAAGAGTGGGGCCAGACAGGGTTTTCAACTTTCCCCCCACTTTTTTCCTTCAGGAGATAAACGTTCTGTGTATCCAAGGCTTAACACACCTATTTTTCTTTTTTTCTTTTTAAAATTGTTTCCTGCTAAAAATTGGCAGGAAATTGCACTGCGGTTGGCAGTTTGCTGCCATATTTTGTCAACATGATGTTGGGGGAAGGGGATTAAAACATGGTTTAATACAGATTACTATACATTATTCAGATATATACTGATCTGCACAGCCCTACAGAAGACATCAGAAGTCAGGCCAAGTTGATCTGGATGACAGTTCCTCCAACTAAGCAAGTTCCCAGTTATTAAATCTAAGCCTAGATACCCCTTGCTAGATGAACATAAAGGTAGCAATCTGAAATGAGGCCTTGCTTTATTTTGCTGCTAATCCTGAAACAAATCTCTAATTTTTATTTGGACTTCACCCAAATTTTCAAGAAGTTTTATTTAAACGTACTGTTGACAGTAAATTAAGTAGCTTTTAAAACATAGATTGCATAATGGGAATACGTATGAGAAAAGCTCAAATTTGCATCTGGGTTTCTTGATCTCGTTTCAAGCTACATTTTTTGCTAGTTTTGGGTGTGTGCAGCTTTGCAGTTTTAACCAGTTTTATAACATAAAGACTTCACTTTCCCAAAAAATTGTTAGCTTGTCAAAACAGACTCCAGTTCCCAATATGTGTTGCATACAGTTTGAATGTATTTCAACTGAATTGATTAGCACAAGACTTTAAAATAAAGAAAAGGAAATATTTTTTGTAGACAAGACTAAATAGGTTATTTTGCATTACCAAAAGGAAGTCTCAGGACATGCTTGTTTATTTATAAATAAATAAATAAATAACTTTATTGCGGTCATTAGCCAGCACAAGGAAATATCCAAAAGTAAATTGACAATATCAGGATAATTAGGAAAAGTACATACAGACAAAGAGTTTTGGCTAAAAGACAATATTAAATCAAAATACGCTAAGGGGATTGCTTAGGCTACACATATGCAACAAGAAAAAAATAGATTAAAATTAGCAATCCAGGTAAGACACACATGTATATTGGTGAATAAAACAATACAATTATCCAAGAGGGACTTAAGAATTATAAACTTCTCTTACAGACCCCTGTCAAATCTGAGAAGAATATAGTATAAAAGCTGACATGGTATGTACACACCAAAGCATAAAAGAAGTTAAAAAGTAGCCCATGGTTAATGCTGAGACTGAACCATTTCTGGCTATCCATATTCAGACAGGTTCAACTGCTCTTAATTATTCTTTGCCTGATTTTGCATGCCACCACACAAAACCTGGCAATCTTGTGTGTTGATGTCGGAAAGTAGAAATTGCTTATACTGTTGACTGTTGTGTCCTGTTTTGCTGGTCAAGAGTGGGGTAATTAGGGTTTTTCAAGGTTCTATATAAAACTGGTAATACAGAAGAACATGTTCGATAGTTTCTACCTGTCCTGAGTCACGAGGACATCCTCATAATGAATATGGTTTTTGTATCTTCCAGCCAGAAGTGCTGAAGGGAGAACATTAGATCGGGTTAAGGTAAAAGTCCTTCTCTGATTTGGGATGTTAAGCTGTGTGAGATTAACAGTGTATCTCCATCTGTCTGCCATGGGAAGCTGAGTGGTATTACCACATCCGTTTGACGGTCTATGTCGAACAGATGTTGCTTAAGTGTGGCCCTTGCTTGCTCATAGCCCAAAGATAGTAAGTGGGGGAAAGTCCTAGGAGACAGAGCTTGTTGTAAACTGCTTATTTCCACCCACTTTGAAATCTGTCTTCTAATGTCAGTGGAGCTAAGCCTATAGGGGAAAGTGTCAGCTTCAACCAGTAATTTTTTGCATTAGTTTGAATGAAAATTGGAAGGAAAAAATGCAGAATTTCTTTCTGGCACTAATTTGAAAGGCTGTCCAATGCAAATATTCTGGAACAGGAAGGACTATTGATAGAGGAACAAGCTGGTTTTAGGGAAGGTCGTTCAACAACTGACCAATGACTTATAGTTCAACACCTTATCAAGAAATATATCTCTCAGAATATGGCTTCACCTTATGCAGCCTTTGTTGATAGAATTTTGTTGATATTTTCACAAACAAAGAAATATGGTGCTTTGATATGTAGGAGATAGCCAAGGAGATGTTTGTGAATATCCTGTCTTTCATCGTACAATCACATCTCTGCTGGTCTGCAAGCTTCTGGCTTCCTGTGCTTCAATTAAATCCAAAAATATGATTAGAGCAGTGTTTCTCAACCTTGGCTGCTTTACACTGTGTGGACTTCCACTCCCAGAATTCCCCAGCCAGCACTGGGGAATTAAAGTGCTACTGTTACACCTAAGAGGGAGTCCTGTCCTTCAGAAAGTGTTGGAGAATTTCTTCTTCCCCTAGAGATACTATTCACTCACTTCCTGGCCCAGAAACCTGATAGCTGTGCACGTAGTTCCATTTCAAACACAGGATGCCTTAAATCCTCTGACAGTCTTCAATAAATGTATTGTAAATGATGATAGTTGTGGTTGTTGTTATTTGATTGTAAATACTATGTAAATGAGGACATACGGCTGTCTCCTAGGTAGGGAGCACTTTTACTGTCTGAGATGACAAGCTCTCCCCCCATTTCACATATAAGTAGGCTATCAGGTGAACCTAAATTCAGTATTGGTAAACAACTGATCCTCTTCATCAGAGCAGGGAAGTTGGGATCTGTAGGATAAGCCGATGGCATACGCAACTACAACATGAAATCATTATTTTATTAATCTACAATGGTTGGGTTCACACCATGTGGCTTGTCTGGTTTTGCTTAGCATGTTGTGTGAATCTAACCATTGTAAAGCGGCATATCAAGAAACAGTAGCATAATCTGTTTTCCCTAATGTGGGGAGGCAGAATCATCATCACCCCAAGAAACGTATGTAGACACACAGACACAAGTGTATATCTGCAATGGTCTTATCTGCAGTTCAAAGGAACTAGTAGCTATGCAAGCTAATATTTCTCAAGTTCCTATCATTATGTCAGCACAAGCCGGCCTAGGCTTGTTTGTAGAAACATGATTCAGAGATTTCTGTTTCAGAGAAGGTTAAGTATCCCAAGACTTCCCGTATGGGGAAGGGCTGACATTCAGTTTTAGAACACATACAGTGCATAAGCTTAGGAACTCTCAGCATCTCCACGTATGGCTGGGAACAACTGTCGTAAGAACTCCTGAGGAACAACTGCCTGTCAGTTTTGAGGAAACAGAACTAGCTGGCAGCTGAATCTTTTGAATTCCGCGAAACAGTACCTTCGCTTATATTGCATTGTTCTGATTGCACAATGGCCTTCATACAGCTATCCTGCAGTAGCTATCTCTTTTGGTTTTCACAACAGTAGTTATTTATTTATTTATTTATTTATTTGTGTATATTTATTTAAAAGGTTTGTATGGCTGCCCATCTTAAAACACAACTCTAAGCCTCTCACAACAATAAACCCCCCAAATTTTAAAAACCATAAAACTGTAAAACGCACACCCAGAACCTGTTTTTTCTATGGAATAATTTTACAGAATTAATGACCTCTAACTGTTCACTTGGGGTTTTGGTTTGGATGGGTGACTAGCCCCTCAGAATTTAGTAGAACCGCGCTCCAAATCTGGACAAATCCTGAATGCTGAAACAGTTCTGACAATTTGAAACAGACCGTACTATACCCAAGATTGAAACAGATGGTTTTAACCCACTCCATTCTGAACCACAACCACATGTGAAGTTCTGGTTTGAATCTGCTCCTCCAGAGAGCTCTGTCATGCTGCAAAAAGCATTATGGCCAAGAACCAATGGAGAAGGAGAAGAAGGAGCAAACCTTTCTGCCATGGGGGCGGGGGGGGGGGAGGATGTCTGTCTACAAATCGAAGCCACCCTTGCTTTCAGATCATTCTAAGCTGCACCATCACACCTTTTGGACAATTGGAAACGTTATGGAAATACAATTTCTGGCTGGAGAAATTGAGCAAACATGGGACAGAAATGTCTTTGGAACGTGGCAAAAACAGTTCTGGTTAATGCTGCAGCAATGGCCTAGCTAGCAATGATACAATGCAGAGATAAAAAGATGCTTAGTCACGCCAGACTTGAACAAAAGGCTGAGGCCCAGCTTGAGAAACAGGAAGTGCTATCGAGACATATGGCTCAAAGTGGCACTTTTGGGAAATATACAGAACTGTCACCCACTCTATAGTGAGTTGGGACTGTAGGCGTACATTGTCTTGAGAGGGATAATGAATGCATGGACCAGATTCGGGCTGAGGGTAAACAGACCTTGGAGAGAAGTGGAATTCAGAAGGCCTGCTTGTGCTTTAGGGGCTGAACTCCAACCACACTCTCCATTAAAGAATTTAAAGAAAACACTCCTGTTTTGGTTCCTAAAGGGAGCAGGATTTTTAATGTTACAAGGAGAATCCTCCCAGTGAGAAAGAACCCCATTTTTTCCAAACCTGCTTTTGATCTAGAGAATGATTTGGAACAGATTATCCCCAGACCAACTCAGGGCAGAATGAGCTATTTCTGGAGACTTAGATTCAGCCTCAAAGGAGGTCAGATGCTCTGTACTGAGCCCTAGTGACTAGCATGTCCCCTGAATCTATTATGGAAAGATGTTTTTACTAATTCCCTGAAGCCTACATGTCTTTAGCAAAGCCACAAAAAAAGAAAAGAAACACCAGTGACATTCATTTCTGCAAGGTCTTCATTCTTTGGCTTACTTACAGTTCTGGAAAATAAAATGAAGTCACTGAGGCAAATCCTGTCCTGATTCACTGGAGTATAAGAAGGGGGAGGAGAGAGAGCACTATCATACATGCAAGGCTGATGTCAGCCCTACTAGGTAGGCCAAACTAGGAAATCAATTCCACAGGAAGACTAAAATTACTTTTATTGAGATTGGCTGTAATAACATCATCTTTCAAGTCTGAATGTTATCTCTTTGCTCTGGGCTTTAAAAATGTTTCAGCCCCCTTTCTCTAGGTAATGGTTCTCGCATATTTCCATACAGGTCATCTTCCTCACTCTCTACAAGAAGGCTCTTAAGAACATTTTGTTCTACAGAGCAAATAAGTGCTATTGATAGTAGGGTGTGACCTCCTAGTCAGATTAATAATAGCATCTGACCTCCTTTGAGGCTGAATCAAGTATGCACTATAGATAGGGCTTATTTCTTGATTATATTTGAATTCTTTGTTGGTTGTATACTTAAACACTTGTATTTTCTTCTTTCATGGATGGTAAACTGCCTTGAATTGGTGAAAAGGCAATATATAAATTATTAAATAAATGAATAAATCTCCTCGAAGTTGCCCAACCCTATTACTTATTATCTTCCTTTTTTTTTCTATTTCACTTAACCTTACCAAGCCATAGATTACTAAATAAGTAAGAAGACCTACGTCAATCTTCTTCCAACAGTCATTGTTAGCCATTATTACTATTGTTTTATGTTAATGTTTTATATTACAGTCTATTTGTTACAGATACATTAATTTAATTTTTTAATTTAAAAAAATGTCAGAACAACCTCACTAGGATTATTATCATAAATTATTCCACACTGATGCAGTTCAGTCCTTGGAAGCATTCCTAAGAATTTCATTTTTGAAATATGTTGTTTTCATGCACCAACAGGTAAACTCATGGAATGGACGCCAAATATTATACATAGTTCAAATGAATACATAACATATAGTTGAGAGTTCACACTTCAGTAAATCAGGATAATCTCAATGAGGACAATAAAATTACATCACAGAATTAACCTAAAATAGAGGTAAAGTTGGATCTCTCATTAGTGGATTCTGTTATTCTGTCATTCCCTTATTCTGCTGTAGCAATTGCATTACCTATAACTTTTCAGAAGCAATCCAAACTGCTGGTTTTGACTAATATAACATTTGCCAGGGACAAAAAAATCTGAGGTCCTCCAGGTGATGTAGGATTCCAATTTCCACCATCCCTGAACATTGTCTGGGCAAGCTATGTATGATGGGAGCTGTGGTCAAGAGCATTTGGATGGCCACTTCTCTCTTAAGCTCTAGGCAAATACAAAAGGCTAAAGTCTCCTTCAAGCTAAGCTTGCTTTCCTGGTGATTTCTTGGACAAGTCCATGTAAGTTTCTTAGCAAGCATGGAGAAGTGTTTGCCATTGGCTTTATTCCAATATGCTTTTTCAACCTCCCAGTCTAGCCCATAGTCCTGATATTTCCTGGTTGTCTCCTATCCAAATACTAACCAGATCTGGCTCTGTTTAGTTTTCTGAGATCAACCCAGGTTGATTATGTGCCACCATTTAGCTGGGCATAAGAGAATGCTTCCTCATATCATGTTGGCTCTGCTCTGTCAAAACATCTGTCTACCTCAAATAGACATGCCAGGAAAAATAAGAAGCAGCTATGATAGACGTTCTTTATACCCAGCTAGTAACAGTCCTTCTTTAAAAATGGAAATTATCCATAAATTATCACAACAAACAACCATAACAAAAGCTGATTGCTCGGATGTCTTTTTTTAAAAAAACTGAAACAAAATTGGCAGCCATAGGACAGCTTGAGCAGCTTTGAGACTGAAGAATTGCAGATGTTTAACTCATCCACCATCCATCAAAATAATCCTCTGAATGTGCTGTTTACATCAGTGGAAAGTCTTCTACTAAACTGCAAATCCAGATACAGTGCACTTTTTATCAGGACAGCTGTGTTGCAGAAGGGTTAACATTCCTCTCCCCAACCTTCAATCCTGATTCAGCTCAAGTTCTGTTGTAGTAGTGAGTCACATTTTTCAAAAAGTGCAGAGTAATGGAGATCCTCTGTTACCTTCATATTTATTCTGGTCCTAACATTACCGAATAAGACCATACAGGATTCTCCTCAATTTATTGCTAGCACTTTATTTATACTTTATTTATAGTATTTATTTACATAAGAAGCTGCTTTTTCTTGAGTGAATCTCTGGGGGAAAAATATCTCCAAATTGCACCAGTACAAATTTGGAGGGCTCTGTGAGGTTCTGTGAGGCTGCAAGGAAGGGGCTGGTGGTCCACACAATTGAGCCATAGATAGATTTCCTATCCCAGCCTATCCCATCAACTGCTCTCTTTATTTTCTTTACAAAGCAATGTTAGCCACACTAGTGTTTATGAAGATTTTATGTCCTAAATTCATTTGCACCAACAGCTTTACTGCACATTGTTGCATGTATGTATAATGTGCTTCTTTGCATCAACATATTTCTGGTCTGTTCTTTCTCCAAAGGATTTGTGATTAATATCTATCAGAATGGTCCACTTCCCTTAAGCACTGAGATGTCACATTAGGTCATGCCCATATGTAGGAACTTTACTTGATTTCCACACACCCCTCTTGGGAGGGAGGAATTTATCTATTTTTAGATAGTGTACATCCTGTGTGGTATTTTCAGTTATACTGACCACCAGGAGGCACTACATGAACAGTTTAATGTTTATTGGGACTCATCAGATGTGGGTAGCCAGATGTTATTCTATGGAGGTCAAACCCTCTACTGGAAATTGAACCCTTGGACCTTTGCGTTTTAGATTATTATATACAGTGCATTAGCTTTAGGAGCTATCCAGGTCCTGGCACTCAGCAGCTGCAGGAAGGAATATCTAGAATCAGAATGCTACACAGAGTGAATGGTACATAATCAGTGTAAGTACAACATCAGTGTAAAAATTGCTTAAATACCATATAATTACTGTAGGTTGGGTTTGCACAAGATGCTACAATAGGCTAAAATGGGTTCAGGTAATTTCTGGTTCAGGATTTTGTGGGAAACTCAGTCATTGTCTTAACAAGTTGTGTGAACCAACCCACCACATTCATTATTTATTTACACACACACACACACACACACACACACACACTGTATTTTGGGGACATAGCATGCTATGTGAACACAGCAATTGCACTTTGTCACCCCATGTTTAGGATTATGTATGTTGTGTGAATCCACCTCTAGAGTATAACAATATCTGTGGTAGCATTTAAAGAAAGAAAATCAAATTAAGGGACCATAATTATAATATACCACCATAAGAAAGCCCTCCTTATACATATTTAAAACACTTTAGGAAACCTCAACAGAACATCTGTAGCAATATAGGAAGAGGCGCTTCTCCAGGTTGTATAAGGCAGTGTTTCTCAATCTTGGCAACTTGAAGATGTGTGGACTTCAACATCCAGAATTCCCCAGCCAGCATTGCTGGCTGGGGAATTCTAGGAGTTGAAGTCCACACATCTTCAAGTTGCCAAGGTTGAGAAATACTGGTATAAGGTTTTACAACAAAGGTGGCCAACCTAAGATCATAGCACACATGCAGTTCCCAAACTTCCTTTTCAGTCAACAGGATACTCATAACTATGGTAGCACCGTTTCTTGTACAATATGACCTAAAATTCAGTGTGTGATAGGGCCCAGAGCACAAATAACATCTGCTTATATGTCAAAGCAATTTGTCCCTTGTTAGAAAGTTAGCAGTCCTCCAAAATCTCATGCTACACGTATTAAACTGCATTCAGAGAGGATGCCAACCCCACATTCACCATCTGCAAACTAGTTTCAAACCATGGTTTGAGTCCTGGCTTGTGATTCTATTGCAAAACCAGCTGAAAATAATAATAATAATAAAAAAAGTATCCTCTATTAAATCAGAGGTGACCATCTTACATGGATCCCAAGCATGCATATTGAGAATACCTCTGTGAACACAAATTAAAGCATGTCCCCATATTATTTGAACTAAATTTTTTCTAGAGGCAAAGAAAGGCTGCCTTCATACATACCTCAATGGTGTAGTTACATATCATTGCTCAGGTGTGCAATTAGCATGATGCATAACCATGCAATCTGGCTTAACAATGCAGAAGGAAGTTGTAAATGTTATGTGAAATAACCACAGAATGACTATAACTATACCGCTGAGAGTAATGTATGAAATGGGTTTCAAATATGGATTATTTTCCATATTGGCCAAGTCAAACAAGCCTATTTGAAAGTACAAAAATAAAGCACTGAGATATATATTCTTAATGCTTGATGTGGGAGAAAGGGAGAATCTCTGTTTCCTCACCTAAGCAAAGGCGACGCGTATAGAAAATGAAAGCTGAAAAAAATGTATACACTAATGGTTTATTCATTTTAACTGCCATGCGGTCCATCGCTTTGAGAAATCATTGCTGACTTGCTTGGCACAAGAGTTTTCATTCTTCTAGGAATGAACTTCTCAGCACTTTGTCAGGAACTTGTTTGAAATGTAACTTTTCTGCAATCCAAGCAGATCTACAGAATCAAACTTTCTCCTTTATCTTCAAGATAACTTCTATTAACTTCTGTTAAGCAGGTTCTTCCTTCCTTCCTTCCCTCCTTCCTTCCTTCCTTCCCTCCTTCCTTCCTTTTCTTTCTCTGTCTCTCTCTCTCTTGTTCTCTTGTTCTCGCTTGCTTTTTCTCTCTCTTTCTCCCTATCTTGCTTCTTTCTTTCCCCTTACTTTCTCAGAAGCAATGATAAATATGCACACTTTAATATTTATACCAAGTTCCTCTTCAAGGTTTCAAATGGGTATTAGTTATCTGCATTGTTTTTCCTTCATTTATCCTAGAATTCAAAACAAGGTGCATACTATTTCTCCAATATTCTCCCCCAGACAATGCTTTGAGGTAGATTACAATAGAGTGCTTCTTAGTAAGTCACCCAGTAAGCTTCGGGTGAGATCTAGGTCTCCCCAGTCCTATTCCAATACACTAATTTCTATGCAGTGCTTTTCTACTATATCTGAGGAGGCTAAGAATTTCTACAGCTTTCTTATTGACTTGGACTGCCAGAAAAAGATGCTTATGGGAAATTTTCTGCCTCAGGTGCCAAAATAACTTGGCCACTATTTAGTAATATGCACCGTGACAGGGATTTGATCATCTGCCACAGTAGTAAACAGTTCTGGGCTGGGGCTTCCTGAGAGATCAACATATCATTGGTTAATCAATATTCCTACCCTATAAAATAGGAACAAGAGCCAAAGCCAATGGCCAAGAGGCTGGTACATTCTGATTTAGAAAGCTTTTCAAAATTTGAGCCTCCTATTTATGTCATATCAGAGATGACATGGTTTGAACTTTGCACAGATCTTACGTCTGAGACTGCCCTTGGGGGAGAGAAGTGATACAAACAGATAAGCTGATATCTTTCATTAGGCAAACTTTTGTGCAAATGGGACACAAAAGTCTCTGGCTTTTGAACAGCAGAGGACTCTTTCATCAGGCAGAATAACCATGTTGTGATGAAGTTGTTTCTGTGGGAGGAAGTCATGCTAATAGCTCAAACCACTTTAAGAAAGATGAAACAGTTAAACATCATCAAAAAATAGGAAGCAAAGGCTATTCTTATCTGCAAAGGCATGCATTGTTTAAAGCTGTTTGCAACTACTATTGACTGCATTTCCATGGAAGTCAACTTTTCCAAGCAAGGTTTTAGTAAGCAGGAAAGGTGTGGATGGCAGTCAGAATAGCCAAGTCCCCTCCACATCAGAGCTCAGGCCCTGGGAATTTTTAAGGTTAAATTTGAACCAGGGGTCATGAGGACTCAGTCTTAGCACCTGTTTTCAGGACCACATATCAGGCCTGAGACAAAAGAAAGAACGAGAAAAAAAAGTGGAAAATAAGGATGATTGGGACTGGAAATTAAGTCCTGCCAGAAGAAATAGATGAAACTGGTTGTTTCATGTTAAGAAAAGGCAACTGACTTGAAATGCATGAAGGGGTGTGATATAGAAAAAGGCTATAATGGAGAAATGGTAAAATATACATATAATCCATGTTAGTCAAATGATCTGTGATGCAGTCCTTGTACGTGGAACATAGATTAAAGATCTTGAATTGCAGGAAGGCATATTCCACTGACATTCATGTCAGAATAAATATTCTGACAGGAACAACAATTTGCTAATGTAACTAGTATCTGAGAATAAGGGAACAATATTCTAGATCAGGAGGCGTAATCTCCAAGTAGATCTGTACTTCATTAATTTTAGAAATGAAACATTGGATAGCCCTCACTAGATTCCATCAGATATCATTCCAATCAACCAACCCAACCGGTTTCCGCATGTTCCTTGGCTACGTAGATATTTATTTATTTATTCATTTTATTTATTATTAAATTTATATGCCACCCATCTCCCCCAGATAGAAAGATGGACAGAGTTCAGGCATCATGCTAAGTATGATTTATTAAATAACCATAGTTGGCAGGTTTGTACAATGCATTAAGCTATAAATCATGGTTTATAAATTATAATGTCTATATCCACATAGTATGCTAAGTCATTGGCAATGGTTGATAATGACTTTGCATGCTTAGGCAGAACCAAACCAACCACATTATGGCTTAGTGCTATGTTTGAACTTGCTTATGAACGCTGTCTTCTCCACTGATTTCACTGATGGATAGCTGTGGGAATCAGCAAGTTGAATTCTTATTTGCTTTTCTGATACATGCAAGTCATTCCTTGATGTCATCAGCTGCTGAGCAATTGCATCATCAGCTGATAGCTCCACTGCTGCTTTAAAGCCTATCAAACAGATGGGCATTCCTCCTGTTCTTCCCTGCCAGCACAATCTCTTCCCATCCATAACTCCTCTCTTACATTTTCAAGGTTTATTTTTTTAAATGGAAATATCCCAAACAGAATTTTCTTTGGCTTCTCTGACTGTCTTTAAAGAGTTACAGAGGTCATAACAACAACACTATTTAAATGTTAACTAAGTCATAAATTTTGTGTTGTGCTCATGAAATATGTCAATCAAAGGAGAAATCAAGCAAGGCCTATTATATTCTTAGCCCTTAGTTCCTTTTCAATTATATCTTTACCATTCGGTTCCTTTTATATTATATTGTTCCAATGTCTTTTCTTTCCATTCATTGTAATCCTGACTCTTGAGCCAATAAACTCCCATTTCAAAAACAAAACAGAACCGTGTTTTGTGCTGAACACTCTCTTTTCAGGAAGAGCAGACCTGCAGGACCTCTGCCCAAATTAGGGAGATTCATTCTTTATTAGCTGCTATTTGGTTTTGAAAATCTTACTCATTATCTGTCTAGATTTCAGTAAAAACAGACAAGGACCTTGACAATCCCCGAAAGTAAATATACAGGAATATATTTGATGCCTATGAAATCCATATCCAGCTCCCAAGTCCATGTTGATGATGATGATGATGATGATGATGATGGAGGGCAAGGGTGCATATTCTTTCTCTACAAAGCCAGTGACAGATTTTAGGGAGCCTAGGCTAATGGTCTCAGAGCCTTCTTTATTAACTCCTTTGCACCTCTCTAGGAGCCGGCCAGCCCTTCCCAGCAGGCTTAGGATAGAATCCTAAACTGGGGATGAAGAGCAGTGGCTTTCTTTCTAAGGGCCTGGAAAAAGGAATTGCTTGGCTGGGTGAATACAGTGCCAACACCTTCATATCATCCCACTAGCTGTGGCTCCCAGTATCTTCCCTGAAGCCAAGGTAGAAAGGAGATGGCAACTACCTGCACAAAACATTGCCAATGCTATCATTGCTCACTGCAGATGATAACACTGCACCATGCTAACCTCTCTGCACCAACATAACACCTGGGAAAGAGCCAGGAGTCACAGTGGCTCCTTCCTGACAGTCGCTCTTCTAATATTGCTGTTGACCTCCTTGACCTAAGAGACTGGATACAGCTGCCCACCTCCTCGACTCTATTTCTTACATAACATCACAATCACTGCTTGAGAGAGTGAATGAGAAACCCAGAGGGAAACAAACAGTGGTTCTCTTTTTTGGTTTCATATTCCAGTATTAGCAGAAGAGGCACTGCTTTAATATGTGGACCCTGGCATTTGCCCCATCATACCAGTTGCTGACATTAGGTTTGTCCCTTTATCATGCAGTATGGATGCTCTACAAAGAAATATATCTAAACATTAACTTAGTTTGCATGATTCCTCTTCCCCTTTGTTACTTAAAGAAGGAAGGTAGGGCATTGCATAGGTCTGTTAAGTAGCAGAAAAGTCTGTGTAAAACAGGAATGGACTCCTTGCTTGAAAGTTTCAAATAGGGGCTGGATTATGACCGGCTGATTTATTAGATTCCCAAGTAAGGGATTGGAATAAAAGACTTATACAGTCCTAACCAACTCATTCATCTTATTACACTATGACTGAAACACCCAAAATTCCTCAACCAGCATAGTCAACAATCAGGAATTCTGGGAGGTAGATCCAACTCGTATGCTAAGTGAAAGGTTGGGGAAGATCACTTTATGCTCACCCTTTAGTTAAACCATCCAGGATGTCAAATAATATAATAGCAGAGCAGCAAATATTTACATTATAGATAAACAAGTCACTACTGATAGCAAAGGCAGAATTTATGTAAGAAACCCATGATACAAATTCAACAGCATGATAAACAATAATCAAGGTGACCACATTGCATGCTAAATGCTTGGGCAACTAGAAACTTTGGTTAGTGCCAAGAGGCCATCAAACCTTGCATCAAGAAGAGCTTTGCAAAGATCTTAATTAACATTTAAGTCAGGTAGCATAATTAAATCCAATGAATTAATATTAGCATATTTTTTCATACTAGTCAGAGAAATTCTTTGCATTTTCCTCCACCAATTCTTACCCAGCTTGATGAAAAGAAAACCAAAACTCTCTTTTAAAAGAGATCATTTGATCAGATTTTCAGAGGGAAAATGACAAAAACTAGTCCCTCTAAATTTTTTCCACCCCTCCCTAAACTTTAAAAAGATCAGATAAGCTTCCTCCTATTTGTTTTGGTGCCCCCACCCTTTGAAATTTTATAGTCTTCCTTTTGGTTATAGTCTTCCTTTTGAGAAATTATTGGATAATTTTTCTTCCCCTGGAGAAATTCAAAGAAATAATTCACCACATTTTTCTGCCCTTAAATTTGATAGAGGACATGAAAGGCCATTTATGCTTGAATCTTAATTTTAAACACTGGGGTTTTGGTCCACCAGAATATCTGAATTTTGCACAGAATTGGCAGTGTTAGGAAAGATCCATATTGTATATGTAAACTTTAATACAAATGATTATTCTAAAAAAAGGAAAGATCCATATTGGAAATACAAATGTTTTCAAGTTCTTCCACCATTCATATAGTTATTTTCTTCTAGGATCTGCTGCCCACAAGATTATTGGGCTGTAATCCCCGAAATCCAGCAAATCTGGAAGAACCAGTTGGGGAAGCTGGCCATGAGCAACTGTTGAAATGCAACCAACATTCGGGCACAAAGCAACATATAAGAGGGTGAATGCTGGGTAGGTAAGTATTGGTTCTAAACCTCTCTGTAGTCTAAAGGAGATGGGGACAATGAAGGCTCTTTCATTACCATGAGTAAATACTTAATACAAACTAGCTAACTCTTGAGTGCAAAAGCACTTAATGCAATCAAATGCTTTGACTCCATAAACTGAGAGGGAAAAAAAACTTCCTTCTAATATATATATATTCCTCGTAACAAGACAAATCACACCAATGAATAATAGTCTTCCACTACTCCCCTCCATGACACATTATCTCAGGGCAAGATTAAGTTGAAAGATTTTGGAGAGCAAAGGCCCTCAACATATAGAGAAAAGTGAAGAGAAGTGACCTACATTGCCACCTACTGGGATTATGTTATAGGTTTGCTGCTCTGCATATATTCTAATAAAGCATTTTTCCTACTTTAGTGTTTTGTACGCAAAGGATATACACCCAGCATTCTTAGACAGCTTGGCCTTATATCACTTAAAAATTATATTGTGTTGAATTTCAGATTAGCATCACCATGTGAATTAATGGTATTTTATAAACAGAGATGTTTTGTATTGTTTCCTATTTTTATTATTACACTGTTGTTGTTTTTTAGTTTGAGATCAACTGTCCAGTTCATGAAAATGCAGAATATGAGTTCAAATGACACAGTCCCTGTTGAGTTTTCATCACAGTCATACTTTGGACAGTAGAGACTTTGGAACTGAAAATGAATCTGTGTGTAATTGTACATACCACTGGATTTTATTTATACTGCAGCAGGCAATAAAATGAACCATCAAAGATAATTTTAATGTCATATCTCAGTATTAGAGATGATCAGTTGGCTAGATTTGCCTTCCTCAACCATGTGTCCTCCAGATGTGTTAGAACTGCAACTCTGAGAATTCCCAAATAACTTGGCTGTCTAGAGGCTCTAGAGTGGGGAAGGCTAGATGGGCATGCTAAATTTCTCCAATGCCAATCAGTGGAAGAAGAGAAAGAAGAACAAAAAGTGGCACTGATTAATTGATACTGATGACTAAACTTCTCTGATGTCAAACATCAGCAGAGAGAGCAAAAGGAACTCTGAGAATTGATTAAAGTATATTATTTATTTTACTTCATTTATTCAATGTACATCTCACTTATCTACTCTGGCAGCTTAAGCAAGTAAATAATATTGCCACTGGCTTTAGCCTAACTATATACTATGTTAATGTAATGGCATGTGAGGAAGACCTTGAGAGATGGGGCAAAGAGATGCTGCCTAGGGAATGGTCAGATAAGAGAGGGCATAGCCCACAGCTGTATAATGGGGACAGAAGGAGGCTCAGAAGGAGGCTCAGAAGGACCTTCCCTAATTTCTCAGGCTGTAAAGGAGACAGCAGGAGATTTCTACTTTCAAGATTGATGTCAGCCTTCTCAGGTGGACCAGACAGGAAACATGACTAGATGAGCTAATTCTACTTTATTGTAAGGCTACATTAACAGAATCTTGCAAGTCTGAAAGTACAAATCTCCTGTTGTCTCCTTTACAGCCTTAGGGAGGATCCCTTCTGAACCTCTTTCTCTACTTATTATGCAGCTGCGGGCTATGCCCTCTCTTATCTGACCATTCTCTAGGCAGCATCTCTTCACCCGTCTCTCAAGGTCTTTCTCACATACCATTACAGTTAATGACATGAAGTGACAATGGTCACACATCACCAAGAAAGTAAACAAAGTTTGTATTTAATTTACATATTAGCAGCAAAATAATTCTATTTTAAATGGAAATACAAAGAATTTGACCACACACGGAAGACCAGGGTCAAGGGAGCTACATATTTCCTCCATCTTCTATCTAGGTGCTCAGTATTCAGGGATAACTTCAAATTCCCCAAAACCTGCTCTCTCTTTTGATTTTTTTTCCCCAGCAGGACAGTCCTTCAACAGAAGACATCTTCCAACAGAAAACTGTGCTCCTGTAGCCCTTAAAACAGAGGGCTGTGCTCTGCAATGTAAAATGCCAACCAGGAAAGGAGACATGAAGAGGAAAACAACAAAAAAGAGAGTTGGGGGGGGGGGGGACAAGGAATAAGACATGTGCATATGAATCAAACTCATGGCAGAGAGGACATGTGTATATAGGTATGAATTATGAAGGTAGAAGGTTGAAAGTCATTTACACACAACACAAAAGGCCATGTTATGCTTAATCACCCAACTTTCCTCCTCCTCCTCCTCCTCCTCCTCCTCATTATTATTATAATTTATTATTATACTCAGCCATAATATTTTTTTACTTCATGTGAGAAGTGAACCCAGAGAGTGTTGATTGAAAGCTTTGTTTATAATTGTAAACAACGTGTTGTTTATAATCTGTGAATCCAGTCAATTTTGGCATATTTGATAAGCCACAGTTAAACAAATATAGCTTACTGGAATGCATGAATCTACTAAATACTATTTTAAGAAATCCTGGCTCAGCATTATGTGTGAACTTGACGTTATATTCATGGAGGTCTCTAATAGGAATGAACAATTCAATTGGTTTTCTTGACCAAAAGGAAGAATGTTTATTCCACTGTGTGCAAAGCTTTCAAAGAGTGACATCAAGTGATTAAATCTAGTATTGCCTGTTTCCAGTCCACTTCATCTAATTGTAGCTATTCATAACAAATACCTTTTAAAAAAATGAAGGCTAAGTTAAGTTGCCAGGTTCTGAAAAGTGTTTAAAACTATGCCATCATTTACAAAGAGCCAGGAAGCTGTTATGGCCTATCAAGGATAATATCAAGTTTTTGGAGGCTAAACATGAAGAGTCATTTTGTGGTATTCCAGAGCTGTGCTTCCAAACCCTAAATCTTCATTAGGTGCTGAAATGATCCATGGACTCTAACTGCACTGCAACCACACAAGCATCAGTTAAACCACAACCATGTGGCGGCTGCGATAGACTTTCAGTTCAAAAATATGAGTGCCGACTAAAGGATTTGCTCATCCTTTCTGTTTGAGCAAGCTGTTTCTTAAGGAAATTCTTTTTTCCCAAACTATTCTACTTTTCCCCCAACTGTGGACAAAGCCTGCCTGCCTGCCTGCCTGCCTGCCTGCCTGCCTGCCTGCCTGCCTGCCTGCCTTCCTTCCTCTGTGCATTGCTACATATGCCAATTTGTTTTCTTTAGCCACTACCTAATTTAAAATGGACTTTTAAAAAATCTAATACATCACTCCAAACAATCTCCAGATCTGTTAACAGTTGATATCTACTTCTGCTTCCCCTCTACCAAGCACATTTTGTCTAATGATGCAGGCAGAAATTAAACAAGTTTTGGGTTGTACATTTGTAAAGAGAAAGCTCCACCATTGTCTCTATGCAGACAATGACACTGCCCATTCCAGCAACTTTATGGGCAGTCCTGATGGCAATGTGAAATCATCCCAGGCCCAAGCAAACATCTACCATCTCCTCCACCATTTCATCCTGAGTTGAATGGTTGTGCGTACAATAACCCTTTGAACAACAGATTAGCCAGTCATATTTTTTGCCTAGTGATGCTGACCTTTATGATTAGCTTATGGTTCAGTGTGTTGTGTAAACCTAAGCAAATTCAATTAACTATGAGTTAGTGTCATGCAAAACCACTCCACGATTCCAAGTATTAAGTCAGCCTTCCCCCTTCATCACTAGCACCTTTTACTTGATGGAGAAATCTTGAAAATTGCACATTTTTAATGATTTCTTGGTTGACCTAATAAAGATATTACTATGGACCTTGCCTTTTTGCTTCTTTGTAATCCATACACCACCCAAGAATAAGGATGTATGCATGTATGTATGTATGTTTGTATGTGGGTAGGTGGCCAATGTTTTTGGCCTCAAAGGGTGTGTGGTTGCCCCACTGGGGATTGCATATATGGATTGAAATATAATTCCTCTCCCCCATATTCAGGCAAACACACTTTCTCTACTAAGTTTGTTTTTCTGAAAAGACAGTCATTGGCACTGAAAAGATGGAAAACTTTCATTAAGTCATTAAGTCTTCTTACTTGTTAGCTGTTCTTCTGCTTATCGTACAAAGGATTGGTTCACCCAAGCACCTTTATCTGTTATGGGATTTACAAATTACAGGTAAATAAGAGCACAAGCATATGGCCTAGTTGAATGATTTGGTACGATGTACAGCTCGATCATTCTCTGTGAGAGCCATAAAGAGACCGGAAGCTTTTGTTCTGGGCATTAGTTGCCCATAGTTTAATGTTGCTTTGAAGCTTAACTACGATGTGCTGAAACAAGATGATGTCATGCTTATATGTTTAATTTAATCTTTTTTTTTTTTTTTTTTTGGTGCCTTTGAGTCAGTCTTGACTCCTGGCAACTGCCTGGACAAGTCCCTGCAGTTTTCTTGGCAAGATTTCAGAAGTGGTTTGCCATTGCCTGCTTCCTCCTAGAGCTGAGAAAGAGGGACTGGCCCAAGGTCACCCAGCTGGCTTCGTGCCTAAGGCAGGACCGGAACTCATGGTCTCCTGGTTTCTACCCTGGTACCTTAACCACTACATCACTACTGGCTCTCAAATGTAATCATAATAATCATACACTCTCAAATTTAATCATAGTTAAGACCAAACAGTTTGCCTGGGTTCAGGCAAAACATTTTATTACAACTAGTCCAAACTAATAATGAAATTTGCTTTTTTTAAAATATTTTTTATTAAAGGATTTTATACAGTAATAAAAACAAACATACAGATTTAAAGAAAAGAAGAATAAAGAAAAATACAAAAGAAGTGAATAAACAGAAAAGGTAAGTAGAAAAAAAAAAGGAAAAGATATAAAGAATCAGCTTCTGATCTTCTTTGCAGCAGTTACAAATAAATTTATCATTTATCCTCCCTCTTTAAGGTTACATCATAATTCCATTCTTCCTGTATTGTATCCTTTCTAATCATCAGATCCATAAGTCACCAGTCCATTTTTTTCCATTTTCAGCAAAAAGTCCATAAAGGGTTTCCAGTCACTAATAAATGTACTTGTCTTCTCCCTGATCAAGCATGTTAATTTTGCTAGTTTCTCCATATTCTGTCCTCTTCACCAACCATTCCTCCATTATGAGTATTTCAGAATCTTTCCATCTTCGTGCATATAGTAGTCTTGCTGCAGTTACCATGTACGAAAAACAATCTTCCATGAGTCTTCAGACTAAGAATGAACATTCCTAATATTTTCTTCCAGTTCATCTTTGAATCCCAGAATTGTTGAAATGTATTCCCCTAATGGAAAATCAATCTATATCCTTACACCTGAAGGAAAGCTTTCTTTGCTTTGGGTTTCTTTGCTACTCTCTCTCTTCTCACAGGGAGAAACATGAGTTTCTAAATATGAAGAGCCAACTAGAATCCTGACACTCAAAGGGACCATGGGCCACTGAGTGCAACTAGTTGCTCATGCAAGAATCCAATTTAAAGCATCTGCGGTTGTCCAGCCTCTGCCTGAACACATCTACTGAAGAACAGCCTACCACAACTTCAGTAAACAGCTCCCATGCTGAGCCATGCTTGCAGTTAAATGTCATCCTAGTATTTAATTCAGGGGGTTAAGAAGCTATGGAAAGTGTGTGTGTGTGTGTGCACACATGGATTTAACGGTAGTGCTCAGCAGACAATATTTACATACTACAGTTCTCAGCATGTTATTCCAAACAGGAACCAAAGAGGGGAAAAGCAAAATTCCTTAGTTCTTCAGCTTCCAGCTGTAGGTTACAAAAACTTCCTAGCAAAATGAGAGCAATTTTACAGTGGAACTAGTTGAACAGAGTTGATGAGCTGCCCTTTGCTGAATTCATTCAAGGGGAAGATAAGATAGCTTTCTGATGGGTATGTTTTGGTTTAGACTCCTGTACGAAGTAGGGGGGTTGGTTAAATAACTCTAGCAGCTCATTCCAAGTCTGTGTTTCTTTGAGTCCACATCCGGTTGCTAGGCAATGTGCCTACAGAACTGCTAATTACGTTTGCACACTGAAGGACTCCTCTAACTTTCTATGAGAAAATAACTCCGAGTTTACTTCTAGGTGTGATCTCCTGCTATTTGTTATTCCAATCATTTAGTCATGATAGAATTAATTCTAATTAATTAATTAAGACTGAGGGGGTTGGGACCCAAGAGAGAGATTATGATTGTTCTTCCTTCTTTTGATTCTTGGTACCCATCACATAACAAGGTCTCTCTTTGCTTTCTTTGTCATAGTATTTTGCATGACTGATTTCTTTAACCCACAGCCCATCCATGGTCATATCTTCTGTGTTTAGCTTAGTTCAACTGTGAGATTCTAGGCTGGACTGTGCACATAGTGGAACTTTGGTTTGGCATCAGCAAATCAGCAGATTTAGCTTAATAATGATAGATATTTAATTCTTTGGATCCAAATGAAGACTGGTCAAATTATTGCCTTTGGATTTTTCAAATGGAATATCTTGTTAATTCCGTTAACTTTGCCAGCCATACTATAGTTAGTTTCCAGGAATTTGGTGGAGCCAGATGAAACAGAGTGATATTTGCAGAATAGTTGCATTTTTGTCAATGTTTAATTCAAGGGAGAAATTTGTGTCTGGGTATATATGTTTTAGACCTCTGCCCCTCTTCCTGGCATCTGTTTGTTTATCTTTCTGTAACTCAGGAAGAGCAAGGACAACATACAAGTTGGATAAGAAAGAAAACAAATATACCCATTATAGTTGTATATTGAGCAATGTTAGAATCATATAGTTAGAATGGGGCATTTAAGTCAATCTTTCCACTCCTTTGCTCCATGTTGGAATCCAAATTAAAGGTTCTCCAACTGACATCTCTCTACTTTCAAATCCAGAGAGGGCAAGTCTTCTACCATTCTGGTTCTGCTAGAAAATTGCAAGGTTTAAAAAAAAACCAAACATTCAGTTGGAATATCTATATTACTCAAATTCATTTATATTAGATTAAATGTTGGCATTCTTCTGCAGGCCACTTTTTTTCCAGATCTTTTAGGAGAATTATCATCTGCCCTCAGTCTTCTCTTTTCAGGCCTAAACATTCCCAGTTCTTTCGATCACTCTTGTGAGAAAAGTTCAAAGAGAAATTGGCATATAATGGTTCTGTGATTGAGGATTCTGGATAGGGAGATCCAGACGTAGGGTAACCAGAGGAATAACATTTGCCAGTTTGTTTTAGAAGCTGGCACTGGTAGAGGAGGAACTTAAAGTTCATAGCTTCTAAAATGTGTGTATTTGCATGAAGAACTCCATTGGTCTTAATCTTACCCAAGTTGGTTATTCTATGACAGTGTTTTTCAATCTGGCCACTTTAAGATATGTGGACTTCAACTCTCAGAATTCCCCAGCTACCGTGTCAGGTGTCATATATTATTATTGTTGTTGGTTGCACAGTAAGCCAGGTGTTTAGACTGGATTTGGCATTTTTATCCACCTATTGAGTCCTTCCCAAGGACATGAGATAGGCAGATGTTGTTTGATGGTGTTAAAGGCATTGTCACAGGATATAAGCTATTCCAAGTAAAGCTGCCTTTTGCAATTGATTGATGGTGATTTTGTCAATGCTGAGGGTCTTCAAGTGGTGCTCCAGATGTTTTGGGATTGCATCTAAGATGCCTATAACTATTGGTACTATCTTTGCTTTCTTTTGCCACAGTTGTTCTATTTCCATTTGCAGGCCTTTGCCTTCTTCCTCTCCTCTTCCTCCTCCTCCATGGGAAGAGAAGCCTTGCTGGATCTCACCACAGATAGGTCTAATTCTATTTTCAACACCAGATCCCTCCATTAATCACCCACTAGGTGTCCTCTGCGCACTGGGTTAACTGCCTTTGAATTTTCTATGTTACTAGACTCCTGACTAAAAGCCCTTCATTATTATCCTCCTGAGTTTTCTAAATGCATTACAATTAAATCACAGAAGCTTCTGAATTTTCCTTTCTCCTTTTGATTCTCTTTGAAACAAACTCTGCTGCTCTGAGAGAGTCAGGCACTGGGAGAGTTGCTTGTTAGTTCAGTGTAATTATAGAACTGTATTTATGATGTCAGAACGCAAGAACATTGTGGATCTCAATTATAGACTTAATATTGCCAGGACTTACTGCATTCATGATTTGAAAGTGGGTCAGCTTCTTGAAATCTGGAATGTACCAAGCCCAAATGAAGTGTGGTCACTTTGTTGAAAAGGATCCTCTAAGAATAAGTTTACAGAACTTCATTTCAAGGGTTTGGAAATGCCAAAAATTAAACTAAAATGAATGATTTTTGTTTTTAATTCTTTCCAAATGTACATTCTGTGTGTAGTGGTAAAGCTATAAATAATCCTGAATTTTAAGGGGGACATAGGAAATCAATACATAGGAGTCCAAATAAGAATGAATAAATGTGAAGATATATATATATATGTATATATGAATTGTATTCAAACAACAGGTTATGTTTAAATGTGGAAGATCCAGATGCAAATACCTATTAGAAAGTTAAATAGATACACTTAAATATATAAAGTAAATCTGATAATAAGCAGTTATTCTTTTACTAAGGGAGCAGTGACTGATTGTTACTCTATGACAAAAGGGAATCTTACTCTACCAGGAAGCATAAGCTATAAGGCAAACTTTCTGCCTATTTAGGGATATTCACTGTCACCAACCACCAATTATGAAATCGAAGCTTGCCTTTTTCACATATGAAAAAAGTTTGGCTCTGATAGAAATCAGGTTAAAATAAGTGCAAACAGTCCAGCACAAAAGTAAAAATAATATTTGGGCTACACAGAAACATTAAAGCAACTCAATTTTTCATGGATTCATATGTCACCCTAAGCCTTATTTTGTTTAAATATGATTTGTTGAATAAACTGTGCTTTGCTAGGCTCACACAAAATGCTAAGACAAAATCAGGCAAAGCACGTTGAGTCTGTAGGTGAGAGGCTGGATCTCAGGATCTGAGTTAGTGTGGGAGACAGCTCACTGGAGTTTAAGCCATATTGGGACAAGACCAGGCAGCAGCAGAAAAAGGATTGAGATCTAGCAACACAGACCAGGGACAAACAAGGGACAGCAGATTTGAAATGTTCCGGGTTGTAGGCAATACCTGTTTAGAGATCCAGCGGTATTCTTGGCATGTGCATAGCAGATGTTCTTTACTATCCAAACAGTCAAATATTAGAGCTTTGCATGTGAACTAGGATAGAATAAGTGTTGTAAATCAGTGGCTTCCTCCACTGGCTATTCTCCTGCTGCAGATTTCCCCCTCAATCATTGGGCCTTTTATGCAACTTTTGAGTCCCTATAATGTAATCTTCACCACCAAATACTTTGGCTTTCTCACTCGTAGTGAAAAAAATAATGAGACACAGAAAATGGGAGAGTTCAGAAAACCAGCTGGCTGTTTGTTAGGATTGGCTAATTTTGAATCAAATGTTTTAAATGTACTCAGGTAATTTTTTAAAAATTACCCTGCCTTTGTTAATTATCCTTATGTTATCACACAAATGTCACTACATACCACTAGCAGGCTGAAAGGTTCTCATTTCACGATTAAGAAGCAAAATGTGTCTCTTCCTCACCCAGCTCTGTATCTATAGCAGGAGGAAATGAAGAAATCATCTAGATCAGTGTTTCTCAACCTTGACAACTTTAAGATGTGTGGACTTCAACTCCCAGAATTCCCCAGCCAGTAGCTGGCTGGGGAATTCTGGGACTTGAAGTCCACTCATCTTACAGATACCAAGGTTGAGAAACACTGATCTAGAGGCATCCATAGGAGAGAGTCAAAATCTGCAATATGGCAGGTACAGTGAAACCTCACTCCTTTCATGCATGCTTTGCATTTGATCACAATGCCATGCCTACCATCTTGCAGACTTTGACACACACATGCACGCACACCCCGTGGATACTCCTGAAATCCTCCATTGGATAACAATTGTAGGAAGGGGCTTTAGAGGGGGGGAAACAGCAGGCCTTATTTTAGGTCCTGCAAGCCAGAGGGTTTGTTCTGATTAAGTCCATGGATTGGTGGAACTTCATATTGTGCTTGAGTTAAAAAGTTCAGAAGAGCTCTTGCACTATATGCATTTTACATATCATGTAGCAACTCATATTTCCTTGCTTGCCTTCAGTAGGCTTCACCAACTTGCTCCCCTTCAAATGTGTTGGATTATAGCTCGTGGAATTCTACGCCAATACATCTGAAGCAGGTTAGATTGTTGTATGCAGTTACTGTTACAGTTACTATACTGCATATGAAGTGTTTTGAACAGCTGAATATACTATACAAATATTATATTAGTAAACTTATTATAAGCCTGACTTTGATGTTTTGACTTAACACTATTAAGAGGCTTTCCTCTCTTGCTTCAGCAGATGGCAGCACCTGGCTGAATTTGTCCAGGCTCAGAAGATAAGCAGCCTAAGGCCTGGATAACCCTTCGATGATAGACTACTAGCAAGTCCCAGGGCTATAAACTGGATTTGGAAATTGAAAAATATCCCAGAATGAAGCAATAGCAAGCTTCTTCTGCGCCATTGCCAAGACAATTGCATGGACATGTCCATGAAATCACCAGGAACTGTACTCAACAGAGATTTTCCCTTTGTATTTGTTACTACCTTACTAATAAAATATTAGCTTTCCGAAAGAAATCTATCTGTAAGATAATCTACTTCCTCCAGGTGCTTTGAAGCAGCTGCCCGACTACTTTCTCTCAACAACTTTCCCTTAAAAGGGACAGTTGGCAACTGGATGAAAGTTGTCCTGATTCATTGGAGCCAGTGATGATTTCTTGAGGAGAGGCTGGATCATGGCCTCCTTCAAAGCCATCAGAATCACTCTCCCTCAAGGAATCATTCACCACCACATGGATTCAAATGTGTGTCGGCTCCTGGAAGACCATAAAGTAGTTGGTCTGTAAAGACCTTGAAAACAAGGCCAAGGTTACCAGATGTCAGCATGGATTTGTCATGGACAAGTCTTGTCAGACTAACCTTATCTCATGGGGAACTTTCTCACCATATTGGGGGAAGTAAATTGTAGGTAAATACAACATACAGTGGTACCTCGAGTTACGAACGCCCCTCCTTACGAATTTTTCGAGATACAACCAGCTCCGGCCCCCAAAATTTACCTTGACATGCGAACTCCGCCTCAAGCTACGAACCGGATCCGCGGCCATTTGCCCTGCTGCCACGCAGTCGCGGCTTCCTGTGGGCGAGATTGCGGTAGCAAGGAGACGTTCGGTGAGGTTTGTGGTATGTTTTGTGGTGTTTGGAAGGTTTTTGGTGTGCTTGTCAGCATGGCTCCAAAGAAAATGCAGAGCAGGCTTGGCAAGAATAAGGCTTTGTATGTATTTACATTGAACCTTATGGGGAAATTTGCCTCGTGATGCGACCAAATTCGGAGGGCAGAACGGATTAACCGTATTTACATTGAACCTTATGGGAAAATTTACCTCGAGTTGCAACCAACTCGAGTTGCGATCAGAGTCACGGAACGGATTAAGTTCGTAACTTGAGGTACCACTGTATCTTGATTTGAGCAAAACCCTTGATAAAGTACCCCATGACATTCTGTAGCAAGCTAATTAAGTGTAAACTGGATGACATGATAATTAGCTGGATATATAGCTAGTTTGAAAATCATACTCAGAGTGCTCATCAATGGATACTCATAAAATTGGAGAAAGGTATTGAGTGGGGTGCCACAAAGTTAGTCCTGGGTCTGTACTTTTAAGTTTCCTTGATGAGGAATAGAGGGAATGCTAATTAACTTTATAGAAGATACATGATTGAATGAGGTTGTTAATTCTCTAGAAGACATATATATATAATTCTCTAGAGAATAAACATGTACAGTTTATTCTCATGCCCACTCATCATCAAGACTGGATTCTCACAGGAACTGATTAACCAGACTTACTGAAAGGAAAAAAGGGGTTAAGTTATAGAATTTTGGAAATTGGATATGTGTACTTTAGCAACCCCATGTATCAATAACTTTGTTAGAGTGGAGATTCCTTTGATCCTCTTGCTAACTACCACTCGAAGCTATGGGGAGGTTGCTACTCACTTCATTGATATAGGAAGAATATGTAGATATTCTGGCCCTGATATATATATATATACACATACATACACACACACACACATACACACACATACATATATATACACACACACACACACACACCACCACCACCACCACCACCACCACCACCACCACCACCACCACACTATTTTTCTTTTTGGGTAAGCAATATTATGCAGAATGCAGAAAATGAATAAGAAATAGTAAAACAAAAAGGAAATGGATATTAGATATAGTCTGTCTAAGATTTCCTGTGAATTATTCAAGTTCTCAGCCAGGAATAAATAGAAATTAATGAATTAATTAACAGAAATACATTCAAAATTAAAGTCGGTAAGTTAAAGACATAGATTGAAAGTAAGATAATGATATTGAGCAGAGATGAATGTGAAAGTTATTCATTTAGGATACAGAAATCAAATGCAGATATGAAAAATCAGTGATAACTGACTTGGTCATAATACTTCTAAAAAGGATCTTGGAATGTAGTTGACTGCAAACCAAACATGAGCCATTCGTGTGATATGGCCGTAAAAAAGCCTGTGGTTTTAGGCTGCAGGAACAGAAGTGTGTTTTCAAAATCATGGGAAGAAATCATTCCAAGTTATTGTGCGTTGACCAGACCCTACTTCTAATAAGATGCTAAGAAAGCTTTTTCAAAATATACTCACAGTTGTTGATGGGGGAGAAAAGGGGGAAAGAGTGGATAGGGATAAGAAGCCAAACCACTTTAGAACTTAAAGCTAAATTAAGTCTTCCATAAAACTGTGACCTCCAAGAGAATTGGATTTCAACCCCACCAACTGTCCAGATTCAACTAGGGCTTCCATATCTGGGTGACCGCTAGAGCAGGGTTCCTCAACCTTGGCAACTTTAAGACCAGTGGACTTCAACTTCCAGAATTCCCCAGCCAGCCTTGCTGCGCTAGAGGATGGCAAAGAGATGAAGAAAAGTCTAGCCATCTACTGGCCCTTCAGAGTTTTGCTGCCATGGGTACATCTTGAAATGTACCCAGGACAAACAGTGCAGGATTCCATATTCTAATCTTAAAAGAGCAAGTCCTGTGAAATGCACAGCTTTCAGTAAAAAAAATAAATAAATAAAATTAAACCCTTCCTGTTATTTATTTCTCACATTTCTATACTGCCAGAATCTATTTAGCCCTTCTTCTTCCTACTTTGCTGAGTTTGATTCAACTAGTCAGCTATTTTTTACAGAGGTTTGGTTCACAAGCATGCTCATCTGTTAAGGGATGCAGAAAACCTACGTCGACGGCAGAGCAATATCTGAGCAATACATTCAGATATTTGCAAGGGCGGCGTTTCTCAACCTTGAAGAGGTGTGGACTTCAACTCCCAGAATTCCCCAGCCAGCGACGATCATCTTGATCTCTCCCCGCCGTAAGATCTGAAAGCTTTTGTTCTCAGCTTCAGGTCGCCCCAGTTGACCGCGCTCTGG
Source organism: Liasis olivaceus (assembly GCA_030867105.1). Lineage (NCBI taxonomy): Eukaryota > Metazoa > Chordata > Lepidosauria > Squamata > Pythonidae > Liasis > Liasis olivaceus. The sequence continues at coordinate 185,669,555 of CM061350.1, forward strand.
AACCTTAAACTAGATGGCAGCAAAGCGATCCTCGACCCGCTTTGCTGCCCTCTGGGGGCCGCCGTGATTTCTGCAGCCCAGCTCCGGTAAAGCCTAGGTTGGGGCTGATGGGAGTGGGAGTCCCACGCAGTTAGACTGTTGCAGATCTTTGCTATCCCGGTCACGCTGCGATGCCTATTAGCTAGCGGCCCGTCCGTGCCTTCGAGACCTGGTCCGCCTCGGGTCCCCAAAGAGGGGCGCGCGTGCTGCGAAGGTTGGGGGGGGTCGGTGGGGGTGGAATAAGCTCCCCGCACGCCGCACATGCCCAGAGGCACTCTCGGATTTGCCGTTGGCCCTCGCGGCGCCGGGCGCTAAGCCGCGCGGCGGACCAGCCTCCTCCCCGGGAAGTTCCCCGCTCCGTCTCTCGCGCCGAGACTCGGCCGCCCGCCGGCTTCCTCCGCTCGGGGAGGACCATCCGGAAGGCTGGAGGCTGCTTGCGTAGTTCCCGTGTGGGCTGGAAGGGAGCGAGAAGGAAGGGGAGGCGCTATCCGAAGCCACCAGGCAGCGAGAGCCGCGGCGGCGGCGGCGCTCCGGGCAGCGGCGGGGACTCGCCCTGGCGTCCGAGCAGCGGCAGCGGCAGCAGCGGCAGGCGGGGGCCAGCCAGGCCTGGGCCCCCCGCAGCATGGAGATCGAGAAGGAGTTCCAGCGGCTCGACCAGGCGGACAGCTGGGCCGCCATCTACCAGGTGAGCGAGCGGGGAGAGCGCGCCGGGACCTGCGCGGCCGGGAGCGGACCGGCTGCTTCTTTGTCCGCTGGTCCAGCGGCCCCTTCCCCCCCCCCCGCACCCCGCGCCTCCTCCCCGCAGAGTCGCTCTCGCCGCTCGGACAAAGCTCTCGCCTTCCCTCCCCCGGCTCGCTCCCGTAATCTCGTGTCGATCGGCTCCAACTCCGATCCGGGCTCTCTCTTCCGCGCGCGGCTTGGCACGGGTCCCCGGCATCAGACGCAGGACGGGTGTCCGTTCCTGGCAGCCCCCTCCCTCGCAGAGGACCCCGTCCCCGCATGGAAGGCTCGCCCGGGAGAGGGTGACTTGCATTGTACGCGCCCTGGAGCCGGGGCGTGTGCGTGTGTCCCCCGTAGAGGAAGGAGGAAGACAGCGGTTGAATAATGGTCAGAGGAAGTCCAGAGAGCCCTGTTAATTTCTTAATACAGATGGCCGTTCTGCTAAGTGAAGGAGGGGGCAGATCTGTAGGTCGTCCCTTTTGGAAACTAAAGAGGCTCTGTTTTATCTTGTCTGCCCCATTGATCCGTTTTCTGTCCCTCTACTTCCCAGGTTTTCCAGGGTCTGCCCCCCACTATGAGGTTTCCGGAGGGGGGTATCACTTGACTCTTGAAGATAGGCTTGCTTGCCATCTGCTTGGGGCAACTCCTCCATTAGGGTATCTCTGATTAAGAGCCTTTTGTGCAGTGCCCTGGAACAGTTATATGAAGGATGCATGTCCTTGTGCCTGGTCGTCTTGGAAGCCCCTAAGGCTAATAATTTCTCCGCCCACCCTGATTTTTTGTGGGGAGGGAAAATGTGATCCCCATTTAGTCTTCTGTTCCCCAGAGTTAGGACTCATAATCTCTGTATCTGATTTGTTGCCACGGATGGAGTCCGCTTGCTAGTTGTGATCTGCCCTTACAGACAGATACTCATCCCCCTACGTGTTCCCTGGACATTGTGGAAAGGGTGTCTAAATATGTGTGATTTATTTTTTGTTTGGTTCTTTCAACATGCAGATACTCCTTTCTGAGATGCCTGTGTGAAAACGTGAAAGTAGTTTTTCTTTCTTTCTGGTAGTGTTTGCAATTTGACCTTATTTCTGGAACACTGAGATACATTCAACACATAGCAATGGTGTGATTGAAGCTTGGAAGAGTATAATTTTGCTTGTATTTTTAATCAGGTTTTTGAACTGCTCTTGGCAAATTGCATGGGATAGGAGTCTATGGAAAAGGCGCAATGACTAGGTCTTTGGATTAAGAGTGGGTGCTTGAGCCCCATAGTATCATTCCAGATTAGAAAGGATCGATACATTTAACTCAGTGCTGTCAATCTAGAAGTTAAAATATAATCCTAAGAATATTTGGAGAGTTGTCACACACTCCCATTTATAGGGTAGTTGGCTTTTGAGGACAAAGAACAATGGGGGAAAATGTCAAACTGGTACAGGAGGCAGTGAGATGAAAATGGACAGGGAAATCTAATGAACATACTGTTTCTTGGGCTGTCAGGCTTAAAAGGACCTGGTCTTGATAGCTGACTGGCTGGCATCCTCCTTCTTCTCCTTCTCCTTCTCCTTCTCCTCCTCCTTCTCCTCCTCCTCCTCCTCGTACATATTTATTAAGGGCCAATATTTGACTGCTTGGGGATTTTGGTGAGTCAATAATAAATCTCTACAGAAGGGATGTTCTCCCCAGCCCTGTAACAGGGACCTCCTTTTAGCTTGGAGTTTTGTAAGATCTGTTTTAATGGCATTGATGGTATTTTAGTTCATATGCTGCCAGGCTAAATCAATATGTAAGATTAGTCTGAGCTAATATTCTCTCTGTAGGGGAGATGAATGAATTTATCCCTTGCCATGGGGATTTTGGAGAGTGGAAAAGTTGCCTGAGCAATTTTTTTCCTTGTAATCATGCTAGGAAATGTTGAAAAAAAAATCTTTTGTAATGCTTGGTGAACTAAGAATGCATACACCATCAAATTATGAATTAAGGGTGCCATCCTAGGCATTTGCAAAATTGCTGATTTCAGTAGAGTTTGATTAATAGCTTTCAGAGCTGGGTGTATCCACTGTACAAGGAGAGATCTGGGATTGTGGGGGGGGGGGGTTGTTTTGTTTTGTTTTTGGAGGGGGGAGTGCTCTTCAGTATGCTTTGCATTACTGAAAGTTAGAGTAGCAGGGTATTTGCTAATCTGGCCTTGAAATGTCAGCTACTAAGGTAGCAAAACAGTTATTTCTCCTTTAATTTTGTTCTCTTACCGTAGCTGTACTGAATTGGGCTGGGAAGTCTGTATCAGCGAAACATAAGAAATTAGGTCAAGGTGGCTGCTTTGTTCCTGGAATTTTTACACTATGTGCTTTGCATAATATCACTCCTTAATGTGCTAGCAAGCTGCAGTACTTGCTTTTTTACTAAAAGCACAGTAGACCTATCTTGGAAGGCTGCAATTCTCGCAAATCCTTGAAAAGTGTGTATGTTGGTTCTACAACAGATATTTTAAGTTTGGGTCAGGAATAGAAATTAGGTCTCTTCTAATATTTGGAGAATATGACTGAATATTTTCTCTGTAAATCCCACCTGGGCCAGGTTCACCTTGGCCCCCAAGCATGCAAGTTCCATAGCCTTGAAGTGTTTTATTTCCTCTCACTCCATCACCCGCTGTCTTACAGGGAGTTATCCAGTTCTTGTATATATAAATATGGAGCTGTTTCTCATCAGCTCTCATATTTAGTTGCTCCTTTCCCATCAACTGAGCTGTGAGCATTTTGCATTTCCTGATATTTAATTAAATAAGGCTATGTCTCTTAGAGATGCCCCTGTTCTCCTATTATGACCGCTTTTTCCCCTATTAAACTGTTTACATAAATTGCTTTTTTTCACAAAGCCTTGGTGCACCTAGTCATCACAGTGCATCCTTTGTAGCAAAAGGCTTCCTTTCCCTAGTTTAAATCAGCCCAAGGCATATTCTCTTTAATCATGCTGCTTTGCCGTAAGAGAAGTCCATATAAAAGCAGTGAGCTGTTTTTCTTGTTGGACTTCTGCGATACCTGCAGGGCTCTGCCTCCTGCTTCTCCAAGTGGCAAATTAGCTTGGATGTGGCAGACAGCTACCAATTTAGAATTTCAGTGGGAGTAGACAAATTTGTGAAGGATCAGAGCGTTAAGGGCTACCAACTGGGATTCCTTTCTCCTGTATCATGGGCAGCGTATCTTAAGTACTCACTGCTAGGGAGCAACAAGGGAACAGCAACTGTAATTTCTGGTTTAGCAGTTAAACTAGTCTTCGAAGTCTGAAAATAATGTTATCTAGTCAGTGAGCTGTCTTGGCAATGTGAAGACCCAGCTGTCTGGAGAAGGCTCTAATGCTGGGACAGGTGGAAGGAAAGAGAAGAAGAGGATGACCAACAGCAAGGTGGATGGACTCAGTTACAGTGGTGACTGTATCCCAGCGTTGTTGGAAAACCTGAAAGAACAAGTTAGGAATAGATCGTCATGGAAAAAATCTATCTATGTGGTCGCTTGGAGTCGAAAATGACCTGATGGCACTCTGTCTGTCTTGTTTTGCATAGCTTATGCTTACTCCTGATGGTAGAGTAATATAATTGTAAGCAATCTTTTTCGTATATCTTGTGTGAGAAGCAACATTTATTTACCCTATTTATTTCGTTACAGTATTTGTAGACTTCCCCAATCAATTAAGGCTCTGAGTGATGCATAACAAAGCAAAAATAAAATAAAAGGAGCAACAATACTGCATTAATCAAAATTAATATATAATGCAATTACACAAACAAATAGATGCCCACGACCAACTGGGGCCAATGGCATGGTGAAATAAAACGCATTTACCAGCCTAGCAAAATACAGGGAGGGAAGGGATTCAGTTTCTTCTGGGGAAAGTGTGTTCCGTAATATAGGATCTATTACTAAAAAAGTCTGTAATCTAACCCACCTGCTATAAACTTCTTGTAGGTGGGGGCAACTCTCAACCCCCTAGAGCAGTGTTGTCCAAACTTGGCCACTTTAAGATGAGTGGACTTCAACTCCCAGAATTCGCATGCTGGCTGGGGAGCATTAAAGTGGCCAAGTTTGGACAACACTGCTCTAGAGGTTCAGACCAGACAGGAAAATTTGATTTTGACAGGGCAGTATCTGATGTATTTTGGTGGCTTTTCCTGCCGTGATCACAACTAAGCCAAGACCTCTTTGCCTTTATATGTATGAATTTTTAATCATGTTTGTTCTTTTTTTGAACTGTGGAACATGTTTGTAATTTCAGTCTGTGTAAATTCATGTTTGCTAATGTCATGTTTTTCCTTATGCAGATAATTATAATCATATCAGCCCCATCTTCAAGGCCTAGGTTTAATTAAAATAAAGGTTGAATTGCTTGTCATAAAACTTTCAATCTTACTATTTCACAGTACCTTCTAAAGAAGCTTTGCAAAAGTTTGTAAATGAAACCATTGGTCATATATGTATATGTATACTTTTGATGTAAAGCAACAGTTGTGGGCAACTGTGAATGCATTCACAAATGTTTCAAACCCATATTAATTTTTACTAGCCTGTCTTTCCAAATATATGTTTGTGAGTGTTAATTTTTTGTGGTAAAAAAAAAGATGGGGGGGGGGGAGAAACAAATTGGTCCTCAAAATTGAATCAGGTTCCAAGTCAGTCTTTTGGTAGCTCCTCCCTCATCATGATATTGAACTGAGCAGCAAATCATACTGGCAGCACAATTTCCTGCTGATTTTCAGTAGGAAGTGAATTAAAAAAAAGTTAAATGCCCCTATAAAATGTAAACATATCCCCAAATGGGGAAGAAATTACCCATTCTTGCTGATGGTGGTGTCTAGTGGCTGAAAAAGAAATTGAATGTTGTATACCAGTGTTTCTCAGCCTTGGCAGCTCGAAGATATGTGGACTTCAACTCCCAGAATTCCCCAGCTAGCATGGGAGTTGGAGTCCACACATCTTCAGGTTGTCAAGGTTGAGAAACCCTGTTGTATACTCCTGTGCTAAACCATGTTATGGTTGAAGTACAAACCTAGCTAATTGTTGCTTACTCAGCAAAGCATGGTCAAACAAGCATTGGCTTATTATAATATGTGAAGAAAGTCACCATCTTCCAGTATACAGAAGTTTTTTGACCCAACAGTGATTCTTACTTGTTCACAGATTACTACCTGAATGTTTGTGAACCAGCACCAAGAACAAGCTGTAATTATAGTAGAAACATATGGTCTACCCACTTCTTTATTTTTAGGTTTGAAATGTAGGTTTTAGTTTCTTACAGGGAAATTTCTAACTGCTCCCCCCACCCCACAACATCTTTGCCTTTGAAAAGGCTAGAAGGTTGAGGATGGATCATACATGGTGGAGCAAGCAGCTTCCTGGGTGACACTGAATGCATTCAGACGTGTTGTGGAAACTTTTAAGAGACTTCTATAGAATTATATGATATAATGTTGTTGTTTTTAATCTTAGTAAAGTAAGAGAGCCAGTGTAGTATAGTGGTTAAGATGTCAGGCTGAAACTGGGAAGATGAAGGTTCAAAGCTGCACTGTATCACAGAGCTCAGTGGACAGCCACTCTCCCAGGCCAGCATCTCACAGGGTTGTTGTTTTGAGGAATAAAAGTAGGGGAGGCCACTATAAAAGTTGCCTTGAACTCTCAGAGGAAAGCCAGAATTTAAATTTAAATTTATTTTATTATTATTGTCAGTATTATCATTTATTAAACCTTTTGGAAAATTGATTGTAGTCACCTCAGAAAAAATCATACTTGATTAAATTTGAGGGCAAAATTAGGGAGTAAGTTTTCTCCGAAGAGTATTCTGTTTTGTTGCTACAGTACCTGGGAACAACCTGACAAGCATATTTATTCATACCTGCCATTGGAGAATTTGTAGCGGGCTTCTAATGAAATGTGCAACAGAAAAGGTCACAGGAGAAGCTGGATAATCAGGATGAACAGATTTTATGCCAAGAAAATCTGCTTTACTAAAGAGGCCATATGAAACGCATGAACCGGTTCTTACATCATGCTGACCATAAAGTTATTAGTTTGATTTTGGCTTAGCTCAACATGAGAACCCAGCTTCTGTGATTTGTAAAACTCAGTTTAGGAGGAACCTCACTGGTTTGGCATTGGCTTGTGAATGAGTACATCCATTATGGCAGCCATTTTTTGAACATACAAGCCTTATCATGGTATATATTTGGGGGGTGAACAATGACTTGCTATCAAAATTCCAAATATATCTACCAGCCTAAGAAAATTGTCTCTTCCTGCTCCAGTGGATCTCATATGAAGAACAGAAACATGACACTATAATTGTTCAGAAATGGCGCTGATATTCCAGGCAAATATCATACAAAAGTAGTCCCATTATTTTTCTTTTTCTCCTAATTGTGTGAACTTTCAAGATAGTGGACTATGAAAAAATGTTTGGGTTTCAATTTTACCTTGTTCTCGTTCTGGTAGACTACACTTGAATTTTAATGGTGCAGTCTAATGAAAATTAAGCATTATGGGAAACAAGTGAAAGAGGGCAGAGGATTTTTTAATTTTTTTCTGAAAAGAATGCTATATTCTGAGTTCGTGTTACATAGTGTGACAGACATGGCTGTGACACGGAGTTCTTGTTGGAAGTACTTTGGCATTTGGGTGCCAGATGGTTTGCCACAAATTCTTCAGGGCATAAGAGTTTGGGAAGGATGCCCAGGACAAAGGCAAAGAATCCAATCTGTTTCACAGCTTGTACCCACATCTCAGAAAATGTTCTAATAACTCACCGCTTCTCTGGAAATAAATGGGTATGATTCTCAGAGGAACAGATGATACAGTAAACCTGTACTTCTCCTAGGCTGGGTTCAGACTGCAGATGAAAACTCCTATGGTTAAAGTGCTTCTGCAGCATGTGCATTTGGGACTTTATATGGAAAACTAGCATGTCAGAGATGGTGAAGCTTGGTACCTATTGTGTGGTTTCCTGTCATCGTGGTTCTTTGGTATGTAGGAGCATTATATCCAGTTTTGTCAACTCATGCAGTAGAAAGGACCAATTAAACCTTCAGGTAGTGAAACATGCTTCATTTGATGACTCCCTGACTTAGAAACTCCCTTTTGGAAGGAAATAAGCTAAACAGAAAGAGAGCTGATTAATCCAGGGGTGTAGGGTTTTTATTTTCAAGAAATGTGTCTGAAAAAGGAAGAATTCAGAAGTGGAACCTTCTCTTTTCAGTCTGAAATAAAGCATTTGTTCCTAACATCTCTTTTTCCTCCATGGGCCAGCTACTCCTGGGATCATACTGGATATTGCATTAAATTCATGAATGTAATTCATGTGCGTTTAAAAAAAAATTAAATAGGTCAGAATTGGAATCTCTATCTCAGAAGAGTCTCGACTGATGCCCTTCCAATGCAAACAAGAGTTTGAGGTGATAGAAGAAATCGTAATACTCCCTCCCCAACCTCTGTTGTCTAGTTGCTCCTGTTTATATAACCAGGATTGCTAATTGTACTATGAAGACAAAATTGGGTCACTTAACTGACATGGCATCTAGTTTGGAACCAAATCTCACTTTAAGGGATGCCATCTTGAACGCATAAGTATTATGTGATCTTGTGATGGAATGGTGTTATGAAGGCCACCCTCAGGGAGATAAGCGTTTCCTTAGCCCCCAACAAGAGCGTGGGAAGTTTAAGAAGATGAGACTGGCACCACCCTAAGGAATTTACAGTGTTATGGCTTGCTGGCTGGGAACTTAGGTTCAGTCTGGAGAGATTTCTGTCTTGATGTGGAAGCTAATAAACGCAACAGAACTGTATTTGCACTGTCTCGTGGAGTTCTTTGGGCTGAACCTGACAGATCTCCTTCGAACCCACTTTGAAGAAATATGTTCTTAGACTGCTCCCAAATGTGCTGCAGTTTGCATTTCCAGCCAGCCTGAGGCTTTTCTGCCTGGAATTCTGGGAGTTGAAGTCCACACATACTAAAGTTGCTGAGATTGAGAAACACTGGTCTAGGAGTTGCAATCCTGCATACCTCAAAGTGAGTGTGCTGGCAAGGCCAATATCTAGAACAGTGCCTTTGTGTGAGTGTGCTTTTGCATCAGCCTTGACACCTCATGACTACTTGGAAAAGTCTCTTTTTGGAAGTGGGTTGGCATTGCATCCATCCTAGGGCTGACAGGGAGTGACTGGCCCAGAGTCACCCAGTTGGTTTTGGTTCCTAAGGTAGAACTAGAACTCCCAGTCTCCTGGCTTCTACTCCAGTACCTTTAACCACTATGCCAAACTGGCTCTCCAGACAGTAGTCCATTCAGTACAGGTATCAGATAAAGGATGAGTCTGCAAGGATGGTCATCAGATTAAATGAGAAAGTTCTAGTATATAATGCTTTGCAAGGCAAGATATTGGTGTGCTTTTAGGAAACATCTCAGTGGTGGATAAATGACTCATAAAGCTGTATGTTAATACCAGTGAAGAGAATCCACTTATAAGGTGGAATGATGTTGGGCAAGAGCTGGCAGCCAGACAAAGCAATGTTTATGGTACCAGAACAGTATATTTAGAGGATTGCCTATGTTACTGGCAGTTAGAATAAGCAGTATTCCCAGAAGGAAAGAAATTAATGTATAAAGCAGGCAATTTTTAAGTTGTGTTCAGCTTGTAAGATAATAGTTATAGTTTGTGATATTTTCAGATCTTGGATATTTAAGTGACAGTTTGCCTCCTGTGTATTCCTAAATTTTATAACTGCAGAACTTTGCAAGCAGAAGTTTTTTTTTAATATGATGGACTTTTCAGTTTGCTAATACTGATCTAAAATAATCGAGGCCTAAAACATTTAAAATTGTTAAAAGCGTTAACATTGAACTGGGCAAGATGTGAAAATATTCTCAAATGTAAAGAACAATTCTGCAAAAATATGTGCATACATAATTATGTCGTGTTGCTCATGTCTATTTTAACCTTTGATACCACTGTTTAAATACACCTCATTAAACCTCATTAAAGTTGAGCATAAAATGCACTCCAGAGAAAGATAGTGTGACTTACTCTACAGAGTTTTGGCTGGACAGTTCTGATGAATTATCTAGGTACACCAAGTCCTCAATGGCAGGAGTTAGGTTTTTTTTTTAAATGGATTTTCCAGAAGATTAAAGACTTACAAATTATGCTACTGTAGTTTTATTTCTCACGGTCACAATTTTCTACTGACCTTGAGTATTGGGTAGTGGAATGTATGTATTTTTCAACTGGAAGCCAGTATCTTATAGAATTTGTTGTTTGGAAAGTTACATCTCAAAATCTTAGTAAAAATCCAGTAAAAGAGACAGAGGTTTAGGACCTATTAATTTTGAAAGTCATCCTCTAATCTGCCTGTATGTTTTCCACTGTTTTAATTTTAATGGGTTCTTATTTTTAAAATGAATTCATCATTTTTGCTCAAAGCTAGGGTGACTCATCCTCTCCAGACCGAAAGGCCACATGCAAATTTGTTCCTGAATATTACAAAATGCAGAGAAGTGTAAAAAAGGTTCTTCAGCCAATTTGTTTTGGGATGACAAAAACTCTTACTGAGATTCTTAGGAAAACAAGTGACTGCGTTCCCAAATGGCATAGTTGTCCAAACAGAGGATGTTATTTAAATTAGAACAGGTATGGTTTCCCCGCATTATTTCTTATTAAAGTATGGGTTTGGATTTTTTAAGTTGTATACATACACCAACTGTTTGGGCTGAGTTTATATCAAACAGTCAGGTAAATGAACAGGAATGTCTTTTGATATGGAGTGCAACCAACTGAAGGACTGTTCTTGAAGCTACTGGAATCATTGGATGCAATGATCTTGTAATACAAAAATATTTTTAAAGAAACTTTCCATGTGAACAGGAAGAAGGGAATCACTTGACTCTGGTACTCTGTATGGAATGACCGGCTCAGAGATTTTAGCTACTGTTCCCAAAGTCCATACAGTATATTGTTAAACTACTACACCTGTCAGCCTAGCCAGCTTGACCAACTGTGAAGAATACTGGGAAGCTGTAGATCACCCACATTTGGAAGTCTGCAGCTTCCCCTTTCTGAGCAGACATGTTCGGTGCCTTCATCTTGCATTATTATTTTTGTTGTTGTTTAGTCATTAAGTCGTGTCCGACTCTTCGTGACCCCATGAACCATATTGCGCCAGGCCTTCCTATCTTTCACTGCCTCCTTTATTGATTTCATCCGGGGCTTATTGTAATTTGCCCTGAAATTTGCTTCCTACTATCAAGCCAATTCTGGTACCAGATTCCATCATAAAAGGTATGGCATGGTATTATTGTTATTGTTACTAATAATGTTATACTGCTTTTTTTTTCTTTTTTGGAATGATGAAGGGAGCTTCAGTGAGCAGTGTGGGGGGTCTAATTCAGAGTCCCCCATAGTCAAATGGGAACTTGAACCTCAGCCACTATGCTACATATTACAGCTTTGTCTGCACTGGTTTAATACCAATCTGGACTTCAGAGGAAAAGAAGAGGAATTCTTTATCTTATAGTTCATCAGCTGTTTATGCGTCTAATAGAGGAGATACACAATTGGAACAATAGAATTGCCAACTCCTTTGGTTAACATATTCTGGCTTGGTTGTGGATTGATAATGAAAGTATCCTCTCATCTGGGGGGGGGGGGGAAACTCTGCTAAATGGCCATGCTGTGCAGCCCAGAAATAGTTCAAAATAATATAACCAGTCATCCCTTTAGCACAGAGAAAGTCCACCTGTGCACCAAGTTGCTTCTTTTTGTTCCCTCACCCCAAATTTCTTCTGTCCATTATTACTGAAATATTTTGGAACTTTCTCACCATTTTAAGAAACAAACCATAGATTTCCACAGTAGGCCTTAAAAAACAACCCAGCCATCAAAAGAAAAATAGTTCCATCCATTTTCCATCAGTGCCCAGCCAATTGTGGTCCTTGGGCACTCCAAAATATTAAGCGTGATGTAGGGTGACCAAAATAAAGAGAAGGATGTGTATTTCACACTGAATAAAGGGTCATAAAATTAGGTTGTCATGAGGGCTAGTTCATTAATCCAAGGGCGGAAACTTTTTTTTTTTTTACATTGATACAAAGTCTACAAATGAAGAAATCAAAGAATATCACAATAAGCCATGAAACAAAAATGAATTAAATAAAGGAATTACTGTAAAACAGAGCTACTTGTTTTACCATGTTACTTTGTCCATTTATCTGTGTAGCATTTTTCATTAATCAGAACACTAGTATTTGGCTTCGTGGTGGTTGAATAACAACATAAAACTCTTGAACCTAATCATCGAAACTTGGCAGAATTTATTCCCCCAGGAGAGGCAACTATGCCTGAAATTTATTTCCAGTACGGGAAAGAAATTAAAATTATACTGGCAGGGCTGTGCAAGAAAAAAAAAGTGTTAAAATTAATCAAATCAAATTTTATTTATGGTAATAGAACAACATTCTGTATAAAACATTAAATCATAAAAGATGTAATAAAACTAAAATTAAAATACCTAATTGCCTTCTAATACGGCAAACGATTTATCAGATCTTATGCCCAAAGTTTTCTTACAGCACTCATGATGGAGCAATATTTTGCCCCTCTAAATTGGCTACCAATTGGCACATGCCATCCTTGCATAAGAGGCTATAATTCCTGCAAATTTAGCTTAATTTCAGATTACTTTTTATGGAAAGCAGACTAAAAATGGATTAAATAACTGTCCCACAGAAAAAAAAAGCAATTGCTACTTGGTGCTTTCCAGGTTTAATTAACAGAGCATGGAGGTTTGGGATTTCGACTTGCCTTGCCTGCCCTGCTGTTCCCACCACCACCAGGGCTAGAATTGCTCACGGTCTTCTTGGGCTTCACAGCCAGTGTTCATGGTGTGAGAGAAGGGGGGGGGGGGGCAAGGCAGGATGCAGTGTCTCCTAGCGAGCCCTAGCAGGGGTGGGAGGCACTGGAATGCACTTCTTGTGTGACTTCTGCCAGCTGCCCCAGTGATAACCTGACAGGCTTGGTCTAAACAAAGATTATGCTTCTGGAGGACCTAGGAATGCATTTGCCCCCATGGCATGGACCTGTGCTTTCTTCATAGCTTAAGGAAGACTCCATAGCACCTGGCCAAGATCAGCAAGCTGCTACCTTATTTCTGGCTCATTGCTGTTCTGCCATTTGTCAATGAGGTGTGGGCCATGACACAGAGGACCACATGCAACCTGCAGGCTATGAGTTTGAGTTTGAAACTCCTGCACTAAGGCACACTAATGGCTGGTAGGAATGGGCCAGTGTTCTCTCTCCTCCCTCTAGGTTACACAAGTACAAAACTGTGTGGCCATTGCTGGATTGTGCTAGCTCCAGAATGAGGCTATGATTTCTTGTAGGTTAAACTCTGTGGTTCACATGGTTCAGAAGTCATAAACAGAACATCCACCTTTAAACAGGCCATAAGTGGTGGTTTTTTAGCTCCACCGCATACAGGAAGGAGGCAGTGGGCATGTTTGGAGTATATTTATGCTCACCATATGTCTAGCCTAGTATGACAAGGAAAACATGGTCCTAGATCACTGTTGTCGTCTACGTAGAAAGGTCTTTTCTTGTGGCATAAACAACAGCCCTTGGATAAGTTGTACGCTGCAAATGTGGAATGGGGTTCATTCATATAACCCACATATTGCTGGTAATAAACCTTGTGATGATAATGATGGTTGTGATCATCTTGTAATGATACAGCACTTAAGCCAAAAATATTTGTGGGCTAAAACCTAATTTATCTGTTCCTCAAGGCAACTGTCGCTGCATAATATTTATTTATTAATTAAATAAATTTATTTATTATTTTTAAAGCGCTAAGAGATTGCTTCTAGTTTCTTTCAAACAAAGATGAAACAAACTGATATAAATAAAAATCAGCAGCAATATTAATACAAACAGCAAGTAATATCACAATAAAGCTTCCCAAATCCATAAATGATTATTGTTGACTTCCTTTTACTCATGCATTCAGTCAGTCGTCATATCTGTTGATAATTTCTATGCTTGTTAAAAACCAGCAACAACAATAATAAAAATAACGGAAAATATTGCCAAAAGCCAAAAGGGAGAGCTGGCCGGCCTGCCTGCCTACCTGCCTGCCTTCTCATACTGGGGATGGTATTTATTCTCCCTTAAATCTTAAACTTCATTTGGTGTTAATTTTGGTTTTGAAAGAAGGTTCTAGGACAAGACTGAAAATAAGAGTCTGCAAATATGTAAGTAAATGTTTGAGAATATTTCTCATTCTGATGCTGTGTTGCTAATGAATTTGGCATCTATGCCATGCATATTTGCCACTTTGTATGGCTGTCGTATCAAGGCAGTGTGAAATAATGTTTGGACTTGGAATAGTATTATTTGAGCTGAAGCCACTACAAGTTTGTTTTTAATTATAGAATGCTTTTTAATTGTCAGTTTTTTACGTTGTATTTTTATTGTATCCCACCCAGAGTCACATTCTGTGAGATGGGCAGCTCTATAAATGTGATTGATATAAATAAATAAAAGCAAGCTTCATAATTATTTATTCCATTTTTATATCACTTATCCCCAAGATTTAGGTCAACGTACAAGCAATAAATAGCAATAAAATGTCAGTCTTCCAAATAAAATCCATAACTTAAAAGAAAATACAAATACATGAATGCCCATTTAAAAAGGACACTGCCACCTCCTTCCGAATATATGCGATTGGATTAGTTAATATGGTATCTGTACATGAATTTAAAATATAATTTTAGTACTCACACTCAAGACCCCCGGCAATACCTTTGTAACCCACTAGTGGTCTGTGGAACAGAGGTTTTCACCCAGAGGTCCAGAATTGGATTGGAGCTGTCACTGCACCTCATGGGCGAGAGGATTTGGTAAATGGGGAGCAGATGACAGTTGCCATTGGCTCCCAGAGGGGGTTGACTGAAGAGGATGAAGAGGTTAAAGGATGGAAGAAGGGGGAGGAGGAATAAGGAAGATTCATAAGAAAGAGCGGGAAGAAGATGGTGTGCTTCTGGGGAAGAAAGAAAGGAGAAGAGGTGAAAATGTGTAGGAGAAGAGTGAGAGAAGAAGGTGGTGAACAAAGGATGAGATGATTAGAGTTTAAGTAGAGTAGAGGCTGAAGAGTGACCGGAACATATTGGAAGATGTGGAAAGAAAAAGAGAAGTTTAACAGATGAAGGGGAGGCACTGGCTTTGAACCAAGGGGACTGATGTTTCAGAGGGTCATTTTTCGCCACTATTATTATCTTTATTAGGAACAGCTGAACCCACTCTAGAAAAATAAGAGCAATTGCTGTTATGGTGTTTCTAGGAAGGAACATTCCCAGAGCTACAGTTTTCCAGAGATGTTGCCACTACTATGCAGAGTACTTAGAGCAGTGTTTCTCAACCTTAGCACCTTTAAGCTGTGTGAACTTCAACTCCCAGAATTTCCCAGCCAGCAATGCTGGCTGGGGAATTCTGGGAGTTGAAGTCCACACAGCTTAAAGGTGCCAAAGTTGAGAAACACTGACTTAGAGGGTGGCTAAATCATGGCTCAGCGAGCGAGGGGATTTTTCCCTTGAAGTTGAGGGAGCCAAGCCAGCTATAGTTGTGGACTGCTAGTTACCATCCTTCCTCCTGGTGCCTGGATGCCTAGAACATGACTCTCTGGGTGAGAGTGCAGGGGAAGCATGGTCCTGATGAGACAGGGATCTGATAGGAAGGAGAAAAGGCTTGTGCGGGGTTGGACTGGTGTTTTAGAGATGAGGGAGACACACAAATGCTTGTTAATTGTTAAAAAGTGAATAAAATAAGTAGAGTGCATCTTCTCCAGGCACAGATTTGGAATCACTGGTTTAGGCTTAGATTCCCCCAAGCACAAAGTCAGGGCTATATCGAGCGCTGCAGTTGTACTGAACTGTATTTTGTCGTCTTAGCCTTCTGTTTTGAAACAGTTGGGCAGCATGTGTGTCTGCGATCAAAATACATAGAGATTTAGTAGAAGGAGATACACAACAGGTGCATTGAAATGTGTTTTAAAATATGAAAATAGGTTTTCCCCATCCATGCTTAAAAATACTGAAAGCTGCATTGCAAGAGATCTGATCTAAAAGCAGGGAAGCCTCTAAAATGTACTGATATGGTTTAAATAATGTTTTTCTGCATATGTCTGCAGCTTACCTTTGTAATTTAAAGAGTTCTGGCTCTTTGAATTCCATTTCGATTCCTGTTCTTAGAAGGTGCTTAAGAAATTGACACTGAAATTGCATAAAATTTGGGTTATACATTCTTCTTTAGTATGACTACAAGATTTGAAGCTTATAGTTTTGTTTTCAGGAACCACAGTATTTTGTCTGAATCCAACTGAGTTAATACACATTAGTGAAACAAGCTCACTTCAAACTGTGGTTAATTACAGGCTAGATTCAGCAAGGCAGTGACTCAAATAGGTGGTACTACATCATACTGGGATACAACCAGGATTTTCTCTTCTTCCTTCGATTTGCAAGTATGGTTGTTGTTGTTGTTTTCTTTTTTCTGTTTGTTTCTTTGAACAATATTAAGTTTATTTTTAGGCTTATACTGCAAATTGTGTGTATTTCCTGCCTAAAAATAGCAGGAATCTGTGTAACTGGTTTTCTATAATTGTACTACTGATGCAGAGTAGTTCAGGGTTAATAAAATGGTTTCCGCTCGCAGATTACCCACACCTGCAGGAACAAAACGTCCTAATACAGATTGTGCTAAGATAGCAAAACAATGCATTGCATAATTAACTCCAACAACCCATCACATCAAAATAGCTGGTAGACAGCAGAAATAAAAAAGATGAGACAAGTAGAAAATCAGATTGCTGTAAAATAATCTGTTTCCCTTTTCTTCTGAAATGAAGATTGTAGTCATAGAAAAATTTATGGTTATATCTATCTAATAATGATAGATAGATTATCTAATAATGGGATAGACAGAATCATAAATTATTCTTTAATTTATGGTTTATTCTGTAAGGAAATTATTCTGTAAGGAAAGTTGCATAAGGTACAAAACATTGCACAGTTTTTATTGTGTATATTCTAACTATGCAACTTGGTGCCTGTCATAGCAGACAGGGATGAGAGGTAACAGAATAAAGTTAGCCAGTGAATTCATGGCAACTCAACAGCAGAAGAAATAAATATTTGGTCTAGAAGTTAATACATCACATTTTGTTCAAACTGACACACTTCATATCCTAATTTGCCTAATTCTAGTTGTGAAGAAATAAACTCCTCCTGACACTTCCTTCATGTCGTTTCTCAAAGTGTTTCTGCTTTGACTTGTATTGATGTAAGCTCAATTGTCTTTGTTTCCCCAAGCACTTTGCACATGCTATTTCTATCACTAATGAGAGCTGCAGTATAACAACATCCATCATTTACAGGAATGCTGAGTAATTAGTCTAAATTTTTATAGGGGTGGGAGAGGCACTTAGAAAGACGAAGAGGTAAAAAGAGTGCTGAATAAATCTAACGGTACATTTAAACAATAAAGCCACAGTTATTAATTTGGCCTGAAATGGCAAAGGTGGTCTCTTCTCAAAGGAAAGATGATGTTCTATCATGTATGCCACGGATCCTGAACAGGTGAAGATGAACCCAGATTTAATTCTTTGTGTCTCAATTTAAGGGTCTGTAATGCCTGAAAATCTGGAAGAATACTGCCATACATTTGTATGTGGTTAGAGTCACACAACACCCATAAATCATTATTTTCACACTATAATAGCAGAATGCTAAACCACATGATTCAGCATAATGTGCGAATGCAACTAGTCAGTAGTCTGACTCAGTATAAGCCTATTCCAACCCACAATCAGGACGGTATACCTGAGGTCTCAAAATGAGAATTACAGTGATTTAGCTTATGAGTTAGATAATGAGGACAAATTAGATAAAACTGAAAAGTGATTCGGGTGGTACAGTAATACTATTTTAATTTGTCAAAATCTTCAATGTCAGCCTTACACAGAACTTGCCAAAAACAATGATCCATAAACTCAAGTCTTTTCTTCCACAAACATATCGCAAAGGAAGGCACGTACTTGCTTGCCATTATACTGTGTGACATAATATGCCGTAATACTTCGACAAAACCTTCAGAATTCTTTTTTTTTATATTTAACTTCTTTGAATTTTTTTCACAGAAATAAAAAAACAAACATGAAATAATATAGAGCAAGAGTAAATAAAAGAAAAAGAAAAAGGTGAAAAAAATAAAATATAGAAAGAGATACAAATAGAATATATATATATATATATATATATATATATATATATATATATATAAAGAAGCAACTTCCGATCTTTACAGCAGTTACAATCTTATCTTCATTCATCCCTCATTAAAATTACATTCTAATTCTCTTCTTCCCATGTTTAACCCTTTTCAATCAGCAAATCCCTAAATCACCAGTTCATTTTTTTCCCCATTTTCAACAAAAAGTCCATAAGAGGTTTCCAGTCTCTGATAAATCAAAATACTTCTTATTGTCTTATTCCTGAACTAACAGGTCAATTTTGCCATTTCTACCAGTTCCATAATCTTTACAATCCACTCCTCCTTCAGAAATCTTGATTGCTAGCAAATGATCAGCACGTTGATACACATAAGTCAGGTAGCAATTGCATTTATGTCTTATGGGTATACATAGTTTATAATGTTTCAGATTCAAAGACAAAGGATGTTTCAAGTCCTTCAAATACTCCTTATCTGTCATTGGACTGCAGTTGCCAAGGGCAGCCTCATGATTGCAGGCAAAAACTTCACTACTTTTAAGGAGTTTCAGACAGGTGCTGTATGAACATCCCTGCCAAAGTGCTGCGCAGACCTGCAATTATTAAACCACAGTTGACTTTTGACTTTTTCTCCAGCTTGTTCAGAGAGGAGGAAGCCAGAATCTCTGTATTGGATTATACGTTCATGATTTATTAACTGTTCCCACTTGCAGGAAAAGTCTGCAGGTATAATAATGCACTGCTCATTTACTATGTGGTATGTACCCAATTTATAACATGAATTTCCCATGTAAAGTCAAGCTATTCTTATATAAAGACCAGCTTGAATTTTTTTTTTTGCTGCTGCTGCTGCTGCTGCTAGAACTTAAAGTAGTGAAAACGTGCAGAGGAGAATAAACCATTGCAAAAACTTGGCTTCTAAAGTGTTAGCATGTATCGTCCTTCTAAAAAATCCCACATGAGGTTGCACCCTGTAGTATACACGTGGTGGAAGTATTGAAGGACACAGGCACGGAGAGGACACTTCACCAGGGCCTGGAGATCCAGCCCTGTTTCATGAGGAAAAATGAGGCTAAATTATAACTCCTGCTTCACTGTATTTATCTGTTACTGTCACTCAGAATTTATGAGAGTTGCTAATCTCAGATGCAGCACTGGGCAGAATAAGCAATATTGTGGATATTGGATTGCTGCTCAGGATAAGGATGAACAGACATTAGGTTTACAGAATCAACTTTTTAATTAGAAATCTTATGATCAGCCAGTGCAGATCAAGAAATACACGGTGTCTGTCTATCTCCCTTCCCCACCCACCTCACAGGGTTATTATTGTGGAGCAGAGTACACTAGATAGGAACTGGGTATAAATACAGCAAAATAAAAAGCTATTTCTGAATCTGGACATTTGGTTTCAGTGCCAGAACTGAACAGAATTCATAGTCTTTCTAAGAATCATGCCCCCACCCAACTTTATGTCATTTCAGCCTTTAAATTATGCAACAGCTCTTTTGTTGCTATTGAACTTTGAAATTTAGAGATTCTTCCAGAACAGGTAGTCACGTAAAGATGTGGGCCTTGCCTATGTGTAAAAGAGAGAGAACAAACTAAATGTGTGTTTTGAGAGGCAGAACAATAGGGCTTCATACATGATGGGTGATAGAAGTCCTGGTCCTAATGCCTGGAGCACGATGGAGGGTGAGCTGTGGAAGAGGCACACTGCACAATAAAATTATGGAACATTTGGTTCCCAGGAAAAGTAGAACTCAGTTTTTCTGATACGTTTTTGGGCTGAAAAATGCAGAAGTAAATTTCTGTATTGATATATATATGTTCTCATGTCAGACCTCAAATGCAAACGAAGCCAGGAAGTAAGGTGTTAAAAAAACAGATTTTTTTAAGAAGATGAGATTATATTGTGAACGGGGTCATGTTTGCATTGCTCTTCTCAAATAGCACATAATCAAGGTTTTATTTGTCTAAGCCTTTCTGAACGCTATCTAGTATTCACACTGGATAAGTTTTATTGGCATTATTATATTATGGAATGCTTTTATCTTCTGGGTTTGTTTACTTTGCAATGTATGTGTGTGTTTATGGCCACTTTTTAATACCCAAGGCATGTTAAACAAAAGGGTGGCTTACACCTATTTGAGATAGACAATTCAGCAGTGGCAGTCTGGGGCACAAGGAAGTAAAGATTGCCAAGTTAGGACTGGAGTTTGACAGGCAGATTCCACTTCCCCTCCACCCGCCTGAAAACCCCTAACATGGTTCTGCTTAAGATTTTTTTTTCATAAAGCTGTTGGGCAGCCAACTGCTAACTTGTTCCAGTGTAATTCAAGGCACAAAGAGATTTTAGATTTGATTTCTTTCAAGTCTGAAATCAGTAGACATCTGTACTAACATATTAGTCACTGGTGTCTTAGTTTATGAATTGAGCCTGGAAAGAGACCACCTTGCTGCTGGTACTAATGAAAGTAGAGTTTCATCTAGTCTTTCCCAATCAAATATGTTGTAAGTCCATGGTTTCCTGAAAACTGTAGAAGTTGCAGTCTGAACACATCTGTGTGGCGCCAGGTTGGGGCGCAATGGTTTAAACCCTTCCTCTGTGCCTTGGGTTAACTGTTCAGGTTACATAATACTAAGAGAACTCTGCAGAAATTTCTGGTGTGCCTATTTCTCTTGTGTTTAAACCACCCAGAACCGGTTGTATTCTGTGCTATTTATAGTTGAGACAATGCCTGCACAAGGCACAATGAAATTGAATATCTTTGCTTTCGAACTGGGTTCCTTGGCAGAAAACAGCTGAAGAACATGATGGGACTAGAATCGGAGGCTGACACCAAAAATCAGCAATCAACAATTTAAGAGAATAATAAGCCCAGTCGTGCCATTTCTTCTTTCAGCCAGTTAAACTAGCAAGTGCTTGTTGGCTGGTATTGGAATGAATCTAGTCACTTCGATTTGTCAGCTTATGTCCGTATTATTCATTCCAGTTTAAAAGTGCATATATCTTCTGGATTTAATTAGACTGCTCAGAATATTATGCATCATAGCTGGCCCTGAGTAGGCACTTAACCTATTTCTTTGGCGCTTCACTATATTAGTCATACAAACTCAAGACAGTAGTGTTCAGATAGAATGAAAGTTCTGTTCAGTTGGCTAACATCTGCAGTTAACTGAGTTTAATTTTTTGGTTTTTTGTTTTGTTTCAAAGACTGATGCTGTTGACAGTCTATGTCAGCTGCTCCATTTGGAATGTGGCAAGATCTCCCGTTCTTTTCCAGGTGAGAAATGTATGATTAGGAAAGCTGATAACACTCAAAAGAAACACCTTTTAAAATCTTATGGAGCCCCTATGACCAGTACCAGCCTATGGCTATTCTGTAATTATGCAAGCAAAATGTAAGATGTGTAAACAGGCCTCTTCAGGCCTGTTTTTAATACTTTTCTTCAGAATGGCAGAGCAGTGAATTGGAATAGACTTGGATAAGGAATTGGGGACAGATTGATTTAAAATTTGTAACTCTGCTTATTGTTCAAAAGGGTGCTGTGCGTTTGTTTGGGGTTGGGGGGGGGATACTTTCCAGAAGTTTAAAAAAACTGCCTAACAAGGAAGCTGATTGAATAAAACATGAATTTACAAAGTGTCCTCTAATCTGACAAATTTATTCAAGTGCAAGTCAATTTGCTTTTGAGTCATATGTCCTGGAAGCTTAGATACCAGCAAGGTTCCTATATACCAGCTGACTTCTTCCTCCCACATCAGTCAGCATTTTCCAGTAGGCATTATCTTGACTTTTCACAGTTGCTTCCATCTTAGCCTCACTGTATGGTCAAGTCGAGGTTGAGGTTTTTTGATGCTGCTCTGTTTCTCATTCTCTTCCTCAATGCCCTCCCTTTAACCTGTGAAGACTCTTTAAAAATAGTGTTACTGGGAAGTAAATTGTATTAGTCTCTGAGTTGGGAAGAGGCATGCAACACATTGCAGCTGTTTGTCTCCTGTGTTCTACAATGTGGGTCCTGTGTGGCCTCCATTCTTGCAGTGGCTATTCCTGGATCAGCTGAGTCAGCTGTTCTGTCTGGGCGAGCTTTGAAGCCAGCAGCCCAAGACAAAGAGAGATGCTGTGATGCTAAGATGCTTAAACTGATTTGTGTTACTTGCATTGCAAGATTTTGTCTCAGATCCTGTTTGTTTTTCCTTGCATACATGTTTGCTGTTGATTTCTGGAAAGGTCATCCATATTGTAATCTAAACACACATGCATTCAAATTTAACCCTTAACACACCGTTCAGTCATATTGAATGTGTGGGTGGATTCCTCTGTAGCTCACTAATTCCTATTTGCAGTCTTTGTTTTTTTCTTCTGGCTCTTGAATTAACGATGCTTATTCCTTCCGTAGATGCCCTTAGTTATCAGAGATTAGAAATTGGACATAAAGTCCAAACATGGCTTATTTCTTTCTATTTTAGAAATTTAGAACAGATGCAAATCGTTTGCACATAGAGACATTCTAATATCCATCTCCCTGAATTGTAGCTTGTCTTCAGGCTATGGCTTCAAAAGCACCATGACCTTTTAGAGGGAGGAGGTAGATCTTTGAAGAACACTGAGCTTCCTGTTTCTTAGCAGGAGGAACCAGCAGTGCTGCCGAAACCAATCTTCCACTGTATTGCAACTATGAAAAAAAACACAATATAAAATCTGACCTACTGTATAGGCATGGTTTAGAGGGAAGTGAGTTCAAAGCAGGAAGTGACCACAAAAAGTATGCAAATATATATACAAAGAGAGAGAGCAAGAAAGAGATGCAACTTGCTCAGGAACACTGACGTTGAGCTGTGAATATACGCTGGGGTTGCAGTTCCACAGGAACAAAAATAAGTTGAAGTATTTTACTTTATTTCTAAAAATACTACGTGTCCAAGTGGTGTCTTTGCTTTCAGCAGGCAAGACTACAAACCTAAAAATAAGAATCTAGTAAGAGGAGAAAGAATCAGGCAAGCAGAAGGAGGGAACCCATATAACTTTGTCTTGAGCTCTTGCACAAAAAGGTGGGATATAAATTTAACACATTAATAACTACTAGCAATAGTAGTATTGCCTCAAACTACCATAGCACTACTTATGGAAGTTGAGAAGGCCATTTTGGAAGCTGTTCTGCTTCTGTCTTTTACACCAAATCCTTTAAAAATGTGGTTTCAGTGCCAGTTTCCAGGGGAGTAGTCATGTTCACCTGTAAAAACATATTTTTTAAGATTGACAAATTTATTATGGCATAAACTTTTATGGATTACAGTCCATTTCATCTGAAATGCAGGATATTATTCTGAAGTAGGAATATGTACATCTTCATGCTGTTGGAAGAGAGGAGAGGATAGTAAACAGTAAGGGCAATTGAAAATGAAGTACAGATGGCCCGGTGATAATTATCTATTGATAACTAATCAGTTGCTGGTTGTGATAAGAAAGCTTTCTATTTGTTTAATCCATGGGCAACTGAATTGGACTTTTCAATTCTAGCTAAGTTGTTTCACAATGGAGTCTGTCTTTATCGGTATTTTGCTCAAGAGTGCACATTTCACAATCAGTCATGAACTGTCCTGTGGATTTAACGTGTTCTCCTGCATTGGGATGTGACAGATTTGTATCCAGTTGTTATGATGGGAGTAAAAAAGGGCCATTGAGATATGTATTAATTGTGAGATTGCTGACAAATTCTGTATTAGAAATAATGAACACCTGATTTTCTAGATGACATTACTAGATCTCTCTAATAGTATTGCCAGAGCCAATGGATGGATAAAAATGGTTTTAAGGATATAATGTAGGGTTTAGGGGACGCGGTGGCACAGCAGCTTAATGATGCTGAAAGTTGCTGGCCAGAAATGGTCGACACTTCAGCGGTTCGAGGCCAGCTCTGCGCAGCAGAGAATGAGCTCCTGCTTCCTCCCCAGCTCCTGCCAACCCAGCAGCTTGAAAACTTACGTGAGTAGATAAATGGGGACTCTCACCCCGGTGGGAGGAAAATTGCTGGCGGTGCTTGCACGGGAGACGGGAGCAGTTGCCGGTAACGCGGAAGCCATGCACACCCGAAAAAGGCGCGAAGCAACGGAAACCCCGCCTCCTGCGCTTGCCAGCTGGGCTCTGCTCTAGGAAGGAGGCAATGGCAAACCACTTCCGAAACACCTTGCCTTGAAAACTGCAGGGACTTGTCCAGGCAGTCACCGCAGAATCGGTCATGATTGAGTGCGGATTAAAAAAAAAATGTAGGGTTTGGATCCTATATCAATGTTGTGCTGGTGCAGTGCAGATATAGGCTGTGGTTGGCAAGCTGTCATTTTACATTGGATGGTTGTCCATGTGCCAATGGAGGCCCACCACTCAAGTCCTAGGAAAGGAATGCCATTGTCCGGGATGATTTTTAATTATATATTTTGAGTAAAGTGCAGGTAATGCTACCACCACATCTGGAGTACAAAAATCCAGACAGCCACTAGAACAATAAAAGCTATAATTTTCTGTATCCCCCAGATTTTTACGGCCCAGATATGGTATTCCTAGATAACACATAGTGTTATTTTTCTGTCTTCTTAGCCTATCTTATAGATTATTCTTGGTACCAATCTGGTCCCACTGATAAGGATGCCATATTGTATTTATTGTTTCATGACTGTAGTATCTTTATTATAGTCACTGACCAGCATTTTATACAATTTTTGTAAAAGGGTTACAGGGCTCACTTTAAGATATATTCACATTTCTAGATGACTAATAGAAATAAATAAAACAATTCAAACTACAAAGCACTATAAATGCAAGTAATAGAATACTAAAGAATCTAAAAATTTAAAATTAATTGACTACCTTATAAAACTATTTTGTGAATAAATAAATACTAAGTCTGTCTGTCTGTCTATCAATCATATTATGCTCAGTGATCAGGGAGATGCACCCAAAAGACATAAAAACATAAAACAGCATAGAAAGCATAAGAACATTTTGTATATTTATAAAATGTTAAAATTTGGAGAGTGTTTTTCTGCAGAAAGCTGTGGCAGCTGAAAGAAATTTTGTAACTCTCCTGGAAATGTTATGGTTCCGGTCCAACAGTAGAAACCAAATAAAAATTATCCTCAGAACAGGTGGAACTTCTGTTAGCAAGCAGAGTAGGGCACAAACTGCTGTAGGAAGGACACAGAAGGAACATGTGGGCTACAGTCTCAGATTCTGCCAGGTCACAGGGCAGTATTTATTGCTTCTTTGGGTGTTTATTATAGTTTGTGAAATGACAGGTGTATGTAGTTTGTTGTGAGTCTCTGAGGGTGGTTGAATAGATGTAGTTGTTCCATATGGTTTGATTGTAGAGGTGGCAGGTAGTTCTGTGGAGAGTGGAAAGAAAACTGGGTAACCATTTACTCTGATTTGTAAACCTAAGACCTATATTAGTAAACTGCCCAAGTACAAATACAAGCTGAAAATCACAAAGCTGTTCACAGACCCACTTTTCTAGTAGGACAGAGATCTCCGACTTCCATAGCAAAGCTAATACATTCTCTGTATTTGCAAGCATGAATTCTGAGAGATTAAGTTTTAACCTGGAAAGTCCTGGGCCTTGCTGATGTGTTTTCCATGCACAAACTTGCCTTGTTTTGAACGTAACTTGCAAGGTTGACCTGAAGATGAGACAAGTCAAGAAGTTTGATTCTCTGATACTAACATTCGAGTAGAATATTAAAACTGGAATAATTCTTTTTAAAAACTCTGGCAGGAATCCAGCAACCTTGGTTGCAATGTGATTTCACTTCTGGGGTGCCAAAAAATATAATTAAAAATCAACACAATGTTTTAATTATAATTAATTGACAGAAGTGGTCACACTGTCATGTGATTTCAGCCATTTCATTAAAAACAAAAACAACCTGGACTTCAGTGGACACCATCTGGCAATACTGTCCCATAGGCACTAAGGTGCCATAAGAACAATGCTTCAGTTATAATGTTAAGCCAGGATGCGTTGGGTGTCATTGAAAATCTGAACCATACCAAGCAAGTAAGCCTGGGAAAAGTGGTTGCCAATATACTATCACTGAAAATCATTGTTAGAAGCACTTTTACGTACAAATCTTAGATACAAATCTTGGCTTATTTTTGCAGGACTTGGCAGTCTCTTGAGCTCTTTTGAGGTGCTAAAAAAGGCATAGTACTTTTCCCCAAATTTCTCCTTTTCCCTAAGAACAATCTTCATTTCCTATGTAATCTCTCCCTCACCACAAGAGAAAAATCACACCTTACATAACAACCCACAGTTATCCCCTGCACAACGTTCCACAAGCAGAAAAACAAAAACAAGTTTCTAGTAGTGGAGACACCCATAGAGGAGTGCCAGAATCTCAAGATGGCAACCACAATCATATGACTGAAGCCCTGTCCTTTTTTACATATGTTGCACAAAACCTGTGTATATATCTATCTCCAAAAAACACACAGGACAAAAACACACACATTAACAAACTATCCCTGATTTTAAGGTGTCTTGTTTTTCTGCCTTTATGCCAGGTATTTGAATTGCCATTGTTTTTAATTGTGTGTTTCCAGGCTATGGAAGGGCACAATCCTGCACATGTCAACTCAGAAGTAAATTCTAGTTCAGTCAATATTGGATTGCAACATTTAGCAGCAGCAGCTCAGTAATTCTTCTTCCAATCACTTCTTAGGTTGTCGCTTAACAACTATCTTAATTCCAAAGGAAGCATTTAGTTATCTTGCTCTTGCCTATACAGGTAGTCCTTACTTAACGACGATAATTGGGACTAGAATCTCCATCGCTAAGTGATGCAGTTGTAAAGCATAATGTCACATGACTGGGCCAGTTAGCAACAGCAGATGGCAGTCCCCAGTTACTGCCAGCGAGGACTTCATATGATTGTGACTTCTGACTTCCTGCCAGCTTCCCCATTGATTTGGCTTGTGGGAAGCCAGCAGGGAAGGCCACAAATTGTGATCATGTGACAATGGGATGCTGCAATATTTGGAAATCTGGGCCAGTTGTCAAACACCCAGATCACAAGACCACAGGGGCTCCACGACAGCCGGAACTTTGAGGACCGGTTATAAGTACCGCTTGTTCAGAGCTGTTGCAAATTTGAATGGTCACTGAACGAGTGGTCATTAAATGAGGACCACCTGTATAATTGCTTTATGCTTTTTCTTTAACTTTTTCCATCATTTTTTCATCATTCAGCTTTGACACATACTCTTTTCTGAATTTGTAGGTTCCTTTTTTTGCTTTGCTCCAAGATACAATATTCATTATTCCTTAGTTGTGGTAGAAAAATGTTTCATTGGAGGCAATTGGAACTTTATAACTAAGAATCTTAGGCTGTTTTGGAGATAAAATGGTAGCATTCCATAATATGGTTCCAGAAGAGTAAGATTTTTCTTGGAAGCATTTATCATGTGCCCTGTAGACGAACATGTAGTTTGAGCTGCAGATTTATCCAGTCTGACCCATTATAGAATACCTTAGCTTTGTCTGAAAGAGATTTATGTAGCTACTAATTGGAAAGTAAAGAAGACTTAATTAAAATATTTTAAAAAATAAGAAGGTTTTTTTTCAGGTAGATCTGTGTAAAGGTTTTATCACGTAATATGATTATACACATTGTGACACAGGACAGATTAGATTAGAAAATCTAAGATGCATGTGAGGCAATAGATAGTTGCAACCCTGTGGATCGGAGCCTTGATCTCCTTCCACCTCTATCATCTTAACTGTTAGCTGAGAAAGTTCTTTTGTGACTTTATCTTCCTGTTTTAGCTTGGATCTCTTTCTTTTTTGGTGGGGAAAATTCCAAGCAATCTATGTCCTTGGCTTCCTTGCCAGGGGCTCTAGAATGGCAGCTATTGTAAATTTTACTAGATGGATTTTTACCATTGTTTTCTTGGATTTATTTTTCTGGCTCTAATTCTTCTTTTAAATGATCTGTATAGTATTTTTAAACATTAATATATATTGTATTGTTCTGTGTTTTCTTGATTTTTTAAAAAAGGGGTATGAATGTGTTAAATCAAGCCTTTCCTAACTTGATACCCTCCAGATGTGTAGGAAATTAACAGCATAGCCTTCTGGAAGCCATAACCCCATCTCCGCCCCTGGGAGAGGCTAGGTTAAATAAAACATTCAGTATTTCAAATTGATTGTGGTGATGACGATGACGATGATGATGATGATGATGGAATCTTGCTTGGTAGCTTATTTAATTAATAGATTAAATAAAATAAATGCAAAAAAGTAATTTCATCTCCTTTCTTATCAATTCAAAAATCATGAAATAGGTTCATGAAGAAGTTTATCCAAGGTCAAAAAAATCATCTAGTCAAGCCCCAAATCTAGAGAATTCTTAGAAATATAAGAATCTATTCCATTTCTGCTCTATTCCAAGCACTCATGGGAAATGTTTTTAATTTGGCAGTACAGAAACACTGCTTCATTCCTTACTCTTCTGGCAAGTTATTACTGTTTTTATTAGCAAATCAGTTTTCTCTCTAAAAATGCCCAGTATTTGACCATGTATATTGTTTTATTTGGTGAAGAGCCAAGGTATTACCTTTCCCTGTATTTAAGTGAGAGATTGTGATGTTATATCACTAGACTGTTGAAAACAATCATGTTTGAAACAACCATTTGATGTTTGTAAAACATGCAAGATTTCATTTGTATTGCCTTAGAGATGAATCAAGCTGTTTGCTCTCAGTGTTTGGATATAAAATCTGCTGTATGCATTCATGAAATCAGTGAAATGTGTTATTTGACTAATATATAGCACAGCCTGACACAGTGTTTTTGACCATTTCCACTGAGCTGGATTTAGTTTTGTATTTGCTGTGATACAGACATTTGTGCTAGGAGCAGACCTATTGAAATCAGGGAGACTTAAATTATTCATGGCTAACTTCTCCCTTTGATTTCAGTGAGTCTTAGTTAACCATCTACACAATTGGTTCCAACCTAATGTGTACTTTGGCATATG
Organism: Liasis olivaceus; assembly: GCA_030867105.1. Lineage (NCBI taxonomy): Eukaryota > Metazoa > Chordata > Lepidosauria > Squamata > Pythonidae > Liasis > Liasis olivaceus. Next base: position 185,698,654 of record CM061350.1, read on the forward strand.
AATAAGATAATGCAATTTGTTGTGTGGGGGGGGGGGGGAACCTTACTGGACATTCAGAATTTACAAAGCAGCTCATAGCTATTACGTTGGGCTGATGTGTAAAGGGTATTTTTACATATTTTTCTTCATTTGAATATTATCTAATAATTTCACTAGATTTTATAAAAGAAGAGCAAATACCTGCTCTTTTCTGTCACTGTGGTTTGATGGTAGCCTCCATAGTTGTTGGGTTTTAGTTCTTGTTTTGCTTTTGCTTGTATGGGTCTGGAAATCAAATCTAGGATGTAAAGTGGTTTTTTCAGCCTACCAGAACTCTTAGCCTACACACCAAAGCAGCATATTCAGTGGGTTGCTGTTTAGGAAATGGGGGTTGTGGTCAACACAATAGGTAGAAGAGGTATGTTCCCTCCATTTAGAGCTCCATATCAGCCCCCCAAAAAAGCTGAAAAAGAACATGGCTTGCTACTCCTTGGCGTGCTTATAAAAGATCGGTGGAAATAGCTTGAACCGCTATGTGCTACTTTCAGCTATTTGTTTTCAGGAAAAGAATGTGAATTCAGGCTATTTCCATCATGCTTTTGAAATATCCTTGTTTCCATCCAAAGCAATATTCGTGCTTGGTAGCAGAAACAGGATTTCTACTACTTATGTTTAGATGCTGATAGTAGGGTCAATAAAGAACAGTCCTTACTGGAAGGACAAGTCATATTTAGGTCTTCCTCTTGCCAAAAAGATAACTTAAAAGGAAATGCATTATTTCCAGTCTTGATTCCCAGACATCCTCTTATTTTGTTCCTCTGGATTAAAGCCACTAGAGCAAAAGCTCCTGTTTAACTTGAATGCTCAGGAAAAAGTAAGGGTAAATCCATAGCTTTCCGGAAGGATCTTTTTTTAAGGCAAAATAAATATTTGGGAAATATAAAGCTTAAAGAAAACTGCTGGACTCGGTGGACGGAAACAAGCACATAATCATTCTGACAACCACTATTAGCAAAAGGAATTTCTACCGCAGTAGTCTGAGACCTAAAATGTTGCACAGCAAATTGCATACTTCTTTCTGGTGACCATTTGCTTATCGCCAAGTATTAATTCAGCTAGAAATTACAGTGCTATCGTTTTCTACTTGGAAGTTCCGTAAATTCCCCCTCTTCCATTCTAGCAGTTTTAAAACAGGTGAAATCTATATTTGCAGCTATTTCCACTTTTGTTTTGATGTTTGGAATCCAGATTTACACGGGGGCCAACAAGTGGCAAGCATACAACATTGATGGCATCTTCAATCTGGTTTTAGGATTTAGAAGTACCCTTTCTGGTTAAGTGACTTTGAAACAAACCATCTCAGCATATGCTACATCTAAGTCCACTTTTAGGGCTGTCTCTTTATCCAGTAGTACATCTTTCTAGGATGGTACTAGGGAGCATTAGAAAGTGTGACCTCACTGTTGAGACTTGGAATATGTGAACCAGTTTCTGCTACTAATTTCTCTATAGGCATTGAAGGACAAACAGTGGAATTCATGTTATAGTCCTGAAGTGTAGATGCAAAGAAAAATTCTAGCTTCCACTGAAATAATTTGTTTCAGCTGTTTATGGTACCTTAAAGCAGATTTTCCCAATACAGTGCCTTTCAGATATGATGACTGAATATTAAGAAAAAAACATCGTAACAATAAGAGGGGGTCAACAGTGGAATTGGTTACCCAGAGAAGTGGTAGGCTCCCTTTCACTGGATTAAGCAAAGATTGGGGATTCCTACACCAAGCAGGGGATTGGACTTAATGACCTCAGTGGCCCCTTCTAACTCTTATTATAGCATTTCAGCTCTCGTCATGCTGGGTGGAAATTGAAGTCCAACCTACCAGGAGGCCACCCAAGTCAGGAAAAGCTGACACAATTCTTATTATGGGTATAAGACAGCAGACTAATTTTGTGGAGGAAGAAACAGTTGGTACCCACACACATCAGTACCGATGCAGATCATATTTTCATTCTTTATTGTTTCTTCTATGTTTTAAATTGGTAGACAGACATGCTGGTGCCTTCCAGATGTTTTAGACTGAACTTATGTGATCTCTGTGAGTAATCATGCTGTCTGGGGCTGATTGGACTTGAACTCCAAAACAAGTGGAGGTCACCAGGTTGTCTATCCTTGTTTGAAATAAATGTGTATCTTTTGACAGCACCTTTTCTTGGCATGAAAACAACAGTAAAGTATTCGCAAGAAACGTGTCAGTCACAACAGGCTGTAGCATGCAGAATAACATTTTTGTAGAATGAAGCAGTGTTTCCGAAAAATCCACATTGTCTGAAAGCACTAGTATTAATAAAAAAGTTGGCAAGATGGGCAGAATACATCAAAACTGGCTTACATTAGAATTATCTGAGAACAAATGGTTATTTTATATTTTTTTCTTTATAATCTTATTTTATTTAGGCAGAATATGTTGCTTAACCTTGAAAGAAATAAGCTCCATGGTTTGTTTGTTTGTTTGTTTGGTAATTGGTGATCCTTTCCATAAGGAAGCTATTTAACACTTTTGAACATATATGTTGGTTCCTTACTTGCTTCATATTAAAAGTCTCATTTGCAAACCCCAATTATGCTACCCTTACCAAATGATTATAAAATGCTGTCATGAGCAGAACTATAGTTGCTTCAACTATATGAATAATGATGGTTAGCAAACAGGGAATCCTAACTACTTTTGTTAGCCAAACAGTGACAATTCAGGCATCTTTCTAGCATCAACTGAGAGTTTCTATCTTGCCTAGGATTTTCTCACTGAACCATCAGAAATGGAGACATAAATCTTAGGAAGTTCAGTGGCTTCTTGAATATTTCCTTCTCCACAATAGCATAGATCCAGGACCTGGGAGTCCATGAAGGAAACAGTGGGTCAAAATAACACAACTGGTAAACACTAAAAGTCATTATGCTCAATATTACAGGGAAATATTGCAATTAAACTAGAATAAGAATATGTCTTAAGAGTCACTTATATGAGTGATCCATGTGCCAGTCAATTTGCTAATTCAAATGCAAATTTAATAATTGGATGAGATAGTTTTTCTAACCTTTTTTTCATGGAAATCTACCTGGGATTGAAATTGGGACCTCATTGATGCAAACCTATGCCTTTCTGGCAAGCCAGGATTCCAGATGTGTTCTCTTCTGGATTCAGTTAGGGCCTTTATAGACTCCAGATAGTGCTGGAATCTGAGGATATGATATCCATGATGGGAAACATGCAGGAAGAATGGGTCCTGTAGTTTAGTTCCTGGGAAGCTACAAGAGTCCTCTCACTGGTTTGTCATTTGTATGTTATGTGGTTGGGTTTCTGCCTTCTCCACACAAAATTATTTCTTATTACAGGTAGTCCTTGTTTAGCAACCACAACTGGGACTGGCAACTCAGTTGTTAAGCAAAGTGGTTGCTAAGTGAAACTGCGACTGTGCTTATGATCTTGTTTCAGCTTCCCTTTGCTTTACAGACCTGCAAAGGTTGTAAAGGTACGGATTGGTTGTAAAGTTACTTTTTCATCACTGTCATAACTGCAGACAGTCACTAAATGAGGCAGTTGCTAAATTAGGACTACCTGTATAAGGCTTTTCAACCATTTAATTTTGCCTTGAAAAGGCCACGTTGCATCTCCCCAAATACTTACCTTTGCTTTACCTTTTTATGGCCCTTTCCAGTGACTAACAGATAGCTTGTGGAAAAGGAAGAATGATTTCTATTCATCCTTTCTCATGTGACTCCCTTCCTTAATGACCTTTTCTTTAACTACACTTCCATTGATTCTTATTGCTGGTTGCGATGTGAAATTGCCCTGCCAGTCTTTATCAGTATATTCTTTAAATTAAAATTATAAAGAATGTTCACCATCTCTGCTACTAAGGCTTTAAAAAGGTATCTCAGTTTTGATATTTGGACTGAGCTGACTCTTGAGTTTCCTGCTTGCTCTGGCTCTCTGTGGATTTCTGTCTGAAGAATTTGTACTAGTTCTATCTTTTCTCCCACTGTTAGTAGCTAAATGCAAGCTGTTTGTAAACTTCCACTGTTATTCTTTGAGCATAAAAAATGGGGGATGGAGAGATGGGAATTGGTTTGCAAAACTTAATTTTTCCCAGGAACTAGTCTGGCAGATCATCAAACAAGGTAGGCTTGAGGCCTCCAGTCCCATCTTGCACTTTCAATCCCTCTAGCAGTTGCTCACACCTCTGCAAATACACTTGGCTCATATTTTTAAATTCCTGTTGCTAAATCATTTACAAATTGTTTATGCAGTTCCTGTGTTTCCCCTGGCTCTAGCCCACTCACTACATTCCTCAGGTTTTGACCTTCTGTCTTGTTCTCATGACTTCCAACTGTGACTTAGATTATATGTTTAAAACCAAATTTCTCAACTACAGAACTCTCATTGTATTTTGCATTGTAATGCATTTGTAGCTTTAAACATTGATATGGTTGAAAGGGCAGATAAGGCAGCCCTAATAGCTGGGGGTTGGGGGGAGGGGAGGACAGATAGAAGAGACCAGGAATGGACTTGTATTTGGGGTCAAGGAAGTGGATCTGTGATCAATTGAAACCTTATGAAGAGATCCTTGAATGACCCCTATCACACTGAAACCTTGAGTAAGAGGTGAAGAAGTAAGATTTTACCGGAGGTGATAGAGGTAGAAAATTTAAGCAGGAGGTAAGAGAAACAGTCCATGAAGACAGGAAATTGGGAGAAAAAAAGCAAGTGAATCTTATAGTTTATGTTTGGGAAGTGGAAAGATTCTACAAGAGCTCAGAGATTTGGACAATAGCAGTTAGCAAACATAGATTATGCAGAGTGAACATTGAGCATCAGGAGTCTTTTATGCCAAATTGTAGGGAACATTGTGTCGGATCCATAACTTTGTTTTTGTGCCAGTTTATGCCTATAATAGTCAATGTATGTAGGAATGAATGAGGATCCAGAGGTATATATTACTTTGTAGCATCCCAAGTTGTGTATTCCCTCTGAGGAAATGTGTTCTGTGAAATAGTTTTGGACTGTATCTAGCCCAAGGCTTGTTTTTCATCCCAGGACACAAGCCTGCACACTCTCCATTTCTAATTTATTTTTACCATATTGACTATTACTGGCATGGGGGCACAACACTAGAGAGTTTCTTAATACCCAAACAAAGCAGAGGATATGGATATGGCTCAATGCTAGAAGGTTATCAGGGGATCTGTTAACATGAACAGGTGTTAATGCTAATATAGCAAAGAAAATTTACAAGTTTAACTTTAGACCTACTAGAAGAGTGTTTTATGTCTATAGTACAGATGGGGAAAATGCATACATTAAAACTTGTAAGTATTTTATAAATATTTAAAAAGCTAACTTTGAAAAAGGAGGAGGAGGAAGGAGAAGAAGTCCCCTTAGAACAGGGATGGGAAATCTGTGGTCCTGGGACTACATGTAAGCTCAGGTGCACTTTTTGTGGTCCTTACAGCCCTCTCCCCCCAGCCCCCAACATGGTAGCTGAAAATGGAAGGCACAAATGAAAACTGTAGAATTGCAGATAAGAAAAAGGAAATAAAACCTTTCCACTCCCAGCCGTACTACCTGTGCGGCATGGCCCAATCTGTAGCTCTCAGTACCCATTCCCCAAATTGTTAGGAAGCACAGATGAAACAACAGCTGTTATCTTTCATCCATTTCCAGCCATAATTAATAATAAAAAAGATATTTTGCTAGGAGTCATTTTTTTATATTAGTCTATTCCCTAACTATCACATCTGTTGATCACATTTGTTGATTGCTGAGAGACTGGGCTGAAGGAGAATGTCTTGGCCATAACTAACGGTCCAGGTCCTTTGTGTCCCCAGGCCTTCAGTATTTGTATTTTATAAACACCATTGGTTATAAAATATGATCATCCATAAAAATAACACTGATAAAAAAGGGAGGTCCTGAAAAATGCAAACAAACTCAACAGGAAATTATATGCCTGGCATAATAATAATAATATCTAAACACAAATATTTATTAAAGCTTTGCTTGTTTGGCAGAATGCAGCAAGATAGGGGCCATCTGAAGTGGAAATCCATAAATCTGCATTTTGTCGAGGCTTTTTTTTTTTTGGTCCCCATCACAAATCTTCCATTGCACATCTGTTATTGTACCATGTAATTTACTCTCTTGTTGATTGAAATTTTGGGTTATTATGTGGTTGAAGTACTGTTGCTACTTGTTGATTTAAAAGCCAGGCATACTTTTTAGGTGAAGGATACACATACCACAAACAGTTTTCATTTGCTGATTTTGAATTTCAGACAAATATTTCTGTTAGAAGGAAGAGGGTTTGTCTTGCTGCTGAGTCTTGAAATGCAATAAAATACAAAGACTCCCATCTCCTCTTACGTTGAATCTAATTCCAAGGTTTGTTCTTTAAAGCGAACATGTTTTCAGGGCAGAAGACCAGATAACATGGTGGACTTCACAGATCTGAACGCCTTTGAATTTTATTTTTTCTTGATTGCATGATAGGTGACTGTTTCCATAAATACATACATCTGTTCCTTGAAGCTGTTGCTGGCATTCTTAAATCACTGTTCAGTCTATTTGGTGGTAATATTTGGCATTGCAATCACTTGTTATTTGGTATAATTGAAGTTACCAACTAGGGAAGTTTTCGAACACATACGCAGAGCAGGTCTGCAACACAGCCAAATCAAGTAGAGGAAAATTGTGTTCCTGGCAGTCTTATTTGGCCTTTTTTCAGAATGGCTCTTGTAGTCTCTAATAGCTGTCTAACTAACATCTTTGATATATACCATCTACTGTTAACTAAAAGGAGCTATTTTTATAGAAATTAAAAGTGCTTCTCCCCCCCCCCCCCACACACACACACACTCACACATGGGTTGACAGCATATGATCTAAAATATTTTCATGTACACTTTGACATCTTTTTCAGATCAAGGGGATGGGCAAGTTTCTGCTTCTTAGGATAGCAATGAGAAATTTGGAGATGCAATAGAAAAAAAAGAACTTGAAACAAGAAATCCTTCAGTTCACTGTTTCAATTTGTATTATTTCCAGTGAGTGACTAGAAAACATTTCAACAGAAAATAATATTATAGGGTAAGGCTACTTTGTCCTCAGGAGTATCTAGATGTCAGCTATTTTTGCAGACAGATAGAGTGTCTATAAACGTATAGCTATAATCTCAGTTTTTAAATTGAGCATTGTACATGCAAAGCATATACATACATCCTACAGCTGTGCAATTTTTTAAAAAGACAAATACAACAGCTAAACAGGTAACTAGAGAACTTCAGATCCATTGTTTAAGCCATGACTTATTTTGGCTTAAAAATCAGCAATACACATGGATAATACAATGACTTATGGCTGACTAGAAAGCCCTTATAGACTTTTTTCATGAAACAGAAAAAAATGCACTTATGATTTGGGGTTTTGATGATTCGAAAAAAAAATTGGAGAATAGGAAAAAAAGAGCTTTTTTTTTTGTAATTATAGAATAAGAGAAAATTTTGTAATTATACTTATTTGCTGCAAAGGAAACGAAAAGCTTTCTATTTATTTTTATTTTTTCTTTGTGCACTTTTCTTTCTCTTTCTCTTTCTTTGTTTTCTTTATTTCTGTATTAGTTTGTGTTAGTTTTTGTGTTCTCTTTAAAACTTTTAATACAAAAAAATCAACGCACACACAAACACATGCACATTGATGAAGCCCTTTGGGGGCAGAGACCACCAGCCTTTTCTCCCCATTGTTAGCTGGCTGTGCTGCCATCTTTATTTTGCCCTGCTTTCCTTTCCACCCCCACTTTACTACCTCTGCTGCCTGCCAACACAAAAATTAATTGTGCTGGCAGAGGCCAGTATTCCAGTTATGCACACACCATTGTATGCCAGCATAGCTACAGCTAACCAGCCCTCAAGAGCACTTGGTAAGCCTAGCCCAGACCGTGGGACCCAAACTAGTGCCGTAAGAGCCTAGCTGTGATGAGTAACTCGGAGTTTGCCACATCTAGTTCGTGCCCTTTCTGTGTTGCACTCATTCTTCTGTGTGCATGCCTTTGAGTCAGTTTTTGACTCCTGGCAACTGCCTGGATAAGTCCCTGCTGTTTCCTTGGCAAGATTTCAGAAGTGGTTTGCCCTTGCCGCCTTCTTCCTAGGGCTGAGAGAGAGGGACTGGCCCAGCGTCCCCAGCTGGCTTCATGCCTAAGGTGGGGCTAGAACTCACGGTCTCCTGGTTTCTAGCCTGTTCCCTTTACCACTACACCAAACTGGCTCTGCCATATTCTTCTACACACTGAAAAACTTTGCCGCATAGAATGTATGCACAAATAAGTGAAGTGCAGCAGTGGTGCTTGTTTTTTTAATGTGGGACCCGTGTGGCACAATGACTCTGAAGCATGTTTTCAGTGGGTATGACCTCCTTTCTTACCGTGAATTCGCTTTCAAGCTTTATACTGAAGGTCAGGCGTGGAAAACAAGTAGCCTGTCATATGTCGCTTGGCTCAAATTATAACATCCGTAGCCCTGTTTTCTTGGAATGCTGAGAGTTATACCTCAGCAATAATGGAATTTCCCAGGTTGCATTCCCTGCTGATCATTGATGACTTAAAAATCCTCAAAGGAACTGTGTAAAACTGTAGACATGTCTGCTATGCCAGAAATCATTATTTTAAGGAGGAAACATTGCAGAATATATTTCATAGTTTTTAAAAAGAAAGGGATGAAGCTAGAGCTGTTGCAGAAGCTGGAATGTTGATGCCAGAAGTGGGCAGTTGATTTAATTCCAGCATGTTGTTGCTATAATAGGGGGCATTTTATAGGACACATCAAGGGAAATGAGGAACTTGCTAATTATACCTTAATGAAACAAGATATCCTTTGTGCTGCATCTCTACAAATGAAGCTGGTAAGTTAATGAAATAATTCCACGCGCACTCCCACCCAAGTCACAAATTCCTAAAGCACTTCTCAGAAAGCATTTTTAACTCTACCCTTGAAGTTATCCTTAGTTGGTTATATATGTATTAACTGTCTGGAAAAAGAAAGGTGGGAGGAGGTTAAAAATCACTTCACTGGAAAGTGAAGGAGGAGGTTAAAAAAAAAAAATCACTTCACTGGAAAGTGAAGACTTAAAAAGAATATCAGTTTCAAGTGCTATATTATAGTACTGTAGGGAGAGAGCTGGTTAGTCTATGGTAGCACAAAATCAGAAGGCTTTGATAGCACTTTTTCCAACTAACAAACTATATTAAAAGGCATACATTTTTGTGTGCTGCAGTTCATTTCATTAGATGCATAGAGTGGTTTGATTAATGTAGGATTTAAATTGGGATGAAGGGAGAAGACGACGATTAGTTATACCGATATGCATAATCAAACTTTTGCAGCATTTTAGAACATAATAGAATAACTGGAATATAAATTGTTATTGGGTAGAGTCTGTGGTTCATGAAATGCACCTATAGCTCTCAAAAGTGTATGCCACAATAAAACCAAGTTTTTAAGATGCTAGAAGAAACTTAGTTATATTTGTTGCAGTAAACAAACACAGCTTTCTTCATGGATGCAATGCACGTCTATTGAAAAGTTAAATGAACTTTCTCCAAGGTTAATGTATTTTACAAATGTTATTTGCTTCCAATTTCCAATATCATAAAATCAGAGTTGGAAGGAGCCATTTAGGACATTAATCCCATTACTCTCTAGTCAGTGTAAGAATCCAAATTAAAGGTCCCCTGTGTGTTCTGCTCTATTTTGAACAAATCAGGTAAAGGCATTTTTCTAGGTAATTGGTTCCATTATTAAACAGTTCTTACTATTAGGAATTTTTTTCTAACTTTCAATCAGAATTTATGTTCTTGTTACTTAAATTCTATAACCTGACCTCTTTCAGTATGTCACTTCTTCCGGTACTTTGAAAGTGCTGTTTTATCTCCCTCTCTGAGCTAAATATTCTGAGTTCCTTCAATCTCTCTAAATACAGTGGTGAGAGACAATTTATGAACTGATTGGAACTATTCATAACCCTGCCGTTTTGTGACCTACTGTGTGATTAAGCCTTTGTCTAAGTCCTGTAAATAGAAAAAGAGATTCTGGTTAAGCATACAGTAAATAGAAACCTATGGTGTCATTATCTTTATTGAACATATTAAACCAACATTCACTATCACTTTTAAAGAGGGAATATGAAGCCATAGAATGATCTTTGGGAGGTATGTTGAGTCAGATGTTCTAATCAATGAGATGACAATCCAAAGTGAATTTGGATACTATTACCCTATAATAGTAATTTTAAACATACACACACATTAGTTAACACTGTTGGAAACTTAACAAGTTTGTGAAAGTGAATCATGCCTTGGTCAAAATAAATCTTTGTGGACCACAGAAAAATGGTTGCTGATGCTTGTGAAGCTGGAAAGGGCTACAAAACCATTGCCAAAAACCTTGACCTCCATCATTCCATAATTAGAGTGATCAAATCGAAAAAATGCAACACCCTTGTTACTCTTCCCAGCAGTGATCATGTAACAAAAATCACAGCAATAATAAGGTGTATAATAGCCTTGTTGTTGTTCAGTCATTAAGTCATGTCCAACTCTTCAGGACCCCATGAACCATATCATGCCAGGCCTTCCTGTCCTTCACTGCCTCCCTGGGTTTGCTCAGTTTCATGCTTCAGTTTGCTTCAGTGATGCTATCTAACCATCTCATCATCTGCCGTCCCCTTCTCCGTTTGCCTTCAATCTTTCCCAGCATCAGGGTCTTTTCCAAAGAGTCCTCTCTTCGCATTAGGTGACCAAAGTATCTGAGCTCAAGCTTCATTATCAATCCTTCCAATGAGCAATCAGGGTTGATTTCCTTTAAGATTGACTGGTTTGACCTCCTAGCAGTCCAGGGGACTCTTAAGAGTCTTCTCCAGCACCACAGTACAAAGGCATCAATTCTTCGGCACTCAGCCTTCTTTATGGTCCAGCTCTCACAGCCATACATTACTACTGGAAAAACCATAGCTTTGATTATGCAGATCTTTGTTGGCAAGATGATGTCTCTGCTTTTTAATATGCTGTCTAGCTTTGCCATAGCTTTCCTCCCAAGGAGCAAGTGTCTTTTAATTTCATGGCTGCGGTCTCCATCTGTGGAGATCTTGGAGCCCAAATAAATGAAGTCTGTTACTGCTTCCATTTCTACCCCTTGTATTGGAGTGTAAACGTAAACTGGCCTTTTCCAATCCCGTGGCCACTGTTGTGTTTTCCAAACTTGCTGGCATATTGAGTGCAGCACTTTAACAGCATCATCTTTTAGTATTTTAAATAACTCAGCTGGAATACTGTCATCTCCGCTAGCTTTGTTGTTAGTAATGCTTCCTAAGGCCCACTTGACTTCGCTGTCTAGGATGTCTGGCTCAAGGTCAGTGATCACACCAGCATGGACATCAGGGACATTAAGACATTTCTTGTATAGTTCTTCTGTGTATTCTTGCCACCTCTTCTTCACAAAGAACCCCAAGGTAACAGTAAAAGATCAGCAAGCCAGGTTTGCAATGCCTAATATGTTGTTCGAGTCCACCATAAGGAAAACACTAAACAAGAATAGTGTTCACAGGAAGATACTAATCACTGATCTCCAGAAAGCACACTGCTGTCCATCTGAAGTGTAGATAGTCCAGCAGGCTATTGGAATGATGTTCTGTGGACTGATGAGACAAAAGTGCAAGTTGTTGGCATTAATGAGAAATACCAGATGTGGAGATACTACAGTTCAACAAAAGAACCTCACCCCAACTATAAAGCATGGCAATAGGAATTTCATAGTTGGGGCTGTTTTGCAGACAGCTCACCATCATTGAGGGAATAATGGATTCTGAATTGTACCAACTTCTACAGGAGAAAGAGTGTCTCTTTTTGAGCTAAAGCTTAAATGAATATGAGTCATACAGCAAGACAAAGATCCTAAACACACAAGTAAATCTACAACAGAGTGGCTGAAACAGAATAAATGTTGTGATTCAAAATGGCTGAGCCAAAGCTGTGGCCAAATTAAACCCAATTAAAATCTTGTAGAATAATCTGAAGCGAGCAATTCATGCAAGACAGCTGAGAAATATCAATGGGCATAAACACTTCTGTAAAAAGGAACGGACCAAGTATCTTCCAGGCTAAAGTGCAGGATTGGTCAGTAGGCATACTGTAGGAACATTTAAGTAATTGCTGCCAAAGTAGGTGCCACTGGTTATTAAATCTAAAGTTTCACATATTTACATGAAGCTTTAAATTTACAAGGACAGTGATCGTTGGCTCAGTGTGTTATTGGTTATTTGTTTGAATGAAATTGGCCTTAGATATGCTATTCTTTTATTTCTGTTATTTTGGGTGCTTTTTTAATTCTTTTAACCCAACGTCAGCTGCCCAGGATTGTGGGGGGGGGGGGGGGGCTGTATATTTATTTATTTATTTATTTATTTATACTTTCAATTTATTGTCCGCCCATCTCCCCCCAATATTGATTGATTGAATAATAATATTGATTGATTGATAATATTGATTGATTGAATGAATAATAAGACATGACAGAGTGTACCGATTTATGCTTTGTTTAGCCAGAATCTCTTTATGTATTAATAGGCCTTAAGTCGAAGTGCAGATCACACTAGTGAAGGATTACTGATAGTACTAAAAGGTTCAGAAACTGTAAGAATCAGCCTATAGCTTCCTGGTCATCCTTATTGCCCTTCTGTAAGCATGTTCAGTTTATCTGAAAGCATGGTACCTAGAACTAGATACAATATTTGAGGTGGGGTCTGCCCAGTGCAGAATAAAATGAGTCTGTTATTAATAATTTGATAAATAGATTAATTAGCATGGACAGTGATGAGGAGGCTGTTAGTTGTACTTGTTAGTATCTAGAGGTTCTGTGTTTTCCTGACTCTAATGTATAGGAATGAGTTTACTTTTCTTCTGTGCAGCTTATTACAAATTTTCTAGAATGCCTGGTTTACAAGAACAAGCTTGCAATTTGTTATATATTGATTGGTTCATTAAGTATATTGATTAACCTGTTTGATATCAATTACAAAGTCAGCTACACTTATTTGAGATGAAAGACACGATCTTAGTAATGTATGAATTGCACTTTTTGTATGTTTTTGCAAAGGCTTTCACAGAGCACTTAATTCCTCTTTTCAACCCATTACACCTTGTTAAATTGTGGTCATGGTACAATTATAATTAAACATTAACTGAACAAAGAAAACTCATTTGTGTTTTTGTAGTCAGAGTGGGTGGCAGTACCTTGGCTGATCTTTAAAAAAATGAGAAGAAAGCTGAGCAGAGTAAGACTTGAATGGAAGTCTACTGAGAAATCCTAGGGCTTGGGATGTTAAAAAAAAATTCTTGGAAGGCTTGGCAAACCACTTCTCTATTGCTGCCAAGAAATTTCCATGGATACGTCTCTATAGCCACCAGGAGTTGTGCTCAAATCAAGAGCCTTTACCATAGAAATGAAGTATATAATAGTTTACAGTTAGTGATGGCTCAAATTTTTAAATACTGTAAACATCATTTAAAACATTCACTAGTTATAATTATTTGGATCTACAGTAAGGAGGATGATAATGCAGATGTCTTTTAGAGGATAATTGCAAGAATTGAAACAAAGCTGAACCATCTTGTGTTTAAATTGATGTTGGCTTTGTGTATTGTTTGGTTTGTAAACTATGATTTATGATTAAGCATGTTGTGAAACCAGATTTGTGGTTTCTTTTGTAACCCACAGTTAAACAACCTATGACTTGGTATGCTTGTGAACCCAGTCAGTATGAAAAAGTGTTGGTGTTCCTGAAGAAGGGGAGGTAACCTGAGGATCAGCCTGCATGGCCAATAGAGTTGTAGGTTGAAACAATTAGAAAAGGTTTGTGTTGCTTATTATTGCTGTGAGGACTATAAATAATGCTCACATAATGTATAAATTATTTATGAGCAAAAGCAAACCTGAAGCCCTGTAAAGCGTTTGAACATAACATATGAATCTTGCAGAGAAATAATAAAGTTTTTCCAAACATCATTGAGAAGTGTTTCTGTCACTAATGGGAAAAGGCACAAATCATCTTAAATACAGAGAAAAAAACTGTGATTGAAGCGTCTTTGTAAAAGTATATTTGTGTGGATGTTTGTGGGTGTAATCCCTAGGCAGTTGTCAACGATCTGTTCATGTTATAGAAATTTAGTGGAATGGAATCGGAGCTATGGGAATATGTGGGTTACTCTTCATATGGCATGCCTGTATTGAGTTACCAAAATTAATTGTGCAAATAAGATAGTAACACATTACAGCCCCTTGTAGTTGAGATTTTTGGTATATAATTGTGAAGTAGTCACATACTGTTTGTTGTGCAGGTAAATATATATTTTTTAAAACTAGCAAATCCAGATAAACAGTTACGTCACAGGAGTACTGTAAAACTACTCTTTGTAAAATTGAACCGTTTACCTCCAAGAACTCAAGGTGACGTACATAACAATTCCTCCTCCTCCAATTCTTCTCCCTCAACAACTATCATCTCAGGTAGGTTGAACTGAAGAACAGTGCCTGGTCCAAAATGACCCAGTGAACTTCCACAGTGGAGGGTGGACTCTGGTCCTAATTAAACAATCTTACAGGGTGATTTTTCTTCTTCTTATAATTACTGTTGCCATGAGGCTTCTTTGCCATCAGCTCACTGTTTTCTTGTTTGCATTGTTATTTTAAGAATAGCTTCAGAGTGGAGACTGAGCAGATGTTGACTTCTCTGTCTGATTTTAGGCATGCAACAGAAATGTTTATTTTACTATTCAAATGTTTTAAAAGGTTAAATGAGTTTCATTTATTTGAATGGAAATGCAAAGTAAGTAGCTCAGGTTTGTAACTCTCCTAATTTCCATTTTTCCTTCCTTGGATAGGTGATGTGGGAGTTTAAGATGAACCTTTTTTTTTTTTTTTTGGCTCAAAAAAGAAACAGTAGAGTGAATTTATCAAACAGGAAGTGGTTATTTTGAAACAAGATAGTCTTTGTCATTGGGACTGTCTTCACATATAAAAGGTTGAAGGAAGACAGGAAAAAATAGTTTGACTACAAACATAAAGTTTAAGTCACCAATGGGGTAAAGGAATCTTTTGACAGATTTGTTTAGATAATTTGCAGGGGACATTTCCAATGCTTTCTGTTTCACATTATATCAGAAGGAAGAACAGTACCATCTAGGTTGGTATGGATGTGAATGAAAAAGGGAATCTATATGTTGTTGGTAGTTGCATGTTACAGTGAATGGACTTGTCTACCAAAATTAAGTACTTTGCATTTGTTGTTTTTGAAATCCATCTTATTAGTTTTTGCCTGTTGTTCAGGTTTGTCAAGAACCTCTTGCATATTGGTACTATTCTGTAAGGTGCTTGCTGTCCTCTTTATTTTTGTGGCATCCATAAATTTGGTAATTATATTTTATCATCCCTTATGCAAGTCATGTATAAATACATAAGTTAACACAGGGCCCAGAATAGAGCCCAGTGACACATCATTCAAGATTTTCTCCCAGCTTGATGTGAAGCTGTTAACGTACATTCATTGGCTACTGTTCAAACATCCAGCTAATGGTAAACATAGCCCATCTGTGTCATCTTGTCTACTAAAGTCTCACAGGACACTTTGTCAACTCCCAGAATTTTTTGAACTCAAAGTTTGGTATGTCTACCACATTTTTGTGATCATCTAAACTCATCATATAGTTTTAAAAGGAGGTCATGGTTTGACCTAATTTATTTTTGATAAACCCATGTTGGCTCTCAGATGACATGACTCTTGGCTATACTGTATTGGTCTGGTCTTGGAGTCCTGTATAGAAAAGATTTAAAATATATATTAGATAGAATGAATGGAAAGTGGACACAAGGAAAAAGGATGTAGAAGTTGCTTGGAACACCGTGAACATAATTATGTTACAGAATGCTAGAGTGGTGTATGGAGTTACATCAGTAGAAGTACAAAGTTAGTTGGTGAAATGATGAAAATAAAGAGGCTGTAGAGGAGAAAAAAAAAATGTAAGAGAATGATAGTTGCAAAAAAAAAAATCTGAAAGAAAATATTGGATTATGTGTATAGAGGCAAAAAGGTGCTTGGAAAGAATGTAGTTAGAGAGAGCAAGAAATGATTAAGATTGAAAAATGTGATTCCTTTGGAAATAAAACATTGTTTCAGAACTGGGTGAAGTGGGCTAAATAAGGACCCTCCAGCAGAGTGAATGGAATTAAAAGTGATTAAATTGTTTGAGAAGGAGTATTTTAGAGATATGTATAGGAATGGCAGTGATATGTTAAAGAGTGGAATTGAAACAATTGCCATAAATATTAGCACCTAAGACAAAAGTGATATAAAGGAAGTCAAGAATGCTGTGAGAATATGGGTGAATGTAAAGCTCCAGGTGTAGATGGTGCAGCTGAAGAAATGTTGAACTATGGTTGTTGGCTGATGGAATGGTCGTATGACTTGTTCATTTGTGTGAGGATTGTGTCTATGCCTAATAGTTAGAAGAATGCTGTTCTCTTATACCAGTGTTTCCCAACCTTGGCAACTTTAAGATGTGTGGACTTCAACTCCCAGAATTCCCCAGCCAACAAGGTTGGGAAACACTGCCCTATATAAAGAGAAAGGTAGCAAGAGCGAATGCAGAGACTACCATGGATTTGTTTATTAGGGGTTGGCAGAATTCTGCTTAAAAGGGTACAAGAGGCGACATTGACTCATGCCCTCATCGCTATGCTGATAGATAGTTTTTGATTTTATATTGGCATATTTTGGGGGACTTCTAGGTTTTCTACTACGAATGTTTTATTAAATTGTTGTAAACTGCCCATAGTCCTGTTGGTTGTTGATTGCATGTGTGCGTACATATTTACATAGACATACATGTATGCACCAGAGGTTTGGAACTTGTGATCTTCCAGATGTTGCTGAACTAGAATTTCCCACTTTCCTCATCATTGTCCATATTGGCTATGGCTGCTGGAAACTGTAAGTCAGTAACATCTGGAAGGGTGAAAGTTCCCTATCCATAACCTCCCATCTAGGCAGAAGATGGCCAGTAATCTTATCTACTGTATTTTTTGCAGCTGCACTGGAAAGTGCAGAAAGATGCATTGCCCCACCTCTGTGAGGAGAGTGTTTTGAACTCTTTCGATTCTTTTTAATTTCTTTTAGTTTGTTAGGTAACTACCCAGTTGAGCGCAATGAGTAGTTTTCATGCAAACAAGGACACGGGAGGCTTTCTGCTCTTTAGTGCCTGATAAATTTGAAGAGAATGTTGCTCTAAGGCAAAATTCCCAAAGAGAGTTGAGTAGAATCTCTTGCAGGGAAACCCATCAACAGCTTTCTTAACCATTTTATGTACTATTTAAAAAGAAAATGTTAGGAAATATTTTCATGCAGGCTTATGTCTTTAGTATGAACTAAACTGCTTATTAGTGACTGGAAACCCCTTATGGACTTTTTGCTGAAAAAGGAAAAAAATGAACTTGTGATTTTTGGATTTGATGATTAGAAAGGGTAAATTATGAAAAGAAGGAAATTATCATGTAACCTTAAAGAGAGGGTAAAATATAAACACATTTATAACCGAAGGCTTTCACGGCTGGCATACGAAGGCTGGTGTGGATCTTCCGGGCTGTGTGGCCGTGTTCTGGAAGTTCTGTTTCCTAACGTTTCGCCAGCATCTGTGACCGGCATCTTCAGAGTGCAGGAGCACAGACAGGAGCAGTTCTCTCTGTGCCCAGGATGGTGTGACCCTTTTTGTGGGTATTTATAGAGATGTGGAGGGGGGGGGGGTATGGGGTGTTAATGAGTGGCTGCTTGCCCAGGTGTCAGGAGATCTGTGTATCTTCCTGTGGGCCAGGCTTTGGAAACAGCACCCGTTACCCCATCAGTCTGGTTCCGGTTTGTGGATGACACTTTCGCAATTTGGAGTCAGGAGGAAGAAGAACTAGAGAAGTTCCTGGACCACCTAAACAGCATCCACCCCAATATACAATTCACTATGGAAAAAAAAATGGACGGCAAACTTCCATTTCTAGACACTTTGGTCATACGCAAACCAGACCTCAAATTAGGACACAAAGTTTACAGAAAACCCACCCACACAGACCGGTATCTACACAAAAACTCCAACCACCACCCACGCCAGAAAAGAGGCATTATCAAAACCCTCATGGATCGTGCCAATCGGATCTGCGAAACCCAATTCCTAGACTCTGAACTTAACCACCTTAATTGGGTCCTGCAAGCGAATGGCTACTCCAAGAATGAAATAAAAAGAGTCATCAAACCAAGAAACCAACATGCGACTGAAGAAGAAAAACAGCCACCCACCAACAAAGTATTTCTGCCCTACATCAAAGGGGTCACAGACCGCATGGGAAAACTGATGGAAAAACACAATTTCCAAACAATCTTCAGACCCACCAGAAAAATACAACAAGTGCTAAAATCAGCAAAAGACAAAAGGGATCCCCTCACCACCGCAGGAGTATATCGCATACCATGCAGCTGCGGGCAAGTATACATCGGGACCACAAAACGCAGCATCCATACCAGGATAAAAGAACACGAAAGACACTGCAGACTACAGCAACCAGAAAAATCGGCAGTAGCTGAACATGCTCTCAGACACACTGGACACAAAATCCTATTTGAAAACACAGAGATACTGGACAACACAAACAGCCACTACACCAGGCTATACCGGGTAGCCATTGAGATTCACAAACACCAGCACAGTTTCAATAAAAAAGAGGAGAGTCTAAAAATCAACAAAACCTGGCTACCAATCCTGAGAAATACAGCCTGCAAAAGGTCAATGAACTCAGCTCAGCCACCAGGACATGCGAACAACTCACACAATGAACATGCTAATCACCCTCAACAGCCACTCGTTAACAACTCAATAGAAGAAGGGACCCTGCCTGGCCCACAGGAAGATACACAGGTCTCCTGACACCTGGGCAAGCAGCCACTCATTAACACCCCATACCCCCCCCCCCCCAGATCTCTATAAATACCCACAAAAGGGTCACACCATCCTGGGCACAGAGAGAACTGCTCCTGTCTGTGCTCCTGCACTCTGAAGATGCCGGTCACAGATGCTGGCGAAACGTTAGGAAACAGAACTTCCAGACCACGGCCACACAACCCGGAAGATCCACACCAGCCTACATTTATAACCGCTGTTAAAAAGATCAGAAGTCACTTCCTTATAACCTTTTCTTTTCTTTTTCTTTCTTGTCTGTGTCTCTCTTTTTCTTTCTTCTTCACTTACTGCTTTTCTTTATTCTTCTTACTTTCAACTTAAAATGTGTACTGCTTTTATTCTGTTGAAAACACACACACATAAAGCACTAAACTGCATTTTTCTGCAGCCATTCCAGCCATAGTTTATGTTTCATCCTTCTCTTTCCAGGAAGAAAGAAAAAACGAAGATTACATCTACATAACTCTCTCTGTCTCTTAACTCAGATTGATGGGGAAGAAATGGAACATCAAATGATGGAATGAATCAGGGAATGAATACCAAGTACTTTTATAAATACAGAAGGATTGGGGGGAAAGGGATGCAGTTAATGATTCAGAAGAATTTTCTGCTTTGGCAACCTAGAAAATGGAGAAAAATGTCCATTTTCTGTTCCTGTTTATCTCCACAGATGGATCTTTCGCTCATGGCTTTTAGGCTGTTGGATTATCGATGGTGCTGACTGTATGGTTTTAATGTTCATTTTTCATTTGGTAAGGTGCCCAGGGCTATTTGGGACTGGTTAGTGTATACATTTCGAATAATAATAATATATTGCATTACTCCACAAATGATGTTGAAAAACTATAAAATAGGAAGG
The DNA here is from genome assembly GCA_030867105.1 of Liasis olivaceus. Taxonomy (NCBI): domain Eukaryota; kingdom Metazoa; phylum Chordata; class Lepidosauria; order Squamata; family Pythonidae; genus Liasis; species Liasis olivaceus. Next base: position 185,718,587 of record CM061350.1, read on the forward strand.
CTTTTATGTAAGACTCTTTTCAGTATGAGATCATTACAATTCCTGTATACAGTAGATAAAATATACAGCACATTTCTCAAATAAAAGGACAAGAATATACTGTTTTCTCCAAAGGATATTTATTTCCCAAAGAAATGGAGAACTCAAGCTTTTTTGTTCAGGGCTTTGTTTGATTTTTATCTAAATAATGGTGAATCGATTTCTGCCTGTCACCAGGCCTCAGAATACTAGGAATGGGGAAAACATTGATAACAACATCCATGTGAACTATTTGTGTTTGTGAGGAGTATAAAAAACATGCATGTATTCCATTTTTTTCTCAAAAAAGGTATTTTTTTTATTATTGCTTTTTCAGGAAAAAAATATTTTTTCCAGAAACTTACCTTTTTTCACCCCCCAATGCAACTGCAGCAGAGAAAGATCCATTTTTCTAACCAGCAGAGAGACGAAAGAGGGTGTTATGTTTTCTTTTAGGGGTGACACAGCACATGTACACAGGGTCAGTTTTTAATTCCCAAGTTGGCTGTGGTTTATTTTTTCAGAAACTAATAAATATTTTCTCAGAAAACATCTGCTTATTCCTCTTTGGTATTCTTGCCTTTAACTCTTATTTATTCCATTAACCTTTCCTATACCTATATACCTGAATATTTTCTATCCCAGTGTTAGCCAGATGTGGTGGGTGGGACATGTCATTAGAATGGATGGCCGCTATATGCCTCACCAGTTGCTCTATAGTGTACTGGAGTCTGGGAAGAGACCTTGAGGTCATCCAGGCAAGCACTCCAAAAATGCTGTGAAAGAAACCCTACGCCACTGTGACATCCAGCCAAGGGAACTAGAAGCTGCAGCTACTGACAGAACCTGCTGGTAAGCTCTGTGCTATGAAGCCTCCACCGTCTTTGAAAACAGGCGCCACCAAAAACTTATAGAAAACATGAGCAGCATCACAGAATAACACCCACAGTTACTACAACAATGGGTTTCCAGTGCCCCCATTGCACTAGACTCCGCGCTTCCAGGCTGGGACTGCAGAGCCACCTCCATGTTCACAGGTGATCTGCCCAACAGTGTGTGTTCTTCGAACCCGAAGGACTACCACACATACCTGAGTATTTTCTATCCCAGTGTTTCTCAACCTTGACAACTTTAAGATGAGTGGACTTCAACTCCCAGAATTGAAAAAGATGCACACATACAAACATTTTTTTCATATGCTACCACAGCGGTCAGAGTCTGGGTGTAGGAGAACATCATCCTGAATCCAGGAAAGGGGTAGTAGCCCTGGACTCAAGTTTGCTTTGTGCCAGGAAGGCTGTAGAACCTTGGGGAGCAAGGAGTGAAGACAGGAAAAGGGTTAAAGTGGTGGCAAGCCAGTTTGGTCTAGCGGTGAAGGCTCCAGGCTAGAGAGCAGGAGACCATGAGTTCTAGTCCCACCTTAGGCATGAAAGCCGGCTGGGTGAATTTGGGCCAGCCACTCTCTCTCATCCCAACTCACCTCATAGGGTTGTTGGGGGAAAATAGGAGGAGGAAGGAGGATTAGGTATGTTCGCTGCCTTGAGTTACTTATAAAAATAATAAAGGCAGGATAAACAATCTAAAAAAAAAAATCCTCAACCAGCAAGGTTGAGAAGCACAGTTCTATCTTATCTATATATGCTTAATTCCTGTTATTCCTGTTCCTTGTATGTCTGTGTTCCTCTTTATCTATTATCTACCTAACCCTTTATTCTGTACTTTTGCTTATTGCTCTTAACACCACTTAGTTACTTAACACTGCAAATGTATATTACATTCTGATTTTATGTGTTCTTTTGCTGTGTTGTTGTGTTTCAACACTGGGATGTGTTACACAAGACTTCCGTGTGAGGCTTCCCAGCTCTTTAGGTCCCATTGGGGGGAGGGGGCGGACGAGAAAGAGTCCAAGGCTTCTCCGATTCATGGTGATCCTCTTACTAAAGGTGACGGACTAGTTTTCACCCACTCTCAGTATCAGTCAGTCTTTTTGACAACTTTTCCATTTATCTTAGCAGGGATTTATGTGTTTTCTCCCTGAGTATTTTCTGTACTAGAACTGGAAAAATGCATAGTAAAAATGGCTCTTGCATTCCCATACTAAGTCTCCCACTTCCCTGCATGTATTGCTCATACTGCAGTAGCATTTTGATTTATTGCTGAGAAGGGCTGGGGTATTTCCTATGTATTCCCCCTCTTCCCTTACTTCCTTCTGACCTCCAAGCTTGCTATCTCCTTTTTTGTGGGGGGGCAGTGCGGCATGTGCCTTCAAGTCAGTGTTGACTCCTGGTGACTGCCTGGACAAGTCCCTGCAGTTTTCTTGGCAAGGTTTTTCGGAAGTGGTTTGCCATTGGCTTCTTCCTGAGGCTGAGAGAGAGTGGCCAAAGGCACCCAGCTTTAAAACCCTGAAGCAATATATAGGTCAAAAAAAAAAGGAAGGCATTACATAAAAAGTTCATATTCTTTCTAGCTTAGTTTACTTTTTACAGTAAATGTCCTATTATGATAAAAAGGGAATTCATTAATCTGGTTTGTTGTTTTCTCTTTCACTTGGGAAACAAATGCTCCAGTTTACAAAATATTTGCAAAGCTTTTCCAATTCTTTCATTTTCATCTTACTTGAAAGTGACACTGCAAGTTCAGTATTTTTAAAACAACTGGATGTGGGGGGGGGGGGGTGCACCTTCAAGTCAGTGTTCATTCCTGGCAACCACCTGGACAAATTCCTGCAGTTCTCTTGGAAAGATTTCAGAAGTGGTTTGCCATTGCCTGCTTCCTAGGGCTGTGAGATAGTGACTGGCCCAAGGTCACCTAGCTGGCTTTGTGCTAAGGCAGGACTAGAACTCACAGTCTCCTGGTTTCTAGCCTGGAGCCTTAACCACTAGACCAAACTGGATTGCCACCACTTCAACCCTTTTTCTATCTTCACTCCCTGCTCCCTAAGGTTCTTCAGCCTTCCTGGCACAAAGCAATCTTGAGTCCAGGGCTACTACCTTTTTCTGGATTCAGGATGATGTTCTCCTACACCCAGAATCTACCACTGTGGTAGCATGTGAAAAATATATTTCCATGTGTGTGTCTTGGGTGTGAGTACATGCATGCAGAGACTGGCATCAGGAGAGAAAACACCGGCAATTGCAGTGGCCTTGTCCTACACAGCCCCAACTCCCCCCTTCTAGAAACTGCCTTGTCTCTTCTTTATATTCAGGGAAGAGATTTATTACCCATTCCTGTATATACCATCCCATCTTTGCCACCACTTTATTCTAGGTGCTAAAAAGTTTGTGAACCCTCTTGAATTTTCTGTATTTCTGAATAAATATGACCTAAAATGTAATCTGTTCTCTATACAATTCCTAAAACTAGATAAAGAGAACCCAGTTAAACAAATGAGTGAAAAACCTATTTGTTTTATCTTTATTTATTGAAGAAAATGATACAAAGCTATATACAGCTGTGTGTGGCAAAAGTATGTGAACCTTTGCTTTCAGGAACTGGGGTGCCCCCCTTGAGCAGCAGTAACTACAACTAAACGCTTCTGGAAACTCATGTTTTAGGCCATATTTATGCAGAAATATTGAAAATTCAAATGGGTTCAAAAACTTAAATACCACTGTACATAGGAGAGGTTTTTCACTTCCAAACTGGATATGGTTCATTGCTTGAGGGACAAATGCATATTTTTTTCAGAAAACAGAAAATGTCCTTATTCTTCTTTGTTGTAGCTTATTGAACACATTTCCTGCCTTCAACTCTAGCCTTTTGCCTCTACATTTTTTTATACTTATATCCTGAGTAATTTTCATCTTATTTATATATCCTTGTTCTTATTTCTATTCCTTACATGTCTATGTTTCTAATTATTTATTACCTTATCCCTTCTCTATAGTTTTACTTATTGCTTAACAAGTGTTCTTATTTTCTTATTCTGAAGTGCCTGCTCTAAATTCTCTTTATGTCTATCCTCCCAATCATCAACAATGTCACATGTTAATTTCTTGCAGGTGCTCTGCTTTTTTTGGTATTCTGTTCCCAGATGAGTGGAGTGGCTGAGCAGCTTCTGTTCTTGGTCTGCTGTTATGCTGACTTGACTTCTTCAAGGTTCACCCTATATCTTTAGACCTGGATAGTCTTCTAGCTGCCTGGATCTCCTTTTCAAGCTTGCCAGCATGCTGGGCTTCTCTGGATCAAAAGGAGAAAGAAAGGAGGTCTTGACTGCTTTGTACCTCTGCCCTCCCAAGTCATTCCTATGGTTTCTGGTGCTACATCTTGGTTGCTCTGACTGTTACCTTTTCCAGGTGCTGCTGCAAGCACCTCTGAGGTCCTGGGTGCTGCTGATGTCCCAAGCTGTCCCTCAGGGTCTCCTGGGTCTCTTCCTGCAACAATTGACAACCAAAGCTGCTTTCACCCAGCCACTACCCAGCTGATCCTGCTGCTGCTGCTGCTGCCCCTGTTGCACATCTGCTCCCAGGACTCACTAGCTGTCTCCAACTCTTTCCTCTCTTTCAGATATCACACCTTCCTCTTTATTACGCCCACCACACAAGTGCTTTCCTACCTCCATTTTATGCTTCGTGGCACTCTAGATAAGTGTGGTGGCCTTCAAAAAGGGGAAGAGGTAATGTGGGTGTCTTCTGCTTCCACTCAGGGGCTTCAGCACTTTCCTGGCGATCTTAGATATGCATATAAGAAAAATAAAGAAGCAGCAAAAATAGCAGAAAATTAGTCTCACGTTGCTGTCCACGTCCTTTGGCAAATGAGCCATTATGTGGGAGGATAGTTGTGTAACACCATCATTTGCTTTGCTGATTCTTTCCTTGTTGCTTTTGGAGTCAAACAAATGGGTTTGTTTAAGGTTCCTGTTCCCTATAAGATTTGGTGGTTGCTGGCTTGTCCCTATATCTCTGCCTTTGGATATTATGAAGCCAACTCATTGGCCTTGCTGAGTCTTGTGCACCAAAGCCTTCAAAGTCAATGGCATATATGCACAGATCATTCTGGTATGCTAAATGTGCTGCATTTGAGAGTTCTGTTTTGTCTTGTTTTGGTTTAAACTACTTGTCTGTTTAATGGATTTATAACCTGCCCTTCAGATGGAATTATTCTCCATCAAAATGAGCATCTTCCCTATAGTGTTTCTTGGGACACAGGGATGCTTCTGTTTTCTGTGCTAAATGAGGGATATCTGACTGTGAAGTGTGTGTTGCTTTTTGCTTACACAACTAGTTAATTATTTTCTTAAGGAATGGATGAAGGAAAGAACGATGTGTAAGAGCAGTATGATGGACAATCTAAATTGAAAAAAGTATTGATTTGGTTTCATACTCATCACTCTGCCTGCAACTCTTATTTTCCTAGATAAGAAGTTGCTAGATCTATTTTTTAACAATTGAAAATTAACTCCAAACATATCAGCTGTTCTCAGTGTGAAGCAGACAGCATTCCTTGTAAACAGTCCTTTTCATGGTAACAGCTTATTCTCACTGATGAAAGAACACAATCCACGAAAAACAGACAATTGTCCCTTTCTCATCTTACAGTTGCAAGGAAATTTTCACAGACTCCTTTGTTAATAGACAGTTGCAGTTCAGCTGCTATTCCTTCTACAGACATACACTAATCTCCATTTGACATGCCTCACACCTCATGGTTCTGTCAAGTTGTCTGAAAAACTCAGCATTTTTTTAAAATATATCATTTTTCAGACTCAAGGAAGAAACTGTCTGGGGGCAGCAGAATGAGGTGCACTTGAACAGTTTTTAGATAAATATTTTAGGCTAAGAATTGTAGGAATAGTTACTGAACATGTCTGGAAACCATCAGATTGAAATAGACAGCCATGAAACTTCTAGGACATGGACAGCCTTAAAGAGAGTCGATTTAGATGTGCATTGAAAGTAGGGAGAACTGACAGCATATCTGAGGGTATGATTTTTAAGCCTGTGCTATATCTGAATGCCTAAGCCTTGGTTGAAGATTGTCCATGCCATATAATTAAGGTGGATAAAATCAGCATGAGGTAGAAAGTGTAGATGGAAAGATGTTTTTATTCAGTCTCTTACACTATTAGAATCCAAGGTCATTTATTGAATCAGATTAAAGACTGATAAAAGGAAGCATTGTAGTTTAACAATACATAGTTAAATTATAGAATTTGCTGACACTGGATATGGTGATGCCCACCAATTTAGGTGAATAAGCAAATTCACTGCAATAGGGCTATCTATTGATGCATTCTACCATTAGAATCAAAGGCAGTATGTCCCAAATTCTAGTTGTAAGGGGAAAACACTAGAAGAAGTCCATCTCCTTCATGTGCCGCTTGTGAGTTCTTTGATCATCTGATCAGACGCTGGGTAACACAGAGTGTTTGGGCTTGTGCTTGTCTTGTCTCCTTGACTGAACCATCAATCCAGTTTTCTAGATTTGTTCAATGTACTGGACTTACAAATTAACCACACATGGTGGTTTCACACACCACACTATAGTAAAATGTGATTCACTACTTATGCAGTTCAGCTCTGTATGGCCTGATCCAGCTAGGTTCTTATGCTTCACAATTTAATTCTCTATTATGAGAATACACAAGTACAAGCGTTGGGAAATTTAGTCTTTCTACCTGTTATGATTTGTCACAAAACTATGCAATATTTGGAGCTTTTCTGCAAATGTGAACAAACTGTCTTGTCAGGATTCATTCTTTCATAAAATGTATATTTTATGTTGGCCAGATAAATCCTCAGCTCTAGAGATAGTTCCCCTAGGAGAGATTTGGAATGAAATCAGCACTACTTATTTTCTAAAATTAAACTTCCTATGAATAAATTTTGTGGGCCAGAGTCCACTTCTTCAAATTCATGAAATTTTGTTGTGAATACATCTGGGGCTGTGTATGCGAGGAAGTGAAATTTGGCCACAAACGATGCAGCAGATTTACCCAGTTATTTTCCTCTGTTTTGTTTCTAGAGAAGTCTAAAGTCACTTCTGAAGAAAACCCTTTAAAGTAATATGCCCCAAAAGTTCCCTCAAACATGTGCAGGCTTGCCTAAGGCTATCTGAACTTCAGCAGACTTGCTTGAAGATAATCTTTCTCAACAAAGTTCTCAGTTAACAGGATCCAGTTGAATTGTAACCAAAATCATAGAACTGAAACTTCCTGTTGATATCTATGCTGGGTTTCATTAATTGATCAGGAACTGAGTTACTGAACAAATAGCTGAATTAGTTATTAAAACTGGATACAGTAATACATTTTATTCTTTTATCAGCATGGATTAATACTGTCTGATACAAACAATCATGCACATAGCTTTTCAGATACTACTTTTTATATGATAATAAACACAATGCAGACTTGTCAAGCCACAGGCAACAATTTTCTTAGTCAACAGACATATTTGTAATGTTAAGACTATGTCACAAGGGCATTCACAAAATGGCTGCCATGATGAGCATGGCCAAGTATAAAATATCATTTACTAGAAGAAAAATAGATTGCTTTGCTGCTCCAGCTTATCTTTGCCTTTTTTTCTAGACGGTAGGTACTTTTCATCATTTCACCATTTTCATTTATACCAGCTTCCTGATTTTCTATTTAATTAAAATGATCTTTTTAAAAAATAATAATTACATGGGACAGAAAGTCTGGCAGGGGAATCCAAGGGTACTTTGGTGCCCAAGGGCATCACACGGATAGCCATCAGACAAAACTGAGTCCAGTGCTTCCTAATGAACAACTTAAAAATTGTTATTCCCTACACATGGGACAGATTTCTCTTTCTTTGAACAAAAATCTATTATGAAAGTGTCAAAATAAGTCATATGTAGATCACACATGTTTGAGTATCTTTCTGTGCAAGAAAGGATCATGATTAATGGGAAAACACAGTTCCTTACAAAGGAAGCCCAGGGAGACCTCATTAATTTATTTGCAGATAACAGGCAAAGAAGTTTAGAATAGCAACCCAGCATTGCTGTCATGGCTATGTTGATTGTTTGACACCACAGTTAGTGGACTGCCCAACACCTTTTAGGAACACAGGAAATAGTACAATCCAAGATTTACACCATTTGTCTGTCTAGTTCAGTGGTAGTTTTGTCTGGTAAAGGAAGGGGACATCCATTAAATTTTTCATTGATAAATTTCCTTGTGACATTAAATTAGGAGGAATAGCCTTCTGCTGTTAATGATGTTTTAGTATTAATTCAAGATCATATACGTAGATCCACCATCCTGAACTTAGCCTTCTGAATACTTTCTGAGATAAGTGTTCTCCAGTACTCCCAGCACAGCTTTCTGGGTGTTGTAGTCTCAACATGTATGGAGGGAAAGACTATGGTAATGGTGGTAGCAACTAAAAGCAGTGTTGACTTAAAGTGTGTAATTTATAACTTTATGCAAATACATTTTATTGAGATGGATCATCATCCAAATAGATAACAGCAAATTTGTTCTCTAGTTCAGTTGCCTTACATTCTTTGAGGTAGAGACTCCACACATAAGTGAGGGCTTTCATGTTCTGTATGCAAAACACTTGGCCTGCCATTAACCAGTGGCCTTTGAAGCTATTTTCAAATTTCAGAGACTATATTTCTCCTTTCCAACTTGCAGCTCTATTTCTTAAAACTTGCAATACACCTGCAAGTTAAACATTGCTAGAGTATTATTATGAATCCATAAAACTATACACAATGGTTTGTTTGTGTATGCTTTTAATTGTGTATATCACCTCACATCTGCAAGTGCCAGTCTTCTAGGTTCTGTATATAGTCTGCTAACTTTCACATATATAGAGGGGCAGGGAGAGAAAGAGAGGGAAAGAGATTTGTACCTTGCTTCAACACAAAGACTGGAAGTATGGTAGCCACAGGTTTATATAAATGTTATATACTGTTTGGGCATGCGCACACATTAGTAACAGATCCCAAATAGAGAAAGAATTACTTTACAATTAATAAAGAAATAAGTTAACCACAAGCACAGGGCATCCTTCATGGTGTGAAGTTACTCCAGAGACATTCCTAGAAAGTAGGTAAGTTGAACCAAGGGCCTAATTATTACTCTAACAAGCTGACCCCATTTTTCCAGCCAAAGAGATAAGGAGATAGGGCAGCATATATCTGTGAGTCCTGCCTCCTCTTAAGGCATAACTCTGTAACCAGTGCCAGGCCCAGTCTGGCACAATAATAAAAATAAAAATGCCATTCTTAAGGATGTTGCATGAGAGGTACGGAGAAGAACATCTATGAACCCGAAGAAACTTATAGCAATACTATACTTATAAATTGATGCAACCCAACATCTTATTCCAACCCCTCACACTGTGCAATGCCGCTACATAATCTTGGAAAGAAACACAGCTGCTTTAATGAGTTGTGTTTCTGCCCTTGCATTTTCTGAAGTACTGCACAACACTGTGATGAAAACAAGAATAATTATGGCTTTTACCAGAATCAAGAATGTCCTAATTCTAACTTCTCAACCAATTTCATTGTGCTTTGCTTTTTATATATGGTTGCATGATAGGAAAACTGTTATGACTCACTTGGCTGGGTTACAGTAGTCCCCCCAATGAACCAAAAGAAAGTGTGCTAGACATTGCATAAATTATTTTTAGTGTTACTATGTGAACATAGCAATGTAAAATGATTTGTTCACATCTCCTTGCTATCCTTGCTACTTGAATTGTAAAGTAATTCTTTCTCCATTTGGGATCTGTTACTAATGTGTGCGCATGCCCAAACAGTATATAACATTTGTATAAACCTGTGGCTGCCATACTTGCTAACTGTATATATTATTTTGCATCTGTGAGGGTCAGTCTATTAGCATGCACCCAGTTACTGTCTCATTCCTATCCATTTTTGCCCTGCCTAAACCCCCAAATCACATATTAGCATGAAACAAACATGTTTGCTTAGAATCCCTTGTTTTATTAAAGCTTTACCTTCATGTTGCTTTACTTCCACCTTTCCAAACACAGCCAAAACAAGGATTATGCAGCTTTCAGGCAATCCTTAAATATCTTCAACACTTTTCCAGCAGAGGGCTGTTTTACAGTAGCCAATAAGCCATCTGTGTACCCTTCCATTCCTAACTTGGGCACGGCTGGTAGACTTAGGAATGAATAGTTGCTTGGCCAGTGTCAACACAGTGTAATGACAGCATGGAATGAGCTTCTCTGTTAAGCCTGTTCCAAGCATGATTTAATGGTCCCATCTAGTTTGCATAGTGGCTGTGTATCTCAGCACCCTGGCTCTCTGACAGTAGGCTGTGGTTTGCTGGGCGTGTTGCTTCACTGGAACAGGTATCAAATTACTGAACACTGAATCCACAAGGGTTTTCTAGGAAAGCCATGATACAAAGGTACATTGGCGGTGCTGAGATTACAGTCGCTTATTTACTTCTTCACAGTTTTAACAAGCAGTACTGTGCTTCCAAGTTAGTAACAACTAATGTGAATAAAGCTTTTGAGTAAAGCAAGAATGAACATGTTTGCTGCCCATTCCCCACGATATTTTGCCTCGCCCCACATGACACAAATCACATACTTGTGTGAAAAGGCAGTAGCTGTGTAGTTGCTTCCCTTGCAATGCCAAACAGTGCTTCAGTTTTTACTACTATGGTAAGGTTTAACTAAAAGGGGATAGATGTTTTAACTAGGTTTTTTGCACTGTAGAGTTGTGTTAGGGGTGTTGGTATCATGGGGTCCCTGGTATGGAGGGAGGCAGGCAGGCAGGCAGATAGATAGATAGATAGATTTAAATGGCCAAAATTGTAAAATTCTGGCATTCTCCCTAAATTTGCATCTTGCTAAATTTATATCTTGTGATGATCTCATGAGATTCCCACTATTTTTTTTAAATAACAGTTTTACCATTTTAGGGTTCTGCAAATATCATCTGAAGGTGTGAGGGGGTATGCAATATGATTAATGAAGATGTACTAAGATCCAGTGGCTTAGGAATGGAATAATGTAGTGCTTCTTTACATTTTTATAATAAACTTGTTTGTGGTAGCAATCTTTTGTAAAGCCATTTTGAATGTAGTAATTATAGAAAAGGGTGACATAAAATAAGTTTGACCTGAATTCTTTAACATTCTTTGTGATTATCATAGTCTCCTTTTGCAAACTTTTGCCACATTATAACAGAATCTCACATCACTATAACATGAGCCACATAACTGATATAAAACCTTTTTCAGCCTCATTAATGTGAATGTCGAATGCCTAAACAATTAAAGTTTCTGGCTGGACAATACCTTAGAATACTTGTGGAAAATTACTCCACACCAAGTAGAAGGTGACAGTAAGTGGGAGTGGAAGACTCTTTTTGGCCCAAGAATTGCATTCTCTAATCCAAAAAAAGTGAATGCCAGTTGTGGGTGGAGCCGGAGTGAAAAATTATTAGAGAGGCAGTGTTCTTCAGACGTCTTGTGTTTGGTTCTCCCCATTCCTATTCAAGTACTTTCTTAATCCAGCCCCCCCACGTGTGATGGAGGTAGTGACTGGAAATTTTGGGAGATGTAATCCCAATACTTCTGAAGTACACCAAGTTTGGGGAAAGCTAAAGACTGCTAAACTGGGATTCAAGATGTAAGTCACCGTATTTTTCTAATATCCTTGTGTTGAAGAATATGGGGGAATGAACCTGAACATTCAGGGGCACTATGAAGTTATAACTATAAGGATCTATTTCCTAATTCAACCACCCATTCTAGAGCTGAGACATTAATTTCTTTCTTATTGATTAACAAAATTAGCCACTTTTATCATTTAAAAAACATGCTCAAAGCTCCCAAGAATTTAGCAGTCCATTATGATGCATCTCAATGTTCTAGTATGATGGTGATGCCATGCTCATTTCTGCTCCCTTCGTTCTCGATCTAAACCTCTTCATATGTAATATAAGCTGATTCCCTACTCATGAAGGAAATGGGAAGCTGTTCCATTTAGTTTTACCAGAAAGGCAGAAAAGATGGGAAATAGTGAACTGTCAACCCTCTGCTGCCTTTTCTACCCACTCACATGCTGTATTTGCTAGATCTCTTTTTCTTAAATGATTCAAGCACATAAGACTGTTGATATCCTGTTACTCATCCTCAAACTGTGTAGGTATTGAACACTGGAAATAGAACAGCAAGACTTCCGTTTCTGTCACTGTATGGAAAATGTGCCACCTTTTTTTCTTGGACTACTGGGGCCAGTATAATGGGAATAGAGAATAAATCTCTGCCAGGGTGTACCACATAAGACTACAACCATGACTGATTAGATTTGAATTATCTTGCCTGTTTGTCAAAAATCCCTCCACAATGTAGGCTGGGATAGCCTTATCCCAGGACAAGTGTGCCATGCTTTGGTTTCAAACTCTGCATTGAATTGATGGCTGTGCAGTTCTCATGCATGTAAACCTGTGAAGTCCTTACTGCTTAGATTTTGGAAATGCCAACTTGTGCAAAAGTGCAAATATTGGCCACCTGTGACCTCTACCTTTAAAGATATTGGTTGGCTCAGTGCCACTCAGAAATAGATCTTCCTGTTTCATGCCATGTTTCAAACATACATGAAGAGTTGAAACATCAAACACTCTTGTTCTTTTAACTCTCGCCCTTTCATAAAGGATGTGATAGAACGCCCTTATCCAGAGAATATGAAACATTCTGTAAAACTAAAAGGACCAACAGTCGAGATCTATCTTCACCAAACGATACCAAAAGAAAGTTCTTTGCTGTAGAAGTTGATATGAAACTAGAAAAGTCTTGTCCTGCAGTGGCTGGCAGATTTGAGAAGTAGACTAGGTTTGACAGCATTCCTATATTATTCCTTTGAAGATACATTATGCTCCTGTGTGCTAACATGTATTTAGCATTTGTTCTTTTGTTTACAGTATGTAGAAGAGTATATACTCTTCTACATACTGTAAATAATATAATAACAATAACATCCTTAAGGTGATTTAGCATGAGAAATCAAACCATTCAGAATTTAATAATGGTAGAAATAGAGTGTAAGTACAATGTAAAAAATGCAGGTCTCAAAGGCTAAAAATAGCTTAAAGCTAACAGAGAATAAAAAATCCAGTCTTCACTAGCCAAAGCTATTTCTGTGTTAAAATCAGGCCTGAAACTAACTTGAAATTGTTCTGGAAAATCAATTCCATGCAGTGGGTCTTTTAGAGTCAGCTGGCAACTGCCCTCTTGAGCAGCTGTTACCACTGGCTAATTGTTGGTCACTTCTTAGGAGTCAAGGCCTGTTTGTTTTGCTTTTCCTTCAATAGTGGGATTTTCCCAGTCAATTTCAACAAACATGGGGGATCGTTCACTATCTGTCGGAAGATTTCAGTACACTTAGATCTAATTTAAAGCATCCTTTAAATTTAGTACCACAGTTTGACTGGAATATGGGGAGGGGGAAGCAACTTGATTATGATCTGGCACTAAATACTGTATCTTACAACTAAGGCAGTGTTTCTCAACCTTGGCAACTTTAAGATATGTGGACTTCTGGCTAGGGAATTCTGGGAGTTGAAGTCCACACATCTGAAAGTTGCCAGGGTTGAGAAACCCTGATCTAAGGAGACCACTGTAGGAATAAAGAATCCTTGGGCCCTCAAACTTCAGCTGCAGCCAACATTATCCATTTGGTGTGGGAGCTGGAACTTGATCTGATTTATATTCTGTCGTTGCTCAAATGATCACTCAGCATGGCTCACAAATTTTAAAGGCACAGTACAAAGATTAAAAAGAATGAATTCTAAAAGTGATTAACTGTTAAGAGGCTGGAGAAGAACATGTCCAGTTGTAGTTCAGCAGCATCTTGGAGGGCTGCAGACTCTTCTCCCCTGAGCTGTGGAAAACAAGATTGCATGGCCTTAGTGTAAGCTGTCTTACATTTATTTAGTTAATAGTATAACTAAAAAATAGGTCCACTGCAATTCTAGTGGGGGAAAAATGCTTCAAGTGAAAATCCTGTAACTTCTCTCTTTCTCTGCATTTTTAAGTGATGCATACTTAGTTTTCTGCTTTAAGTTCCTGACATGCAGTGCGCAGGTTTGATTCATCCTACACAAAGTTTCTATTATTATGTCATTTACAGTGAATGTTGAATTTGTTGTGAGTTGCCAGAGAGATGGATGGCAGTATCTACTGTATGCTGCTGTGAAGTGCAATATGCCTCCAGTGCAAAGGGTCCTTTTAACATCTACAGCTCCTGTACAGCTTGCTGATGACTCAAGGAAACTTAGGTTCTTATCTTAACTAGGCATTTGTAGCCTTTAGCTATTAATATGTATGTATGAAAGGGTGGCATGTAGGATATCAAGAGGCATATGTGTTCCTGTAGATATCCTTGTACAGCTGCTCTACTTGCATTTCTTTCTTTGTACTTGCCCCATACACATACTGATGTATTTCAGCAATAAAATTGTATTTAGTGCTGTAAATCTAATGGAACATTTTCTTTTTCTTAAAATTCTTAGTTTCCAAATTTATTTTCAGCGAGGAAATATGCTGCTCGTCTGTAATACCTGCCTTGAATCTTTGCCGTTATTAATCTTAACAACTGCCACTGTTTGGAGAGTTTGCACAGCAACTGTTAAGAGCAAACAGAATCCAGTATGGTGATAAGCCACTAGCTTTCAGTGATTTTTCTGAACCAGCAGTTCAAAGCAGGTGGTAATATACACAAGTCCTAGCCCATACCAATGTCTTCCTTTATTTCCTTCTAGGATATCAAGCATGAAGCCAGTGACTTTCCCTGTAAAGTGGCCAAACATCCTAGGAACAAAAATCGCAACAGGTACAGAGATGTAAGCCCCTGTAAGTATCATGACCCTCTCAATTCATTTACAAAAACTATAGCATTATTATTTTCCTAATAGAATTTTTTAAAAATAAAAGAACAGCAGGGTAATTCAAATGTAATGGCAATCTATGAATTAGAATTACAGTATATACATAGGTAAGACATGTGCAACATTTTTGGTTGTGGGCACTTCACTTAATATTTGGGAGTTACTGAAGTCCCCAGTGAGTCAGATGGGATGTCAAGTAGGTGGGGCCACATCATGAAGATTTGTGGGCCAGGATTTTCTGAGTGAGAAGATTTTTTTCATTGCATTCTTGTTATAATAAGCCTGTTTTAGGGCTTACAGTATAGCTCTTGTATTTCTTACAGTATTTCAAAAGCCTGCGAAATTTGGCAGCCAATTTCCTGCAATTATAGCCAGGTTCTGGGAACTTGAAAACAGGGTTTCTGAAAGAGCAATATCCAGGAGAGAATTGTGTAATTGTAAAGAGTAATTTATACATGAAGATTAGATAAAATAATCCTAGGTAGAAGAGCTTGCACACCTGGGCTATAGCTTGCTATTCTGAATTATCTCATCATAGCACAGAAATGTCCTACAAAGAGCAGAAAAACAAGAAACAAGAATGTGCAGAAAATATGCATGCACACAGGGGCTCTGGGAAAGGAGGTTGAGGTGCCCAACACGGTAAATTCAACAATTAAAAACCTTTTAATGCATTGGAATCAGAAATTAGGTAGAGATGCTTAATGAGGTTGTAGAGAAAATGAATGGCTCCTTTTTGTCTTTCTGCATTGGATAAGATAGAAGGCAACAGAAGATTAAAAAAATAAACAGAATACAAGGCTTGTGATATTTCCTTCACCCTATTTACTCCAATAGATACATGCAGTAAGTATTTCAATGAGCAATTAGATGCACAATAATAGAATAGGGGATGCCTGGTTTGACAGCATACTTGGGGAAAAGGCCTTGGAATTATAGTTAATTACACACTAAATGTGTGTCAGCATTGTGATGTGGCTGTAAAAAGATCAATTTTAGATTGCATTAAGGGAAATATAGGTCCCATATCATGGGAAATAATAGCTCCACTTTATCCTGCATTGGCCTGATCCCACTTTGAGTATTATATCCAGTTCTGGGCACCACACTTTAGGAAAGATTTTGATAAAATGGAACAGATTTAGAAAAGAGCAATAAGGATGGTCAGACAATTAAACTAAATCCTATCAACAGAGGAACTAGGAATGTTTGATTTTGAAAAGACTTGGGGGTGCAGATAGGGTAGCATTCTTCAACTATCTGGAAGGGTGTTATATAGAACTAGTGGCTATGACATATGGCAGTGAATTCCAAAGGGAAAAAAAAGGCTTACGAAAAAGTTCTCATGAAATCCTAAGAAATGAGTATGGGTGGGAGATGGTGAAGGGGAATTTAAAATCAAATGTTAAAATTTTGTCTTGTATTCACATTACTGCACTAGCTTTCTTTTGCATCTGCTCATCTCCAAGTGTAATAACCATCTACACAGAAATTGTATTTTGATTGTCATGTGTGCTACACATTCAGATAGCCAATCTGTTCTTCTCCATATGTTAGAAAACCTCTACAATCACTTAATAGACTAAAAATCTGTTGAGCCTTCCAGGAAAACTCAATAGAAGCTATAATGTTGCACATGATTTTGCTTACTGATCAGTTCTAGAGATTCTTTTTGTGGTAACCACCATTGATTTTGTTTATTTTAGATGAAATGGCTTCCAGTCAATTTGGTTTTCCTGTAAAATGTGGGGATTCTTTTATATCTGGGTGGGCTAAAGAGAGCAAACTTTGGATCTTTAAAACAAAGTGCAGTTACTGTCAGAGTGCTTTGAATATTGATAATCGCTGGGTGAGTTCTAAGAAATGTTAACTGAATAAAATATATATGACAATGCAGATGAAGCAATTAAGGCCTTTTGCGATTGAGATGCCAGTTTCTCCTGAGAATGAAAGGGATGGTTTAGGGAAAAGCTCATAAAATCCTGCATATAAGATGATAAATTCTAAATTAGTGTATCCCTATGACTCTTTATATTGTGCCTGTTCTAAATAAGATTACACACCATCAAAAGGAGGTGGAGGTGCTCCTATAGTCTTCAGTATTTCTAGAGTCCCAGATGGTTTATGTTGCTAGGAGCAGCCATGGTTGGCTTCAGCTGATTTACTAACTATCCCTTTTCCTGGTTAGAGGTAATCTAGCCAGTGTTACCCATGTGCTGATAATCCAACATTTGGCTTATTGTAAAGCATTCTCATGTACCTGGTTTGGAAGCTGCAGCTAGGACACAATGCAGCTGCTGTGTTGCTGAATGAGGCACCAGGCCATGGACATGTTACATATACTCTGTACTGAAGTAATTGTAATGGCGGTTTTGACTAACTGACTAGCTACCATTTAACTACTAGGTAGCATATAAAACCCCAAACAACTTGGAATTGAGGTACTCATTTTAAATCTGCAAGATTATTGAGATCATTTGAGTACAATATTGCATGCATTTGCCCATAGATGATCTTAGTGATTCTACCGCCGTCTGGAATGATCCACCTCCACCACCCCCAAATTCAAGAGACAAATATTTGTTATGTTATTTAGATGTTTACTGAATGTCTACTCCTTCACTCAGACTCTCCCTGTGTAAATGATACAGAATTTTTTTTCTTCTGTTTTTTTCCCCCTCTCATACATTAAGGTATGTGTTTTCTATTCTTTCTATTTCTGTTCTTTCATAACAGTTTTTAAATTTGGTTCTTAAGCCACTTGGGAAGTTTTATGGAAAGTAGGATATAAATGTTTTGTGTAAAATGAGAAAATAACATAGGGCATGATATTTAGCTCATAGTATTATATCTTGTTAAATATAAAGTGCTCTGCTTTTTCTCAAGAATACTTGATAATAGTACAGGAGTTTTTCTTAAGAATAAAGGTGTTGTTTTGTGTTTCATATATCTGGAAGTAAAAGACTTACATATTTGTTCCTGAATGAGCTGCTTAGCAAAGTATGAATAATGTATAAGTGTTTAACAACGTGGGTTTGTTATACATTCTGTAGTTGACCACAGCCGAATTAAGCTGCAGCAAGGTGACAATGATTATGTCAATGCAAGTTTGATAAAAATGGAGGAGGCACACAGAAGTTACATCCTTACACAGGTAAGAACTTTACGAAAAGAATAGAAAGAAAATATATTTAATAGTCTTTCTTTCCTGTTTGCTGGTCTTTGAAGATCACAACTGGTGGCTGTGTGGGAAAACAAGTGAAATGCTTTACCTTCAGCTATCATGTAGTATTATGCTATTGCTGTAGTATGCTAATCTGCACCCCTCCCCCCACTGCCCCAATTCCTACTACGCTGCCTCATCGTGGTGAGGAGGGTGGGTGTTCCTGGGAGGGATGAGCAAAAATGACAGGTATGTATGCCAAGAGTATATATTCCCAGCAGAGTCACCCCAGGTGTGAAGGTTCTTCTAGCTAAATCAACCAGGCACTGATATTAGGAAGTAGTGATGCTACAGGCAGATGATCACTTTAGTGAAAACATCAAAGGTATCAATTCATACTCTGGAGAAAGCAATGATAAACCCCTCCTGTATTTTACCAAGAAAACTGCATGGATAGACAATCACTATATCATGCTTGATAGCAGAGTGCCCCTCAAGTCAGCTAAGACAACATGTTGCTAAGGAAGAGTTGAGGATCTTTTAGAATACTAATAGTGTTTATGATGTGGCTAGATTAAAGGATATCTAGTTGCTGATATAGGTATGCTGGAAATGAGAACCCTAATCTGCAAATACAGAATTACAGTGGGAACATGGAACATAAAAAGCATGAACATGGGAAAGCTCAGCCCAGTGAAAGATGATATGCAGTTTACACATTGACACCTGAGGCATCAATGAATTGAAATGTACTGGAATTGGACACTCTTACTCAGAAGATGATGCTGTTTCCTACTCAGGATGTGAAAAGCAAAAAAGGAACAGTTTTCATATTCAGGAAAGATATAGCAGACAGTACTTGGATACAATGCAGTCAAAGACTGAATAATATTTTATTTATTCAATTAATATAATTTAGATTTCATTGACAACCCTTTAATATCACAGTTATCCAAGTTTATGCTCCAACCCTTGATGCAGAAGAAGAGGAGGTTGATGAGTTTTATGATCAATTTCAATCTGAAATTGACAAAATGTGCAACCAAGATGTGCTGCTTGTGGTTGGAGACCAGAATGCCAAAGTTGGAAATGGTAAGGAGGAAAATGTAGTCAGAAACAGTGGCCTAGAAACAGAAATGAAACAGGAGAACAATTTATTGATTTCTGCCCACCCACTGATTTCTTCATTGTTAACAGTGTTCAAACAACCAAAGTAACACTGACACCACCAGAAGGAGCACACAGAAAAGTGAAAGAACAAAGCCAAACAGTTGCAGCAATATTATCTTGAGCATATGCCTATCATTTTTAAGGAGAACATCAAGAATCACCTTGCAATCCTGAACCTCACTGCTAGGGAACCAGAGGAACCCTGGAACAAAATCAAAGGTGAATGTGAAAAGAGACTGCCAAAGCCAAACGGAAGAAAGGAAACTGGACATCAGAACAGATGGTGAAAATTGCCCAAAAGAGAAGCCAAAGCCAATCAATAAGGAAATAAATAAATATTAAAATCACAAGAAGAAAGTTAACAAAGCATTTCAGAGCTGTTAGAAGAGACATGAAGCAGTATTACAACAACATCTGTAAAGACACTGAAGTTGGAAACAGAGAAAGCAAGAGTTCCAAAAGATCTCAGAAAGAAGTTTCAGTCCTGAATTGAACTGAATATACTTAAAGAATGCCGACAAACACATAATAATTGATCAAAGAAAGATAGAATATAATGAAATCCTATATAGTAGATTTGTCAACATTCAGTACACCTTAAAAGATACTTCCTATTTATAAGAACCTCTAGTACTAGAAGATGAACAGTGATTTGGTCATTATTGCTGACACATGTTGGATAATTGAGAAAGCCAAAAAGAATACCAAAAAAAAAAAAGTCAGGATGTGCTTCATTGATTATAGAAAGGCCTTCAGTTGGGTCAACCATGACAAGCTGTAGAATGTGCTTAGGAAAATGGGAATCTCAGAACAAATCATTGTTAACATGTGAAACCTGTCTAGAGGGACAGGAGGCCACAGTCCTAAAGGAACATGGCAAAGCAGACTGGCTCCTGGTCAGCAAAGGAATGAGACAAGGCTCTATACTCTCTCCTTATTTATTCAACCAATACGCTGAAGATATATTAAGGGAGGCTGGATTGAAAGAAGATGAGTATGGTTTTAAAACTGGAGGAAGAAACATCAATAATCTGCACCATGTTGATGATACTACTCTGATAGCTGAAAATGCAGATGATCTGTAAGCTCTAATAATTAAAATCAAGGAGTACAGTGAAAAAATGGGACTAAGATTAGATATAAAGAAAACCTAATGACAACAGGTACAACTAGTCTGACAATGAAGACACTGTAAAGGTGGAATACTTCTGTCTTTTAGGGTTCACTATCAACAATTAAGGAACCAGCAGTCAAGAAATATCCCACAGACTAACACTTGGTAGAGTAGCAGGAGGCCTTGGAAAAGGTGTTCAGGTACTGTGATATGTCTGTTACAAAGATCAGAATCATGCAGGCCATGGTTATCCCAGTGGCACTCTATGGTGAAAGGTGGACTTTGAGGAAGCAGGATAAAAAGAGTATTGACACTTTTGAGCTTGGTGTTGATGAAGACTCTTGATAGTCAAGAAAACAAACAAATGGATCATAGAACAAGTCAATCCAAAGTTTTCACCTGAGGCACAAAGTATCAGGCTCAAATTATCATATTTTGGACACAGTATCTGAAGAACTAGCTTCTTTAAGAAGTACATAATGCTGGGAGATGGGGAAGGGAGTAGAAGAAGAGAACTACCAGCAGCAGGATAAATGGACCCAATTACAGTGGTGATAGGTGTACTGTTGGAAAACCTGAGAGGCCAGATTCAGGAGAAATCATATTGGAAAATGTCTTATCTGTGTAGTCGCTAAGATGCAAGTCTGATTTGATGTCACATAATAATATGCTGTAGTGTAATATAAAATATTCTGACCCAACTTGGTGCCCTCCAGAGGTGTTGGAACCACAGTTGCCATGATTACAGTTGGCTGAAATCATGCCTGAGAACTCTGGGAATTGCACTTGAGGAAGGTAGAAATTAAACGTATGGAAAGCCAAGTCAAGCCATTAGGTACATAACTAGAAAAGAAGGCCTACAGAAGTTGTATTCTTCTGGACCCTGGATATATGCTAATGTGAACTCTGAAGATGTAAGAACCCCTTCTGAAGAATGAATTTATAAAATATTTTCTCAATAAATGAAACAAGACTGGAAAAGCATATACAGTTCTGTACAAAAAGGATTTCTCCTATGGTCATCTGTTTATCTAGAATGATAAATTATAGTTATGATTTAAGCCTGCTGAAATTCTTTGTGCTCAAGCAGCATTGCTCAAGAATGCTAGCAATAGAGGACTGTTCTTTCTTCATATCTTACTAGAAAATATTTCCATGCTTTGTGGTTTAACTAACTTGGAAGTGTGCAGTCATTTCTTTCCTCCTCTAGCTAAAAGAATTGGCCTTAAACTGCTAATCCTTTCTTTATTGGCTCTCAGAATTACATATTCATGGAAGCATGGGCAATAACTAGGGAAGGTATGGGTGCTTCTTGGACAATCCTTAGGACAATGATGGCCAGGGATTATGAGTCTTTAGATCCAACACATCTGGAAGACAGTAATGTAAAAAATGCTGTTCTAGCATACAGGTGAAACTCGAAAAATTAGAATATCGTGCAAATGTTCATTTATGTCAGTATGGCAACTCAAAAGGTGAAACCAATATATGAGATAGACGCATTACATGCAAAGCGAGATATGTCAAGCCTTACTTTGGTATAATTGTGATGATTATGGCGTACAGCTTATGAAAACCCCAAATTCACAATCTCAGAAAATTAGAATAGTGTGAAAAGGTTCAATATTCTAGGCTCAAAGTGTCCCCCTCTAATCAGCTAACGAATCCGTAACACCTGCAAAGGGTTCCTGAGCCTTTCAATGGTCTCTCAGGCTGGTTCAGTAGGAATCACAAGCATGGGAAAGACTGCTGACCTGACAGTTGTGCAGAAAACCATCACTGACACCCTCCATAAGGAGGGAAAGCCCCAAAAGGTCATTGCAAAAGAAGTTGGATGTTCCCAAAGTGCTGTATCAAAGCACATCAATAGAAGGTTATGTGGAAGGGAAAAGTGTGGTAGAAAAAGGTGCACAAGCAGCAGGGATGACCGCAGCCTGGAGAGGATTGTCAGGAAAAGGCCATTCAAAAGTGTTGGGGACTTTCACAAGGAGTGGACTGAGGCTGGAGTTAGTGCATCAAGAGCCACCACACACAGATGGATCCTGGACATGGGCTTCAAATGTCGTATTCCTCTTGTCAAGCCGCTCCTGAACAACAAGCAACGTCAGAAGCGTCTTACCTGGGCTACAGACAAAAAGAACTGGTCTGTTGCCCAGTGGTCCAAAGTCCTCTTTTCTGATGAGAGCAACTTTTGCATCTCATTTGGGAGCCAAGGACCCAGAGTCTGGAGGAAGAATGGAGAGGCACATAATGCACGATGCTTGAAGTCCAGTGTGAAGTTTCCACAGTCTGTGTTGATTTGGGGAGCCATGTCATCTGCTGGTGTTGGTCCACTGTGCTTCATTAAGTCCAGGGTCAACGCAGCCGTCTACCAGGAGATTTTGGAGCACTTCATGCTTCCTTCTGCAGACGAGCTTTATGGGGATGCTGACTTCATTTTCCAGCAGGACTTGGCCCCTGCCCACACTGCCAAAAGTACCAAAACCTGGTTCAATGACCATGGGATTACTGTGCTTGATTGGCCAGCAAACTCGCCTGACCTGAACCCCATAGAGAATCTATGGGGCATTGCTAAGAGAAAGATGAGGGACATGAGACCGAACAATGCAGCAGAGCTGAAGGCCGCTATTGAAGCATCCTGGTCTTCCATAACACCTCAGCAGTGCCACAGGCTGATAGCATCCATGCCACGCCGCATTGCGACAGTCATTGCTGCAAAAGGGGCCCAAACCAAGTACTGAGTACATATGCATGCTTATACTTTGCAGAGGTCCGATATTGTTCTATTTCCAATCCTTGTGTTATTGATGTCATGTAATATTCTAATTTTCTGAGATTGTGAATTTGGGGTTTTCATAAGCTGTACGCCATAATCATCACAATTATACCAAAGTAAGGCTTGACATATCTCGCTTTGCATGTAATGCGTCTATCTCATATATTGGTTTCACCTTTTGAGTTGCCATACTGACATAAATGAACATTTGCACGATATTCTAATTTTTCGAGTTTCACCTGTATGGCCTGTTGTTATTAAGACAAAATCAAACCATCTACTCCTGAAATAGCACATTCTAGGAAGCTATATGCCACACCCTTCCTGTTGGTTGTTGATCACATCATTTTTTTCTTTCCAAAGCTGCTTCCTTTGATAAAATCTTGTCCCATCAGATACTTTAAATTATTCATCTGTTTATTTGTCTCTGCTTCAACATTTTTCCTTTGATTTATTTGGACCTGAACTGTTAAGGTTTATCTTCTGTTTTTTAAGAAATCTGTATTAAGTATCAGATATCTTGAAATGCTAACATGACTTAGGGGAAGCCACTGGGCACAAATTGAGGAAGCTATTCTTTAGCTTCATCTTTTATTAAATCTAAGAGCATGAAAACCTTCTGCAGGTAAAGTTTAAAGCTCAAGAATCTGTACCAAAATCCTATCTCACAAAACTAACATTTAGCTGGAGATTCTTTAGAAAATTGTGTCACCCAGAATAGTTGCAGATCCTTCTATACAATGGCAGGAGTCATAGTAGAAGTTGGATGAGCACTATGTTGAAGAATCATTTGGTTACAAAATGTATCAAGAGTTAAATTGAAGCATGCAAATCAGAGATCCCTGAATGTTTGGGTCCACAATTTCCATAATCTCTGGCCATAACATATAATAGCTGCATTTATGGGAGTTTTAGCCCCCAAACTCTCAATGATACTAAGTTGTTTGCTGCTGATTTTTATCAAGAAAGAAGGTGGTAGATAGGAGCATAAGTGGGAGAAAAGCAAATCAGTGTGTTGTGTATTGTATTGTGACCAGTATGGAAGCAATTTATCAGCTTGAGCATTTGTAAGGTTGACAATCATATATCCTTCCTCAGCCAATTGAAAGTTAAGTGACCAAGATTTTTTCTACTGTATCTGCTCTTAGATAGATCTGGCAGTTCCAAATTCCTCCAATTCCACTTCCTGGTAGCACTGGATTATATATATATGTTAATTGTTACAAAAGACATCATACATTTGATATTATAAGTGTCATTTGTGAATTAATGAAATGGATTTTAGTCATTCTCTGTAATTTTCTGTCATGCATTTTCAATGTAAGATTCCCGGAATATGCCAAGCTTGCAGGATCAAGATTTATCTTTGGTTAGTTTTTGTTATTCTTACTATTTCAATTCTGAGCAATTTTTTTTATAGTTATGCTTCAGTATCTCAGGGCAGCATGGTGTAATTTGATGGGAAAGGAAGAGCCTTTGACCTAGAAGAAGGTTACCTTAAAAGTGGTGGGGGTAAACATCTAGCCTGAATTGTAAACTCTTCCTGACCTTCTTTGTCCGGCCAAGTCAAGGCAGCATGAAATGTTAAAAATTACTGAAGTTCCTACCCATGAGCTTTTATGATTCCTCATCTCCGCAGACTAGAAGTCACATTGACTACAGAATAAATTTTATCCTGCTGAATGACATATTTGCCTTGAGAACGTTTCTTTCCCATCTCCCTTCTGGAAGATAGGCATACGTGTCCTTGCCTATTGATACAAAAATCTTCAACCTATGCATGGTTAAATATTACAATCTAGCAACTTCTAAAGCTAACTAGCTTGCTATTGTTTGTTTGTTTGTTTGTTTGTTGTTACTTCTAAATTGCCCCAATCTGGACAACAAATTTTACATACCTAGAAATGGAGGCCACAGTATTGAACTTACTCTGAAATTTGTGCCATATGAATACTGCTTTTTCTTGAAAGTCTGGTATCTTTTTCAGGGTCCGCTTCCAAATACTTGTGGTCACTTTTGGGAGATGATTTGGGAGCAGAAAAGCCGTGGCGTTGTCATGCTTAACAGAGTGATGGAAAAGGGATCTGTAAGTATATATCATTTCTGACTCCTTTGGAATTGTGGGTACATAATTCATGTACATTTTAAAAATCTAGCAAAGTTAGAATTAATGTTTTTAATCTAACAAAACTAAAAAAAAAAACAACCCATAAAGCATGTTTCTAGAGTAAAAAAAAAAGTGTTTGTTAAGCAGAATGAAGATATAATGGTATCTTCCAAGGTCAGAACTCAAGTTTGCCATATAAGTTCAATATGACCCCATTGAAAGCCAAGGCAAGGAAATTAGTTTCTCTGCTGTATCAGCATTTGGATAATAGTGAGGGCTGAGTATATTTATTTGTTTATTTGTTTGGGTTTATACCATTCCTTCCTAATTCCTAGTGAGTTCACGAGAGGTGGCAGCTGCTGTTAATCAGCCAAGCTAGTAGAGATGAAGCAAGGAAATGGGTTTGAAAAGCATTTAAAATGTTTGTTTATTTTTATGGGCCGCTTGAAAGAGCATGAAAGTATTCATGCCATCTATCAGCACTGGTCATCCTGACGTCCAGTAATAATGGGAGGGTCTGTGGTTCACCACCTGTAATATAGCCAATCAGATTTGGGCATGTGGTATCAGGACATTCACTATCCACCAATTGGCTAGTATTACAAAGTATAGGGCCCCTTTAGTTTTTTAAAAGATCCCAGCATATGTTTTGCAGCTCTACAGGGAGTCCCTGGGTTAAGAATACCCGGTTTACAGAGGACCCGTAGTTAAGAACCGAGCCTATTGTGATGGAATGGACTTATGAAGGCCACGCTCAGGGAGATAAGCATGTTCTTAGCCCCCAACAGGAGCGTGGGAAGTTCAAGAAGATGAGGCTGGCACCTCCCTAAGGAATTCACAGTGTTGTGGCTGGCTGCCTTGGGGACTAGGGTTGAGTCTGGTGAGATTGATGTCAGATTCAGCCTAAAGAACTCCAAGAGACAATGCAAATACAGTTCTGTTGCGTTTACTAACTTCCACCTCATGACAGAATCTCACCAGACTGAACCCTAGTTCCCAAGCCAGCCAGCCACAAGACCATGAATTCCTTAGGGAGGTGCCAGCCTCATCTTCTTGAACTTCCCACGCTCCTCTTGGGGGCTAAGAACACGCTTATCTCCCTGAGCATGGCCTTCATAAGTCCATTCCATCACACCTATTGTAGCAAAATTTGTGTTAAATACAGAATGGTTCAAGTTCATTACACAATACTACTTACACAGTATTATACAATAATACTGTTCCAGCTTACATACAAATTTGACTTAAAGACAGATCTTGGGAACGGAACTTGTTCTTAAACTGGGGACTACCTGTACTTGTGTCTTTTGAAATAGCTGTTATTTGAAGGAAAGCATCCTGGAAATTCAGTGCAGACTTTTAAAAAAAATCAGTTTCTTAATCACCAGCACCAGTTTTTCAGCAAATGTTGTCTTTTAAGCCCTCTTCCAGAATCACTACTTGCATGTATTTATTTTCAGTTGTTCATGTAAGTGGACCCAAGCATTACTGTGTTTTGTCAGCAAGAAGTGTTTGATCTGATTTCTTTTCATATTGAGGCACTGTTTCTACTTTTCTAGTTCTGTGAAACAGACTGAGTTTTGTATTGAGGCCCTACAGAATTGACTAATGTAAATAGGAGGCTGCAAAAACTGGAACTAGACCTTTTACAGTTTCCTTTCATTAGGTAATGAAAATCAGGATCCAGGGTGCATTAGAAATCATTATTTGACATAGTTCATCCTCTTTCAGGAGCTTTATTTTAATGTTTATAACAGTTGTGCCTAGAACTTCATGGGGAAGGGGATTTTGAGCCAGGAATGTTCACCTTCTACATTTTAGTATGGAAGCCAGTATCTGACATGTGGTTTGATGGTACTTGGCATTGGGAGTTCTCCATAGCATATGTTTTTGATAGACACTTTTTAAAGGTCTATATGAAAGCTTACTTCAAGCAGAAGTAAGTACTACATGGAGCAATAGTTTTCAACCCCATAAATCCAAGGAATGCTGGCATTTCTCAAAAGCTTTTCCAGAAGTCCTTTAATAAGAAAAGTAGTAATGAAAGCAGCCATTCAATCCCTAGCTGTCCTCAAGTAGAACAGCCATCTGAAATTACAGAAAGCCAATGCCAATTAATGTGCAGTAGACTATATTGATCCAGATGGAGTAAAAATTGACAACATATGGCAACCTTCTATGTTCCTAAAGACAATTTGTCTTCTGTTCTGAAATGCCTCTGCTTCTCACTGCAAAGCATAGTAATTGAAAATGTTAGTTATGTTGTAGGTTGCCTGGCCTGTGCGTCAAATGACCGTGCACCAAATAACATGCCTAGAAAATATTTGCTATGTACAGGCATGCCAAGATCCCTTACGTTGATAAGGAAAATGCTCCCTTAGAAATAGGCTATTTAAAAGCCACATATTCAGAAGATATATTGCATAGCTGTTGATAACTTCCTTCATATTCCTCTTCTTGTAGTCCCCTAATGGCCATCATCTCCCCATATTTTTTAACTTGAATGTCTACAGATGATCTTTCTAAAGAAAAAAAAGTAGTTCAGCATTAAATACATTTTATATGCTTGTTGTTTGTTTGCATAATGGATTTTTGCATCTCAGGGATCAGTATCAGAGTGCAGTTTGTAAAGATTAAATAATTTCTGTCAGATTAAATAATTTCTAAACTGTCTGAAAATTGGTCAAGAACCTTGCAGAGAAGACAGATAATGACAGACCATGTTTGGTCAAACCTCACTGTACTCAGTGCAGTCCATACCTATACCTTAGCAGAGAAGATTCCTAAGAGCCAGCAGACTTTTTCAACAGAGCTGGTTCATGAAGTTGAATGGCTGCCATTTCATGAAGTAATCCAAATCCCTTACCCAAAGCTTCAAAACAGTTTTAAGTTTTAAAAAGGTGGCAAACAAACATTTTAAATATGTTAAAGCTTGTTCGGAACATTTCACCATTTATGTTAAAAGCTTGGAGGAATAAGGTAAAACTCATGAGTGAGCCAGCATTCAGTTAATTGTCATGAACGTCAATTAGTAGAGATGCTCCTGAAATCATGATGTGCTGTGCTATGCTTGATCCTTAAATATCCAAGACTGCCAGTCTTTCTCTTTCAAACGATGATTGGTTTTCCACTTCAAAGAAATGACCTCAGTGGTGTTCTTAGAATGCTGTCATCTCTGGACCTCTTTAAAGTAGAGGGTGAATCATTTTCCTTTTGAGATGTAGGAAAGAATTCCCTCAACCTAAAAGACTCTGGAGTAGTGGTTAAGACATCAGGCTAGAAACTGGGAGACCATGAGTTCTAGTCCCCCCTTAGATACAAAGCCAGCTGGGTGACCTTGGGCCAGTCACTCTCTCTCAGGTGTAGGAAGGAGGCAGTGGCAAACCACTTCTGAAATCCTGCCGAGAAAACTGCAGAGTCTCATCCAGGCAGTTTCCAGGAGTCAATGCTGACGAAGAGGAGGAGGAAGGAGGAAGAGAAGGAGAAGAAGACTCCTTCTCCTTCTCCTCCTCCTCTTTGGCAGTCATTTGCCTCACTTGTGTGGAGCCTTCCAATTCCACAGTAGTACAAGTAGTGAGGCAGATCTAAAAGAAAAGTGCTCTGACTGTGGGCCCCATCATTGCCCCAACCACTTCCATGTACTTTTCCCCACTGCCGGTAAGTTTGAACAAAAGTGTGGAATTATATAGAACTCTTGGGAGCTGCTAACACTGCTGCACAAATGGTTGTGTGGGACACTCAGTGGATAAGAATCATTATTTGTCACCATGTGGTACAAAAATCATACATGCAGCGAATTCTCTTGTATGTTGTAATGAAAAATAAGTTTACAGAGGGTTGTAATTTCTTACTATATCCAGCTGAGTCATGCTATTCAGGATTGAAAGAAAGAAAAATTGTTACCTCTAATAATGAATTAACTTCTTGAAAACATTTCTTTTGTGAATCCCATTAGATTCTGTTCCATAAAAGACCTTCAGTATAACCATCCCACACTTGATTCTTTTTCATTGGTATTTAATAAGTATAATAATTAATGTCTTTGTTATAGGATAGAAACAAAGGAAGAAAGAATAAGGTTATTATTCTGAAAATAGAACACTAAAAATCCATGAGCAGTGAACATTTCCCTAACTCCTGCTGAGTTGTAATCCTAGCCAGAGAAATTATTTTGCATTCTGCGGGATAGCATTTAGCAAGGGTGTGGTTTGGGGGTTTTTTTGGGTGACCAAAATGTGTGTTATTTGGTACAACCTAATTCCAGAATTCTCTAATAAGGCTCCCCATTTTCCAGGATTAGATAGATATTCCTAGCATGTACACATCCTAATGATGCATATCTTGGATTTCCTAGAAGATAATTTCTTAGAAAATTAGTATGATTAGTCAAAAGCTTAAGCATTGAACAGCTCAGACTTCATTTAAAATAAACCATTGTAGTCTTCAAACTATCCCATATATCACCAAAATGATTTCATAAGAGTGGGATTTTTGAAACCAGGCATGAGGTATCCTGGGCATCTCTATTGCAGCTTTCATTTGAATTGCAATTAAAGGTTTATGCCTGGGGTTAAACATATAAACATCCAACTGTTCTCCAAGTAGCATCCCTTAAATCGTTAGGATAATTTTGTTGCCTTGTCATATTTCTTAGTGACATGTTCTGTAATCCCAAAAGAGATCCAGAAATTCAGAATCTAGTGCCAGGTCAAGTCATGGAAATAACAGTGGTGCATTGAGAAGCTGTAGTGTCTTAAGGAAAAATTATTGGGATTTTTCTTGAGATTAAGCAGTTATATCTTGGTTTGTATGTACGTGTGCATGCACATGCATACAAATTTGCACATCTGTGCAGAGGTATACAGATTGAAAGTTCTGTGACTGTCATATAGATGATTTGGTGAGTGTATTTGTGTGTATCTGTATTCATTCTTTATTTCTCTTTGTTAAATAACTTGCATGTAAGTCTTGTTCTGCTTCCCCCCCACCCCCACCTACAGATAAAATGTGCGCAGTATTGGCCACAAAAAGAGGAGAAAGAAATGTTCTTTGAAGATACAAACTTCACATTAACCTTAATATCAGAAGATATAAAATCCTATTATACAGTCCGAGAATTAGAATTGAACAACCTCATAGTAAGTATGATAAAAATTAATCAGTGACCTATATTTTGCAGTGTTGGTTCTCTTTATTAAAATGGTGATGTTTGGTATCCATTTCATCCGTGCTTCAAGGATTTCCAAAGTTGATACTAAAAGTCTCAGAGTTTTGATCCTGGATAGCATTTTATTCTAGTATTTGATTAATTGCCACATTGGTTGAAAGAATACAAACGCAATCATTTCCTAATCCAGCGGTTTTCATCTGCTGTGCCGCGGTACATTGGTGTGCTGCAAAAGGTCCGCAGATGTGCTGCATCAGCCAGAATCCCACCTCTGTGACATCACCAGGGGCAGACTGCCTCCATTTCTCTTCCCGAGTCCCAGCAACCTGTGATATCACGGGTCTTTCGGTCTTGCAACCTGGAAGCCTATGAGATGCGTGTCACGAGATGAAAAAGGTTGAAAACCTCTGCCCTAATCATTATCTACTCATGATGATCTTAGAAGTACAGTGGTGTGAGAGAGTTTGTAATCCCTTTATAAATATCTGTAATCCTGCAGCACTGTGACCTACAATGTGCTCAGAGCTTTGTGTAACTCCTATTAATAGATAGATAGATCCTGGATAAACACCCCACAAAATAGCATACTGAGTTATGTCTTTCATGAAAGCATTGTCAACATTCACTTTCTTGATAAAAATATGTGAAGCCCTACAACAATCAACTCTCTTCAAAGTTGAGTTAGATGTTCCGTTCAGTGAGATGACAATTGGATTGGAGCTTGAAAGACTCCCCTCTAGGAAAACACACATCAGGGTCTGCTTTTTCCTACACAGTGGAAGTAAATCATGCCCTAATTAAAAGAGATCTCTGTAAACTTCGGAAAAGGAGTTGTCAGTGCTCATGAGGACTACAAAACCACTCCCAAAGACTATGGCTGCCATAAGTTCATGGAAGATGCTGCACAATGGCAAGAACACAATACCTTTGTTACTTTTCCCAGGAGTGGTCATCCAACCAAAATCATCTCAACAGGAAGCTGTACAATACTCTGGGAGATTGCAAACCTCTGGACTTTGAAAAAATGATTTCATACATTGAAATCCTGAGTTTGCCTTCTCCTGTAATCTGTTCCATCTCTCACATAGTTAACTCATCTGTTGCTCTCTGTTTTCCATGTATCCTGTCTCTGCATCTACCAAACTATGGTTTGAATTTCAAGGATTATTCTGCTATAATATCTGTTGGGGATGGCAGTCAGTAATCTTTATCACCATCCTCTTGTTACTCCCTGCAACTTCACATTTGTTAGGCATTTTTCAAAGCTTAACAGGATGTTTCCAACTTCCAAATTGCAAGAGATGCCCATTTTTCATCTGTAATTTATTAATTTATTTTGCATTTTTCAGACGCATGAAACACGAGAAATCCTGCATTTTCATTACACAACGTGGCCTGACTTTGGAGTCCCGGAATCTCCAGCTTCATTCCTCAACTTCCTGTTCAAAGTGAGAGAATCAGGGTCCCTGAATCCTGAACATGGTCCCATTGTAGTGCATTGCAGTGCTGGAATTGGAAGATCAGGAACTTTTTGTCTGGTTGATACTTGTCTTCTCTTGGTAAGAATGGCTGATAGACATACCAGGAATTTGGGGGGTTAATTATATGGTTAGCTCAACTGGGGTCAGAGCAAAATATCTTTCAGGGACTTTTGCAGTGTGCCTGAATTTTGCTTTAATAACCATTATGGCTCTGCAACAAAGACTGCTGGGAGGAGTGGGAACTGGATATGGAGGCCCATAAGGGAGACCCTGCCCCAGATTCTTTTCAGTTTTGACCTTGAAGAAGAAAAGGCTGGAAGGGGAAAGAAGCAGCAGCAGCAGGAGGAACGCAAAAACCACTGTTTTAACAAGGCTCCCTATAAATCTCTTGAGGTCTACAGGAAATCCCATTCTTCAGTGCTGTGTTTTGACTTCAAAGCTCAGTACCAGTGAAATTTTCAGTAAAGTCTGCCTTCTGTTAGTCCATACTTACCACCCACTCTTTCCCCATCCTTGTCCTTTCTTGTTTTTGGCAATGCTTAACGCTATCCTTTTGATTTTTGTTGCCTTAAATTTTAGGCTGCTTGCAAATACTTCACAAGTAGCTCTCCAGGACTCTTTAATGCCTCCCCACAGTTCTGCGCTAGCACATGTAAAAGCCTGGGGGGAAATCCTACGTTGTGCTAAACCTGTAGGACTTACTTGGAAGTACATCCTGCAGCCTTTGAAAAAATGTCTGGGCAACAACGCTTGCAAAGGATTGCAACGCTATGCATGTTTACTTTAAAGTAAGAGCCATTGTGTTCAGTGGTGCTTACTCAATAGCATTTAGGATAAGTGTAATTAAGGATTGCAG
The DNA here is from genome assembly GCA_030867105.1 of Liasis olivaceus. NCBI lineage: Eukaryota > Metazoa > Chordata > Lepidosauria > Squamata > Pythonidae > Liasis > Liasis olivaceus. The sequence continues at coordinate 185,751,292 of CM061350.1, forward strand.
CAATTGCAGATTGCCCAATGCATTTCTTAGATATATTTCTGGTCACAATGTATCCCACGCTCATATGATTACGTGTCTAAAAGCAGGGAATTTGGACCTTGGTATCTTAGAAAGTTTAGTATTATTTTCATTTTCCTCTTCCCTTAGTACATTTCTAATCCTTGTGGTTGTAGGGGTGAAATTGAAAATGGCTAGGTTCACAGGTTGCATGAAGCCATTGTTTGTTTAAGCATGATTTATTTAATACATCTTGGTTGGCCGGATATACATATAAGCCATATTATGGTTTAGTGTAGGATGTGACTAATTAGTATGGCTGAAACTGTATCAGTAGAAGTAGTAAGGGTTATGATTTCAGTGCTTCAGGAGAGGGCAGTGGTGGTGTATTAAATAGTAAATTCCTGCACAGATGTATTCCCCTACTGTTCTTTTTCCTGCATTTAGTTAGTAATGGGTTTTTTTAATTTTATTTTTCTTACATTATCAAGTAACTAAATAACACAAATCCAAGATGCATAGACAAAAAAGATACAGAAAATATTAAAAAATCTACTAAAAAGTCAGTAAAGATAAAGGCACGGTACCCATATACATTTAGCATATATATTATTACCATAGTATAGTCTATTGCTATTGAGATAAACTATAAAATGTGATCGAATTGTACTTCCTGCCTCTGATGTTTCATTATTTTAACTTTGTGATTTTTTTCTAATGTAGCAACTGAAGACAACTTGTTAATCTCAGTTGTTACATTATCTAGAGTTTTCCAATGTTGGGCAATTATTATTTTAGCTGCTAAAATTAAATAATTAGTAAGTTATCTGTTTTTAAGCTTGAGCTTTGGTCCTATAAATAAATGCAGTAAGTCTGTGATTGATTGATTGATTGATTGATTGATTGATTGATTGATTGATTGCCATCAAGTCATTTTTGACTCCTAGCAACCACTCAGATAGATCTTTTTCCATGATATCCATGTGGTTTTCTTGATAAAATACAGGAGTGGTTTATCATTGCCTTCTCTCACACAGTATGAATTGATGCTTTTGCTACTGTCACTAAACTGGTGATCTACTTCCGGTACCTTCCTATATCGCTGTTGCCCAATATAGGTGCCTGCTCATTTGCAGTTTAGGAGCCTGCTTGCTTGCAATAAAGGAGCCTGCTTGCTTTTAGCTGGGCAGCTGGGATGATCTTCATGCTTTGAGTGGTCCTGCTAGGAACATATATTCTTGGCAAACACTTCCAACATTCTTCACTCATCCCTCCCGGGAACATCTCCCTGCCTTCACCACAATGAGGCAGCATGGCGGGGGGGGGAGAGGCACTAATTCTGGGAAGCGTTCAATTCTTTGCTTAGTAATGGTACTTATCTACCAGAAATTTACATCAAAGGGTTACCGCTTTATCATATGACCACCACAAATAAAAGATCCTCTTGACAACCTCTCCAACATTTGCAAGAATAATTCTGTTACATATGTACCAATCTAACTGGGGTCAAGCGCCAGTGATCTTCCACTGCAGTTCTTGAATTGAAGCTGAGGTGAATCCACCTGATTTCCATAATTCCTGCAGATTTGTCTCCTGTATGGATTTACCAAGATCAGTATCTCAAGCTTCATTTAAATCATGGGGTGATTCTCCTACTTCTAAATGCGGTAGTAATAACCTATACATTTTGCAGATTGTTTCTTTTGGTTCTCCTAAGTACTTAAATATTAAATTCTTAAATTTGGCATAAGGCCGAGTTGCTGAAGCTCTAACATTGCCCAAAAGAGATTTGAATTGACACCAAAAGAACCATGGTAACCTATCACCTATTTGTTGTTATGTCTAATATTTATTGAGAGGTACCCTATTGCTATAAAAATATTTTAGTCTAAAAGTAATGGATTTTATGTTAAGAACATTTTACTGTGAAGTAAAGTAATAAATTCTGAAATGAGATTTACAGACATAGAACCTGTCTTATGAGCTGATATAAAAGATACCAAATAAACTTGACTGTTTCTAAGGAGCCTGAGGGCATTAGGCTTTCTGATCTGGGACTCTGAAGTATTGAAACTAAGCATGATAGTTGTGATTGTTTCCAGAGGGGTAGTCATTTTTAATATGTTGTGGTAAGAAAGATTTTTTGAGTCCCCTTAAGACTATATTATTATGGCATGCAGTTCACAAATGATTAGGCTATAGTAAAATGTGCTGTCTTTATGTTTTTATTGAATGTTGTCATTTTAGGAGACTTGAGTACTCTTAATACCAGTGTTTTGCAGCTCCTCTGTGAATAAAAAATTATACTACTGTACTGCTTTTAGGGGATCAAATCCTTGTTGAGCTACATGATTGTTCTGCTCAGGAATTGTTTTTCTGATTTGATTTCCCCTTGTTCTGTATTCATGAACATTTTGTTATTATGTGGGATTTTTACATCATTTGTGTTGCTTCATTTTATAAGCCCCTTTGAATTCTGAGGAACGTGGTAAGACAGGCAGTTAATAAAAATCGAAGTGTACTGAGTATCGCCTCCCTTTGTGCAGATGGACAAAAGGAAAGACCCTTCTTCTGTCGACATTAAGCAGGTTCTTTTAGAAATGAGGAAGTACCGAATGGGGCTTATACAAACAGCAGACCAGCTTCGCTTCTCATACTTGGCTGTTACAGAGGGAGCCAAATTTATTATGGGAGATTCATCTGTACAAGTGAGTGTCCCTGTCAGTATATGCAATACCTCATGTCTTCAATTTTAAATAATGTTTACAGTCAGACTCAGGTTTTAGTATGTAGAAGAGTTCCAGTGCAATGATCTGCACTAAAAAGTAGTAGTCCATGACCTGGTGTTTTGCATGCTAGTCGACATAAACCAGGATAAATAATAAAGAGCCTTTTGGTATTTTCAGAGATAAACACAGTTTGTTGTGACATACATTTTGGGGGATTACAGTCTTCTTCCTCAGATCCATGGTCAGTAAGACCAGAGTTAGTGATGATTATCATATTCATAATTAGCATATGGGATATATTCTTCCATTAGGGCAGTGTTTCTCAACCTTGGCAACTTGAAGATGTCTGGACTTCAGTTCCTAGAATTCCCCGGCCAGCCATGCTGGCCGGGGAATTCTGGGAGTTGAAATCCAGACATCCAGACATTGTAGAGTTTGAACCTCTTAATAAGTTGTAGGTTAGCTGTTTCACACTGAAATCTGATTTCGTAGTCCTTGGTTCAAAAAAAAACGTCATATTAAAATCATGATGGGGTCTTCCTGGAGGTTGAGATATTCTTCCTTGTCCCTAATTTTTTCAGCATGGAAGTTTGTCAGATTTGATGTCTATTTGTTTTCATGGAAATTGGTGGGTTATCATATGCAGAAAGTCGCAGGGCACTGATGACAAATGATGGTTTATTTCTTAGTAGAACAAGCAAGTATATGAGCAAGAATGAGCACATGCTACAGTGGAGAACTTGCTTAGGATTATAGGAAGTGCCATAAGAGATTGTGATTATAAAGGCAATTCCTTGTTCGCAGTTTACAAATGCGGGGAATCATTATTACAAAGACAGGGCAAAGCATGCCCTGATTCTTTATTTCTTTAATGCAATTTATGGGTTGCCTGACTCCCAACAACTCTGGGAGGCTTACAATTAAACTAACAGAATCATGACCTCCAAAACAACATAAAACAACAATAATAGCAAAAAACCCTTTAATTCTGCCCTTTTTTCCCACTTCCTGTCCAAATTTTGTACACAAGAAGACTCCAGTAAGAGAGATTTCTCTGAGGAATAGCACGTGCCTTCCATTCTAAAGTTTTTTAATATATATTAAATACAGCAAATAACCTTTTCTCAAAAGTATATCTACCTTAATGTCCCCATAAATTCTAGGTTGCCTGTATATCCAAGGAAAACGTTGGGCATGGTGGGGAGGGGGGCTTGTGATCATTTTAGAGAAGTTAATAAATTCTTCCTTCATGTTGAAGGAGCAATGGAAAGAACTCTCTAATGAAGACTTGGATCCACCACCAGAACATACTCCTCCGCCTCCAAGGCCACCCAAAAGAACCTCTGAAATGAATAATGGAAGGGTGCCTGATTATATGGAAGCTGTTTCAAACCATCCAAAGGCTGAGGAAGACATCAAGTTCTATGCAGCCAGCACTTTGGAAACCAGAGTTCTAGATGGCCGGGTTTGTTCCTCTGAGCAGCAGGGCTTGGAGAGGTAATGTGGAATACTTCTTGCAGATTCTCAGCAAATTGTCTCAGCTTAGAGCATGTTCCCACCAGTTTGGTGCCTCTGCTCTCTTTTCTAACGCATTCAGTAAAGTACACTGAAAATATAATGCTCTTTCGTATAATGCATATGCCCGTGTATGAAATAAAATTAGACATTTGAAGGTTCAGACATTTTTGCTGTGAGCTACATTCTCTTCTGGAAAAAGCAGCCTTTAAATGCTTTAAATGTAAATGGTTTAAATCGAATTCAGTGTGGATAGCATAATATTGCCATTTCTAAGCTATAAGCCACCCTACACCAGAGCTACGTTAGTAACTTAATAAATGGTGCTAATTTATGATTCTTACAAGTCAGAGAGTAGCTGAAAGAAGCTAATTTTTTTTCTTACATGCCTTCTGAAAATAAAAATTACTAAAATATTCCATCATAACAATGTTAACAAATGAGTTTGAAGGATGAATGACTTGTCTTAAAGTTTGAAAAACTTAGAGTTTACTTTTTGCAGCAGTTAAAAATAGAAGGGGGGGTGTATTTTATTTAGCAGTCACCATTTCTCAATGGAATGAAACATTTTTAATGGAACTGAAACAGTGTCAGGGTGAAATTATGGATTTCATGTAAGTTTATTACTCTTGGGGAAGGGTGGCTATCTAAAAAAATAATTATGGAACTAATGGTCCTATGTAGTTCCACTTTGGGTCCCTTAAAATCTGTTGCAAAAATTCAGAGAAACATCTTACCTCTTCAAAGGAAATTTAGAGGTGATGACCAGTTTTCCAGCTCTATTTGTGGAACTTTAAAATATCCAGAAATTGAGTGAGATTGAGTTGAGAATTGAGTCAGAAGCATAAAGGAGAAATGAAGTGCATTTTTAACACTAGATGTCACTATTGCTGTGTAAATGGTTATGTCAACAGGTTCCCTTTCCTGTTTTGTCCTGTTTCAATTTAGCTATTCTTGTTTAGAAGAGAGCCAGAATGACTTAAATGAGAGAACTACAATATTGGACTCATGTTGGGGAAAGGTGATCTACTTTTCAAAGTAAGCCTCACCGATCGCCATGCACCAAAGAATTATTCTAATCTCAGTATGTTTGTTGTTGTCCTGCAGCACTAATCCAGATAGTAAGCTTAGGAAGAGAACTGTTGATGCTTCACCATGCAATGATGAAATGTTGAAGCCAGAAGAAGAGGATGAAGAGAACATGATGACAACCTGGAAACCATTTCTTGTCAACATCTGCATGTTCACTGTCCTGACAGCAGGTGCATACCTCTGTTACAGAGTATATTTTCATTGATGGACATCCCATTGGTGGTATCAGAATACCAGTAACATCAGTGGTGTTTCATTTGTTTCTATTCAAGAAAGCTAAAGGGGCAACTAAGCCTTATCCAAGTGGAAATGTATGGTATGTTAGAGAAGCTGGAACTTTGGTTAGGGTTTAAAGAGAAAGTTGATGCACTAGGGTTTAATATTTAGCCCTAGGGTCCCAAGAACATAATATTCTAATCTCAGGGCCTTAAGATATTCAGGAGTAAGCAGAGAATATGCCAAATAAGTCCTGTGTTTTTCATTTTTTCCTTATTTTTTAAAAATGGAATAATAAGAGTTTACAACACATTGCTGTTTTTCTTTTTTTAATATTTTAAAGCCAGGGGGGTTTTTTTGGTTGTTCTTTTGGTGGTTTTTCAGAAAAAGGAACTAGGCACAAGTGAAAATTGCCTATATTCTCCAAGCATTTGTAACCAAATACATGATCAGATTCCTTTAAAAGACCACCGTATGTCCACACATACACACCCCTGAAGAATGTACAGTTTTTTTTAGAGAGGGACCTTTTTACTCTTTGCCTTTTTAAAGACTGATGGCTCAGTCTCTAAAGAACCACTTCTGCATAGCCTCTAATAAATTTGGATGTTGCTCAGGAGCTCCAGTGAATGGATGGAGACTGGACAATAGCATTCCCTCCACTCTCAATTGGATTGCACCCTGAGTTTTTGGCAGTGCAAATAATATGGGATGTATTTTATTTTTCTCAAATAGGTTCTTGCTTCAGTAACAAGCTATAAATGGGCACCGCTTTTTCTCAGGGCATCCCAACAGGTCAACGCTAGAATGTTCTCCCTCCTTTTTGGACAAAATGAGTTATTTCTCTCCCCACTCACTGTCAATGCTCATTGCTATATTGCTAATCATCTCTTGCACTCTTATTTCTGTGTACATGCCTGTTGCATTGCACGATCAACTTTCTAAAAAATATTTAACTTTGTATATAGTTTCCTATCCTTATGGAGAAGAGGAAGGGAAATGCAACCAGAATGTCCACCAGCATTTATATCAGATACTTGCTTTAGAAAGGACCAGTGCGTAAGCTTCATCATCCTATGGAATGTAAAATGCAATTTCATTCTAGACTTACCATGTGAAGAATGTCCTATGTGTATTCAAAATAGAAGAGGAATACTTTTAAAATCATCACTATCTTAACACACATGCAACCCTCCTTATTGTAAAGATCCAGTAGAATGTTTCTCAGTAAAGCCCAAGTGCTTAAGTGTTGGGCCAACTGTCCTCTAGATCTTTTCAAGTTACAAACCACTGTGTTGGTGATTTTCAGTGTTGTTGTCTTTATTTTTTAGAACAAAGTTTCCAAGGTTAGCTTTTATTTGGCTTAAAGATCATGCTGTTTAGGAGCCAGGATTAAGGCTGCAATCTTACGCATCCTTGAGATTAAGCCCCATTGAACTCCATAGTTCTGACTGTTAATTCAGATGTGCAAGATTGCTTGCTTTATCCGTGAGCCTTCTACCTCTGCTGAAGAGGAAGTTTGCACCCTAACTCAGAACAAATCTTTTGTTCCATATGAAGTTGAAGAGAGAATTTGTATTTTATTTTATTTTATTATTTTAGGTACAGCTTAGCTTGACTGACTGTAGCTGCTAAGAGTAAAAATTGACCAATCGTGTGTTTTGTTGTTCATAAATATTATGACTGGGGAAGTATGCTGATGTTGATAACCCCCTCCCCCCTTTATAAGCAATATAAATAATAACAAAAGGGATCCTTGTTACAGAGGAAAAAGAGTACTGAAGTTGCAGCTGTTTCATTAAGAAAATGACACCCAATCTACAGTGCAAGTTATTTGGAAAATCTGTATTCTACCTATATAGCACTTAAGTGTCATCCCTTTTTAAAAATCTGTGATATATCAGGTCCTCACTCCATATTTATTTTACTTCTCATTTCCAACCAAAGTTAGCTTTTTCTTCTTTAAACAAATGAAATATTCAAGAAAGGTCTTGGAGAGGGGGAAGGAAGAAAAGGTTGAGTTAAAAGAACAATTTCAAAATGAGGCTAGTATCAAGGTCTTTTCAAAAGTACAATAATAAATCCATAGGTAGTCCTGAGAAACGTACAGCCCTGCCTATGAGAAAGAGGAATTTTGTTAAACAGTCAATACTTAATAATATTGGAAACATGAAAATATTGACATGACTATAGAAAATGGCATAATATATAATGGCTCATCTATGTATTTTGCTAATCAGTATGTGATTGCTTTGTCCCTTTCACGTTCTGTCATCCAGTAGAATATTATTCAGACGCATTTGTATCACATTTTTATTCAAATGCATGTATAAAGTCTCCTAAAAGTGTCCTGATTGAAATCCATGTGCTTGAAAGGTGAACATAATTTTTATATTTCTGCTTTCTGATGTGCCCAATTATACTTGCATGATCTGATTATTTAAATGGCTGTGATTCCAAGGGTGTCGCTGAAGTGTCTTCATTCAGCTCATAGATTGGTAGGTGTGTGTGTTCTCTTTAAAAGAAAAAAAAAAAGCCAGGTTGCCTGTATCTTGCCTATTATTTGGCAGTTTTTCTATGTACACCATCTAAACCAGTTGTATAGCACTTGTTTCAATCAAGTAAATATAGTACAAACATTCCAGAGTGTGTACAAAGCCATATTCACACCTCTCTCACACACCCTAGTTTTCTGTGGCAAATTGCTGAAACATGAGGTGCCAAGACAGGGGCATTAGCAAGGGGGGGTCAGAAAAGTCAAGATGACAGCCACAACCACTCAATTGAAGGCCCACTCCCTTTCACATGTGCAACACATTAAAGAAAGGGGTGGGTTCAACCATACGGGCACAGGTGCCATCTTAGCTTTTTTTACTCCCCAGAGATGCCCCCGTGCCAAGCTACATTAAATTGTCTTCTGATAGTCTGAAGGGAACAGTTACTTACAAAGGCCTCCAGAATGAAACTGGGACTGAAAATCCATGCTTTTCATTTCATTAAAAAAACGAAGGGATTTGGGTTAAAAAATAAAAACTCTTGACGATAGAATTGTATTGCTCTTCCTCTCCCACAATGACATGGTCAACTTCAGAATGTATCTCCACAGCAACGTGATTGTACTATTCTTGATCTGTCGGGGAGAACTAAATTTCCTTCTCATTGTCCCAAGACGGCCACGAAATCCTTTCTGATTACAGTGTTCCTCTCAAGCCCGCCAGCATCACTATTTGCCTTGATCAATTTGAACGCAAGAAGTGCTGTAAGAAATACAGTAGAAAGCCCCCATAAAGTTCAGCGAGGTGTGGATACGGTTTGTCATGCTGAACCGTGAGCATTTTGTTTTGATGTCCTGTACATGTATGTAGTAGTTTGGGGTGTGTATATACAGTAGCATTTCAAAGTGGATGTATTGGTTAACCTATTCTTGGGCGGGGTTGGGGGGGAGGAAAAGAAAATATCCATGTTTAAACTTGTTAGAAAGTTAGTGAGCTGCTCTGCTATATGCCTTAAGCAAATATTTACTCATCAGGTCTTTCTTTTTTACCGATTGCCATAGAAAACTTTTTTAAGAAAAGAAATAAAATAAAATAAAAACAAGCTAAATGTTTTGGTATAATACATTTTCAGGTATATTGTCTCTTAGGTAAGGTGCTGCAATGACCTTACAATTTCAGTAAAACTGTACAGTTTTTCAACTTCCCATACAAATTTTCAGTTCTCATTTTAGCTGCAACAATAAAATTCTTTTGTAAAGAAACACATGTCTGATTTTTCTCTGCTTCCTTTTTCATTTCAGTTGCAGCAGCAGAGGCTCCACATCGAGGCATTCAAACCATGTTTTGGTCTAAATAGGAAATTTTAGTCATGTAATTTTACCTTGAAATTGCAGGCTGGCCATTTCTCATCAATGGGCAGTTGCAGGAAAAGATTCCACACTAGATTAGGATGGGTACCTCTTACCTCCTTTGCCGTGGTAAGAGATTGCAATCCTCCTAATCTCATACACTAATACTTTAATTGGTGAAAAAAATGTTTGAAATTTTACATTCAGCCTTTGTATAACACAAAGGAAAGACATGGCTGCGGGGGCGGGGCACACGATGCTTACTTTACAAATGTCACAGTCTAGGAAAGACTGTTTGTAAAGACCTGCAGCTTTTCACAAAGGTGGCTCTTGCTGAAGAAAAAACATGTTAGAGCAAAGTATTCAACAGAATTTGTATCGGTAATTTCACAGAATCATTCATGGAATTGCCCTTCAAGTGATGCCAAAATCACTTCTGGAAGGCTATGATAGAGAATATTAGACAATAAGGCTGAAAATCAAATTGAGGGTCCGTACTTGTCAAGACTCTTCCAAGTCTATAATTTGGTGAGTCTACATTGTATTTGTGGAACGGTAGATTCTTTTCTTTTTTTTTTTAAACTCCTGTAAATAGCCACTTTGGTGTGGTGGTTAAAGGCACTGAGCTAAAAGCCAGGAGATCATGAGTTCTGATCCTGCCTCAGGCATGAAGTCAGCTGGGTGACTTTGAGACAGTCCCTCCCTCTCAGCATTAGGAAGAAAGTAACGGCAACCCACTTCTGAAAATCGGTCCAAAACTCTATGGACTTGTCTATGCAGTCGTCAGGAGTCAAAACTGACTTAAAGACATCCTATTACATATCAGCCCTTCTGATTCCACTGCCATTGTTCAGCAGGGAAACCACCAACACTGAAGCAGAAAAACTTATTAAATCTGCTGCATAATACATAGAAATGGGTTTAACTCAATGGAAATAAAAACAAAGGAGCCTCATGCTGCCAAAATCCAATCTTGTAAAACTGGGCTGCATATGAGCATATTATGGCCTGCCCACTTTGTATAATACTTCCCACTCATTGCAACCTTCCTCACTGTCTCTTCCCCAGCACCTTAAAGTCAAACATATGTATCCAAATGAAATTGACTCTTGCCTATAAACTCTTATTTCATTTTGCTTTTTTAATTTTATGTGAATGATCACTTGAAAAATGAAAATGCTTTTCAGATGTTTTAATAAAACCTTTTTAAAAAAACTGAATATTCAAACTAGTCTTAGCAATAAATACTGAAAAATACAGAGCAAAATATACTGTATAAAAGGATATTGATTAGGTGATGAAAACCTACTCGTAAATTTGGCATGGTCCCCTTTATCAGCCAAAGGAAAGCCATACTGTGCATTCAAAGCCCTAATACCTGGTTACTCAGAACCAGGTATTGCCAACATCACTAAAAACATTATAAAAATATGCTTAAGGTTACCACTAGAGGCCATTTAAAACTAGTTCTTTGTTGTTGCTTTGAGCCTTGGAGAGAAAATGGGAGGAGATTATTTTTCTTCAGTATCACATGGTACTACTTATTGTATACAGCCATTTTTAAACTTCATTGACAGAAACAAAGAAATCTTATAATTTCAATTTATCTATTCAAATCTTTGGAGGACAATAAAATGTTTCCAAAACTATTTCTTGGGATATATCTTTCCCTCTGGTTGAGTGAAAATAACCCCAAATAGGTGCAGCCATGGGGGGAAGGAGGGAGGAGCTGTCAAAAAAAAACCAAGATGGCAATATTCATCTTAAATGGAAGCCAAGTAGGGATGCCCAACAACTGTTTGAAAAGCTCCAATCTCAGTCCTCAAATTCAAGCATTTTGTGTTTTAAGTTTTACTCTATGTCAGTGTTTCTCAACCTTGGCCACTTTAAGCTGTGTGGACTTCACCTCCCAGAATTCTGGCTGGCTGGGGAATTCTGGGAGTTGAAGTCCACACAGCTTAAAGCGGCCAAGGTTGAGGAACACTGCTCTATGTACAATCAAAGCCCTGCCCACTTTTTCACATGTGTTGTACATACGATACAAATAAAAAACAGGACAAGGCTTCAATAACCCAGTTGCAGCCACCATTTTGATTTTTTTTTTTTTACTTCCCTTGCAGAAGCCCCTGTCCCCAAATCAAAGAACGAGAGTCAACTGGGGGCAGGGTCGATGTGTTTGCCCCAGGATGTTTTATGTAAAAAGTGACTAAAATTTGAAATGATCCTCCTGGTGCTTTCTTCAGCTTTTGCCCTTTGTGTGGGCTAAGGCCTCTGCAAGATTTGCTGCAAAGGCAACTAGACGATGACCACAGGTTAATTTGCTGCAATGAGCTAATAATTTTAGAACTTTACATTTGAAAATCTTGGTCTACAAGAATTAAATGAATAAATATATAAAACAGTCTGCCTCCTCTTGTGCCCAGAGAAGATAAATATTTGTCTTGAATGGAAAGCGAAGGAGGATGCCCAACAGTTAAATCACATTCCTCAAATCCAAAAATGGTGTTTTGGGTTTCACTATACATCTTCAGCATCCAGATATAGTGCAAGCATAATATTAGTTATATTGAAGACTGTAGAATGTGGATGCTTAAAAGACTTTCTAGTTATGATTTGTTGTTACATTTGCCAATGGTGTTCAACCCTTCCTTCCTCTTGGAAGATTACTTTCTACTGCAGCATCTAACCTTTGGTACCTCCTTTGAAGCTATTGTTCAAAATACTGTAATTTCAATTTCAGCCTCCTGATACATAGCCTCTCTTAGTTCACAGCATATTTTGTCCATTTTTTCAAAAGCCAACCTTCCCTTTTCTCCTGCAAAGAAAAACAGAAAGCAACCATGAATAATATAGCTGTGTTGGGAACGGCAGTCCACATTCTCATGAGGTACAGATGGTCCTCCTCCTTCCAGACTGTCCATACTTGTCCCTGCAAAGGAGAGGTGTGCTTGGTCATGTATAGAGGGAAGATTGCTCCAGCCCTTCCCTCCACTGGGTACAGAAAAACTGTTTGTTTTAAATCTAGACAGAACTGTAGGAGGAGTAGACCAAGGCTCGGAAAGAATGGAATTTAGCAGCAGCCTCAGATTAAAGTTTGGAACCCCAGGGAAACGGGAAATCCACAATAGTTGAAACAGAAGAACAAGACAAATATAGCAGTGCTTTAAAGTTTGTGAAACCTTTTGAATTTTCAGTATTTCTGCATAAATATGACCTAAAATATGATCCGTTCTCCACACAAGTCCTAAAACTAGATGAAGAGAACCCATTAAACAAATGAGTCAAAACATCATACTTGTTCATTTATTCATTGAGGAAAATGATCCAAAGCTACATATTTCTGTGTGGCAGAAGTATGTCAACCTTTGCTTTCAGTAACTGGTGTGCCCCCCTATCCTTGGGTAGCAATAACTGCAACTAAATATTTCCAATAATTGTTGATCAGTTGCATTATCTTTTTCAGTATTGCACAAGTTTACTCTTCTTATTTCTCTGTACAAATTATGAAATGGAGTGTATAACCTAATCCATCCATCCATCAGATTATATATGAAGATATCAAAATGTCTCTCAATATTCTTGCAAGCTGTATCATCATGATCCAAACATCTCTATAATTTATTTTGCCAACACTATTTGTGTTTAACTGTTTGAACTTCAAAGGAGGGGTTACCTTTTTTATATTTTCTTTTTAAATAAAGTTTAATTTTCTTTATCTCTAGTGAGATTGATCTATGTCCTAAGGATGGAAGGAAGGGATGAATCATGCCTCTATGCAGCTAGGAATCTGCACAATAGGTAGTCCCTAAGTTAAGAATGCCCAGTTTATAGATGACCCATAGTTAAGAATGGAGCCTATTGTAGCAAAATTCCAATTAAATACACAATGCTTCAAGTTAAACGCACAATGGTTCAAGTTAATTACACAATACCACTTATACAGTATTATACAATAATACTGTTCCAGCTTACATACAAATTGGACTTAAGGACAGACCTTGAGAACGGAATTTGTTCTTAAACTGGGAACTACCTGTACTACAATGATATAGCTCATGCATTTTTACTTTTAATTGACAAAAAAGCAGCACAGGTTGTGAGACTCCCATCTCTTTCCCACACTGAGTTGAGGAGGGAGGATGCCAGATCAACTGCCCCTGAAAAATAGGTGGTGGTAGTAGGAACCACAAGCCAGGATGTTGTCAGAACTGGTTCTCACATTGATAAAGATGCTAGTAATCATTTTGTAAACAATTCATAAGTGTAGGGTGGCTCACCTTCTCAAAAGACACAGGCTTCCTCTCTCTTAAATCAAAGAGTGCAAGAAAGAAACCGAGAATCTAACTGCTTTGATTTGCCAAATGCATAGGTTTCTCATTGCTGTATCTTAACCTCAGTATTTTTCCGAATAAATCTTCCTATTCTGAGCACAGAGTGGCTTGTTTTTTGGACTGATCATTTCCGGTCCTGATTCCTGTGAAAAGTATCTGGTGGATGTGAAGGGCCAAAGGATTTCTAGGACAGAAGGTCTGATACCTCCAGCCTTCCACCCTATAGGTTCAACCAACCTCTACACCAGGTCTGCACAACTTGTATAGGGGAAGGTACCATATGAATAAATTAAAAATAATTGCAGGCCTCAAAGGAATGGCTGATGTGCCAGTTGGCTGTTCAGTGCTAGTGGAGCAGGGTCAGACATGGAGCTGTCAGCATCAGTGAGGCCTGGAAGCATTGGAGGCATTGGCAGCGTGTCTTTTGGGGTGGCAGAGGCAACGTTCGGCAGCTGTAAATTTAAAAAACGCCAGCAGGCCACACAAGGCTGCTTGTTTTGCAGACCAGCTCTACCCCATAAGCAAAGATTCCTTTCTGTATTACGCTTCCTTTATTGGGTATTTATTGTTTCCTGAATACTAATAATCAATTTATTCTGCATCATGGAAATAATTTATTACGAAGAAAGGGCTCAGGAAATGTCTCATAGCTTCCTCAAACACTTTAAAATATATAGCACAGGCACAGACAATCTTTCCAGTTGGCGGCCACGTTTGGCATCTTGAGAAAAGATCTCCCATGATCGTAATTCACGAGGTGGCTGCAATGAGCATTTTGGCAGTCAGAAAATGCTCATTTCAAAACTCTCTTCCTGTCATTCATTTTAGCCATTCAGGATACTCCCCAGTTCCAGTATAACTTTGTAGCTTTTGTTTATTCGTTTGTTTGCTTGTTTTATTATTATCATTATTAAATTTATTATGGCTGCCGACTCCATAAGACTCTGGGTGGCTTGTATGTCAATTAAACAATTAAAAACATGACAGCAAAATGTAACAACCAAGACTAAAAACAACCATAACAATAAGAAACACAACAGGCGTTCTGCTAACACACTAACCCCAGGCCTGGGACCAAAGCCAGATTGTAAGAGCTTTCTGGAACCCCAGGAGAGTGGGCACCATAGGTATCTCTGAGGGGAGGCTGTTCCAGAGGGCGGGGGCAGGGGCAGTGACTGAGAAGGCACACTTCCTCAGTCCCACAAGGTGACAACATTTAATCGAGGAGACCTCAATTTATTCATGTATGAAACAAATTTATATGGCCATCCATCTAGCCAGTGGAACTCTGGGTGGTGAACAAAGATACAAACATAAATAATCCAGATCAATCACCCTCATGTCACATACCCACATGTCACCCCAAAGCACCCCAAGATGCCAGAGCTCCATTAACCTACTGGATCTGGGGGAAAACCCAGGTCTTCCTGGCCTTCCAGAAGGCCAACAGGGTTGAGGTCACCCATATCTCCTGAGAGAGGCTGTTCCAAACCAAGAGAAAGGCAGGTCCAAGCCAAGACTATCTGTCACCAAAATGTCATCCGCGAATTTGTAGAAGAGATTACAGTATGCCTGCTAGAATGGCAGAAACTAACCCCTGAATCAGGGCACAGAGGAAAGAAGGGAAATTTGTGGCCCTCCATATGTTACTGGAACACAACTCCCATCATGGTTCACCACTAACCATATTGGCTAAAGATAGCATAAAGTAGTGGTGTCCAGCGTTTGCGATGGGCCCTCTCTCCAAGTGACTACCCTGTGGGGTACAGACTAGCACCAAACACCTAATTAGCAGGAGGCAAACTAACGAGGTTGGTCCCTGCTGTGTCCTCTAGCTTTGTGGGATGGTCTCCACCATTACAGCTTCCTTCTGACTTTTTTTCTGGACAAATGAATACACTTCCATCAAAGCACTGGACTACAACCTCCTATCATTTTGGTTTTCTCTATGTTTTCAGGGTATTTATGACACCCAGAACAATGCTTGGGATTAGAGAGATAACAACAACAATGTTGTTTCACAGCATGCTTGCTTCCCATTTACTTTTTTAATTATATATTTTAAAAAGAATTTTAAAAATCAGCTGGAACCTGGAGCATGATGGACAGCAAGGGAAATGGCAGAGAGTGTTTTAAGTTTGGCATAAGAAAAAATCTCATGATACCTAGAAGATGTGATCCAACAGTGGAAGGAAAACCAGTTCTTTAGGACAAGCAGTATTTACATCTTGGTGCAATACCCATCCCCACTAAGAGGATCAACTCTACAAGCTCCAGAGGTTTTTTTACTTGCTACTTTACAGGTAGTCCTCATTTAGTGACCGTTCACAGTTAGAATGGTGATGAAAAAGTAACTTTATGACGAATCCTTGCATTCTAATTCGAAATGGAAATGAGTCAGCATATAGACAGGAGGTTCAACAACTGGTCTTGTGGTGTGGTTGTAATAACTTGGAATTGAATACACTTAAAACCATGGAGATGATTGTGGACTTTAGGAAGAATCCTTCTAATACTCCTCCCCTTACCATACTCGACGGCCCAGTATCAGTGTTAGAGTCCTTCAAGTTTTTGGGTTCTATACTTTCCCAAGACCTGAAATGGACGTTTAACATTACAGCCATTATTAAAAAGGCACAGCAAAGGATGTTCTTCCTGCGGCAACTTAAGAAGTTTAAATTATCCCAGGAGCTCTTGGTACAGTTTTACGGGGGAATCATTGAGTCTGTTATCTGCTCCTCTATAACTGTCTGGTTTGATTCCACAACCAAACAGGACAGACTCAGACTCCAACGGATAGTTAAGTCTGCAGAAAGGATAATTGCAACCTGCCTGCCTTCTACAGAAGAACTATATACTGTGAGGGTCAAAAGGAGGGCAGAGAGGATATCTGCAGACTCTTCTCATCCTGGATATAATCTGTTCCAACTTCTTCCTTCAGGACGGCGCTATAGAGCTCCATATGTTAAAACATCTAGACATCGGAATAGTTTTTTCCCTTGTGCCATTGCTCTGTTAAATACTGTATGATTTGATATGTACTGGACAGTGGCTTCTTCTTTTGGAAAAGTTATTTTACTGGGCAGTGTTATTGTTACTGTTTATTAATTTTCTGTTGCTATCCAAACGCACCATTGATCTTGCTGTTCGTCACCGAAGACAAATTCCTTGTATATATTTTATACTTGGTCATTAAAGTATTTTGTATTGTATTTGTATTTGTATTACAACCGTTGCAGGTTGGTAAAGCAAAGGAAAGCTGAAGTAAGATCATAAGCACAGTTGTGGTTTCACTTAGCAACCGCTTCACTTAACAACTGAGTTGCCAGTCCCAATTGTGGTCACTAAATGAGGACTACCTGTACTTGCTATTCACTCTCACTCAGAACCCCTAAGCAGAGGATCATGAAAGTATTTACCAAATGAAAGTGTTGTTTCTCTGGCAGCGTTCCGCACTTCCTCCATTTCTGACTGGCACAGTCTGGCAATTTGCTCTAGACTTTCAATGCCCTGTTTGGTAAAAGAAAAATTTCAATAACAGCACCTTAAGTGTCTAAATGGTTTCTTCCCCATTCTTAACCTCAGTGCATCTCTCTAAGAACAGCTAACCTCTGCTTCAGTAAACTGAAATGTATGGCATTCCGGTAGAGAAAGGACAGACCAGCGTCTCATGACGGAGAATTTTACCTGCATCTTTGTTTCCTTAATGCTCTGCTTCTACCCATTCTCCAGCTCAGAAGGCTAGAGCAATACAATAGTTGACCTGGAAGTTCATTTGTAACACACTATCCAGACAAGTGAGTCCCCACTGCATGAGTGCAAGTCAGTGACAGCCAGAAGCATCATGTTCTTTGTCTATCATAATTTACCAAATACATTTTTTTATCCTGCCTTTTTTATATACAACTCAAGATGGCAAACATACCCAGTACTCCTGCCTCCTATTTTCTCCACAACAACAGCCCTGTGTGGTAGGTTGGGCTGAGAGAGAGGGACTGGCCCAAAGTCCCCCAGCTGGCTTTCAAGCCTAAGGCAGGCCTAGAACTTACAGTCTCCTGGTTTCCCGGCCAGGACTTTAACCCCTACACCAAACTGGCTCTCCGTGCAATGTTATTACTTAAAGGGATCTCCAACTTTTTTTGGGGGGGGGGAGGACAGGGAAAATGGGTACATTTGGAATTTTGAGAACATTCTGTGAGCTCACTTGCAACATGGCTGCAGGAAGGGCGGATGGAAGCATTCTCATTCACAAAATAGCACTAACTTTCCAGAAAGTCACTAACTTTACTCCCACTAGTACCTCTAGTCCTCCTTTCTATTCTCCCTGCTTACTTTTTGTCCTTTTTCTGGGTTTGGCACACTTTGAAGCAAAACATTGGACTGCAACAGTTCGGTTTGTTTTCTAAGAAAGCTAACAGGGATCATTTGCCTATGTTGCAATGCTAAGTTCTGCTTGTTTATCAGGAGCTGTAATTTCAGCAACGGGTAAACAGTCTTCAAAATGCTTTCACAAATATATGCAATGAACTGGTGCCTGAAAGGAGGTCACCAATTTCCACAGCTTAAGGCTGCCACAGAGTTCGAAGTCCTGAGGGCACAGCCAGGCACAGTAGTGAATGTTCTGGTGTCCATACCAATGCACGACCTGATTGCAGAATCTCCTTAAGATCCCAGACTTTGTTCTCCAAACAGAAGAAATTTGGAGGGTACCTTCTTTGACAGATGCCCCCTGCGCTGTTCCAAGATAGCGGAGCCTTAGGAGAATTCCAAGGACAGATAACATGTCCTAAATTCTCTTGGGGAAGGACTTTTCCACCCTCTGCTGGCTGTTGATGAAACTTGTCCGGATGGTTCCTCTCCCCAAGGATGTTCGAAAGCAGTGCATTTTCAAACTTGACAACTCTAAGATGTGTGGACTTCAACTCCCAGAATTCCCCTGCCAGCATGCTGGCTGGGGAATTCTGGGAGTTGAAGTCCACACATCTTAAGGTTGCCAAGTTTCAAAAACACTGCTCTAAAGCAGCGGTTCTCAAACATTTTGGTCTCAGGACCCTTTACATTCTTAGAAATGATTGAGGACCCCAAAGAATTTTGGTTTATGTGGATTATATCTATCAGTATTTACTGTATTAGAAATTAAAACTGAGAAATTTTAAAATATTTATCTGACTTCATGGACACCCCCCCCCCAAAAAAAACCCACACTTTGAGAATCACAGTTCTAAAAATGTCTTTAAAAGCACTCACTCTGAGGTTTTTGAGGGCTAGACATGCAGCTTGCTGTAGTTTAGCATCATCATTGCTTAAGAGATCTGTGTAAAAAGGGAGAGCCTGTAGCAAAGAGAATGTAACAAGGCTGTTAATATTTCTTCTTTAAAAATACTTCAGCATAAAAGTATAAGCCATAACCCTGACCTAGCACCACCCTGATGGGTATGAGGGACCACTCCCAGAATTCCCTCCCAGTTGTAATCCCTACACATCTGGAAGGCACCCAGCTGGAAAAGGCTGTTGGAATTTAACAGTCCTAAAGGGAACTCTAGCCCCGTATGCGATCCTGCTCTCGCTCCTCCTTTGCAAACAGATACATTTCAGACAATCACCATTATATTGATGCAGATAGCTAAAGCCTGGCTTTTTTTTTTTTTTTTTGGTATGCTGTTCACTCAAAAGGATTCTCTTGCAAATACATCTGTCAAGGCCCAGCATCATTCTTCCCTTACGCAGCACTGCCATCCAGTTGCTATTTTAATGGAAAACTCACTATTCAATTACAAAAGGCCAATGAGGTTCACTTCCTGCCACTTCACCCCAACTTAAGCAAAGAAGGGCAATGTACTAGTTAGGGCCACTTTTCCTTCAATCTGGCTCTGCCCTGGAAGAGCTGGGCTACACATTTCTCAATTCTCAGCTCGGCACATCCTTAGTGCAAGTGGGTAATTATGGGAATGTAATTCATTGCATCTGGGTTAAGGAAAGCTGTCTCGAAGGGTTGGACTTGGAGAAAGGAGATCCAAGATCAGATCTCTGCTTGCTCATGTAGTTCATGTCCTAATGCAAACAAAACACTCCCTCGCTTTAGTTTACCTGACTTAGATTACTATGAAAATTATACATGGAGGAGGGAAGTGATGCATGTCAGCAGGAGATCCGTGGAGGATCAAAAGTATAAAACACTACATCAAGCATACTTATTCCAGGTGCATAAAGAATACCTATACTGGCTGGGATTTCCGTGGCGCTGCATTTGGAGCCCCTGCCATGGACAGAAGGCAGACAAAGCAGACCTCTGGTTACTGAAATGCGTGGAGATGCATATATTTCCAGGGTGCAGACAGTAGGACATTCTGGGGAAAGAGGAAAGCTCATACTTTTTCCCTGAAATTCCTGTTGGCTGCTGCCCGAGAAAGGCATGATGTGGCCGCTTTGCCTATACGATGATTCTCATCAAGCTGCAGGACTGCAAGAAGCCGTAAGGTCTGAGGCAGAGGTTCCAGCTGATTCAGCTGCTTCCCTTTTAGCTTCTTTATTTTCTTCATTCTCCCAGGACGTTGCAGGTCTTCTGTCAATATTACTGGAAGAAAGGAATTCAGCCATAAATAGAGAGGCTCAGAAAAACAATTACTATTGTTGTCTCCCATCCTTTGGTGCTGTGGTGAAAAAGGCAAAGCCAAAGGCTAAAAGACTGTTTATTTTAAAAAAGGGGGGGGGGCTGTTCTCAAATCTGAAACCATATGTGGTCTTAGAGTTATCATTTCTGATCAAGCCATTGTGCTAACTACTGTGACTAGAAGTATCCTCTCCAAAGATACAGGCCTAAAGCAGTGCTAAAACACTACTTCCAGACCTTTGAACTGGAATATTGGGGGCTGAATGAATGTTAAAACATCCCTGTAGGATGAAAGCCCACCTGCTTCTGCTTCTTCTTTCCCCATCAGATGCCTCTGGGAACTCCAGAAGTTGGTCCTTAGACTGTTCCTCCTCTCCTGGTTAAGGCATCAGGCTGGAAAGTGGGACCCCATGAGTTCTAGTCCTGCCTCAGGCACAAAGCCAGCTGTGGGAGTGACTGACCTTGGGCCAGTCACTCCCTCTCAGCCCTAAGGAGGAGTGGACAATGACAAGCCATTTCTGAAGTCTTGCCAAAAAATCTGCAGGGACTTGTCCAGGCAGTTGCCAGGAGTCAATACTGACTCAAAGGCACACACACACAAATACAAAAGCAAACTTGTGGTGATAAATTCCCTCTATAATTGGAACAGCGTGCACCCAATGTGACAAGTAGCTGTCAATATCTCCTACTGAAATCAGTGGCCCACTGCAGTGCAACCTAAAGTTCTGACATTCCCCTGAACCTCAAGATGGAAGTGAAAGAGTGGTAACATACTGAATGCTAAAACACAGGAGGTGTACTAGATACCACCAAATCAACTTGTCAACAAGTTAAACAGGGATGGTCTAATCAACTTGAAAATTATCTACGAAATCTATACATGACTCTTTGAGGTCCACAATGGGAGAAAGATGGGATGTAAATGTACTAAGCAATTTTAACATGCCCTTCTCTAAGAAGCCTGTAGGTAATCTAGATACTAAGACAGATACATCCCAAAAGATGCTGATACACTGGCTTTGCTTTTCTTTTGTTGAGTTTGCTCTTAAAATTTTCCATTCTCAGGAATTGTCCTCATGGCTCTAAAGTAGTGCTTCCCAACTTTGGCAATGTACAGATTTGTGGACTTCAACTCCCAGAGTTCCCTAGCCAACATGGCCAACATTCTGGAAGTTGCAGCTCACACATCTGGAAGTTGCTAAGATTGGGAAACACTTACCTAATACGCTTACTTGCAAGAGCGGCAGAGCTAGGAGGCAGCAGTGACGCTCAGGCCCAAGCACATATTCACAATGTCCCTAAATTATTCAGTCCTGGCCTTTGGGAGAAATCAAAGGATGGGAAAAAAGTATGGATGGGAAAAAAAATAAGGATAGCATTTCATGACAAATGGGAAGCTTTTCAACAACTGCTGTCCCAAAGATCAGACAATGATATTTGCTAATTACTAACTCAGTGGCCTTGACTGCATTTCTTTTCCATAGAAAAGCCCAAGCTACCAGCAACATTAGGAGCAGACATGCCATTGTTATCCCCTGCAACCTAGATTGTTATCACCCTTAAAACTCATTATAGTTCTGGGCCTCATTATTTCTGAGACTGTCTACTCCATCTGGAATCTATCCATCCAATGTGTGCTGGTGGGAGGGCATGCTGTGGATTCCTTCCTTCTTGAGATGTGAAGGAAGTAGGTCTTGGGAGCAGGTCTTCTTGGTCATTGCCTTTCTCCATGGAGCAGTTTGACCCTGAGGTCAAGACAATCCCTCTCCTATTGTCATTGCAGAAGCTCATTAAGATAAAGCTCTTCCCAAGATCTTTCAGGGCAAGGATTGCCACCCAACTGGAAGAAACTGCTAAATTGGAATTGGTCATCTAGGGTTGAGAGGATGTTTTAATTTGTACATCTCAAGAAGGAAGGAATCCACAGCATGAATCTAAGATGAATTGGCAGCATATAAATCTTGGAAATAAATTAATTGCACCAACAAAATAGCCACTGATTTTCTTATTTCAACATTTAGGGTTGGGAATCAACCAAATTTTATTTTGGTTCTCCATTTCTAGCCACCCATTTACCTTCTTTAGCAAATCGGATCAAATATTTTTCCAAGTTGTTTACATGGTGTTTCTCCAGATAGCTGTAAAACTGGAATAACGTCACGGATTCAGCTGGGAGATCTGTCGAGTTACCTAATAAAATGCCTCCAACTATCTGTTCCAGGAATATCTGCAAAACTGAAGGGGAATGTAGAGAATTGAGAAGTGGGTATATCTCTCTGATGTGGACTGCACACTGTTTTAACCATACTATATTGATTTATTTCCTTATTTCTAAGGCTACAAGCCATCTGTCAAGTTGACTCACAAGGTGTCAAAACAATCTATAGCAACACACTATAAACTATAAATTCATGAGCTGAAACGCACTATACAACACATTGATATAAATGATAAATACCAACAGCTATTTTCTCAATAGAAAACAACGTAATAACATTAAATTCTTTTGTTGCAAAATTAATAAATTGCTTACCAACTAGCATTAGCAGTTTTATCAAAAATCAAATGTCAAAAATGTCAAATAAAAGCCCTTCAAAAATAATCATTCTCCAAGACCAATCCTTGTGCTGTAGAAACAGAACAGGAGGCTACAACACTCCATGGTTTATAATAAGACTCCACAGTTCAACCCTGAGCTACATATATTCTCTTCTATTGGAATAAGAAACTATTAACTATGAAGTGGGGTGGTCTGAAAGAGCTGGCTAGTCTGCCTTGACTCCCAGCCAGGAACTGGCATGCAGAGTGCCAGTGGAGGTGGGCACGTATGCCTCATCCCTCACGCAAAGGGATCCTGCAAGTCCAAATTTGCCTGTGGGAGTAGGGCTCAGCTACATCATTGTGCGTGGGGACCACAGGGCTGCCGGTGCTTGCTCTGAGCACCACTGCATGGCTGTGCAGCCCTTGCTTGCCCTTCTTGTGCTCACACCACCGCTCATACCACCACTCGCACTGCCCCTGCCCCTGTCAGAGCCTCCATGTTGCCCTAAAGGCATGCTACAACTGTGATGTAGCAGGCCTTGTTGGGTTCCTTTACATACATGGTGCTCAGCACAGTTGATCTGTTCTACCCCTTGGCTGGTTATGGACCTTCTGCTGCAGTTCACCGCTCAGTGTTTGACCACTCGCTCCTCTTTGCTTGACAGCAAAGCTGTTTCTCTCTATCTGCCAGCTGCCACTTGCCTTGTTACCCAGGCTGAAATGCAGGCACAGGAGCCTCCCAGAAGCTCCTGCAGTGAGTGGCTTTCCGCTTTGTATGTTGGGCACAGCAGGGATGGCTCCTCCATCCCACTAAACGCCTTTGGACAGATATGTAGCACTTTAATCTTCATAGGATTCTCTTTGAACAATTTTTCTTACACAATAAGGTGGCCACAGTGAAATGGCAAAACCATAGCAATGAAGTTTTAAAAAAAATATTAACAGGTAGACCTAGCTTACCAACCGCCTTGTTTAGTTACCATTTGAAGTTATGAAGGTGCTGAAAAAGTAACTTTATGACCAGTCCTCACATGTACAATAATTGCAGTGTCCCTGCAGTCACGTGATTGAGATTCAAGCATTTCACAACCAGCGGTCTTTTACAACCATCGCAGAATCCCACAGTCATGTGATCGCCATTTGCACACTTCACAAATGGCTTCTGACAAGCAAAGTCAATGGGGAAGCTGACAGTAAAATTGCAAGTTGCAGTCATGTGATGTCTTATTTAATGACCCCGCTGCTTTGCTTAACAAAGGGAAAGTGAAGTCATAAGCCTGTTGCAGTCACGTGATGTTTCGCACTTAGCAACCACACTGCTTAGCAACAGAGTTGCCAGTCCCAATTCTGGTCACTAGGTGAGGATACCTGTAATACATTTATATTGAGTGTGATATTCTTCCTCTTCTTCCTTGTTAACTCACTAGGGACTTTTACAGTATATCGATGTATGTAAAGGCTTCAAGTAGCCCTTGGATTCATGCAAAACTCTTGACAGATTTGATTTTGAGACCCCTGGTCTAGAATAAACCTTATTAGCTCTGAACATAAACAAGAGACATTTTCAGTTCAAAACAATCAGATGACCCACATATTAAAAAGTACCTTTTTCTAGATGGTGTCGATATTTCTCTTTTGTTTTGAACATCAATATATATTTCAAAGGATTCCAAAATCTTTCCACTGGACAGAATAATATGCTTCCCTGTTCAGTGCACTTACTCCAGATCTTCAAGCAGTGTTTCTGCTTTTTAGCTTTTTGGATAACTGCAAAAGATAGCTTTGGAAGTTAGCCATGGAATCAGAACTTTCTTTCAGCTGGAAATAGAATACTAGATCATGCCAAGATGAACCACTACAATTTTGAATATATGCAAACACATAAAATAAGAATGTGTGGATCAAGAATAGGTAGCCTAATACCCTCCAGATGTTTTGGACTTCAACTCTCATTAGCTCTAGCCAACGTAATCAACCATAAGTGACTGTGGGAGTTGTAGCCCAAAAGATCTGCAAGGCACCAGATTGCCTATCCCTGGTATGTTACCAAATTACGCTACTAGTCTTTTATTCACCTCACCTACCCACCCCATGAGTCAGAATTTCAAGTGATTATATGACAAGGAAAGAAGGGAGACATTTCTCAAATGTTTTGCCAGACAACTGGGAAACCAACCCACCCAGCAGCAATGAAACATAAATAAAATCTGTTCATTACAAAGACATCTGTAATTGCAAAAACCACATAGCCCCTGAGCCTTGTTCTAGCTTTAGACATTGCAGATTTCAAATGCTTTTTTTCCAAATGCAGTCATACAAACTGCAAGCCATAATAAATGTTGAGAGGATCAATGCTGACATTTGATGTGATCCCAAAGAGCACAACCTGATTCCTAGTTAAATCTGCCATCTTTAATACCCTCCCAGCTCTCACTTAGGTGCAGCAACAACAACAAAAGCAGAGATGCTCTTCATCCATTCTGTTGCTCTACTATGAATACGATTGCTTAGCCCTGAATTCTGACTTACAAGAAAGCAGTGATTGATCCAGAAACTTTTTCTGGCACTCCATAGCTTGGATAAATAAACCAGACTGCACGATGAATAAATCAACCTGCAGGTGGTCCATATACAGGCACCAAAATAAAATAAATTATTTATACATACATACATACATACATACATATATACAAACATATATACGACTATGTAAGATTTTAGGCAAGAACACTAAGCTCTCGTGACATTTGGAATGTTAAACTCTCACAACATCTGAAATCTCACAAGATTTCAGCCTTTTAAAAGTATTTTTATTTTTTTTAAAGTATTGTTTAATTTTGGAATCTTTTAGATATTATCAGCCAGGGAGGGGGAAATCATACACAGCACAGCACCCACACAGGCCAAATTCTTGACAGGAATGGTGGACCACAAAGCATTTTGATGATGATTTAATGGGATGCATTAGGGAAACAGTTGGGAACACCAGGTTGAAGATTCTAGAGAGAAGTTCAGAAATGTTTTACAGCCTGTTTCAGCTCTCAGATCCTGGATGCACATAACTTACTTTCTTCAACAGAAGTAACATTCCGTGGCACGGGAGTAGCCAGAGCAGAAATTATTTCTAAGACATGCTTCTGTTGTGACACCTCTTTCAAAAGGTTCTCCTGGATAATTGGAGCTAAGTTTGGCTTTATGAGTTTCTGGAAACCAAAGGGGAAGACAGAGAAAAATATGAATGCTCAATGATTTAGATTAAACACAGAACCAGCCAAAATCTGCTGAACCTGCTCCAAATGTTCTTCAAGGCCATCAAGGATAAAATCTGCCTACCATTACTGACCCTGGACAGGAATTAAAATCACTTCCTTCTTCCTGAAGTTGTTATGTTGTCACCAACATGTGGGACCAAAGAAAAATGCTCAAGGGTAACTTTACCATTATGCACCTCTACCAGCTCTAAAAGTCTTTTTGGGAGGTTAGGTGGCCACAAGTGTATGCAATATTCCAAGTGTACTCACACTACATCTTTGTACAAAGGTATTAAGATATTTGCCACAGCAGATAGCAGCACTTAGCTGATCTTGTCTAACCTTGAAAAGACTAAGCAAGGTGGTAACTACTTACTACTAAGGATGGGAAATGACCAGAAAATCTGAGGAAAGTAGTTAGGCTGGGGAAGTTGGGAAAACACCCTGAAGGGTGGCCATGACAAACCACTCCATACAATCACCAGGAATCAAACTCTACTTGAAGGAGATGTTATCTTTTTATGATAACCAGAGTTTTATTTTACATTTTTTTTAGAACTTCAATATTGAATATATTTTTTTCTCCACAGTTATTATGGATGATATTTTCCTCAAGTTATCCAGCATACCCTCCAAATCCCTTTCCTTGTTGTCCTCTGTGAGCTCAGATACACAAGGCAGATGTGAAGTTCTGACTTTTTATTCCAATGTGCATTACTTTACACTTGCTTCAAGTGAAAAACACACGCCAGTTCAGCACACATTTAATCCGTCCAGAGCAATACAGTGCCCTTTCAAGTAACGTTATACATTTTTCCTACTAATTTCGACTGAGATTTTTTTTCCTCCAAATTTTGGTGAAACGTTCCTGGGAGAATGGGGTGTTCTTGTACATATATAATTACAAGGTGGGTGAGTGAATGTTCTGTTTTTCATTGTACAGTGTTCTGCAGCTTCTATGGCTTCCCATACTTTCATTTCACTTCCTTCCAGGGGACTTTTTCTGGTTGGGAAGTATCAGCAGCCTAGGAGGCTTCTGTACAGGAAAGTGATCACAATACTCTCTGTAATACACTCCACAACTTCCAAGAGAAAGTCAGAAGGAATTCTCAAACATCCTGAGCATAAGGTAAAAAAGCAGAAGGTCCTTATGTAGGGAAGAAATAACATTTGAGAAATTACAAGGTGGATTTTGGCACAGCATTAGAGAAATCCTTTTAGAATTCCCTGATATTTTCACAACCATAGTTTTAATCACTTTTGATAATCAGTTTCTACAACAAAATTATGTTTATAGTTAACTCCAGATGCTTTATGAACCTTTACAGATCTCTGGAGGACTCAACTCTTTATAAATCCTTGGGAGACCCCACTGTTTATATTGAAAGAACTCACAATTTATTCCTGCTCTTTGACTGTTAAATTTGCTTGGGAGACTTTGACTCCTATAATTGAAAATATGCTGACGGCAACAGGCTTTTAGCCAGAGGATCTGTTTGTGAATCAGCATGAATAGGACCTCCAGGCGTCAAAGCATCATGGCACTTCCAGAAATTGGTCTCTCTCCTCTGAGGATTGTGGTGATCCTGTGGGTAACTAGCATGCAGACTCAGCATTCTGGACACCCACTGGCTGGGCAAGGCTTGTACTCACTCCTACAGCACAAGCAAATATAGAGAAAGTAGTAGCACGCTATCGTGTCCTTAGATACAGAATAGGTTGTCAATAATTATACCCCTAAAGGATATAGCCTCTTGTCAATTGTGGAATGGAGTATAGGTCCATCATACAGGATTGGTTCTGAAGGTTCCCATTCTGATTCCAAGCATCTCCAGTTGCCAAGTGGAACAGACTAGCTGGAGCTATGATGTGATGCAGAATAGCTCTGCTTCATTCATTCAGAGTTCCAAGCCTGAACTTTCAGATTATTTCATTAGTTGGAAAAATACTGGTCTAGCCAATTGGCATGTCTGACCCCATCATTAACACATGAGGAAGGTGATGCTATCCAGTTCATTCTTTTTTTTTCCCCACAATCCTATCTATCTATCTATCTATCTATCTATCTATCTATCTATCTATCTATCGTCCACCACCGACCCACCTACCTACCTGATTGATCTGCAGCCTCTGGAACATCACCCCTTGAGTTCAGATTAGCTCCAACCCTACTGACCTTTTGTAAGGCCTTAAAGATATGGCTTTCCCACCATACTGTACAGTAGTTATCATAAGTGTTGTTGCCTGTTTTATAGCTCAGCTGCAGATTATATGCTTTTTAAAAATATGGTTTTATGTGCTTTTGATATGTTTTTATATTGTAGTCTGTTTTTTGCATTGCTCTGAATTGTTCTAAGCTGCCCAGAGTCATGTATTTGAGATGGGTGGCTATATAGAATAAACAAACAAATAACAGAAAATACAATATAGAATTATGACAATACATTAACACTATTCTTGGCACTGATGACTTTGTAGTCAGCCCCCTGCAAAGGCTGTCTGGAAGAGTTGGGTTTTTATGAGCTTCTGGAAGGCCATGAGGTTATGCCTTGGGGTAGGTTGTTCCACAGGAGGGAATCCCCCACAAAGAACATCCACTACCAGACCCCCTTCCTACCATACCTCCTGGTAAGTGGGGAGCCTTATTATGAGTATTATCTAGCCATCCAGATTTGGCCATATTACACTACAGTAGCAGTAGTGTAATATGGCAATACTGGTTAGTAAGCATGTAGGCTACTGGATTTTGGACCAGCTGCAGACACCCCCGAATTACATTAATCTAACCTAGAGACAGGCATGAGTGACTAACCCAGTGCACCTGGTACACTAAACAAAGCTGAACAAACACCTCCCTGGCCATAGGTTTCACCACTGTTTCTGCTAGAGCTGTGAATCCAAATGGTCTCTGCTGAGGGAGCACAACCCCCCTTAGAATTAGTGCAGTCCTGGAACCAGAGGGCTTCTGAACTAACAGCCACTCCATCTTGCTTGGGTTGAATCCTAGTATCTCCCCACCCACAGACTCAATTCCCAATCCTTGCAGGTGGTCGAGAATGATGATTGACAGTATCAAAGGCTGCTGAGAAGTCTAAAAGAACAAGAATAATCACTCTCCCTCCAAACAAGTCCCTCCAGGATTCATGAGAATGACCACTGCGTATGTCTGGGCCTGATGCCAGACTGTCACAGGTCCAGATAATCTGTATCCTCCTGAGCCCTCTGTAATAGTAGGGCCACTGCTTTCTCAACAACCTTCCCCATAAAAAAAAGTTGGAGATGAGACATTAGTTATCCATCCAGGTCTGGCTCCTTGAATTGTCTCTTTCAAGGCTCCTGAAAACTGTCCTTTCTTCAAAAAGCACTGAGTACTGCCTGGATCCAGCTCCCAGACTTCTCCCTAGCCTTTTCATTAACCTGGCAGGGCAGAGGCCCAAACAACAAGTGGCAGAGCTAAGATCAGAGCTCTTCCTTGAGACCCATAGGCTCAAAAAAAAAAAAAAAGTAATATTTCAAGATGTCACGTCTGCCATCTCAACAGATTCTCTATCTCCCTTCAGCTCAGAGTGAACTCAAACAACTTTATCTTCAAAATGTGCCATGAAATGCTGAGTTAGTGAACACATGTACACATAGTGGAAACAACACATACATGTATTAAATATGCAGGAATGTTATTACTTCACATCCTGCTTGGGCCTTTCCCAGATG
Source organism: Liasis olivaceus (assembly GCA_030867105.1). Classification (NCBI taxonomy): domain Eukaryota; kingdom Metazoa; phylum Chordata; class Lepidosauria; order Squamata; family Pythonidae; genus Liasis; species Liasis olivaceus. Next base: position 185,781,129 of record CM061350.1, read on the forward strand.
CGACTGTTTGGCTATTGCATGGGAAATAAATACAGGACTGGCCAGCTCTTTGATCTAATATCACAAAATATTTTTGTCACATTCATACATGTTTACATTTGGCAACAAATTCTGAATGCTTCAGCAGCTTGCAGATCATAAAATCTCCCCAACACAGATTATAAACTTCCTATATTATCCTATGCCTCTCATTCTGTGGAAATAAAAACAGCAATAAGATTCTAGCTGACTGAATTAAAACAGTATTCCCCACCTGCAGAAGAACTCGGCAGAGTTGCAGATGGATTTCCAGAAGTCTATCGAGGTCATCGCTTCCTGTGGTTAACTCCTTTTCCATGTGGACATCACAGCACAGGGAAGAAAGAGTGGCATCATTGTAGGTGCTGGTACCAAGCACAAGAGGAGAGAAAAAGCATGTAATAAACAGTGCAAGCAAATCAGGAGTGGAGAGAACTAAACTCTAATCCTGTTCTTATTTACAGTAGAGAAGATGCTGACTATTCCCTTTGTATTGTGATGGAGATCAGATTAAAGGGACACAAAAATTAAAAGAACTTAGGAAGGCACAAAAAGAATAGAACATTAGAAGAGCCCAGCTAATTCAAAAGAGCTTTACTGGACAGGGAGGTCCATCTCAGCCTTCACCAACTTGGTATCCTCTAGATGTGGACTGCAACTCAGCTATTCTTAGCAACCATTGGGAACTTCAGTCCCAACATAGCAGGAGAACATCAAATCAGAGATGGTTGCTCTGATTGCCACAGTAGCCAACCAGATGCTTCTGATAAGTTTGTAAGTGCACCATAAGGCCACTGGTCCTCCCCAGCAACTGGTATTTGGCAGCACACTGCCTCTGAACATTCACCTATGAACATTCAACTATGTTCAGGGATTAATGGATACTGAAACCTGATACTTCATGAATTTGGCTAACCCCAACTTAAAGCCTTGACATGCGATATGTCCTATATGCCACTAAAACAGTCAGGCTCACTTATCTATAAAACCATTATATCAGGAATGAGGAAGCTTCAGCTCACAAGCCTAATCTGGCCTGTCAGAACAAGCTATCTGACTCACAAAATCTTGAATGAAACTCACTTCCCATGGATCTGCACCAAAACGTTTTCTTTCCTCCACCCCACCAAAGACCAGTCAGCTTAAGCTGTTCTACTGCATCTTTCCCCATGGAGTGCTTGCTCCAGTTAGATAAAAATGACACACAGTACTAGACTGAACATAATTGCCAATCTTTTCAGTTTTTTCTCCAGCTTTCTATTTTCAGGGCTCAGTTTATAGTCGGTGTAGGGCTAGAAAATGTGATGTTTTTATGGCAGTTAGTAAACTTATACAGAAGCACCTACCTGGTGCTGCAAGTCCGTATACTTCCGAAGGATGAGAGTTCATCAGCACTACAGTCAGCATTCAGGAAGTCAAAGCTTTCCAACACAGTCTCCACCATCAAACTCTCCATGGAAGAGTGTTTTGGATGATACTTTCTGGGCTGTTTGTGACACGAAGTATGCATACAGGAACACATTTTATCCAGAGAGAGACTGTTTTCAAAAGCATCCATAACACAACGTGAGAAAGTCATTATTTTAATCATAGATTTGTGGAGTCCTTGGTTGCTTGATTGCAGATGTTGCATTATCCACCTAGGTAACATCATCAGTGCGAGTGAGTGTGGGGTTTGCTCCCTGTTTATATACAGTAGCTTGCCCTGCTAGTGTTGGTGGGGATGTGGTTTTCTCCTTGGTAGATCCTTGTTAATAGGGTATTGTCTTCTGCTTGATTGTTTGTCTACTTGATTGTTTGTCTCCCTGGTAGTTCCTTGAACACTGGCAGGGCAAGCTACTGTATATAAACAGGGAGAAAACCCCACACTCAGTTTCACTTGATGTTGTTATCTAGTTGGGTAATGAAATGCCTGCAAGCAAACAACCAAGCTCAGAGAGCACCATGAACTCCATAGTTCAACCCTGAGCTACAACTATTGAAATCATAGCTTTGTTTTTTAAAAAATGTGGCCACAACAGTAGGGCAGATTTAATACATAGGCAGACCCTCAGAGACATTGCAATTTAACCTTTCATAGTACAACGGAGGTAAGCCTGAAAATCATCATTATTCATATATATCTTTGACAGCACAGTTTTTCATAGGAGGAATACAAGTAACTAATTCAATTCAGTTCAAAAGCAATAGTTAAAAAACACATTAAAAATAAATATTTAATCAACAGAGAGACTGCCAATTAAAGAAGTCATTAAAATGTCAGTGGCAAAATAAACCCTTGGATGCAGCCACCAGAGCTCTTCCCAAAGTGTTGAATTAATTAAATTGAATGTTAATTACATTTACTTGTCAGTTAAATCTATTTTAATTTTTTACCTATTTTGTATGTATGCATATAAGTAGGAGAATGTATGCATATATTACACTTCCCTAATCTAGTGGATTCCAGATTTGTTTTGGACTTCAGAGCTTGTGATCTACTAGCCAGACTTTTAAAAATCCAAGGCACTAGGAAGGTTAACTATACCTTTAATTTGTCCTGGATACAGAAGACTTGGTATTCCAATTCCTCCAGTGGGACAGGACTTGGATTCTGGGACTTCAGCAAATGTAATACTTCCTGTAGGATCTTCTCAATTGACTTGGTCTTTCCACTAGGTTTGGTATCATCATCATCATCATCATCATCATCATCATCATCATCATCATCCCAGTTCCTTTGTTCAGCAGCGAGAATCTTTGTTTGTTGCTCTGAAGAATGATTCCAGTCACGACTGATGGATTTACTGCCATCTTTGTCTTGTTCCGGTGGACATGATGGAATAGTTAGAGAACTTTCAGCATAGGGTGTTTCTTGTAGGATATCTAAAGTTCTGCGGCCAGGAGGCTGGCATATTGAAATATCCTGTTGTTCTCCTTCCATGCAATTATTCTGTACTATAGCCAATGGCAGCTTCCTTTGATTTGACAGTGGAGTCATGTTTCTGCTTTCTGCCCCTTTCTGATCTTCAGAACTAAATGAACTTCCTTCAGTTGTCTCCGTGAGGCTGTGACTTACACTCCTTAGACGCATGTTAAAATCACAGTCAGCTAAGTAGCTCAGGATGCAGGAATCTTGGGTCTCTTCCCTAATATTTGCATGTCTCTTTCCTTGTTGCAAAACAGACTGTGGGAAACAGGTGGAAAGTACAATGCTCTTTTGGGTAATGACCTTCAAAGTACTTAGGCACAGCTCCTAAATTAATATGTCTCAGAAGGTGGCAGCACATGGCCAGTTTTGTAATGAGTTCAAAAGCTAAATAAGGTTGGATCTGGTTAGTTCTTGGATAGAAGACTCCAGATAATACTGAGGCTGTAGACTAAACTAAGTTAAAACAACAACAACAAAATATCCCAGAAGAAGGCAGTAACAAACCACTTTATAATGCTGCCAAGAAAACTACATGGGTCTTTCATGAAATCACAAGGAATCAAGCTCTTCTTAGAGATATTAATTTTACATGCAGTACATGCCAATTCTTTCAGTTGTATGCTTGTTTTCCCCATTTATACAGGTTAGCAGTATATCATTCTCAGATATGCCTTCTCTTTCTCTCACTGCCCTTTCTCCATGATATCATGAATGATGAATTATAATGGTATTTGTCACTTCTAGTCTAAGTTTACTTTTAACCCTGCAGAGGAGAACAATTTTCCACTGTAACACTCGATGACACCTTAGAATACTTTTTTCAGACTTTTTATCTTCAGACAACCTTCTTGAGATGTTAAGAAGACTGGCTGATCAAACCAAAGGCCTATCTATGATAGAATTCAACTGTTTTTCAGACATTATGCTACAAGTACTGACAGTTACACACAGCTAATATATCTAGTAACCATGGATAGTTTTACACAACATAATTTTAACTAGCCTCTTTTGAAATCCATCCAAACTGGTGGCCAGCAATTAAAGCTAAACTGGTGCCTAATGCTGTAACTTTTTCTTCATGGAGCAGTTGCTCCAGCTTCCTGATCTTTTGATGGCTCTTTCCTGAATCTTTTCCAATAGAACTAACAAGAAAATATTCCCTTTTCTTCACTTCCCCACCCTTTGTCCAGTTCTTTCTACTGCACCAACCAAGACCATTTTTGTTGAGAAACAAGCCTGAACAGAATCCAGATATCTCTTACATCAACATCATCATCACCATCAACATTATTATCATCATCATCATGAGGCAAATTTCCTTTTTTAAAAAGGAGGTTGTTTATTAACGATGCAGAAAGAATGGTATTTTTCTTAACAGGAATTACAAGAATGTTTGAAACAGGAAAGCCATCAGAGCTCAGGGAAATTCTACCCATCCCTAAGCCTGCCAAAAGTGGATCTTTTCTGTTAATAGATCAGCTGTTTAATATTCCCCATATTGCTTGGATTTCCTTTATTATAACATTCTGATCTAGCAATGAAGAATTATCAGGAACTGGCAGGATACTTTTAGTTTCAACAGCCTTAATTTCACAAGAGACCATAGAAGAGGCTATAGGTTAGGGTTTGGGTTTAGAAGAGAAATAGCTTCTACTTAATTTATACTTACAAGGTAATATCTTTCTCGGAAGCTGGGAGTATTTGGAGGAGTCCAGCTGTATATGGAGTTTTTCCTACTCCCCATAGAAAACTTGGTGGTGGACCCAGGGGACAAAATTAAATTCTCGGAATCAAAAGGACTATGGATTGAAACAAACAGACAAAAAACCCCCCCATAAATATTAAAAAGCCAACACATGCTTATCTTTATGCCAAAGCACAGAGGAAATCTCATGTATTTCTGTCAATTGGCCTTCTCAAATTCCCCATACAGACATACAGTTCCACTCTTGCAAGACATATCAAGAACTTTTTTCAAAGGAACAATGCTTTTGTAGGAATCCTTCTTCAAGGGGTGCATTTTTCACCACTGGAAAAATGCAAATATAGTATCCAAATGAGACATCTGTTGCAGCTGTGAGTATGGATTATGGATGATGAGAATATTCTGAGCAACTTGCTAGATAGGACTACTAACTGCACCTACCAACACTTTGGGACTTTCAGATATGAATTGCTTTATTTGTCTGAACTTTTAAAATTCAGGATGTGCTCTTTTTATTCTACCAGCTATTCCTTGTGTTATTTATTTGCCTCCTGGTTTTAGTTCTGTTTTATTTGGTTCTTCATGTTTTATAATGTTGTTGCACTCATACAATATTTGAGATGCAATCTAGAGCTTTTGACTTACAGATTATCTTGAAAATAATTCTATGACATGGGGAAATAAAATATATTACACAAATACAGATAAATTACTTTGGAACTGCCTTTACATGTATTTTGGGCTGATCTGTTTTACCTTTATAGTAATTTTTGCCAAATTTGATTTTAATAAAAGGAGGAGGATGAAAAAGAAAAAGAATAATGGTCAAGAGTCCCCCTTCTGCTACTACCGTGTCAATGTATGGACTAGCAATTTATTTCAATTCTTCAGAGTCTTCTCACTCTTTGTAATAAGCACTGATTTAATGGAATGGCTTTTAAATGTTCCATCATGATGGACCCTTTTCTGTCCTGGTCTCTCTTGGAGCTGTGGAATCAGCATAACCAAGATGGGCAAGGCTGAAAGTTATAAGATAGAAGGCTGTAATGCCATTAGAGTGATAGAGAATCCACAATGTGAAGTGGCATATGATCAGGGCACAGCCCAGAGATATTAAAAATTAAAAATATAAATAAGGTATGATGGCTGGAACAAGCTTCTTTTTTCTTAATACTGAGTTGTAAGAACACAGGAAGGTGACGAGAACTGTATTATTTTCAGTACTGTGAACCACCCCTGTTCTTGTCTGCAGTGATAAAACTGGAGAAAGGCCCTGCCTGAATAAGACTTTGCCAATCAAGCTCTGAAAAATGGCATCAGCCCATTTTGGTCACAGCAGTCTTTCCCAATTTGGTGTCTGTAAGATATGGGGTACGTCAACTACCCTGTTGGTTGCAATTATGGGAGTTGAAGTCCAACCCATCTGGGGAGCATAATGTTGAAGAAGATGGTTTTTAACAGCTCTTCTTCTGTCTACAAGGAGAACTGGAAGTATAACACATCTAGAGCTCCCCTGTAGCTCCAGGTGACCCTGGAAAATCAATATTGGATAATAAGCATATGTTCACAAATTAGATAACAGACTTTCAACATCCATAACTTCTTTTTATCCAAAATAATTTTAATTATTTTCAATGAAATGTATACATTCATGCTAAAAATATATTGCTTTTCTTTATGCTCACTTTTCTAAACTGCCTACTGAGGCTTATCTTTTTTACTGGTTTCATTGTATTTTATGCTTTTTTCCTCTCATAATTTCAAAAGCCATGGCTGAAAGTACCAGATAGCAAGAAAATCTATGACCTGAATTAGTCATATGAAGAGCCTTTGTAAATATTTCCCTATTCTGTGCATTTGCATGAGAGTATTTTCCTACCATCAAGCACAGTGAAGGACTGGATGCTTGTTCTGAAGCTAAAACCCTCCCTATAGATCAGGAGCTGAAAGTCTATCTCTCATTGTCCCTATCCCTTCGGTAGGGGCTGAAAGAGTACAGCAGCATCTAGAAGACCAAAGATCTTTTTCTCCTTTAGATCCAAGTGTGACAAAAACTAATACCCTCAATTAGCCAGCCATCTAAGCTAATGGATTTGGCAGTAGCTGGACTTTGTTCTCATCCATCACTTTCTCAGTTGTCCCAGCAGAAAGCAGCCAGGAATGCTTCAGAGTCAGAATGGGCCACTCATTCTCTCTCAGCCCCAGGAAGGAGGCAATGGCAAACCACTTCTGAAATCTTGCCAAGAAAATTACAAGGACTAGTCTAGGCAATCACCAGGAGTCAACACTGATTCAAACGTGCACGCACAAAAAAATCATGTCCTTGTTGCTTAAGTTAAGTTAAGGAAAATCATGCTGTTTCAGGCCGTGGCTTTTAATGCAGAAATTCCTTGCCCCTGAATTCCTTGCTCCTGTGCTATTGGCCTTCTGCAAGGTGGCTAAAACAATCTTGTTCAGATGAGCTTTTGAGCCTTAGTGATGTCACTGAGCTGCCATTTTTGTTTGGAAAATCTGACTGACCCAGCTTTGATAATGCATATGCTTCTGTGCTCTACATTGCATGGAATTTTATTGCAGTTTATCTCTGTAAACCACCTGGAATCTTGGGAAAGGGGTGGCATATAAATAAATGGAATAAATAAATACTTCCTTCGTGTAACCAATCTATTGTAAATGTGAAGTTCCCATTTTTCAGATCAAGTTGCAGGGATTGGATTGCAAGAGCCTTCTTTACCTTCTCTATTTAGCACCTTGAAGAAACCCTCTGCTCACGTACCTCTGAAAGCCAATGCTAAACAGTTTGCAAATTCTGATGTAAAGGAAATCATGCTAATACTACCAGTGGATGAGACTAATGCAGATCTTTCAGCTGTGGCTCAGGCTATCAGAGGAAAGGTAGGAAGTATGTGTGTGTAAAAGGGAAGAAAGAAGACACAGCTAGGAGAGGGCCATCTGCACCAGGCTGCAGCCTTGTCAAAACTCAACCTTTGCAGTTCAAACAGTTGGATCACTCACTGCTTCTGTTTGCTTTTCTAGCGCAACTAATTTTTGCCCCATCATCAGCATCATCCAATAGATGTTGGCATTTATTACATTTTTATGCTACCTTCCTCCAACACGCTCAGAACAGCATGCTTGGTTCTGTTCTGTTCTCACTTTAAGATAAGGAAGTGAAGCTGAAACACTGTGCCCTACTTCTTCACAATGGCAGTATTTGAACAACCAGCTTGACCAGGTCACTTCAAAACTTGGTGGCTGCATTTCCATTTGTGAAGTTGTTTTGGTTTTAACCATCATAAGTTTTTTTGTGGCCAGACATGTTGGACCAATCCCGTTTCATTAGTTTGATTAAATTAATTAAATCAATAGCAAAATCACATGTGTGGTCTGACACTGCTCTGACTCATCTGGAACAGCGGGGGACCTGTGTGAGGATGCTTTTTGTAGACTTTAGTTCTGCATTCAATACAATCCTTCCACATAGACTGGTGTCTAAACGTATGGATCTTGAGCTTCCATATTCAATATGTTCTTCGATTTTGGACTTCCTGTCTGGCCGCTCCCAGAGGGTTAGATTAGGCAATTATATCTCCTCAGCTCTTACTCTCAACACTGGTTCACCACAGGGCTGCGTGTTGAGTCCCTTACTTTACACTCTTTATACATATGACTGTACCCCCACTCACTTCAGCAATATTATCATTAAATTTGCAGATGATACAACAGTGGTGGGGCTTATCTCTGAAGGAGATGAGTCTGCCTACCAGGATGAGGTGGACCGGCTGCTTTCGTGGTGCGGAGACAATAATTTGGCTCTTAATATCAATAAGACCAAGGAGGTTATAGTGGACTATAGAAGGAATAGATTAGATGTCCAGCCCCTGGTTATCAATGGAGACCGAGTAAAGTTGGTGGCCAGTTTTAAGTTTCTGGGTGTTACCATAAAGGAGGACCTGACCTGGGGTGTTCATGTTGCAGCTTTGGTTAAGAGGGCCCAGCAGAGATTATACTACCTGAGACTTCTCAGGAAACAACAACTGAATGAAAAACTGCTGGTGACCTTCTACCGCTGCACTATAGAGAGCATTCTAACCTACTGCACCTGTGCATGGTTTGCTAACTGCACAGTGGCAGATAGGAAAGTGCTCCAGAGGGTTGCCACCACCGCCCAGAGGATCACTGGTTGCCCTCTCCCCTCTTTGGAAGACCTTTACAGCTCCCGCTGCCTTGAGAAAGCTCAAAACATTCTTAAGGATCCATCCCACCCGGGACATTCTTTTTTTGAACTATTACCATCTGGCAGACAGTACAGGATAATGAAAACAAGGACGAATAGGCTGAAGAATAGCTTCTATCTTAGAGCTGTAACTATACTGAATTCTATCGTATAGTGCAGTATTAATGCAGCATCAGGGGTTGTGCAACATGGAATGTGAAGGTTGTGTTTTATGTGTGTTATGTGTTTTGTGTGTTTTATGTGTTTTATGGTTTTTATATTTTTAAAGCTGTACTGGGGTGGCATTTAATTTCGTTGTACGAGAAGTACAATGACAATAAAGATTACTTTGACTTTGACTTTGACTTTGGTGTGAATCCATCCACTCTTTCAGATATCAGTGATCCGCATATTGTACCAATATATGGTTTGTTTTAACAATGATTTATTGGCTAAGACACAATTAGCTGTGTTCATATGACATGTTAAGCAATAAATCAGGGTTTATAAAATACAATGGCTGATTCATACAACACATTAAGTCAAAATCAAGCAAACATTATGGCTTAGTGCAGGTTGCAACCTGCTAGTATGCTAAGTCATCATGTGATTGCTTGTTTTGGTCTTAATATGATGTGTGAATTTACCTGTTATCTTTTCCATTATATGGGACTGAAGACAATGCCTCTACATGTTAATTGGCTAAGCTGGATAGTTTACAGAGCTTGTCAAAGCACGTCAACACCAGTAGCAGCCTACGAACGCATGGGTTCAGACATCTATGCTTATAATTCAGTGCTAGAAATCCATCTTATTTTTCAGCAAGGCACTGTTTCCTAATTTATCTTCTGTAGCATATTGCCTGAGCAGATAACCAAAAAAATTGTGAATTCAATAAAAACCTCAAGAGGCCACTTAGAGCCATTTGAAATTCCTAATTCTCACTCAAAGTAGAAAATCCAAGACACTAGTAAAGTTAGCAATCTAGGGAATTTTGGAGGGGTAATTCTGATGGACCCAAATTCTGATAGTGAGAGCTGTTACAACCCTTCCCTCTCCCCTCCCCCAGCAATAGGTTTGTACACTGTGCTAATCAGAAAGTTGTTTACTGGCTTTTGGTTTGTGATTATGTGTAAACCAGCCTCTGTGATTTGTAAACTATAGTTTATGGCTTAAAGAGTTGTGGTGTGATCCCAACCAATTATGAATTATTCAGCAAGCTATGGTTTTCCAGCAAGGTTTTAAATAGTGTAGTAAGCAAATGCAGTCATTACAATACATCTGTCTTCAGCTCTCAGTCTGTTACTGCAAATACCCACATGAGAACATGCTGCAAAACAAACAGATGAACCATGGCAAAAGCTTTTGTGACAAGAAACCTCATTCATGTAAAGATTCCTATTATAAATCTGTAAGCAGGGGGCTGTATGTACATATGTAGTCTTTGACGAATTCACTTTGAATGAATGAAAACACACATAAGCATTACTTGTTTTATAGTTAAGTTATTTCAGCCTAAAAAGATATTTATCAAAACAGAAGACAAGATTGCTTATTACACTAAAAACATTTCCATTAGTATGAACAAGCAAGCAAACTGCCAAGAAAAGCCAACTTATTTGGAAATTGGTGGTGGTGGTGGTGGTGTTATTCAAGACCACTTACGCGTCCACTTTGGAAAAGGCCAACATATTGAGCAAAGTTTGAATATTAGAGAAATGTCTTTAATTCTCCTATGAACTGAGGATTAGCTCACACAATAAAACTTCAGGAAAAAGATTTCTCAGAAAAGCTATTTCAGCCTTAAAATGTTTCTTTCCAGAAGACAAAAGATAAAATAAAAATCTTCATGTTATTTTTTCCACCATAAATCACATGGCAGAAATCCTACTGGTGCTCTTATTTATTATAGATTCAATATATCATCTAAATGTATTTTCACACACATAATTTACCCAATCTGACGGGTTGGTATTTTGTTGTAACCTTAGATCAGCCTTTCCCAGACCTGTTGAGAGTGACTTTCCCTTGAATCCTGGTCATCATGACCAGGAATTCTGGAGATGTGGTCAATATATTTAATAGATGCCAAACAGAAAATGCTATCTGCAACCATTTCCTGATTAGCAAGTTAGAGCATCTTCTAGAGTCATCCAATCATCACTGTGCCAAAATAAGAATAATGAGGTCAGGGGTTATATCACTTCACCAATGGCTGAATGATACCATGAAGATGCTACAAGCCATTAAGTGGGGAAATGATTTAAGCAAACATGTACTTCCAAAGAGGTACAGTTCCCAAATCTCCATGCTTCTCAAATCACAAACAAATGCTTGGGGGGAAAAAACCTAATTCTGCCCCTGAAGATAGATGAATGTGATTCCTTTAAGGATGAAAAGGTAAAGTTGGGGTTTTTCTAGGGGTGGAAACAAGACGTTTCAAATTCCTACTCCCAACCTTAAAAAATAATTTTAAAAAATTCAGAAATGGCTGGAAAATATGGCCCTGCTTTTCTTGTGATGACAATATTTGTAGAGTGGCATCATCTCTGACCTTCCAGATGATCAGAGGAGGAAATGTCTGCCTTGACCCTCAGAAAGTGATCTGCCACATCCTAGGATGAAAAGGCCTTTGAGAGGGGGGAATGTTCCATGAACCCTAAGGTATTCTCACTCCCAACTCACCTTTCTGATAATACCTTTCTCAGATGATCAAACAAAGTTTTACAAAGGCCAGCTTATATTTCCCCTTGAGACTTCCTAACTATGCACATTCTTCATGAGCAGCTTTAGAACGTTGAGCCAGGGAATGTCAAAATCACCACAAGATGTCCTTGTTTAAGTTCAGAGTGGAAACTGTCCTTCTAAATAAGTAAAGCATCATTTGAACTTTAGGAGAGCTGGCAGAAACTCTTCTGAATCGAAGTAGCTAATAGCAGGGAACGATTGGCAAGTGCCAAATGAACCAGGATTTGCTGCAAAAGAACATTGTGGAAACTTCTGGCACCAAAAAGGGGAATCAGAAGCAATTAAACTTGTTCTGCTCTTGGCTACACACATCTCTCTCTCAGGATATTTCTCCTGCCAACAGACAAGAGGCTTGTCTGCACTAAAGCCTTCAACTACAGCCTCTGTCAATCTGAAGCTAATTCAACCAGGAGCCAGGGGAGAGGTGCACTGCTGAAAACTTCTGATGACACTTGAATTATAAAGTGAGACAAAACTGAGCCCCCTTTTTAATGATACTCTTTAGGTAGGTGTTTCTCAATCCTGGCAACTTTAAGATGAGTGAACTTCAACTCCCAGAATTGCTGGCTGGGGAATTCTGGGAGTTGAAGTCCACACATCTTAAAGTTGCCAAGGTTAAGAAACATTGCTCTAGGTCCTGTTTTCAGAAGGCTGCATGGAGCAGAATATGACTTAGCTTAAATTAGAAGGTATCAGGACATACCACTGGTGAATTCTATTGTCTTTTTATTTACTCCATTTATATTCCATCTTTGTACTAAAAAAGAGTGCTCAAAGTGACTGAGAATATGTGTAAAATGCAGAATTATTATAACACTAAAAAAAAAACTCCCTTTTTTCTATCAAATACTGATCCAAGCACTTGTCTAGATATTTCTTGGATTTTTATTTGACTTGAACTGTGGAGAGACAAAGATTTACTGTAAGCATTCAGAATGATATAGGTACACCCAAAACCTTTGAAGATATAATATAGAGAGATTTATTTAAAAAAATAAATTTTAATGCAGAAAAAAGGGAGGCCACAAAACAATCTAATAACTGTTTCCCTCCAAAATAAATTTTAAAAAGAGAGTGAGATTAATCCCATGTTTTTACTGAAGGACCTTTTAAAATGTGCCACCGTGGAAGAAATGTCACCTCGTTTGCCTTATGACAACAATATTACTAGGCAATTTTAGCATTTCAAGTCCATCTTTTCATGACAAGCCACTGACCACAAATGTTGAAAAAAAGATCATTTTAAAAAAGGTTAAAAGCATGGCAACCATTCATATTCTCCATCAGTGAATCTTGGAAGAGACAGACCTGGCTAAAAAGATGCCACAACTAAATGCATATTTAATGTTTTTGTGTTTTCAATATAGAAAAGCCAAAAATATATACATACAGTTCTTCCCTTCCCTTCATTTGGGGCACCAGCCAAACGTCTACTGTGTTGTTTTAAAAACTCTTCTTTACAGCTCTACCACAACTTCAGAGAACGTTTTTCATTATTTGTACAGAGAGCTAGAGAACTGAACATCAAACCACTCCCAAAAAATACATTTTAAAATGGAGCCAGACAGAGCAGCTGGCTGAATTATCATCAACAGTGAAGACTGGAAGTTTTAAAAAGGAAATAATGAAAACTGCAACATGGCAGGGGCATCAGATTCTCCCTCCCAAACATCCATTTTTCCAGAGGAACATTTATAGGGCTGGGAAGATGCTGGAAGGACAACTGTGGCTGTTACTGCTAAGTAGAGTACAGTCTATAGATAAACAAAGAAGACTATGGTACTGAGCATTGCCAATATAAATTAACCACAATCCAACATTTCTTTTTGGATACTAGATTCACTATGCAACAGAAATGGTCGATTTAAGGGCTACTCCATTCTCTATTCACTATGCTGCCAGTTGGAAGTGTGCTTTGTATTAAGGGCGTGCAAAATGTTCCATAATGGAATGTTCCAACTCCAGAACAGGCAATTCCAGAAGTGATTGGACCTCCAAATGAGCCACTCAAAGTATTCAGGAAAGGCTATGGCCAGTGGTCCAGAAGTGATGAATATGGCATGTTCTGAAGTCACAATGGCCCATTTGGAGATCCTTTCAGAAGACTTGGAATGCCCTGCCTTCAGGTCAGAGAGGCCTGTTTTGGGGACAAAACGTTCCATGATGGAATATTTTACAGCCTTTACTTTGTAGACAGGCATACACACATAGCCAGAATGTATTATCCCATAGGAAACTGTTAGGAATAAACATTTAACATGCACACTGTTGCGCATGAACCCTACACCCAAAACACCATATGGACTTCCGATGCTTTCTCACAGCTGTTTACTCCCTTTGAAAATATTTTCTCCTTAAAAAATATTTTCCTTAAGAAACTGAGATGATTTTTGTCATTTTTTGGACTCAATTTTAGTTGGGTTACCAAGGGCAAGCAGGTAAAATTATTTCTGTTGCTGCCCATTTTGCTTGTTATGCAACACATTTTGTGATATAACAATCAGGATGCAAATCAGTGTTCTTACTTCCAGAGGACTTCCAGTTGTAGTTTGATGGTACCTAGTTCAGTTATATCCACAATGATGGTTTGAGGCCTAGTTGTAAAGAAGTCGATGCTGTCACACGATACAATGCCAACCAGGACTGTACTGAGTCCTCGCAGTTCTGTCACCTGCAAAAGTATATGATAATATCAGCCAAACAGCTTTTCACATACCTTCCCCTTGCCAAATACTTGGCAGAGGAAAAAAGGTTCAGCAAAAATCCTGAGATGAAGAACTACAGGGAATATATTATAAACTAGGATTTCTAAACTACCTAAAGAAGAAGTGATTCCTTATAAAATTAGGTGTTATTCTAATCTAAGCTCCTTTATATCAATACAGTGTTACTTCTGTAACTGGAGTTCTAAATGGGGCGGGGGGGGGGGGGGAGGAAGGCAAGTTAAGAAAGGGTCCCTAATTAATTATCATGCTTCCCTCCCTTTGCAGAAATAGACCATAATCAAATGGACTCAGGGGTTGCTTCTAAGATATAAACTCTGTATCTGGAGGTGGTGGAGTGGGCAAGGTGATTTGATTAATGCTACATGCAATATCATATATAAAAACCATACAGGAAAAAAACCCCCACTAAAATCAGATACATTAATTCACATTGACCCATAATCAACGTTATGATGTGGAAAGCAGAACCAGACAAAACTCAATAGTTCTCTCAGACAGGGATTTTTATCTCACAGCACACTGAATATCACCTGTGGGTCGTATTCCTATCATACCAGCTAGCATAAAAGTTGGCAAAGGAGCAAGTACTTGGCCAACTGGAACTTGACTTTAAACCTAACCTCGCTGATACATTGCATGAACTTAATCATGACTTAATCATGATGCACTGAATTAGGTACAACTGGCTGAGTTCAAACAACACCAAACCATAATTCGTTATTTACAAACCACAATAAAGGCAAACCAAAGAAATCGTACTAAGGTTTTGCATAATGAGTGAAGCAGGTTACTGTATCTGAATAGTTCACTTGATACTTTTCTTTTTATTTCAGTTAGATTTGCTCTATAGATGTGTATACTGGAAGGAATCCTGTAGCCTTCCATATGTTTCTGCACTACAACTCTCACTCTTCACTGTTAGACATACCGTTGGGTCTGGGACCGCCAAGTAAATAAACTGTGAGTTGTAGATCAGAAACACCTCAAGAACTATAGATTACTCCAGCATAGAAAATGTACCACACAAACAATATGATGAGAAAAGTGTTTTAATTTCATTAATCCCCTCAATATATAAGCCAACATGTAAAATGAACCATAAACCAGCTTCACACACGCATTTACATTACTCAAGGACATTTTACTGCTTTGACATGCAGCCTGTTTCTAATGAAACTTACATTCTGAAATGACAGGAAAACTCTTTGTGACAGTAATTTCACACATGCAAGTCATCAGCTGACGCTATGTGAATTCATCCAAAGATGGTTTAAAACACTGTGTCTACATGTGGAATTCTGATTAGCCAACAGTACAAAAGCCAATTCTATTACTTCTCCCTTGAATTTGGAGGAGATGACTCATCTGCATTGGCACAATGAAGGATCTGCATGTTTTCTCACAACATTTGCACAGCGCATCTCAATTAACCTCTCATCATGTAGTGAAGAAAGGAACATTTTAAGCACATTTCCATAAGCTCGGCTGGAGAGGAATCAGGAATTCCTTCCAGCAGAGCTCTGCCTACCCCCAACACACACATTGCCAGCACAAGAAAGAAGTGTTGCCAGCAAACAAGCAGTGTTGCAACAGTTGCTTACAGAATGTAAAAGCTTCCAAGCAGACCATTATTCCAGAGTATTTTGCAAAAGCCAATTCATACAACTTTTTCTTTGGGATATGGAAAGACCTGTTTACAAAGGATTTGGCTGGGCTGAATCATTTATTCACTTTAAATGGTCCACACTTAAGTTCATACAACACACTTAAGCAAGCCAATTAAAGACCTAGAAGCTATATTCACATAACATGGTAAGCCTGGTTGGTGTTAAGATTCATCTGAGTATTGGTCTGTTCCCAACCCAAGAAGGGTTCAAGAGACAGTTGAAAAAGGCACCTACAGATTTCTCAATTATCTGGAAACAGGCAGGCAGCCTGCCAGTTCCACAAAGAGGCTGTTAAAAGAAGGCGAAGAGGTCTCCACTCTAACAAGCAGAAAGACATGCTGGGTTCTAAAATGAAAGTAATCCATTGTTGAGATTTCTGTGACATTATCCCTTAGCCTTCAATAAATCTTGTTAAATAAGGATCAGTGGAAATCTTGCTCTCAGCTATCAACAGCCTGACAATTAATTTTTTGTGATTTAGCCTTTCTAACCAACACTTGATCAAAAAGCATCGCAATTAAGATTATTCCATCAATTACAGTGGGGCAATAAAACTGTCTCACAAAAGGAAGAGCAAGAAATACAATGTTGAAAAAGATAAATGTCAATCAAGTATCAACTGCTGATCCAAGGTGTCAGATCTTCAACTTGTTTGAACAGAGATGTGAAATTTCTGTTGAGAGAGGAACATGCAGCAAATACTTAGACCTGCTACCCAGGGTGTCCACAGAGTATAGTCATAAAACTCAAGATGGCAGCCCCAATGGTACAATCAAAACTCTGTCTGTTTTTTCATGCACATTGTATGTGCAATGCACATTGAAAAATGGGTGGAGCTTTGATCACACCATCATGGCTACTACCTTGCTTTTTTTGACCATACCCTGCAGATAACCCTGCTTGTTGCCAAATGAAGCCTCCCACTCCTGCACATTCTTACCTTGATTTCAAAATTCTCATGAAGGCTGGGTATAAAAGCTTTTTCTTCCTCCTCCCAAGTTTGACTGTCATCTGTCAGAATCTTGCCTTTTATTTTCCACTTCTGGCGCCCCAGCCGTATAAACACCTAAAGTAATATACAAACAAGAGACAGGAAGATCTATCATAAATATATTTGGGGGTTTATTTAGCAATTGAGATGGCAGCCTCATTTCTATTGGGTTAGCAAAACACACTAAAAACCTCAGCCAATTCACACACAGTATACTCCATATTGTGTGCTATGGTAGTTTCCTTGTGGAGTCCTTGGTGCTCTCTGAGCTTGGTTGTTTGATTGCAGACGTTTCATTACCTGACTAGGTAACATCAGGTAGTACACAAATTACAGACTTTTCATTCACTGAACTTATTTATAATGCCCCAAAATACACAATCCCAATATACCCCTTCATCCAATTGTATCATTACCAGGGACCCCAACCTACAACATAGCCAAAGAACTCCCCCCAGAACTTGGACACTTCATAGAGGAGTTGATATTCTATCAATCCTCCACTACTGTGATGGAATGGAATTATGAAGGCCACGCGCAGGGAGATAAGCATTTTCTTAGTTCACTGCAAGGGCGTGGGAACTACAAGAGGATGAGGCTGGCACCTCCCTGAGGAATTCACGGTGTTGTGGCTGGCTGGCTTGGGAGCTGGGGTTTCAGTCTGGGAAGATTCTTGCTAGAGGTTGTAGCTAATAAACATAGCTGAACTGATTTTGCATTGTCTCTTGGAGTTCTTTGGGCTAGGCCTGACAACTACAGGGCCTCCAGAAAATCAAAGACCTAAGAATAGAAGAAGATGAGATTATGGTCCCATTCGATGTCACAGCACTCTTCACATCCATAGATCCAGAACTAGTGAAAGAATCCATGGCGGCAGTACTACACAATGCATCCAACCTAGCCAAATACACTAAGATTGAAATGCGCAGACCCATGGAACTCATCAACCCTTGTCTCGCTACCTATTTTCACTTCAATGGACAAATATACCAACAAACCAGAGGAACACCCATGGGATCACCACTCTCAGGATTCATACCAGAGACCATGATGCAGCATCTAGAAGCTATAGCACCTCCTCCCCCCCACACACACAGAGTTTCTTTTTTCAACAGTTTGCTAAATACTATACCTCATATTGGTCACCTGGACAGAGACGTGCATAACCCACCAACCCTAGGAAAAGAAACACAAGAAAAACAAGTAAGAGCCTAAATTCATAGACTCTGAGAAAAGAAACCAGTAACATAAATTGTTGACGATCCCCAAATACATAACCATCCCTTCAACTAAATGCCCCCAAAATTATTCTGGGGCCAGCAAATCACATGGGATGAAATAGTGATACCAAAGCTTGTGTTTAAATACCTCCTCCAGTAAATGAATCCTCCCGATCATAGCCCATGCCAACTTCATTCTCATACAAAACACATTTGCATGATCAAGTGCATCATTATGGTAGATCTGCCTTAGTTCACCACATGAAGGCCTGGTGAGCATCATTTTGTGTAGTTAACATTTTGATGTGGAAAGATGCCTTAATACTTTCAGTGACCCTGGCCATGGTGCCAACAAGAGCACAGGCTCTAGGTAGGATCACCATAGTTGGTAAGGCTGAAAGAGGAGAGATGAATTTAAGGGTAATCTATAATGGAAGTAAGGGGAGCTAAGGCTCTGCCGTTATGAGGGAAGCCAATCCATCCAGGAGAAGGAACTCTATATTCAAACCCAGACGGCAATGGCAAACCAGTTCTACAATGTCGCCAAGAAAACTGTATCAACATGACTCAAACATATACTTCCTAGTGAGATGGGCGGTGACCAAATTTGAGATAGATATTTAGATAGACAGACAGACAGACAGACAGACAGACCTAAATACCAGATGACAATATCTCAAGGTCAGAAGGCATTCCTTTAGTTACTGAAGTAGATCTGGCCAAAGCAAAGCTAGAAGGAACACTGATTGTTGTTGATGCCAATATTGAATAAGAACTCCTCTTTTTACAATGAGACATATAACTGGAACATGAAACGTGAGGGTATTAACCAAGGAAAACCTGAACTGTGAAGCATACTAAATTGGATGTTTAAAACATTAAGGTGGACAGGAACAGGCCACTTTAAAGAATATTCTTAAGTATGTGCTTGGGCATAAACCAATAAATGAAACAATATTAGAATTAATGGATATCAAGTGAATATTGCTCTCATGCAAGTATTTGCACCTACTACACATGGAACGGTGGAAGGCAGGGAAGAACTCCATGGCAAATTGCAAGAGGTGCTAACCCAAGATTTTAAAAAGTGTTTGCATTCCACTAACGGGTGAGTGGAATGCAAAAGTTGAAGAACTGGGGAAATCTGGCATTAGAGGAAGGTCTCAGTTGTGTAAACCCTGGAAATAGGTTAATGCAGGAGATAGGTTAAAAGAGTTTTATAAAGAGAAATCTTGGTTTATTGGCAATATCTGCTTCAAGCAGACACCCAGAACTGAAATGAAATCAACTATATAAAAGGAGGCAAAATATGTACAAAGAATTCAACAGGAGACTTCCACGTGCAAACTGTGGAACATACGTGAATTACTGGTGTCAAATACACAGGTTAAGCTTTCAAAATTAAAGCTTGTAGGTACGTCAGCAAGATTGAACCTGGAGGAAATATACTCAGAATAGATTACACACATCCAGTACAGTGAACATATGTGTGTGTGGGGGGGGGGGGGGCTGAGGAAGTATGAGAAGAGATCAAAGACCTTTTGAAAACCAAAGCAGAAAAAATATATACTCGACATTAAAAAAGAAAGAAAGAAAGAAAAGATCTAAATGGCTTTCCAAAAAAAAGCGATCACAATAATCAGGGAAAGACAGAGGATGAACATCTTGGGCAACAAGGACATATGACAACTGAATGCAGATTTTCTACACAAAACAAAAAGAGAGAGAGAAGGAAATATATTTTATTTATTCATTTAAATGTATTATAGTCACCCAACTCCAATGGACTGGGTAGTGTACAAAACCAAAATAATCCATAAAAACAGATAAAACCTAAAGCCATATTGACAGCCCAGGCTAAAACGATCTAAAAATGAAACAAAACAAACAAAACAGCCCCCCCCCCCCCCCAAATGTATTAACCCCAGGCCTGGGACCAAAGCCAGGTTTAAGAGCTTTCTGGAACCCCAGGAGAGTGGGTGCCATCTGTATCTCTGGGAGGATGCTGTTCCACAGGGTGGGGTCCACGGCAGAGAAGACATGTTTCCTCAGTCCCACAAAATGACAACATTTAATAGAGGGGACCTGGAGCACACCCATGCTGCCAGAACATACCAGGTGGGCAGAAATGATTAGAGATAAGTGGTCCGTCAGATATCTCATGTTATTTCACCTTCAACTATCAAAAATAGTTGAAAATAACACAGGAGATCAGAGGAACCATAGGAAAATTAACAGCTAAGATAGGACTAATCAAATGGGATCAAACAGAGGCAATGGAGATTAAAGAAATATGAAAAGACTATACTAAAATTCTTTATCAATGGAATAATGGAATGACAGAAATATCAGAAGACAGAGACTATATCAAGAAGTAACTTACTAAAAAGTGAAGTATGGAAGGCAATAGAAAAGCACCACACACAAATGAATTATTTAAACTACAGAAGAAGAGGCAGTTAAAATGCTAAGTCTGATGAAAGGTATATGGAGTAAGACTATATTGCGTAGGGACTGGAGAAGATTAGTGAACGGAAGAAGAAATATGCAAAAAAAGAGCAAATTACCCAGCCATTATACAAATTCCTCACACAAGGAAAGTCTTGCTTACAGTCTTATGAAAAACAAGAGGCATATAAATGCCAGATGAACAGGCAGGTTTCAGAAAAGGCAGAGAGATACAAGACAACTTAAAATATATAGTAGAAAGAGTGAGTTTTTTTTTTAAGTTACCTTTGCTTTATTGGCTATGGAAAAGCCTTGGATTATGCTGATCACATCCCAATGTGAAAGGCTAATGAGGGTGCAGAACACCTAATTATTTCTCTGTGAAAGTTCTACAATGAACAAGAAGCTACTGTAAGAACTGAGTCTGGAGAAACAGTATTTCAGAACAGAGAAGTTACAACAATGGTGAACAGGGAGACTTACAACTTGTCCTTGTAGTTGCAGCTGTCATGGCATCCCCGCGGTCACGATTGCCATTTGTGACCTTCACAGCTGGCTTCCGACAAGCAAAGTCAGTGGGAAAGTCAGCAGGAGGTGGCAAATGGCCATCATACGATGTGCCTAACAACCACACAGGATTTACTTAACAATGGCAACTGGAACTGCCTTTCTAAGTTGGCATGGTCACATGACATTGTGCTTTAGGACCACATTGCTTAGCAATGGAGTTGCCAGTCTCAGTTACTGTTGTTAAGTGAGGACTACCTTTATAGCCCCTTTATGTGTTTAACTTGTATTGTTAAATGGCAGGATTGAAAGATTTAACAATGGGAATAAATGGGACAAGATTATGAAAATTAAGGGTCTTTCTATGACAACCAAGATGAGAATAGTTAAAAGAATGGTCTTTCCAGTGGAAATCTGAAAGCTTTTGAATTTGGGAATGGTTATTAAGAGTAACAAGGACTGCAATAAGAACCAATCAATCAGTCCTGGAAAAAATATGGACTGACTACTCCTTTGAGGTGACATTCAGACAGTAGAAACTATTGTAAGAATGTTGTAAGAGTGGATGATGGACTAGAAAAAAAATGCTTGGCAAGGCTGAGGGAAGGATGAGAAGACAACAGTTAAGATGGATGGGCAGGATCAAGATCATCACTGGAATGTTCCTGAAAGAACTATGGATTGTTGATTGGAGAAGTCAAGATGTGAGCATGTGTCCGTAATCATCCGCTTGGACAAATTGGGCCCAACAGTATAGTAACTACCTAATCAATATTTTTACTGAAAAGAAGTCACTGCATGTTGCCGTCAGAAGCAGAAAAGGGCTGATGAGAAGATTATGTTCAGCCTTTTCTCCTCCCAATTTTTCCAGCTTCCTAATAAAGAGAAAATAAACATGGGGACAATATTCATTGTCACTCCCTTCTGGCCCAGCCCATCTCTCCTCTCTCTCTCCTCTCCTCTCCATCCCCCCCCCCCACACACACACATGCAGACACAAGGGGGACAAGAGAAAGTTAAATAGATCCCTCTATAATGTGTAGCTTGATCTTCACCTACTGGTTTTAGCAACCCATGTTTCATTTTTGTGCCACTCTGCTCCCATCTGCACTAGGAAAATAACAAGTTTATTTTAACACTTGAAGAAAGGCCTATACACGTATGAAGCACTATTATGAACAAATAGTTTGAAGCTGGAATGATCAAACTGAGGTTTGCATCTGGACTAGTTTGATGCTAGGAAATTACTCACAAAAGGTCCAGCAGAAGTAGTTAGGAAAGATAATGATAGCTCTAAAGACAATCTGAGCACCAATTGCTTGTCAATCAATGTGCTATTTTCCACAGAGAAGCTGCACTCACATAACTGAAAGACCACAAAGATTACTGTGGCAGCTTAAACAGTAATAAAATGATATAAGCTCCATAATGTCTGTTAATTACTTGTGCTAGAAGCTGTTCATCTGGAAGCATCCACAGACTTCAGCTTTCATTATGGCTGTGACTGAAGAATGCAGTCTTTGGACTCACTCCTTCCACCCTCTACTAAGAGAGCCAGTTTGGTGTAGTGGCTAAGATGCTGGGCTAGAAACCAGGAGACTGTGAGATCTTCCATTTACACATGAAAGCTTGCTGGGTGACTTTGGGCTAAGCATTCTCTCTCGCCCAACCTACCTCACAGGGTTGTTGTTGTGGGGAAATTATGAGGCAGGAGCATTAGGTATGCCTTGAACTGACCAAAAAATAAAGATGGGATAAAAATCCAATCAATCAATCAGTCAGTCTGTCAATCAATCAATAACCTTTAGTGCACCAGAGCCCATTTTCATTAGACACACAGAACGTCCAAAGGCCATGGCCAAAGAAGGAAGGTGGGAAAAACAACTAGGCTGAAGAAATACAGATTTTAATAATTATGTTTTTTTTAAAAAAACGATGAACAATATGGAGATGCAAGTGTCGATCAACCACAAACAATGTACCCCACAGAGCTGCAGAGAGTCCCACTCATTTTTCTCACAGGTTAGTTGACAGACACAAGCAGTCGGCTAGGTAATAATAGATTTCTGGTTTCCTGCTGCCATTAAATTCATTAGAAAATCAGTGGTCTGCAGTGGGTTACTGGGAGGGAAATAGAAGCATCGTTGCTGTCCCCTTTCTCTCAGTGAGCCTTTTCAAGGTTGCTGCAATGAAGGGGATGCCATATGTGACTGTGTGAGTTACTCCCATATATTGTGTGAACCTACATATGCTCAGGTTGTGTGAATGGGTGTGTACATCGTCATGATTCTAACCCAGCAACCTAAGCAACCATTAGGGTTGTAAAGGTTGCTTAGCCACAAGATAAACTTAGATGATGACAATTAAGCAACTATTCATATTATTGCATTATGGTCTGAGACCAAACCAACATACATTAAAACAGACAGAATAATGAAAAAGCATGCATAAAAATGACATAAAGCTAAGTCAATCAAAACTGTGAGGGAGGCACCTGTTGCTTTCTAATGCTACAGATAGAAATTTCACCACCACCCTTGGACACATCCAAAAATTGGACATTTTTTTAAAAGTGATCTCATCATGAGGGAAATTAAAATTCCTAATAATTAGGCTTATGAATTCTGATCATTAATATGAATATACTGGACATTTTAATAAGACATGATTCAACGTCTATGCTTAAACATACACAGGTACAATCTTCAGATGGGAGAGTATAATATCTTCTGGTTGTTGCCCTGATAGGTAATGCTTCAACACAGTGCAGAGAAAAAAGCTTCCTATACAGATCATGCACGATTCTGAAAAAATTGTTAGGAAGAAGCAGAGACAGAAGAAGAAGAAGAAGAAGAAGAAGAAGAAGAAGAAGAAGAAGAAGGAGGAGGAGGAGGAGGAGGAGGAGGAGGAGGAGGAGGAGGAGGAGGAGGAGGAGGAGGAGGAGGAGGAGGAGAAGAAGAGGCGGCGGCAGCGGCGGCGGCAGCGGCAGCGGCAGCAGCAGCGGCAGCGGCAGCGGCAGCGGCATGGAAAAATTTAGCTCTATTGAACTGAATATCTAAGTCCCAGATCCTCTGCTTAAATTGGAGCCTAGAATAAGTAAGGCTAGTTTTGACAAACCACAATGTATCAGATCTTGTCAATTTGTCTTTGCATAGTGGATTCAAACATGAACTAAAGAAGTCCCTCACAGATTTGGTTTGCCCAACACATTAGGCAACATAATCTTGCATGGGTCTCTCCGTTCAAGACACAGGTGATAGTTCAACACTTTCATATTTGGAGAAAGATAACTGAGGTCTTAAAAAAGGGTAGAAATCTTAAATTAGGAGAATACTTGACAGGCAGAGGAAGGAGAATGGGTCTGAAGATTGCATTCTTCAGTCACAGCCATAAAGAAAACTGAAGCCTGTGGATGTTTCCAGATGAACAGCTTCTAGCACTAGTTATTATCAGTCATTGTGAAGATATTCCCATTTTTCCTCCTTAACAGATTTTTTTTGGTAAGACAAAATTTGGAAGAAGTTCTCAGAAAACAAAATGAAGACAGCACAAACTGGAATCCATAAAGAAGCCAAGGCAGTTCCATAATAAAAGTCTAATTGGGAAACACCTCAGTTTGAGTACCACCTTTCATTATGTTTGGGCAGAGATGTGTGTAGCAACCCTTTCTGAATCCATGATTTATTCTTCATAACTAATAATGTCATATATCAGCTCCTCCCAAGTGTTTCAACAATTCAGCTCACCTTTCATCTTCAAGTGAAACTCCCCCAAATGTACTTCAAGGGTCCCCTCAATCAAACACATATCCTGAAAGATAAATACAGAGCAGGGACACTTAGTGTACTCTAGCATTAAAAGGACCTGAGATTTACAATCTCTCAACATGACTATTGGTCACTTGATCTCACTCACTCTAGGTATGAGGGCACAAAAGAGAAAAGTTGGTTGATCCACAACCAAAAACAGAGATATGCCTTTTCATGGAAGTACAGTACTGTAAACCATCTCATTATCATTTAACACATCATATTGGCAGTTAAGTAAAACACCTGTTAAAAAAATATCCTGGAAAGTTTTTTTAAGCTATTCAGATAGTTTTGCACTCTTTTTGCTGGCATGCCCCTTAAACAGCTTCAGAAATGCTTCCTCTGTTTTACCTTTCCCAGGCAACATCGAGTACTATACATCTACAACGCAGATTCAGACTTAATTAAATCTATTTGTAGAGGCTATGATTCTCTAAGAGGAAAAGTACTTTATCTCTAACATTTCTCAAAAATGTTATCAAAATACAGTGCCCAAGGGTGAAGGTAACTATAATAGTTAGATTGATATAAACACACAGGTTACTTCCAAAGAAAGCTTTTTTAGACAATTGCTCCTGTCTCATTCACAGAAGTTTAAGGAATCTAGTATATTTCACCTTTCATTAATAACCTGTTTCCCCTACAAATTGTCCTTCCACTTCTCCCATTCTCTTTTCTTACAGAAAAAAAAGAAAAATCTGTTAAGAAAGGAAAAAAAGGAATAGTTGCACCATGGTTTTTTACTGGTAGCGCCGAGAACTGTCCATCTGGAAGAACCCCAACTCAGTATTGAACTCACTGCAAACTCTCTGGTGTCAAACCAATGTGAATGGTATGAAGTTCAAAGCAATCTCATTCGGGATGTGGAATATAAATGTAATATTATTTTCGAACCAGATTCCATGACTTTTAACATCTAACCTAAAGTAGAAGCAACAAATGCAAAAAGAGCTGTACCTCTGTACATTCTTGGAGATTTTTGTAGAGTTCTACCAGGCTCTCTCTTGATGCTTTAGTGGAAGGAGACAAGGAAAAAGCCTGTCTCATATTTGAAGCACCATCTCGTAGTCTACACTGGATGCTGTAAGCTTCATATAATTCTTCTACCTTTTAAGAAAAGAACAGGAAAATGTGTATGTGTGTGTATCTGTATCGGATGTATAATATACTGTATGTAACTACTATTGTGGAAAGCAGTCATGTTATTTCAAAAATTATTCCATATGCAAATTGTGGAAATATTTTAAGACTACAACTATCTGGGAAACCACATTCAATCAGATCATAATGGCAGTAAGACTCAGCCTTGTAGCCCCATGAATGGACTTCTATCAGCCAGCTAGCCGCCTCAGGTGGGTTCCTCCTTCTTGCTCCCTGGAGGACCATTATCACCATCTTGTGAGGAGGATCCTAGAAATTGGTTTGCTTTTCAGTAATAATTATGGTATTTTTATTTACAATTGTTTATACAGCTCAAAGGTGCCTTCCAAGGACTGTTACAATTATAGGATTTAAATAACAGAAATACATAAATCCAGGATTCTACAAAAACTATTTCTGATTCAAGTGAATTGTGAAAGATGACGCAGACATTTATTCTGAATTAAGCATGATGGGAAAGGTGCCTTGAATGAGATTATTTCTCATGAACACAGACCCAACCTTATATTATTGTTGAACCCTTCAAGCATGAAGGACATGGGTATGTGGTCTGCACCTTTTAGTCATACAAAACAATGAGTTGTGGTTCCTTCTTTCTTTTTTCTTACTCAAGAAATTTTAGTAGGCATGACAGAAAACTAGTTCTACAGGTTAAACATGGGCTGTGTTCAATAATCAGTCTGAATGCAGACATTGGGGAAAAAAGGCCTCTCCTTATACAAAAAAACTTATTAAAGTTTTCAGAAAACACCTAATGCCATTTCCCCACAAACAACCTATGGTGAAAAAAATACTCCCTGCTGAGATTTGTTTATACCACAGCATAAAACTTGCAGGCAAAGAATCCAACCCCTTACCTTGCTTATATGAAATTCCAGTTTCCTAACATATCTTTCAACAGAGCGGATTTGCTTTGAAAGAACAGAAAAAGATGAGCCAGAAGTTATTTATACAATTCCAAGTACCGCATTGATTTTGAATATAGAATGTAGTTCCGTGATGTAGAAACCCTTTGTTAAGGCAATGCAGGATATTCCTGATCAGCTAGCATCAACGTACCTGCTTACGTTTATTATCACTATTACTGGCATATGCCAACTGAAATTAAAAACAAAAAACCAAAAACAAATTATGGCTTTCCATCACATTGCACTTCCCAGAAGTTGTCATTATTAAGTGTTACATTTTTATTTATTTATTTATTTGTTGGATTTCTCCCCCACCCATCTCCCCCACAATAGGGGACTCTGGGCGACTTACAAAAAACATTAAAACTATAAATATATACATAAAATACATAGTACATCCAGAATTAAGAACAATACTAAAAAAGGAAAATCCAAGAGGATGGAAAATCAGGCTGTGGACAGCTGGCCACTATGGGGCTAGCCATCCCCCTGCTTGAAGTATTCCCTCCCCACCCCAGGCCAAGTGGCAGAACCAGGTCTTCAAGCCCTATCTATGTGGTTGCTAGGAGTCAACACCAACTTGATGGCACATAATCAATCAATCAATTCTCTAGATGTCTTTACAGTATTTAAGTATATTGGAAGACCCCATGAGTCATGAAGACTTGGTAGCATCCACATTTGGAAAATAAATAAATAAATGTTCTTATTTACAGGACCATTATTTCAATGGATATAAGCAATAGAGGGGGAAAAAACCTACATTGACCCAGGAGACAGTGACAAAAAAGGACTCAAGTGAAAAAAATGTGTCCCTGGGATACTCAGAGCCATAAAAACGTCCTAGAGATAACCAATAGCCACAAATGCTTCAAACATTTGTGAATCAATAGCAATAAGAGTCAATAACATTGGAACTTTGGTGGGGTAAAACAGTCCTTAAAATCACACTAGAATTCTGGGGCCTGCACGGACACGTGCAGTTTTCTTGGTAATAGTACAGAAGTGGTTTGTCACTACCTTCATCTGGGATATATTATTTTTACTTCCCAATCTAGCTCTCAGCCCTAGGTGGTTCTGGTGGTCTCTCATCTAAGCACTAAACAAGGTCCAACCCTGGCTGAGGGGAGTGGGATGGCGCAAAACACAGTTGGAAGAAGAGTTTGCAGGAGGAAAGGAACCACTGGATTTCACAATCATATCTGAAACTCAGGTTTCAGATCTGATTGTGCTTAGATTTATTATTAATATTATTGTTACGGGCTCCTGTTGTGTAGCATAGAATCTTGAAAGTCTCAATTTTCTTGATCACAGAGAAAGGCTAGAGAAAAAGAAAATCATTGCCACACAGGTAGGTTTGCACCAATATTGCAGTATTTATAAGGTGAGGCTCCTTCTCTTGACTTCACTGTATTCAACCCCTAGTTGCTTCCTTCCATGTTTTAACAACACTATTTCCCTTTTTCGCATGCAAAATTTCCATTTCTAACAGATGTTTTCTCACATTGTATGAATCAAGCATATTAATCTAATATATGCAAACCTGAATAATGTATTCCAGATACATAGAGTGTAATTTTTCAGCAATTACACCCAGATACATAGGGTGTAATCGCTGGAAAAAACATAGCATATCTCCAGAGATCAACCATCTTACAAGTAGAATTCTCCAATGTACAGCAGAATATTCAAGAAATACAAGTAACAGGAAAGAGTCCAGGGGAAAGAGAAAGATCATGTCTTTAAGTACGTTAGAGTTACTTTGCTGCGTATCGCTTTGCAGTCATTGCCAAGACAATTTCTTACCTTGCCCAAATCATAGTAGAAAGCCTGAAATAGAAATGCGGCAAATTAATGCACAGATCAAATGCAGAAGAACTGTTCAAGCTGTTTCCATGAAAGAGAGAATCAGGTATTCCTGTTCTTATAAGAAACAGTAATGACCCAAATATTGTTCTTTGACTATATGCCAATTTTTTGTATTACTTGCTTTTACATATTCACTATTCTCTTCAGATACCAAGTTTAAGGCTAGGGATAGGGTGAGAAGCAGGAATAGAAAAAAGCCAGAAACAGTTACTCAATGCACTTGCAAACTACAGTTATTTACACCTCAATTGTTTCAGAGCTCTTGTACTTTTATAAGCGGTGATACTGTTCATTTCATGAGAACAATCACCATTCACTGCTGGATGAATCATCTATGCAAGAAGGATCCCAGGTTCCATAAGTTTCAACCAAGAGAGTGCTAGCTGGTCACAGCCTATCTGCCTGAGCTCAGTTTTTTTGCAGGGACCAGAGAACACATTCATAAAAAATGCATTGTAATTCAACAAGCTATTTGGATATGTGACTGAGCTGCATAGCTATTTGAACAACAACAATGAAACAGCTCTCTTCCAACCCTAAATTGTCCTACTGAAATGAAGAAAGCTTTGGATAAGCAGAAGTAGGCTTTTTGTGCCAAAGGACGGAAAGTCCCATTTATTTCCTCTATGTGTATGCATGAACTCGGAAGCCTTCAATGCCAAATGTATGCATTTCACACCAGATTACAATTGCTGCGTCTCAGGGTTTCATAAAAGAAAACCACACCCAGGAGAAACTAAAAGTCTAACTACCCCTTTGCTATGAGAATATTTCGGGGGAACTGTTTGGGGTTTTTTTCCCCCAGAGGTGGACATGGGAAGGAATTACCCCCACGCTCCAAACTTTCCTGTTTTTAGGGTCATTGATTTTAATGGACAAAAGAGAGATGATTATAACACTAAACGCAGTGAGAAGAGAGCCAAATGGACATTCTACCCAGGCCCTCCCCTACTCTTCAAAAGAGCCCGCTGGGAAATCAATAGCCCAATTGTGCATACTGAAGCCCAAAAGGCCAAAATGGCATTAAGTGCATTTAATTAAAATGGAATACTAATGCTATAAAGATTTCACCATAACAAACTTTTCCACTGAGCTCAATAAATTTTTTAAATGATCAGTTCTGGATTATGCCCATAATATCTAGTGATTTAGTATATTGTGAAAACTCAGATGACTGGTTTAGACAATAAGCCATGATTAAGGCAACCATGGCTTCTCAACATGCGTGACCCTGTTCAGTTTTATCCTCAGATTAAATTCAAGAAAGGGAAGCTTCTTACCAGCCTGGAATTCCTTCTGGTGTCTTGGTGGCACTCAGACAGATAGTCCAGCTCTGTTTGATGCATTTCCAGATATTCACTAAAAGGAAAAGATAGATATAGGACAGATCCATTTTCAGAGGTCAGTTAAAAAAAAAAAAGATATTTTCTAGTCTCTCACCACACTTCCATTAAACACAATAGGAACTTAGCTCAACAGAAGCTTAGTTTTCAAAAGTGTAGAGGGGACAACCATTGTTTATTTGCTGCTTTGCAGTAGAGCCTTCTCCTGCTTGATTCTGGCCCCTTAGCTCCGTGTTGGTCTGGAGGAATTCCAACTACCACCAGAAATACATAGACACATATGTACATAAGTGCAATAGCTGTAGACTCAAACTTCAAGCAGCCCACGAGGATAAACCTCACAGGCTTACATTCCTGTAATTTTGTAAGTTAATTTAGACCAGACACAAGTAACTTAATTTTCTCCTCTTGCATTTAAAAAGGATGCAGTCAGCACTATACAAGATGCAAAACCTGAGCAGTTCATTGTGTTTATATTAAGCAGCGTATGCTTCTTCCAACTTATTCAGGGGATTCTTCCCCTAACCACAGCAAAGACAGTCCCACCCATCCACCTGAGGCCCATTGTTCCTCTGAAATTCAGCCATTTGATCTTTTGCCAAGACTGTGCAGTGATTTCTGAGGCTAATTTAAATATTTCTGTATACAGATGTCTAAAATGCAGAGTCTAAAGCTTTATTGAGCAAAAAATTTCCTTGCCATAAATCCCCCAGCTAATATAAAAGCAGCAGCTACCTGCATCCAAAGAATTACTTGTCTAAAATGTGTTAACATTGTATAGTGATTTATTTAGGCCTGAAGGATAGTTTGACATTTATTTGATATACAGTAGGAAAAGAAGACATGTAGGCCTCTACCCTAACACTCATTTCCTCAACTGAATGTTACAAAATTGGTGGCTACATAGAGTACAAGCACATCTACTGATGTGCTTGTACTCTATGTAGAATTAAATGCAATATTCCAAGTCTTGTTATACCCTGGTCTGATATAAAGAGATTATGATACTGAAAGGTGTTTGTTAAAATTCCATTCCTAATGCTCATTTATTGGACTCTGAAAAACCAGGATAGGAAGAGACACTGTTGAACTCTGGTGTTGGAGAAGACTCCTAAGAATACCATGAACAGCCAGGAAAACAAACCAATGGATCATTGAACAAATCAACCCAGAGTTGATCAGGCTCAAATTATCCTATTTTGGACACATTATGTGAAGACCCAGTTCTCTGGAAAAGACTCTAATGCTGGGAAAAGTGGAAGGAAAAAGAAGAAGAGGACAACCAGCAGCAAGGTAGATAGACTCAATGGTGCAATGAGTGCACCATTGGAAGATCTGAAAGATCAGGTTAGAGACAGATTGTCATGGAGAAAATCTATGTGATCACTAAGAGTTGACAACAACTTGATGGCACATAATCAATCAACAATCATCTATATGAAATGGGACTTCTCACAACAGCTGCACACTAGCTTTACTGATCTTATAGGTTATACTATGATTATGGCAGATTTATTTGTAAATTATTATTTGATTATGATTAGTACCCATGGTTTGTTTTTAATTTACTTAGCTTAACCATGGTGCAGCATATTGCCCATACTAGAAAAGGCTAATCGTTGGTTAACTTTCCTTCCAGTCTCTAGACACAGAGCTGAAATACAGAACTGCCTACAAGATGGAGGTACTGCAACCACAGTGTCTCTACTGATTTCAACATTCTGGTAGATGCAAACCAGGACAGCAAATGAAGATACCACAAAAATGAGAAGAAGCTCAGCCTTCCATCACACTAAGATCAGAGTCTCAGATTTGCATGAGACCATTGCATTTCCTTCTCCCCACCGACGATTTGCACAAGAGTGTGTCTCCTTTGAACCCAAAGGACTACCATATAATGTCATTTAATGTAGCACCCATGGATGAGCATGCCGAGCCAAACCTGGCACATTGTTAGATGCACATGCACACACACACACTGAATGTGTTGGATTAAAAACTGTTGCCTGGACAATCTCATCAGGATGTCCATATCAAACAGGACCTTATAAAGTATGGTAAGCCCTGCCCCTCAGTGATATCACTGCTCAAGCCCCACCATTACATCTCTGCATGGTAATGCTGATGTGAGGCAAAGCTTCCAGCATGACACTACTGCACATGGCCAGATGCCACAAAAGTGCATCTTGTTCCCAGCTTGCTGGCAAAGAAAGAGGCCAATCAGTGCAGCTAAACGTGGAACAACTAAAGCATCCTCTTTCTGGGATGGCCCCCCTCTTTTTGGATGTTTTAATTTTCTGGGAATCAAGTTATGTCAATTGACTTCACTGACTACAGGTGACCCCACTGTTGAAATGAATTTACTCATTCTAACCTCGTTCTGGTGGAATTAAATAAACACTAAACTATAACAAAATACTGCAAATTCCCCCAAATGCACATAATTGAGTTTGGGAATGGTTCTTACTTAAGCCCTTTCTTCAAAGCTTCAAAAACCTTCTTCACTTGTTGTGGTTTGGGATCGCAGAGGACGGCCCCTTTTTGCAGGGAAGAATACATCTTAGCAGATTTTACTGACATTTTGGATCTTGTGGAACCTTTGCTGAGAGACTTTCTGTAAAAACAGCAGTGAAAGGATCACATTAGAGATAACCCACCAATGTTTGTTTCCTTTACATGAGGTTGCAAAATGAGCCAAATTCCAGTTCATAAATGTTCATGAGAAATACAGTGGCCACAACCATGAGCAAAGCCCTGCCCCTCTTTAATGTTTTGTGCATGTGATGCATGTAAAATAGGGGTGGTGCTTTGATCGCAGGGTCACAGCTATCATCTTGACTTTGTTGACCTCTCCACAGACCCAGAAACTGAGTTTCCCCATATTCAGTAGAGCTTAGTCATACATTTATTGGTCTATATTCCAAACAGAGACCTAGCTGTTTCCATTCAAACATTTCTCACACCTATCCTATGCTCAGAGATGAGAAGTTAGTAGACACTTACTAGCATTTATGTCTAAGTAGACAAGCTAAAATCATAGCAGGTGCACAACTAGCTGGTCTTTACTAAGCTGGTGAATCCTTGGACCGAAGATTGCCAGGAAATAACATGGCTGTGGACTAAAATGGGAAGTCAAAGAAGTGAACATGCTGGAGGAAAGCAGTGGCAAGCCACATCAGTTCTGTTGCCAAGACCACAACTCCTTCTCCTGTATGTACCTATTTAGACTTTAAGATCATTCAGAGAGGTCCTTCTCCAGGTTTCCTCACCAACGGAGGTGAGATGAGTCTCTACAAGAGGGAGAGCTTTTTTTGTGGTGATACCCCGTTTATGGAATTCCCTCCCCAGAGAGGTTCAAGTGGCTCCCACATTAGCATCACTTTGATGCCAGGTGACCACCTTTCTATTTTCCCAGGCTTAACTGACTTTTAATTGCATATTAATGCACATTGTTTTAGATTTTGAATCTCGCCTTACCATTGCCTAGTCTATATGGTGTTTTCATTTTGCATTTCATTTGATTTTATTGTCAATGTTTTTATTCTAAATCTTGTGTGAGTGTGAGTGTGTGTGTTTCATGGTAAATTACCCAGACACCTTTAGCTATTGGGCAGGTTAAAACTTTTCATTCATTCATTCTTTTATTCTTAAATCAATCAATCATAGATGCATTCAAGAGCTGAGCTTAACTTGAGGGAGCCTTTATTTTACATTGACTAAGCATAGCTGCTGAGGACATAGCTTACACATAGCAGATTCCAGCCAAGATAAACTCTCTCTCTCTCTCTCTCTCTCTCTCTCTCTCTCTCCCCCCCCTTCCTTCCTTCCTTCCTTCCTTCCTTCCTTCCTTCCAGTATTTATATAGCCGCCCATCTCACATAAACTGACTCAGATATCACAAACTGCATCACTCTCGTTTAAGTCCAAAATTAATTCAATAGGATTTCTGAATGGATACATTTAGGATTCTCTTGTTATTCTCAAATCAGCCCCCAGAGAATGGAAGGGGAATCAGACTCCTGCTACCCTACTGTTCCAGAATGACTGTGAATAAATCAAAACAATGGGCTTTCAATGCTGGCCAAGGACCACCAAGAAACCCCCAATGGGGGGGGGGGGTGCAAGCCCAAACAGCTCTAATCAACATTCTGGAGAACCCATTTCACTAGCAGTTTTTTGGTATGCCAGACTCTGAAGTCAGGCCTGCTCTTGCCCTCTGCACAACAGAAAGCTTCCATTTTTTCATCTATTTGATTTACATCCTGCTTTTTCTTCAGTAGCTCAAGGCACACAGCTTCTTCCTCCAATTTTCACCCACAACAGCAATAACACTGGGGGGTAGGTTGGGCTAAGAGTGACTGGCTCAGAATCACCCAGTGAGCTTCCATGGCTGAGGGTGGATTTGAACCTGGGTGTCTCTAGTAACCATCCAATGTCTCCACCACTTCACATACTAGCTTATTCTTATACAAGCCAGGCCATTGATCCATTTCATTCAATACTGCCTAAAGAAAGAGACAGTAGGACTGGATTCACACATTGCACTACTTGGTCATGTGGCCTGATGGTTATCATGTGTAAACCCAGCCAATTCAGCTATATTCAGTACACCAAGATTAAGCAAACCATGGTTTTGCATGCGGTATGAAAAACAGCCTCTCTCTTCAAGATTTCAGGAAGGAATTTTTCCCCAGCTCTACCTAGGAGCTTCTATAAGTAAACAAATGCTCTACTGCTGAGATATAATTTGTTTTTGTATAGTAAAGCAAGGCAGGTTGATCTCCAATGAACATCATCAATAACAGAAACCAGGTTAATGTTTTACATCCCACCTTTCTACTCATCCTAGAACTTCAAAGGAAAAACTAAGGAGAATTAACTAGTTTTCCTTTTGAGCAGAGAGTGAGGAAGAAAATAAATGTAAAGTCATTCATATTATGGCTAATGTTTTAAATCAAGCAATTTTAAAATCAAGCTTGATTTAAAAAAAAATGAAGTGTTGCTCTATTCCTTTAAGTGTATGTCAAATGGTGTTTTCTCAGAAAATTAAGGAGGATGAATGAAGCATATATATTAATAGAAAATAGAGCAAAAGTTTGTGAATCCAGATAGGCCTCAAAAGAAGTAAACAACAGTCTTATGCCAAATTACTTAGGAGTAAGTCCCAGTGAAGCCAGCAGGATTACAAGTGAATTAAAAAAGGTTCATATGCAAAATGTCACCAAATCCTTCCAGACCGATAGAAGTATGACAACAGCCTTATTCTACTTCATAGTTTTGTCACAGCAAATACTAAATGTTTCTGCACCCAAGGCAAATTTCCAGAAGTGTGAAGGCTTGAAAGTTTATATTACCCACTAGAGAACAGTAAAAAAACACATTGCCCAAAATTGCAGCAATAAATTGGTATCTGAGGAAATAATAGGCCAATTTATTGCAAAGTCACTAGGTTTTTTTTTCCAGATTATAGTGAACAGATGTATGCTTAAACTTTAAACTAACATTTTACTTGGCAAGTGGAAATATTTCTCTGTAATGACACCTTTTTTAACAGTCTTAAATACAGTATTTCACTTCTATCAATGCACTGTATCAGAGAGCTCTTATAAACAGGTAAGAACTGGAAAAGATAAAAGAAATTACATACAGACTGTGAATATTCAACTATTCAACCTCATTCTTCTGCTGCTACAGGCAATGTGATATCCATAACATTAATCTGTGCCTATTGCTTATTTCCAACAATACTTCTAATAATCTTCCAATTAGTTACACCAGGAGCCATTAAATGTTGTTGAATTATCCTGAAAGTTTTAGGTATATAATTTTACCCTTCATGTTTTCTGAAACATTATTATTAGAAAATAATTTCTGAAACTAACTATTAACAATAGTTTCAGTTTTACCTATGGAACATCGTTGTCAGTATATTTACTTCGATACAAATCCTACTGAGTTCACTGTTCCTTATGCTCTTTTAAGCGAATGTTCAGTATTGTTCCTTAAAAGCAAAAAGTATTTATTGATATTCTTAAAATGCTTTTTAATCTACCTCATACCAGAGCACTGCCTTAATCTGGGGCTTCTAACCTTTCAGGGGGAGTGGTCACATCTGGAATTTTGCGATCATATTAGGGGGAATTTTGCCAACCATAAATTTCTTACCCTCCAAACAGCAGAGCACAAGGCTTTACGCCTTTTTGAATTTCATTTTCATTCATATTCATTCACTGTCAGTGATACAATGCTTGAAAAACTTACCTCTCCCTTTATTTGAACAGGCAATCTATCACCAAGAGTTCCAACTGGAGGACTATTTAGAATTTCGTCTGCTGATACTTCTTGATACACTTAATTTCCTGTTTTATCATTCTTCTGAAGTTTGGCAAACTGACTTAAATGTCAATAAATCAATTGTACAGTATGATATGAACATAGATGTAATTGAACTGTACACAAGTAATAAATATTCATGTATTTTTTGGAAATATTAATTAAGATATAATTAAGAACTAACATAGTTTTATGGAAACTTGGAATCTAGACTCTCTACAAAGCCATGAACTTAATGGATGATGTGGAGTAATTTATTTGTTTCCATTTCAATTTTCTGTAAAATTATGTTAGTTCTCTCACCCTAAAAAGATTAGGACCAAAGCATTAAGAGATCATTTCAACATATATTTGCTTGGGCATATATATATTTACTTAGGTTTCCTGACAAATACATGCATTCCTATTTTCTCAAGTTTTATCACTACGGCACAAATTTAGCACAGTAATTAAGAGACTGGGATGAAATTGTAGACCAAAATCTGCTACTTGTCATGAGCAAACTTAATGCTCCTCAAGGAATTGCTATTGGCCATCAACAGTACGTGACTAACAACATTAATCTATTTCATGGTGTTGGTGCAAGGCCTATATTGATAAGTATGTAAAACACTACTATACATATTTTTTTGAGAATAATC
Source organism: Liasis olivaceus (assembly GCA_030867105.1). Lineage (NCBI taxonomy): Eukaryota > Metazoa > Chordata > Lepidosauria > Squamata > Pythonidae > Liasis > Liasis olivaceus. The sequence continues at coordinate 185,818,350 of CM061350.1, forward strand.
TCTAATGTGCAGCTTACTTGAGTGCCAGCATGGTGTAGTATTTAAGACATTGACTGGGGGGAGCTCAATTTCTTCAGCCACAGATAGCTCACTGAATAACTTTGGCCCAACCTATCTCACAGGTTTTTTTTGTGGAGAAATATGGGAGGAGAAGCCCTTAAGCTCCTGATTTAAAGATGGGCGATAACGCTAACAAATAAATCACAATAAATACTTCCAATGAAGCACAGTCATATCTGGTTATATTAAATCCACGTAGGCAAATCACTTTTTTAAACTTCTTGCTTAAAGGAGCAGCTCTTTCACTCTTTTTTCAATTTTTTTTTTAAAAGGAATGTCAGCTCGAATTTATTTAAATGCTTAGTCATCTTCCTTCTGATTTATAACCTTTACAGAGTATCTGGCTCTTTAAGTTTTTGCCCTTTCTGATAAACCAATTACTTTTTTATCCTTTAAAACACAGCACAGAACAAGCTGCACTGATTTAAAAGCCATGCTAAAATCCAAGTTGGGAAAACAAATAAACCAAGTTAAATCCCAATTATCTGCCTCCATAGTCCAGTTTTTTCCAGAATAAAAGAGAAAAAAAAATGCACAGCTGAATATTCTTCACTCACCTGAATAAAAGTAATACACTGACGGTCTAAAATTTCTTAGAAAAGTTGTCCCTTAGTTGGTTAACTTCTGTCTTTAACCCTATATTTACTTGTCCAAAAGTTTATCATTCTTCTCTCTTTGAAGTCAATTGGTTCTCTTACTATAATCAACTCCACATTGTCCTTATTCATTAATCAAAGCACAACTGCTAGAATAGACACACCTAGAAAACACCTATGAGGCTACAGAAAAGAAGAGTTTGGTAGCCCAGTCCTAGCCATGCTTATTCAAAATAAGTTTCACTTCCAAAAAAACAGGTTTCCTTTTGCAACCTCATTTGGACAGGACAAGCAACTGAAATATACATAATGGCTAAGTTCACACATTGAGTTTAATCAAGATTGATTGAAAAACAACACATGACTGGTATACATAACATCCTAAACTCTTAAGCTCACTCATGCTCATAAACCAAGTGAACTGCCAAATGACAGAAAAGTTTAGAGTGTTGGGTGAACACTAATCTAGTGTTTGTGAAGATGAATAAAAATGAAGAGATGGGTAACATCTTTCGTACAGAGATTTTCCTTGTACAGGAAAAAAAAATGTCATCTGCCACCTGAGCTTCTTTTAACTTTGTAAAGCCCACTGTTTCTTACCTTTTTTTTTTCTTTAACTGAGAGTATCATAAACATCTAATGAATAGCAATAATAGTTGGAAATAATGGGGACTGATCCTAAAACATCTGCAAAGAAGGCATATATTCTACCATTCAGCTATGAGTATCCTAATTCAAAATATAAAAACAAATCAAATCCATTTTTATTTTGGTTGTTGGTCATATATAAAAAGACTACAGTATATATATATCCCAAACAGACATCTATATCAATAGAACATATGAACAAACTTCAAATAATGTTGTTAGTGACCTACTGACCAAATCCTGATAAGAAACGTAGCAATTTTTAATGTGATTTCATTATGTTGGTTGGATAAAGGGTTAATAACCTAAAATGTTAAAGAAGGTGGTATATCTTCTAAAAGAATATCCTTAAAAGAGTGTAGAATATGGACTATTGTTTCAATTGGCTCAGAAAAAATTGAAGACTGGAATGATTTGTCAGTGGTTAAGCTGTCTTGATGGCAATATAACTTTGACATAACTTTTAAGAAATCCAAGCACTGAAATTACCTTTTTTCAGGATGCTGCTCTTCCTATGTGCTATATTACAACTCACACAACCCTTTTTATCAGCCAGATTGTCTGGGAAGGAAAGGATGTGTAGTTCAACTCAACTAGAGCATGTAGCATGTTACTAGAGCATGTAGTGCTCTAGTGTGGTTTGGGTTTAGCAACACATGGGCATTCTGCCATTGTAATTTGTGAACCACTTAGTGGGATATGTGAATCCAGATTTTTATTTATTTTATTTTATTTATTTATTTATTAAATTTCTCACCTACCCATCTCCCCCCAATGGGGGAACTCTGGGCGACTCACACTGAATATTAAAAACATAAATATATATAAATACATAAAACATCAGTTTAAAAGCATTTCTAAAAAAGGAGAAGGAGAGTCCAAGAAAATGAAAAATCTGAGGCTGAAGACAGAAGGCCTCTATGGGGCTAGCCATCCCCATGCTTGAGGTATTCCCTCCCCACCCCAGGCCAAGTGGCAGAACCAGGTCTTCAAAGCTCTACAGAAGGCCAGGAGTAAGGGGGCCAATCGCACCGCCGGGGGGAGAATGTTTTTATGGCTTAATCAACAATGGTGTGTGTGTATATGCCTTTGAACCAGTGTCAACTCCTTGCAACTGCCTAGACTAGTCCCTGCAGTTTTCTTGGCAAGATTTCAGAAGTGGTTTCCCATTGCCCCCTTTCTAGGGCTGAGAGGAAGTGATGGGCCCAAGGTCACCCAGCTGGCTTTGTGCCTAAGATGGGACTAGAATTCACAGTCTCCTGGTTTCTAGACTGGTCCCTTAACCACTACACCAAATTGGCTCTCCAGTCAACAATGATGACTTTAAAAACTGGCTTAAATTAGGGCTATGAAAATCTGGACAACCACTACAGGAGAGCAAAAAGCTAGGTTTTGGTAAACCTCCAGTTATTGTCGGGATTATCTCATGTAAGAAATGCAAGCTCAAAATCCATTCTTACCATGGATGCTGAAATGACAAATAATAATCACATCTGTTTTCTGGAAATATTAACACGTAATTGTAGTACAAATCAAACTTCTTTCCTAGTTAACTGGTATTTGGATATTTGTTTTCTGTCCACCCCTCTAAAAAATGCATAAAGGCTTGATTGTTATTTTTGTTAATGCTGTACAGCTGAAAGTAACTAAATAACCTTCAGGGGAAAGTAAACTCTTTTTTTTCCCCTGCAAGCATTCTTACCCGGTTGGAGGTGATTTAGTCCGAAGAACATCTGTTTGACTCCTTTCCCATCCAGTCGTTCATTCTCAGAACTCCCACCATGTATGTCGGCCTCTAGCCTGTTTATTCAATTGCCTGCTTGGTTTTTTTTCCCCCTTACAGAGTAAAATCAGCCAGACTTCACTTAAATGTTTTTCAGGCAGCTAATTTCTTTGATGTTGCCTAGGTTTTATAATAAAAGTGGAAATCCATGTACAATTATGGATGCATTTGAAATAAGTCCCACACTGGGGAACTGGGTGTGCAGGGGAACCTGTGCAGTGGCTCTGTTGAATGTTACTTGATTGCTTTTATACCTCAGCTGTTGATTATGTTATATGATTTTTATATGGTTTTCATATTGTATTTGTTTTGTTTTGTTTTGTTTTTAACTGTTGTAAGCCATCCAGGGTCATGTATTTGAGATGGGTGGCTATATGATTTGAAGGGAGGAAGGAGCAAGAAAGCACGTAGAGGCATCCACAAGGGGGCATCAAAATGGCAGCCATGACCACACAGTCAACCCCCCATCCCTTTTTTATGTATGTTGCATGAGGGTGGCCATCATTTTGACCTTCTTGAGTCCCCCTTACAGATGCCCCTGTGTACGTGCTTAAAAGATAGCTTTAGAGACCTTCCTAATCCATCTGAAGTAAATTACAGGTGATAGGGTCTTTTCCATTGTATTCCCCACCCCATTATGTAGCTGTTTCTTCCAGATTATGTGGTGGCTTCTTTATCTTATTTTAGGTGCCAAGTGAAAACACTATAATTTGCCCAGGACTTTGAGTTCTATGTCAATTATGCTAAACCAAGTATGGTTTGCTTGACTTTGGCTTAGTATGTTTAGTAAGCACAGCCATTATGATTAATCAATCATGATTTACAGCTCAGTGTGTTATATAAACACTGCTATTTATTTAATAAACTCTGTCTAAACAATCCATGACTTAGGAACTGAGTCTATACCTAGAACTGGGTTGTTGGTTTTGCAAATGCCTCAAGTTATTTTTGAAATGGATTTCACTTCTACTTACATAGCTTGTAAACCAGGGCAGCAATTCCATAAACAACCATTCCATCCATCCATCCATCCATCCATCCGTCAAGCCAGCTCTGCAGGTAAATTTACTCTTGCTCGTGTGCATCCACTGAGGCTACTCCCACATAATGCTCATTTCAGCGTACTAGTGGCATGCATCATGACATACTAATCTGGTAAAATAACACACTTACTGCAATCAGACCTTCTCATACAACACAAAATATCTACAGAAGAGAAACAGAGGTTAGAAAGAGGCTTGTTGCTTGCAAAGCTTACGCCAGCTTCCGGCTTTGTGTGCTGCTAAATCCAGCGAAGGAGCAGCTCCTGCTGATCCTTCCCCCGTCAGCGGGGGAGGCAAAGGTTAGTTTCACTGACATGATTCGTGGTTCATGGACTGCTGGCTCTAGAAGTTAAACAAACAAACAAACAAAAATAGATGCATCAAAAGATTAGGCAGGAAATGGAGCAAACATTGAACTTTGTTTGCAGAATCAGGGTATCTGAATACATCAAGCCACCTGACATTCAGTTGGATTCTTGGTTCATCAGATCAGCTCTTCAAGATTTCAGGAAGGACCCTTCCCAGCATTTATATATATAAATTGAAATAATACATAAATAAGCTAGGGAAAATTCTTTGGAAGGGAAACGTAAAGGACCGAAAAGCATTTACTCCACTACAGGGTTATGATGCAGAATCATTGTATGATCACATTCTTTTGTTTTTTGTCATAGACATTTTTCCAGTTTGCCATCACATTGCTGCATTCCCCCGCCCCCCCCCCCCAAAAAAGGATATTTCTAATTCTGACTGCTATGGAATATTTGAACAAATATTTCAGGCTGCTAATGGATATTTTGTATTAAGCTACAGGCTCTGTAACACCCTGTGGCACCATTCTGCAGACTTGTAAAGGAGCTCTTTAAAAAAATTCAACACATCAGACTGAATACACTGCAGTACACAGCCATTATTCTCTTAACTGTATCTGGCTAAATAAGTCACAGCAGACTGGATCCTCACCTTATGCAACGCTGTAAATCGGAGTGTACTTTTCCTGGACCGAAGGCCACATATCATCCTTGAGCGATGTACCAAAGGCTACATGCCAGAAAATAGTGGTTGATACCAAGCAAAATTAAATTCCATTTCATTTCCATGCTATATTTAATTATAATTAAATATAGTTCATGCAGCTATTCCCCATCATGTACTTTGGGGGCACATATTAAACATTACAATTTGGAAACCTATTTTTAACGTTTCTGAGCAGAGACACCTGGTCAATGATACCATGACATCACACACCGATATGACCAGTACAAAGTCCATCATTCAAGTCATCTGCATGATGTCATGATACACACAATGCTCTCTGCCTTCCCTTACCCCCAGTGCAGACACCATGTCTTTGGCGGGTGCTCCCAGTGCTTCCACAGGGCAGACCCTCAGGCTGTGTACTTCTGCCAAAAAACATTGTTTGCAAACTGCAGATGCCCCCCACACACGACACTAAGCAGCACCCAACCAAGCAGCATTTCACCTCAGTGGAATGCACAGACTCGGATTTGCAATACTGCTCCAAAGTGTGGTCACTCCCAGAATCACCAAGCCACATGCGTCAGTGGCAGACACCAACATTACCTTCTCACAATCCCATCAATATTTCCCCCATCATGACCATTTTTGGAAAGGAGCGTTCAGTTTTTTAGATGCTTTGAACCCTGCCTTTTCTGTGCTACTGTATGTAGATTGAGACGCAGGGAGATTTTAAAGAAAGAAAGAAAGAAACGGGAAGTATCAAGACACCCCATTCAAAATAGCCATCCCCTTCCTCTGTGATATTTGTAGGCATGATATGGTCATTAAAAAGAGATCTGCAGGAACACTCTGCAAAACTTGGAGTGAGCTTTGACTCATGCATCAATTACACTTTCAGGACTTCATTGCCTTTATCGGGGGGGGGGGGCGGGGGGGCGGGGGGGGAAGCTGTCTGCTGAATACACCTTCTGTAACAATGACTTCCTCCAGAACAAATGACACATTTAAATAGCCTCTTTTATCAGTGGGGTATATTAGTTACAGTATTTTGCAAGCTGTAACTGAATTTTTCTTACCCTGCTTAGAGGAAAACTCAGATTCTATAAACAGAAATGTAATGAATCCAACAATCATAGACCAAGGGATGCATTTATTTATTACATTTTTACATACACACCATCTGCCTGTTTATTATTATAACTCAACGTGGGAGAAAAGGAACACATCGTGCTAACCTATGCCTTCTTAAATTCTGATTTATTGAATAAATGAAAACAGGCTGGAATCACACAATGCACTACTTGATAAACAGCAGTAGTAAGTAATACTACTAAAATAGTTGTACTGAAATTTATTACTATTACTAAACCATAGTTTACAGACCACATTGCTTGTATGCACACAATACTGCAAGCCAAAACAAAGAAAACCACATTATGGCTTAGTGCCCCGCAATTTGTAAATCATGGCCAGTCAAATTAGAAAATACTAGACAATAGGTGATGGTCTCTGGCTGAATGTATATACTGCATAGTATGTATGTAGTTCTGTGCACGGTGGGCAGCCCACCGCAATTCTTCTGGAATTCAACCTAGCTGGACCAGCTAGACTTTGAGTCAGGTAAGTATGACAGCTATGTGCGTATATATGTGACTGAAGCTTTTAATTCAAAAAGTGAACAATAAAAGCTGTAAACTTGCATTTATTTCTCTATGTCCTAAGTCTCTGGATAAATCGGAACAGGTATGGAGAACCTCTTTATAATCCTCTGTATGACCATCCAGTTCACTGAATGAGACTCTGTGTCTTGTCCAGTCTATTTTTAGTTTGACCCACAAAAGTTTTCAGACCCCAGGCAGAGGTCTTTCCCATTCATTCATTCATTCATTCATTCATTCATTCACGCCTTCTAGTCAGCATTGATTCCTGGTGACTGCCTGGACAAGTCTCTGCAGTTTTCTTGGCAAGGTTTTTTGGAAGTGGTTTGCCATTCCCTCCTTCCTAGGGCTGAGAGAGAGGGACTGGCCCAAGGTCACCCAGTTGGCTTTGTTCCCAAGGTGGGACTTCAATTCAATTCAATTCATTGTGGTCATAGACCAGTACAGAGTGCTCTGTGAATATACTGTATATAAATATATCTTAATAGATAATAAAAATAAAATTTAAGGCAACGTTAAAATACATTTATAAAACAACCTAACTAGCATCTATGAGTGAGGTCCAGGATGCAGTCTATATTTAAATTATTAAGCAGATACTAAAATTAAATAAAGTATAACAACATCTAAAATTACAAAAAAAGTGATCATATCTAAAATTTAAATGAATTACAGTTACATAGAATGCGTTTGGTTAGCAGAAAATTGGCCCATCAAGGTCCAGCCGATCTTCTGTGCTGCTGCACAAAACCTAGCCTACATGCGCTGTAACAAAAGACAGTTCATCTTTGAGCAGCATCTGGGCATAGGCTGAGTCTGAGCAACCAGGATATCTAATAATCAGAGGTAGGATGAATCTGGTTCAAATGTCTCCATAAAAGGAGCAACGAAGAAGAACATGTTCTGTAGTTTCCACCTCTCCAGAATCACAGAGGCAGAGCCTTTCAGCCAATGGTGCTTTTTTATATTTACCATCCAATACTGCAGAGGGGAGTGCATGACATCGGGCAAGAGAGAAAGCTGTCCAATGTCTAGGTGTTTATAGCTGTGTAAGGTAGCTGGCAGCAATGATAATATATCTGTTATGTATTGGTGACAGGAAGGTTGGGGCCCTCCCTAGATCTGCTTGCCCTCCATATCCTTTCTCCTTTGCTTCAGGGTTTGTTTCACCTGATCATATTTCATCTTAAGAACCAAGGAGGGAGAGTAGCCTAGATTTAAAAATTTAGATTCAACAGCCTTGATCCATGTGGATTGAAAATCGTACTGGAGAATTAATGGTGCTAGGCCCTGAGGATAAAAAGTAAGCTTTAACCAAAGGTTTATAGAAGCTAGACACACTCTTGACTCAACTTTTATCATACCTGTCTCCAGTCATAAATGTGTGCTGGAGACACAACGAGGTATCTGGAGAGCTTCTCTGATGAATTTAGAGTGTACCCTCTCCAAGGAGGTGAAACAAGGAGCGGGGGCCAACCAAAGTCCCATAAAGGAACTGGGCTCTAAGGTGGGACTAGAACTCATGATCTCCCACTTTCTTCATATCTTTCCCACTCTATTCATATCTGATCCTTTAAACAGGAGAGGCTGAAGATTGTACTAGCACTCTCTGCCTCCAAAGCGCATGCTCCATCCTCAGGTTGCAGCTCTCCCCTCCAAACTAAGCCACGTTGTGAGAGCAATGGAGCCATTATACAGAGATAAGTCTAAATTGCAACAGTTGCCACAGCATTCAATTGTCCTTCTTGTAACAGTATATGACACTCAGCTGCTACTATTAGAATACAAACACCCATATCTGTCCTGGGCTAAGACTCAGTTCTGGGCAAAGGTTCAGCCATTACATGCTAGTATCTCTTGCATAACAGATGTGCCTGCCCTCTTATACTTCACAATCAATGGTCCAGTTTTCAAGGGAAGAAAAAGATGAAGTCAGCCTATTCATTTCTCTCCACAGCCACCTACCCAGCCTGGCAGTTCTTTGTATAATTCAGTACCAGAATCCACTCAAACTAGCTTGCACGGACTGCCACTAAAGTGATACAGGACTCTTGTTTATTTTTCCAAAAGACTGCTCAATTTAGCTTTATCATGCCAGGTCCAAGGGCTTGAGTACTGAGAGCATTTGCTTTCAAGTGCAAGACTGGCTCTGCCTTCCATGGCTCCCATTCTGGCCATGTGGCCACCCCCAGAGGGCTAGATTCCCCTTGGCTTCCTTTCCTGCTTCCCATTATCACTCAACTCCTTGTGTTCCTTGGGGGGATTCAAGTCCCCAGGGCTGCATGTGCATAGAATGGAGGTCACAGGCCGACCACCTCACAAGATGCAGCAAGCCAATAAATCTGAACCGTGGACAGAAAGCAGTTGAAAATCCTCCCACACATACAAGAACAGGCAAGCTGATGAAATGCAAACCCCAGATTTTAAATATTTGCCTTTTTAAAATAAAAATAATAGCCTGATGATAACATAGACCAATCCTGCCAGTCTAAATTATCTAATTGGGAATAAACTCTCAATTGTACCCATAAAACCATTTTACATTTTACATAAATTCCATGTAAAAGGCAACATACAGCTACTTTTCTTACAGCGGTTCATAGCAAGCAGACAAATTACTTTGCTATAATGTAAGAAGGATAGATGGATGGACAGACAGACAAATAGATAGTAAACAGCAGGTGCAAGAAATCCAATTCAGACCCGTTCCCTCTTTAATTCAAATCTTCTATTTGAAATTAGAATAACACTTCTTTTGGCGTTCATTTTTAAATTAATGACTTGGAGAAAAGGTGACAGGAATGCTTATCAAATTTGTAGATGACACAACATTAAGATAGCAAATACCCCAGAAGACAGAAATGAAATTCAAAACAATCTTGATAAGTTAGAAAAATAGGCTGAAAGTAACACAATGAAATATAACAGAAATATGTATGAAGTTCTTCTCTTAGATAACAAAAATCAAACACATAGGTACAGTATGAGGGATATCTGGTGTAGAAGTTGGTTCTTAGATGGACAGAGATTCATTTCCTTATTTCCAAGAAAGAGATCGACCTTCTCACTCGTTTTTGAAAAAGCTGGTAAAGAATCCCAGCGTCTCTATGCAAGGGGACATATTGGTTCTAAAATGAAGAGAGTTGCTGGAATTCTTCTGACCCCATCCCATCTCTGCTAATAGATCTTCCTAAAGACAGCTCTGTGAAAATCATGCTTGGAAAAGATTCATTTACAGTTTAGGCAGCTGCCCAAGAGTGGCCCATCTTGACACCTGGCTGGGAAAAGGTTCACATGAAAAAGAATTTGGACAGTAGTTGATTGCAAAATGAGTTTGAGCCAGCAGCGTGATGTGGTTGCAAAAAAAGATGATGGAAATGTAGGACATATCAACAAAATTAAATGGCCAGATCATGGGAAGTAACAGTTCCACTTTATTCTGCTTTGGTCAGACCCCACTCAAGTACTGCATCCAGTTCTGGATACCACTCTTGAAAAAGAGAAACTGGAACAGGTTCAAGGGTAATTGGGGGATTAGAAAATCAGTCTTAGGAAGAGAGATTTATGGTATGGTATGTTTAGCCTTCAGAAAAGACAAGGGGGGAGGGGAGAAATATATTAGCAGTCTTCAAATGCCTGAAAAGAGGTCATGTAGAAGGTCAAGACCTCTTCCTTCTCATTCCAGAATGCAGGACCCAAAATAATGGACTTAAGTTACAGGAAAACAGATCCTGACTTTTTTGGGGGGGGAACCCTTTGTAACAATAAAAATAGTTTGACGCTATCCAGAGAGGTGGTGGTCCAAAAGTTAAATTACTTTCTGAAAGTTAAATTAATTACTGAAAGTTAAACTGCATCTTTATTTTAGATTCCTGCGCTAAACAGGGAGTTGGATTTGATGAACTTCAATGTCCCCTTCCAATACTATGATTCTCTTCCTTCTGCATCTCTTCCAGAACTTTTTTGTGAAAACAAAAAAGTTCTGGCAGTCTAGGGATGGGCAACTTTTTCTGCAGTTGGGCAATGTTCTTAAAAACAAACAAACAGTAGCCCCAGCAATTTTTGGTAGCATGACATGGGGATATAATTTTGTCACCAGTACTGAGAGGACCACATTTTTGAAATGGGTGCCTTCAGCTCCTACTCCATCCCTTACATGCCCCACAGCTAAAACTAATGTGCTGAAAATGTTGGTCTCACTCCAGGCATATCTGAGGAGTCTTTAAAGCTGCAAAAGAGTATTTGAAAGGCACACGAAGTCCAATGGATTTGTCTGTCTCTGATGCAGACAATGGGCATAGGGAACAATTCACCCATTATATGCTCTTTGTTCTATCATGAAAAGCAACCTTGGATGGTTGTAGATGTAAATAAAAGATGGACAGCAGGAAGGATCATTCAACACTGTCCCAGGGGACATGCTTGCAATCAAAATTGTCTCCCTTAGCTGGTTTGGGGGGCAGAAGTGACGGAGGCGGCTTATTTAGCCTTTGGACCTATTGTTCAAGGGGAGGGGAAAGACTCTTCTTTCACTTCTTTCCAAATGTACTTCTACAGTCTTACTGCATGCGTGACCCTTCTACTCATCTGACCCAGTGGGGCTTGGACGTTAACCACAATGTTCTGTTTTTTTGGTGCCCCAGTGAGGAGGGGGAGGGAGCAGAAAGGGGAAGGCAATTTTTAAAGAGTAGGGAAAGAGCTAATGATTTCTTCCCATCTGCTGCTTTTTCAAATCACAGTCTCCAGAGGCTGATTTTCATTTTATTTTAAATTAAAAAGAAATGGATGTTTTGACATACAGTTTGCATATAAGGTAGATCTGCCCCCAAAACGACTTTGTTTGACAAAAGATAATGAAAACATTACAAGGATGTCCATGGTTCATCATCAACAGACTGTGGAACTGACAGCCCAACTATCTGAACAGCACGCAAGACATTCCTCAAGGCCCTGTGAATCCTCTTGGTGCAACATGGTTGGGGAAAAAAAAACATTCCACTATTGTAATCATTACAGCTGAAGTAAACAAACCACTTAATGGGGGGTGGGGGGACGGCTGCTTGCGTAACAAGCAATTAAAATAAGACATGGGACAAGGTTTGGCCTTGCGGTTTTTGCCCCCACAACTGCAGATGTGGGGAACTGGCAATCTTTGCATTAGTAACATTAGAAAATGATCATGGTGTGAGTTCTGCTTCTATAAACACGCAGAGAAAGAGGAGGGCACTGTCCTCTTTCAAATGCCCAAACATTCTCAGAAGTGCTGGATGTGAAGGACCCTTTGAAATCTTCTGTCTGATTTGTGGGATAGGCCATTTCTCTGCACTTCTTCAGGGATGGAGAAATTCTCCAGTGACTTTTCATGAGGATGACTCTCCAAAGGGCAACCGCAGCATCACTATTGAAAAAGCCCCTGGAAAGAATCCTCTCCCGTGGGAACACGCTGCGGCACAGGATGCCAAGACGGCTGTAGTCTGCTGCAGAGATTGTGAAAGCAGTGGGGGAACAGGAGACATTCCTTGGCTAATTTGTAACTGAACAAAGAAATATAACGCTCTACCCGTGAGAATCTCTACCATTGTCTTCTCCACTGAATGAATTGCTAAATCAACGTCTGTTTTTACCACCCCTCCTGATGCACCCAAACGATTAGCTCAGATCCACACAGGATCACTGGGCTCTGCTAACCCATACTTCCAAACAAAAGCAGCCGAGAGAAGGAGGTCCAACAGATACATGCTTGTGAACGTCTGTTTGTTCTATTTCTTCACCATCTTTAAAGTGGTTCCCAATAAGCACCATTGCTTGCAACTGTACACTCACCCAAGTGTCACCTCTGCTAGATTGGTTTCATGGGGTTTGCATTGTTTCCAAAACTTGCAAAATCTGTTTGACCAGAGCAAGGGTGGGAAAAAATATCTCACATCACTCTTGATGCTTTTAGAGAGGTTGCCTGTTTGCAGCCTAACAGTGGCTGATTCACACATTGCACTAAGCCATGGTTTTGCTCAGTCATGGTTTATTGAACAAACCATAATGTCCTATCTGGCTTATCATACCCAACCATACATTATACTTTACAACTCATAATGGCTGGGTTCATATATCACACTACCCCAATACTAAACAACCTACAGTAGGGCTTGTGACAGGGACTCCCAAATGGTGGTCCACACCCTACTGGTAGCCCATGTCTAACCCATGGGTGGAGGGAAGATCAATGAATAAAAATGCAATCCTGTATACCTGTTAAATATTATGTACCATGTTGCATTATTATTTGCAATGTAATTTGTTTCAGAAACATCCTTGTATAATACTGTATACAGTTCCCAGAACTGGAGCTTTTGCTTGACCACCTCGTGAGCTGATACTCTATGCAAACTCAGCAGTTTGGACGTGCTAATTCAAAGATGGCTTGATCGATTTTACTTGGCACACTCAAAAAAAAAAAACAGTCTTCACATACTGTGGTTGTGTGAGGGCCTGCAGAATTGTTCAATCACGGTGTAATGGTCTGAATATATGTATACAGGAAGAGATTCAGAACCACTGGTAGGTTAGTGTATGGTAGAAAACTGGGAGCCTAATTTTCTATTGCCTAACATGAGTGCCTTCTAGCAGTAAGGCCAGCCACACACCAAGAGGAAGAGGAAAGATAAGACATACCTGCTGCCAAAGGGTGATAATCACACCTTAACTGGTCCACTATGCCCAAAGTTCCCATTTTTAAATATAAAAAGATCCCATGCATTGTTGGCTCATCTGCCACTTCTTCCTTCCCTTGACCTGTTCTTTTAGTGCTGGCACATAAAAAAAAAAAAAATTAGCTAATGCAGAGAGAAGAAAATCAGAGCTGCACATATAGTCTTTGAAGTCCTAACTGGGGTGTTAACTACTTTTGGTGTTATATACACCCACTGTTGAAGAAATGGAGCATTTACCATGATGTTTTAATTCAGACTTACACAGTGAGTAGTAAGAGGGTGGGATCTAACTGCCCTTCTTCAAACTGATGCAGAAACGTATGACACCTGCTCCCAATTAAATCAGAATCTGGCTTCCATTCAGATGCATTTCTCTCTCAGGGAGTTCCAAAGACCTCCAAGGATGTATGGCTGAAATCTATCTGCAGAGTTAGGCTGGGTATGCTGAGTTCAAGTCTCAAAACATTTATCGTCTCTGGCTTAATTATGGCCTCCGCTGGGGATCAAGCAGTAGCCATAGAGCTACTTCGGGCAAGTATGCTCCCATTTCTGCATCATTTCAAGGTGTCATTTGGAAACAGTGCCAGATGTTGCTCTCCACCAACTTTGCCCATGATACCCCAAAACAATGTTACAACTGGGGCACTGTCGATAAGTAACATAGTGGCCGCTACAGGTGTGCTCCAAAAATAGCTCTCCTGGTGGTATCCCCCCTGCGGGCAGTGAGCAAATAACAAAGGGAGAAACCCACAACTTTGCAGGTTTTGCCAGGAAATGAATATGACCTTCAGACAAATGATTTAATGATTTATATACATAATGTTTAAACTCCCTCTGTCTTAAAGAGATCCTGCACAGTGCATGAAGAGTGACAGCTAAGAGCTAATGCAACAATAAATGCATAAAATATAATATGGCACTGATGGTTCCCACCATTTGGGACCCTAAGGCCTTCCACATCAACCATGTTTTTACTAGCTTCTGGAAAACCTTAACAATGGGTACCACCCCTCCTTTGAGGGGCAAGCTGTTTCACAGGAGGGGAGCCCATTCATAGAATGTCTACTTTCAGGACCCATCTCCTTACTTCTCAAGAATTCTCTGTTCAGTTGGATTGGGTGGGCAAATTAGTCTGAAATAGGTCATCTTGTAGATATCCAGGCCCTGAGCCACAGAATGCTTTATTTATTTATACAAAACTACCTTGCACTGTGAAAAGAACCAGTAGTGTCTACAGGTAGTACTTGTGTTATGACAGCAACTGGAACTGGAATTTCCATCGCTAAGTGATGCAGTCATCAAGCGCAACATCACATGACCATATCGCTTAGCAACAGCAATTCCGTCAGTCCCAGTTGTCATCGAAACCCAGGACTGTGCAAGTTGTTAAGCAGGGATCTCATGTGATCATGACTTACGACTTCCTGTTGGCTTCTCCACTGACTTTCCTTGTGGGAAGCTGGCAGGGAACATCAGAAATCATGATCACTGAGCACAGCTTGCTGTGATGTCATAATTGTTAGCCGGGTGCCAAGCGCCTGGATCATGATCATGTGGCTGTGGAGACACCGCGATGGCTGGAACTACAAGAACCTGTTGTAAGTACCATCCATTCAGTGCTGTCGTAACTTTGGTCACTGAATGAATGGTCATAACTCAAGGACTACCTGTAGTGTGGGTCCATCTTTTTGGTCTTACATGGCAGTAAGGAGACTATCGCATAAGCATACAGACACTACATTTTGCACCAGCTGAAGTTTCTGAGTGGTCTTCAAGGGCAGCCCTGTGTAAAACAAATTACAGTAATCCATAATGATAAATAAAATGATTTTATGGAAAATTTCAGGGAAAAATGAAGCATTTAACAAAAAAATAGGGTTTTTTTGGAAAAACATGTACAGTGGTACCTCGGGTTACGAACGCCCCTCCTTACGAATTTTTCTAGATACGACCAGCTCCAGCCCCAAAAATTTACCTCGACATGCGAACTCCGCCTCGAGCTACGAACCGGATCTGCGGTTTGCTATTTGCCCTGCTGCCACGCGGTCGCGGCTTCCTGTGGGCGAGATCGCGGTAGCAAGGAGACGTTCGGTGAGGCTTGTGGTGTGTTTTGTGGCATTTGGAAGGTTTTTGGTGTGCTTGTCAGCATGGCTCCAAAGAAAATGCAGAGCAGGCTTGGCAAGAATATGTATTTACATTGAACCTTATGGGGAAATTTGCCTCGTGGTGCGACCAAATTCAGAGGGCGGAACAGATTAACCGTATTTACATTAAACCTTATGGGAAAATTTACCTCGAGTTGTGACCAACTCAAGTTGCGATTAGAGTCACGGAACGGATTAAGTTCGTAACTCGAGGTACCACTGTATAGTAGAAGCATAAGAGAGATAAAAACAGTATTTTGCAAATACAGAATGCAAAATATATCAGTGGAGCAAACTTCCTGGAACTTATTTAAATCCCCTAAGAGAATGGATAAACAGAGCTTTCAAACCATCTGTCTGCACGTGGCCATGGACAATGTCCACTTTTAGCTGTTTGGCACGTGGCTTTTCACTGAACTGGAAGAGATAATTTTTTAGAAGTTCAGATCCCATATCTTTCCATGCTAACCTTACACAATTCAGCATTAGAAGACAAGCCACACTGATTGCAGTGGACTTAAAATCACAGGCTGGAGGATGCAGAATATTTTTTTCTCCTCTAGGATAGCAACGGTACCCAATGAAAACACATATGTGTCTAACTTTATAGCCTGTCCTACAAAGAAAATCTGGGCACAGGGACAGAATCTCTGGCAGTGCTCTTCAGAACACCTTCTGGGATCAATTTAATGTGCTACACAAACTTGGAAACAGAAGAGCCAGTGTGGCGGAGTATCTAGAAGTAGTTTTGGAACAGGACTGGAAAGGCACAGATTCAAAACCACCATGAACCTGAAGCACATGGGTTCAACTTACAGCACAGCCAGATATTATATTATCTAACCTACCTTGCAGCTTGATGTCAGGATATAACAAGGGTGGGAGAGAATCATATGACCCACTTTGAGCTCCTCAGAAGAAAGATGCATATAAATAAGATAAATAAACAACAATTATTTAAAAAAAGATTACCTGAGAATGCAAGGGTACTATTATTCACTCTGTCCATTGCTTTGGAACCACTCTTGGTGACAGCTAGCATAGAAATGTTTTAAAATAATTAATATTAGTTTGGTGCAATTATCACCATATCTGCTGTACAAGTGTCCCATGTTCAATAATGATGAAGATTGACTTCTCTGGCTTACAACGTCCACCATCCATTCATTCTGTCAATCAGTATAAATGTCATCCTGCAAACTTGTAGATCAGTGATCCAAAACCTTTGGGGACCAGTAAGTATATCAGGAATTTTGAGAGCATGTTAGAGGTACTCTCAGAAAATAACTGCATGGTCGGTGTGCCTAATCATAAATACCCATATGTTAAAAGTCAAAGTGCTGGGCAGCAGTCACCCACCATTTCATTTTCTAAGAATGCTTTTGGCTGGTATTTTGCTTTGTAGCATATTAGCTTCCCAAGCACATTTTAAATTAAATAATAGTAAAAATAAAATAAAATTAGAGCAGCAATCTTGAAATGAACCAAAGAACATGTCAGCATACCTACAGTCACTCTTGGTACGTTGTTGAACACCCAGGTTGTATTACATGCCCCACCTTCATTATACATTACAGCAATGTTTTCCAAACTTGTTAACTTTAAGATGGACTTCAACTCCCAGAATTCCCCAGCCAACCATGCAGGTAATCTAGGCCAGAAGACAGCAAGCATCACATTGCTACATCCTTGGCTTGCCCCACTTATTTCAATTCTTGCTCTGTCCTTGAAGAGTAGAAAAGAGCAGCTTGAACCTCCATTATCTTTTCTATTTTTTGAAGTACATTTTGATTTGCCACAAACAAGTACATACAAGTGTATCTCAAAGAGCTTCACCTGCTGATTCTATGATCTCATTCAGATGAGAGGAACCAACTCAGTCTGGGGCTGTTCTTTTTTCTGCCTGATTGGCATTTCTTTTTTTTTTTGGGGGGGGGGGACAGGAGTTTCATGCTATGGTAGCTGCCTGTACTTTGCCTCTCCCCACTTATTCCAAACAGCTAATAAAGATACCACAGACATTCCTTTACTGTAGACTGGAGAGTGAATGTATGAATGGGCCTTGCAATGAATTTTCCCTTTGCTTCCAGCACCAGAAACAAACCTTCCAGTGTCCCATATTTAGCAAAGGCAAGCTGGATGATAAAGTAAGTATTCTGCTGAGCCCCCAACAAACGCTTCTTTCAGAAATAACATGGCCCACAGCTATCCTCAGGTCACATGATCCAGCCTGTGGATTTCAATGCACTCCACAGCAACCTTAATACATCAAGATGTAGGAGCCTTAACCAGAGTGTTGACTTCCTGAAATATGTTCTCTGGATCTCTGCTGGAGAAGTGGTTTCTTCTACTAACTTCTCTGAGTGTATGGCTCTCTTCCAACCTGTAAGACAGCCTTCTCCAACCCGGTGCCCTCTTTTATTTTTATTGCTTTAAGAATAAAAAAAAAAGGACTACAAATTATCCACCAAATCATCTAACCTCCTCTCTAGTAACAGGTGATCATTTTTCCCTTGCATTTTTTTTAAACTATTTATTTTCTGGGTTCAACATGTTAAACTTTATGAGGAAAAGTTGATGTATAGCCTGCCTCTCAACCACTGCAACTCTTTTGAGATTATTTTTTTTCTTTAAATTATGAGTTAAGTGAATTTAATAATTAAATAATTATTAAATTCACTTAACTACCTCTATACATAAAACAAAAATGAACTTATTTCCCAAAGGCACTAGGATTGTCAGGTGTCCGAGTTTGTCCAGAGAGGAGGATAGTCCTATTCTAGAGCTGAAAATAATCCTTGATTATAGCTGGTTTCATTAGGATTTAAGTCATTGTGAGATCTCCTTAGATTGCCAACAACAAATGGAGCCTTAGGAATTGTCACATGGCAGAAGTGGGCAGACTTCAGACTTCTATTGCTAGAACATTAATATCCATCACATTAGGTGTTAACCCTGATAGCCTGGATCCACAGTCACAAACTAATATGGTTTGATTTTGGCTTTGCATATTGTGTGAATCCAACTGTTGGCTTATGGGCTTACTCTGTTGTATGAACTTAGACAGCTATGATTTATTCAATAATCAATTATTAAACTATGGTTCCATGTGATGTGTGAATCTGTTGTTACACTTAGAATAAATTCCGAGCACAGGTCAGGAGGTTAGAGTGAAAGTTAGAATCCTTCTCCTGGGAGGAATAACCCAACCCATAACCAGAAGATGGGGGGTTACAAATAACAAATCTGCTACTAATGATAAATAACTAAGCATCAGAAGATTCTTGCTGATTCACTGCGAAGTAGCCAAGGCTCTACTACAATCAAATTCTACCTTCAACTCACCCCCTCTCTGAGGGAATGGATAGCCTTTCCTTTTCTCTCCATCCCTTTAATAAACACATATTTATTTGTAGACATTCCCACCAATTTGAATGTAGGTTGTGTGGGAGAGTTTCCTGATTCTCCTCACAGATTTTCCACAGCAATGTGGAATGGAATAAAAATGACAACCATGTCACTGTTGTATAAAAAAAAAATTCAGAACTGAGTCACTGTGGTGATCAAAATACCTAATACCAGAGCTAATTAAGTTCCAGTCCTTAACTTTCACTGCAGGGTTTAATCTACTGGGAAAATAAACTCTGCATTTAACCTTTGCCCTTAGGCATTCCTTAGAAAGGCTGTCAACTTCCATGGCAATGTCACCCTAACAAGAGATTTTGTTACATAAACATTCCAAAACTATGATATTTGGAATCAACATTCTTTGTTTACTGCTGGCATTCTTGTGATGCTACTTGCACTAACATTAAACAGGAATTACCTAGTTACTCGTTAAATGCTTGAAATTTCTTGATTCCTTTTTTCTTCAACTGTATATTGAAACCACCATGTGCCCCACACTGAATGAAGAGCCCCGTTCACAAGTAAATATGATTGATTTGCAGATGTGTTGGGTTTTGATTTTGATTCTGTTTTTCATATTGATAAAGTTGCTATCATGTTTTTTTCTTTATTTTGATGTTGTGCACCACCCAGAATCCTTCAGACTTGAGACAGGTTATACGTACTGTAAAATAAACAAAACAAATAACTGCCTATAGTGTCCACTTTGTCTACAAAATCACATAAAGTTTGTGAATGCTAAGCAGGGTCTCTCAATTTCTAGTTTAGCATCTTAACCAATACACCAAACTAGCTCTCTTTATATGGTATGAATGCACTGAGTTTTATGAAACTAAGCCAGGATTGTTAGCATTCCCAAGCAAATGTAAGTAGTCAACAGATTTCTACCAATCACTGTAATATTGTTTTAAAATAAACTTTAGTCTAATTTTAAATATCATTCATCTAAGTATCTTTGGATACAAGGAACATAGAAATGAGGAAAATGGAACTTACTTCTATCTCTTGACTTATCTCCATCTGTTTCAAGCATTTTTTTTCTCCAAATAATGTTCAACAATTAAACTAGGCCAGGAACAATACATGAAGCTGCATTTAGTCCATGAGTTCTCCTGCTGATCCCACTGATCTCTGTTCTGACTGGGAGAGGTCCTTCAAAATCTCCACCAAAAATATTTGCCTGCTACCTGATCCTTTTAACTCTAGGTAGCAGAAAGAGAAGTGGAGATCTTCTGGACGCCAAGTTGGTTCTAAGCCACTGAGCTCTGGAGATGAACCCAAAGATAAAGAGGCAAGGAAGATTCAGCTGACCCTTCCCTTTTTCCTTTGGGTGAGAAAAAATTAGTCTCTTGTCACTTTCTACTTGTAGGCAGGTATATAAATAATCTTTGATTGAGTTTAGCCTAGAGATGGGTGCAAATGGTCTTTCAAAATGCTATACCAAATTCATGGGGAAAAAAACTGGGTGGTCAACTCCAAATTCCTCCTATTTGTCAGTTTTGGGCAGGATTCTCTCTTTGGGGTAACAATAACACCATTAGTGACCAAGGGCCTTCCCTTGGGATTCATTTGAAACATGGGGTGTCAGGAAGGCTGTAGATTTCTGAAGAACTGATTGCACAATGAAAGAAAAACATTCACACAACCCTTTGGTTGCTTCATAACGAAACAAATGCTAGAACACCACCCTGGAGAATTTCATCAACTATCTCTTCTCCATTGATAGATATTTTAAAAGCAAATTCTTTTGCATCAGATTTGAAAGAGAACAAGTAGAAAAATGCAAAAGAATTCCTCTACAATTTCTAGCTCTCATACTTTACTAAGATATATGGTCTGCTTACGGCTTAATGCATTGCACGAATCCAGCTATTGTAGTTTGTCAAACCATGTTTTATGGCTTAGTTTTGTCGTAGTATTAGAGGGTATCCCCAGTAAACATTGTGAATTGCATAGAACTTAGAAGGCTGTAGTAGTCTGCAACCCTATCTAAAACTGCTTGTTTTGCAATGTACTATTCTTGCCTCTTACACAAGCAAGGTCAATCTCTCACACAAGTAGCAAATCTTCATGACACTAGCAAGACCCACATTTTTTACTATGTAACATCCTTTCTGTGTCTATAGAAAGCTTTGATATGTAGGTCAGCCATCCTCCAGTTATGCTGATTTACTCAAGGATAAAGCTAATAAACTCATTCAGGATCTCCTATGTTTAGAAAATAAAAGGAACATTATTACAATAATCTGGAATAGTAATTTGCTTGGTATCTGTACCTTTGATAAGCTATTGCCAATGTGTTGCAATTTCTCTGAATAAACAGGCACCTCTGCTTCCTTATTAGATGATTGTCAAACAATTATTCAATTAGCCTGTATCACTTAGAATGTAAGGTAACCTATGTAAGATCTACATAGACCCAATATTAGGACTCTTGGCTTTGCTTGTGGGAGCCTGGTGACCATTGTATTTGTTTGCTAATTTAATAAAGGAAATCAGTTTTTGGACGTCTCCAATCATTTAGGACAGTGTTTCTACCATAGTGAATCCAGTCAGTTATGGCTCATTCAGCAAACTGTGGGTAAGCAAACTATGAATGAATACAGTGTGTGAACCAGGTTAATGTGGTTCTCACAACTTCTAAGCGACAAGATGTAGTTGACAGAGTAATGGATGTAGATCACAGAACACATATTGCTTTAATTTCCAGATAGAGTTCCCTGAGTAAAGTTCTCAGTGTAGATTGCCTGACTAATAACTAAGAGCTGATAAAGGAGTGCTGAAAGTTTGATATTCGGGTTAGAGCTGATATTCAGATGATGTATCTCAACAAATTGCTAAAATGGTTCAAGAAAGCAGAGATTACAGGGAGATTCAGAAGAACTTTTTATGAATGTTGCCTTATAGGGGTAAAGGAGCTTGCACATCCTAATAATACTATGAGCTTTACTGTTAGAAGTGCACTGACCATGATCATAAACCAGAGATGAGAGAAAATACAATCCACTGGAGAATAAAATAGCAACCCACTCCAGTATTCTGCCAAAAAACCCCACTGGATATTCACAACCAGGATAACATTAATATACTGGAAGATGAGCCTCCCAAATAAGAACATATCCAATGAGCTATTCGTAACGATTTCCTGTGAAAGGCATTTAGCTGCTATTGTGGCTAGAGGCAAGAGGAAACTTCGATGCTGAAAAAGTATGTAAACACTGATATATGGAATGTCAGAATCATGGTTCAAGGCAAATTTGAGGTTGTCAGAGCAGAAATGTCAATGAATGAACACTGACATTCTGGGAATCAGCAAAATGAAAATGGACTGGAATGAGTCATTTCACATCAAGAGACCATCAGTTGCTATCATTATAAACAAAAAGGTATAAAAATTGGTACATGGATACAATCCAAAATGACTGAAATATCTTAATTGGAGTTCAAGGCAAACCAGTCAGTATATTATAGTGATCTAAGTCAGTGCTCCAGTTTCTACTATTTGAAGAACTGCATATCTCTTTTGTAAAATTATTGAAAGCACCACTACTCAAAGTTTGCAACAGATATTTTAATTTATTTACTTTTATTTGGCTGATTTAAGAACTGATATATGCCAGGATAGGATTTTTCCAAAGCACTCTGTGCCAAGGTCAAGTGTTGAGAACTCTGAAAAATCCTATCCATAATCCTTACTTTAAATCTTAAAGGCTGCCAACATTACTAGCCTTTTTCCTTTAAATCCCCAGGACTGAAAATTGTGAACATCTGTGAGTTTGTGCATATAAAAGAGGTACAATAATAATCAGAAATAGGGTTTTTAAAAAAAAAAAAAAAACTAGTAATCCTCCTAAGAATATGTGGGTCCTTTTTTTACATCATACTGATGCAATACTAATGGAATATTAAGAGCCATTTTGGGATTCAAAAGACAGGATAGAAATGATTGCATAATTAAAGCAATAGCCACAGGAGGGGGGCAATGGGATCCAAAACCACAATTAGAATCCCAGAAGGGAAGTGACTTATGGGTGGGGGGAATCCGCAGTTAAGAATCCCTCTCCCATTGCTTCTGTATTTTATATCATTCCTGTCTCAAATTTTCATCTTCTGGTGGGAAAAGAGCCATCGCAGATGATTCAGAAATGTCTGCAAATAATATGTAGGTTGGCCCTGAAGTCATACAGAATCCAGGGAACTCTATTCAACAATTTAGCATCTTGGAAACTACTACACTTCCATTAAGATGTGCCTCTCTTTCTATTACAAATAACCAGGATTCAGCAACAGACAACTTAAGTATGATCAGTTACTATTTGCCAGACACTGAAAATGTGAGTGCATGACTGTACATTTCATTTTAAAAATTAAACACTGTCACTTTTTCTCTGCATCAACCTGCTCTGTGGTATCAGAGTTTGTTCTACTGAAGGTTCACAGCCTTCTTCATGGAATATTATCATCCCTACACGATGAGTGTCTGTGCAATTTAATCAAGCACATTTCAGTGAAATAAATGACATGACTTTGACTCAAAGATAGGGGAATTCATAAAAATATAAGAAAAGAACTTCTATAACTTTTACAGCACATAAAGATCTAGTCACAAACTGGGAGACTAGTCAAACATATGTAGAGTAGATTCACACATGACATTAAGTCAAAATCAAATGGATCATAGTATGGTTTAGCACAGTGTAAAAACCAAGTCACCATGGTTGCAAATGATGGCTTAAAGCTAACATACTGAAAGTACTCTGCTAACTATAGTACATTCAACTAATTCTGGTTAAACAAGTCATGGCTTGACCTTAATTCATTATACAATCTAGTTTGCCAGTATAAAGCTATATACCAGTTCTAAGCACTGGGTATCTGTTGTCCATTTTTAAAGTTTTATCTTATAATCCTAAAGACCAGAACTTGGTCTTTAGGATTATACATTCCTAGGCTTCTGCCAAGCTTCCTTCTCTACCTAATTTTATTAAATCAGATTCTTTAAATCAGCAGTATCCACAGGAAGGCAGCCAGAGGTTCAGACTGATGTTAGTAATATCATAGCTTTATGGCGCAAGTCCCGTAACTTTTCACAACGTCACCCACCAAGAGGACAGAATTTGCAGCTCACATTGTAACATCAATTTCATCATTATGACAAAATCTGCATATTTGTTTGGTCACCATTAATTTGTTTAATTAAAAAAAAAACTCAGTTGGGAATTATTGTGTGCAAAGCTAAGCACCAAATTCAAGCATAACATGCATTTTGGCTGGCCCGGTCCAGAATCATTCTTAAATAATAAAATAGTTGGTGGCTGCCCTGTAGCCCAGGGCTTTATGTGCCTACTGTCATTTGGATGGTTTATGATCTTTATCTGGTATGACAGACTGTTTTCGTTGTGAAGCAGTCCCATTCTTCCCCTGCACTGAAAGTGCAATACGCAATGGTCACTAGAGGAATGCAATTGATTATTCCCCATTTAGCTCATTCATAGCTTTCATTCATTCATTCATTCATTCAGATCTGAGGTACTCTGAAGCACACCTAATTTTTTAAGTGTCACCAGTACTTGCTTGCACAGTCCATAAAGCATCACAAGAAACTTACTACTGTATCACCAAAAAAAAAAGACTATTTACAAAAACCTCCTTATTTTTTACTCCATCACTTTTGGGTGATGAAGTAGAAACATAAAGCTTTAGAAACATGAATCTTCATCACTGCAGAATCAAGCATGAGAGAATCCAAATGGAAACTTTTCCAAAATTAAGAAAAAAACAACAGCTTGACACACACCAGAAAACCATCCCCAGATTGCCTGTGGTAATGCTTGCCATTTTAGCAGCCTTTCTTTAGTTCTAGCTTCAGGTTGTATGTTCGGTCTCCAGCACTAGGGCACACATCTGTCCCAGTGATACAGTTTCAAGTGCATTGGTATCTGCAGGATGCATGAATGCAAGTGGTGGGGCTTGGAACATGAAACCATGTCCACCATCTTGCCTGATTTGACTCCTCACCTAGACAACCATCTTTATGCAAGCTGTAACCTAGCAGAAAATTTATCTGAACCCTCCCTGGCTGTGCTGGATTACAGCTGTCTTCATCTGTAACAGACTGGGGATTAGGAGAAATATAGTCCAACACATTTGGACTATATGTTTATATTCTCCAGCTCTGGAGCTAAATGATGCAATGATGTTAGGATATACATCACCTTAATTCTGCTTCAGTAGGGTCTGCCCGCCCCCAACCAGATATGTTCAGTCTACAGCTACCAATATTTTCAGCCATCGTGGCCAAATGCCACTGTTGAAGTCTCAACATGGAGGAAACAGAGATAACAGCTTATCTTGTCTTGAAAACAGAAAGAGGTTGATTATATACAGTATGCAAACTGTTGAATAAATACACATCACATACATTCACTGTAGTAGAGTGGTACTAAGTAATATATTTATTCACATTAAAGAAAATGATATACTGTGGGACTGAGTTATGGCAGCTGCTACGTAGCCCAAAAGGGGCTATGGCAAATTATCAAAACTTGCAAAAGTTAAAAAGTAGAAAAAAGTTTTTAAAAACCAAGGGGGTAACCACCCCCAAAACTGCCCAATTATGGCTATTCTGTGTATCATCACTCTTTCCCTCTCTCCCACTCCCTCCATCCACCCACTCACCCATATTGCTTGTCAGCAGAAAACTCTTTTGGCATGGATCTAACTGCTCACCCACACACTGGACAAGCTAAACAACTTATCCAGGTTTTCTGCCAGGGAATTATAGTGCCATCACTGCTGCAGGAAAAAAAAGGAGACAAATAATAGAAAATGCACAGCAAAAACTAATTAGCAAAATCAAAAGCATACTTTCAAAAAAGACCCCCCCCAAAAAAATCCAGCCCCAAAGTCCATGCTTCACCACAAAATGTAGCAATGACCTCATACACCTAGCACACGCCAATGTACAGTACAACATAGCAACCAAGTTTTATATACTCAAGAATTGTATGCCTACACAATGTACAGATTTGAGTTCTAATTAGGTACTTACTTGGAGTAAATTTTGTTTCTCTTGTCTGAAATAGTTCCTGCAGTATCTAAGAACAAAGCCAAGTTTTGTGCAATTGCTTTTTCTATCAGGAGATGTAGAACCTTTGTTATAATGCACCTAATGCTGTAACGTTTATCCTTTGTACACTATATATAGCCATATTCTTTTACCTTCTATTTATGGATCTTGATAATTTGTTACTGTGTTATATATCTTATTTCATTTTGCCTTATTTGTCTATTTTTCTTTTCTCTTTTTGCTGAAATAAGAATATCAGTGCAAATAAGAACATCTCTCTTTTTTTTACCAAAACGAGATATTCTTATTTGCGCTGATATTCTTATTTGGTCTCAGACCATGAATAGAGTTTTATCAATCACTCAGTCTTTTTTCATGTGCATTCTTTGTCAAGAAAACCTGAACCCATACATTGCAAAGAAATTTGTACTAGGAAACTGCTATTATAAAATTTGGGAGGATTTGCCATAGGCTCATATTTATGAAGATTGGACATAAACTTTTAGTTTCAATTTTTTAAAATATAATTTTATTGAAAGTTTTGAAAACAAGAGTAAAAATTAATACAGACTAAAATAGAAAAAGGAAGAAAAAGGAAAAAAGAGAAAGCTAAAGTGCAAAAAGAAAGAAAGGAAAGAAAAAAGTAGAAGAAAAATAGAAAAGAAAGAAAAAAGATATAAAGAAGTTGGCTTCCAATCTTCTTTACCAGAGTTATAAGTACAATTGTAAATTTGTAACTCTCACTCTAAAGTTACATCATGGACTTTCTTTTTTCTATAATCTATCCTATCTAATTGTCAAAACCATAGATCATAAGTTCATTTTTTTCTGTTTTATGCAAAAAGTCCATACGGGGTTTCCAGTCAGCAATAAATGTAGATATTGTCTTTTCTCTAATCAAATAGGTCAATTTGGCCATCTCAGCAAGTTCTATCAACTTCACCAACCATTCCTCCATTGTAGGTATTGCCAGATCTTTCCATCTTTGTGCATACAATAACCTTGCTGTGGTTATCATATATAAAAATAAAGTCACATGACTTTTTCCCAACTGTTTATCCATCAGTCCCAAGAGGATTCTATAATTTTATAGAAGTGTGATCCAGCATTTCAATAGCTCCTCCAGCACAGGGTCACAGTCTCTGCTCAAATGGGATGTTTCCAGTATTCCACTTAACAGCTATTGCAAGGGTGATAAATCTGGGCAAAGATAAAGCCCTTCCAAATTTGGGGACTATTATGAAACTAAGGTACCTAGCTGGGTGGAGTAGATGAGTAGAACGACTCAAAAATACATTTCTGGGCAAAACTGACAGATCCATTTTATCTCCCTGTCCATGCCACATTGGTTAACAGTGGCTAAAGCATGTTCATAGCCCATCTGGGAGATTGTAGCCCATGAAAAGCACACACACACCACCCCAAAAAATTCTCATGAAGTACCTGGCTATAGGAAGAATTAACATTGTCAATCAAGTTTAGAGGAGCTAGACCAGTCAAGGGCAAAAATGGTTTAAGACAGTAAGAAAAGATGTGAATCCTGGCAGATGTTTCTATTTTAAGTAAACCAGTTTCATGGCTCAGCATCATATTAGGAACACAGCAGGAAGACGAACCTTAAAAATTAGGATCGTATCCTTTCAAGGGGAAGGAATGACCTGTAAGGACCCAACTAAACTGCAGAGTCGTGTAGTTAAAAAATCCCCCTTTTATCAAGTAAAAGCTACAATTTGGTAAGAATTTTTGGAGATTTCTGGGATGTTTTCAGGAGTCACACACAGCCCCAGAGCCCCAAATTACATGCCTCTGATCTAGGATAGAAGTCCCTTCTCTATGATAAAATGTATATAATTCCCAGAAGACAGATAAATGTGTGTGCACATGCATTCTTTTCAAATTGGGTCAACTTCACCTGGGCCAGTATCTCTTGCCAGTTTCAGGATATGCTTTATGTTCATCCAGGAGCACAGTTCATGCATTAAAATGACTGCTTTGAACTTTGACTCATTTGGGGGCAAAACAGCTGCTGCCAGCATTCCTGTTTCTAATTTGATCTTCATCCTAGAAAATATACCAGGAGTTTTGCCACAATTTTAGAAAAAAAAGAAGAGCCTCCTCCTCCTCCTCCTCCTCCTCTTGTGAAAAAATATTTATTATCTTCTCTATACCAGAATTTGTCTTGCTTCCAAGGTTTAAGCTTCACTTACCTTTCTTTTGTCTGAAATATTGTTTGTTTCTGTCTAGCAGAAGAAAAAGAGAGACCAATGCTGTTTAACTTCCTCAAGAACAAGCCATGGAGATGGAAAAGAAATCATATTAGAAAACAGCCATCAGGTTTCATTTCTCAACCACAGTCTCAAGACTGACCGCATTTTCCTTGATTTATTGGTGAACCTAACAGCAAAGATTTGGACTTTGTGAGGGACTCCTTCAAGCCATGGAAAGATATTGAAGGGCCTTGTATTTGTCTTTGAAAGACATTTGGCTCCAGTCATCTACCTTACTATGATATATCCTGCATACCTAAATATTAATATAAAACGAAACATTATCTGCCCTTCACTAAGATTTTGCAGTTTGCCCATATAATCAGTCATTTGAGTTCCAGATAATCCACTAAAATGCTTAATGTGCAGAGTTTCTAGGCGATTTAAAGCATAAATCCAAAAGGAAGATGGTAGATTCCTCAGCTGGCTGGCTTGGTTGCTAGTAGATGATTTATCTAATATATCACAAATGAACATTATTTAATCTCATGCTAATAAATTAAGAACAAGATACTGTATTACCTTCCACAGGGGTTTTCTTACTTCAAATGGAAAGTCTATTAAGAGAATATAATTATGCTCTTTGTTACATAATTCTACTAATGTAGGACTTAGCAATACTTTTTTAAAAAGTCCTGGCAGGATTATGTCACAGGAAAAGGTAACTGAGACAGCCAAGCTAGGCCAGCACCATCCTGCTTCATTGTTGTTGAATGCTGGCACTCAACACGTCCTGCCTGAAACAGCTACTTTCAACACAACTGTTCCTAATAAATGCTTTGTTCTGTGGGACTTCTACTACTGATGGCTGTATTTCAACATAATTTAGCCCTAGCATTAAAAAAAAACAAACGTTCTGAAATATTCTCAGATTTTCATACAATTTTCTCACACACATTTTATATACTTTTCTAGCAAAAATAGAATGGATCATTTAGGGGATCATGATATTTTGTGGTGAAAGAAATCTTCAGCAGATTTCTTTAATGCCCCCAACTGCATGTGTTACTAATAGTATGCAGTAATTTGTTGGGGAAGGGATTGCTTCTTGACCAGAATCACCATGTCTGCACAAAATAAACACAAAAACAGCCTCAAGCTGGTACTGAATTGGAAAGTTTATTCTTATGGAAGGAGACCAAGTCGATTCCCATGGAAGTGGGGTCTCAAGTGAATTCTCTTTGAAGACAATGAGTGTCACATGCAAGGAAGATTTTAAATGAAAACATGTGATGCTTCTCATGACTTTTCATTCCATAGGAAAACACATTTATCCTTTAGGACCAACTGGAAATATGGCATTGTTCCTTGGTTTTAAAATTTCTTCTCCCACAGTGTTTACCTCTCTTCCTCCCTCCCCACCCTGAGGAACTCATTTGTATCTAAACACCTGAAATGATGATACCAGAATAAGCCCCATTCATTTTAAATCAGGAGATGCAATGCAGGAGTGAGAAAGTTCTCCTCATGTGGGAGCTGCACAATGTTTTATATGGCATGTTAGGAGCACACTCCAGAAGTAGGGGGAACCAGGCCCAAGGAATTAGGGGGGAGCTGTTGTAGGGGAAGAGGTTGAGGTTTTTTAAGGGGTGAAGTCTCCACAAGGCTCAAGAACCCCATCTTGTCTGTTAATGTTCCCCATGCTCCCTCACAAGTCATTCTGGGGGTTGTGTTCCTGGTGTAGCAAAAAAACAGTCTTAATATGTACAAAGAGAGGACATAGAGCTGAAAGTTGCTCAGTCTGGGAGTCCTATTAAATTTAAAGGTTTCATGTTGCGTTTAAATATATTCACAAAAGCATAATCCGCTTGGTATTTTGTTTGTTTCAGCTCTTTAAAAGGTATGTTATTATTAAGGGTGTGATCCAAACTAGTGGGAAGAGTGAAATGAGGTGTGTTGCATCTGTCAAATTAATCCTGAAAACCATCCTCTGTGTGCATCTCCAAAAACAAAACAAAACAAAAAATGAATTACCACTCTATTAATCATGCAGCTTGGTCAAGTCTGGCTTGTTATTTGATCTCTGCCACAATCAGGTTAACTAGAGTGGCTATTTTGAAACTATTTGAAACCCATTGGAAGCTTTGCAGAACAAACTTGACTAAAGAGTCATGTTGATCCATCCAGCATGGACTTTTGGCTTGAAGGAAAGGCTACAAGCTAGATCTTGCCACGTGCTTAAGGACAGCAGCTTGGAAGACTATCACTCATTGACTGCCTTGTGGCTTCTAATCTGGAAATCTCACTCTATTTTTGTGGAAGGCATGCAACTGTTAATGATGTTGCCTGTTTGGATTCCAAAACTGAAAACAGAATCTTAGATGTATTGGTTGGAACCTCAACAACCTTTAAAACTCACTGGTTGTGTTTGCATAATATAGTACATAACCCTGGAGCTGTTTTAAGCTAAAACCAACCCCTTCTAACTTAAATGCTGACTGGCTTCTGGTATTAGCCAATCAGCATTTAGGTTAGAGGGGGTTGGCTTTAACTCAGAACAGCCCCAGGGTTATTTAGAGCTAAATTTGCCTCCCCCACTCACTCATGTTGTGCAAAGATCAAGAGGGCTACCAGCATGAAGTCCTAAGTCAGCCTTGTAAAAAAATGGAGCTGCTCTACCACTGTTTAGATTACTTTTTACCCCTACTCTAGCAACTCCAGGGGGTGCGGGGTGGAATGGGGGAAGGACTGGAGATGATGAGCTTCCCTTGCCTCTGTCCATCATGGCACTGACTCTGATTAAAGTAACCCTTTTCCCATTATGTTAAAAAAGGAATAGTGGCATTCCCAGTCACTTCAGTAATGGCTGCCTGTTTTGGCAGACATCTCTAATCATGTACTGCTTGTAAAAGTGTTAGTATTTTCCCAGGGAAGCATCCGACTGGGTCAGGTGAACCTATCAAACAGCCATTTTAAGCAATTTTGCAGCCTGTCAGGTTGTTTTTACAAAGGTAAGAACTGATATGCTAAATCAGAAGGCCAATCTAAACTAAACCTGTTTCTTACCCAGCCTTCTTCAGCCTGAGGTCTTTAACCTGGGATCTTCAATTTCCATTATTCTTAGCCAGTCCTGCACATTTGGATGTCACCCTGCTGAGAGAGACTCTTCCTGTCCAACTATGAACTTCCAAATACTTGTAGAAATGCACAAGAAAGGATGAAAATAGCCCTGGCTGTTATTAGTCTCCATCATCTGATAATGTGGAATAAACTAGAAATGATCTATAATGCACCTTTATATTAAACTTGTTCTAAAAATGCAGATCGCATCCTGTTCCATAGGGAAGAGTGGCCCAAGTATCTAAGGCAGCAGGAGACCATAGGCTTCTCTCTCTCTTACCTTACACACATCACACTGACAACACACTGGCTGTGTCCACGCAATGTACTTAACCAGTTAAAAATCCAGGAGTTGCATTTGTGCAATATACTGAGTTTGGTTTCACTTAGTATATTTTTCTCTAGCTTACAGGATTGTGGATTTCCAGGTAGTTTGGTTAGCTTATGATTCAATGTATTATGCAAACCTCAAAACAGGGTTAGTTCAGTAACCAAGTTAAATATATTGTGTAAATGCAGTCACTATGAAATGACTCTACACAGGAAAACACTGTGACTCTGTGTATTTATTTCTCCACCATGACTGCGTCTGCAAATAGCCATCCAGTGACTCTGTTTGGGATGACCAGGTCCCTCCTAGGTAAGGAGGAGCTAGAGGAGGTCTTGCAGGTTCTCTGTGAGGAAGACTCTTAGCAAGTGACTCTTTTTCTCACTCTGAGCTGGACTCTGGCTAGGCAGATCCTTTGGAAGCGACTGAGACACGTCTGAGCTGTGTTATCTGGGAGGAGTTTGAGCTGGATAATTCTGAGGAAGTGGACAGGGACCTCATGGCTGTGAGTTTGGCCACCTGTGTTCTGAACTGATTCTCTTCCTGGTTGCTCACGGCCTCCCAGGATGTGGCAGGCAGTTGGGCCCAAGCAGTGGTTAATGCCTCTTTGCAGGAGAAGGTGGTACCACTGCCTTGAAAGAGGCAGTAGTGTGCCCCCTTCTCAAGAGGCCATCCTTGGACCCACCTATGCTAAACAACTTTCATCCAATCTCCAACCTTCCTTTTTTGGGGAAGGTTGTTGAGAGGGGGGTTGGTTTTCAGCTGCAGAGGGCCCTTAATGAAGCGGATTATTTGAACCTTTTTCAGTCTGGATTCAGGCCGGGGTACAGTACCTAAATGGCATTGGTCGCACTTTCAGATTATCTCTGGAGGGCTTGGAATGGAGGTTGTACAACTGTCCTGGCACTCCTGGATCTCTCAGCAGCTTTCAATACCATCAATCATGGTATCTTTCTGAGCCAGCTTCGGGGACTGGGAATGGGAGGCACTGTTTTGCAGTGGTTCTCCTCCTTCCTCCACAGCTGGTTTCAGTTAGCACTGAGGGGGGAGACAGGTCAAGCCTTGGGTGCTTGCAGTGTGTGATCCCTCTCCTCTGCAATGTCTCTCCTCTCTCCTGTTTAACATTTACATGAAACTGCGGGGTGAGGTCATTTGCCAGCATGGGGTGCAGTATCATCAGTATGCTGATGATACCCAGTTATACATCTCCACCCCTGGCTGGGCAGATGATGCTGTCTGACCTAGTGCCTGGAGGTTGTGAGGGTCTGATGAGGAGGAACTGACTTCAACTCAACCCTAGCAAGATGGAGTGGCTTTGGGGTTTTGACCTCCCAGAGTACAGTGATATGTCATCTTTGACTCTGGATTAACAGAGTTCCAGGTTAATAATTAAAAGTCCTCTGGAAGAACCCTGTTTTGATCAATATCTTAAAGACTGGGAGAGTTGGGACAAGCTGAACTTCCTGTGGAAGATTATTCCATGAAATACTACAGAGAAATATCTCCTCTTAATAGATCTCACAATATAAATTAAATACATCATCAGGGAAATGACTTGAATTTAGCTAAGCAAAGTTTCTGACATATTCATACCAATGTAACATTTGAACTGGGACACTTAGTTTGTAACTCAGCCCCTTAACATATCTAACATTTGCACTGGGCTGTATCTGTGTGTAAAACATCAGAACCACACAAAGCTTTCAAGGGGTGATTCACTGTGATGGGTTCATGCAAAATGCTTCCCCCCTTCCCTTCTAACAGTGAAGCAACCTTGTTGCTCTGTGTCACACCAAGCCCTTGTCTGTGCCCCAGTCTTCTGGTTCTTCCAACTATTGGGAGAGGCTTTTGCAAAAATAGAGCAGATGCCCAGAAGCCTCTTCCAATTATTAGATCTGGAGCAGTGTGATGCATCTCAGCCAGGTGGAACACATAACCTCCCTGCCCTAACATAGCCCATCAGTTCACCTCCACTGTGCAAAGCACCTCATTGAGGAAAACCCCTAGGCACTTCACAGAGGCCCAAAATAGATCACAGGAGGGGCCTTTACAATGGTGGATGCTATCTTCAAAAAGACAGAAATGTCTACAGAGAATGCTGCTGCAGGAGCCTGTTATACAACCAGCTAAAGATGATTTATATGGTGTTTCACCTGCAGGGCTGAAAATGCAAACCACATCTTGTGAACACCAAAGTTATAAGCATAAATCGTTTAGCGCAACAGGGCTTCCCTGCTCCACACTTCTTGGTTCCATCTGTCCAGGCTGGAAGGAGTCTGTGTGAGACTGTGAAGTGTAGGATGATTCCAACAATAAATCAAAGAGGTTATGTGAGTACAATGAAAAATATGTTTTAGGGGGGGAAATTGTACATGGAAATCATCCATCCTAATGCATTCGAATAATCCCAAAATAGTACAGCAGGCTATTTAAACTTTCCAAAAATATTTAACTTCTCAGCTGACACCAAGCCCAAGACATTTTTAGCAATAAAATGATGGGGACATGGAGTTTGCACAGGGCAATTTAAGAATGAAAACATTTCCTCATCCTGAAGGAACATCTGGGCGATTCAGTGAGGGGAAGGCTACAATCAGCTGCTATTCCAGCAACTCTGCCACAAAATGCCAGTCTGTGTGTACATCCCAGGCAGATAGCAGGTTTGGAAAATATAAATAGCACCTTCAGATAGGTTCCATTTTTAGTTTGCCAAGTGTTTCATGTCCTATTTTCTGTCCTCAAACAAAAGCAGCAATAGTAGCATATTGAAGCCCGTTTTGCAGTTCCCAGAACATTCACCCAAGATTGCATTTCAAAAATTTGGTGGAAATTGCCTAATTTCAACATCACCATTTAGTGGGTTTGAGCTGAAGGTGTTAAATAGGTGGGGTAAATTAAGAGTGGTAAGCTCTCTAAGCCTTTATATGCTTATTCTGCAAAAAGAATTATCCCAAAGGGAATTCTAGTTGTATCACTACTTTACTGGCTGCACCCTCAACTTCCAGATGACAAAAGTAGCATGGAGGGATGTCTGCAAGGAGGTCAAAAAGATCAAGACAATAGTCACTTGCGACTGCACAATTGAAGCTCAACCATTTTTTAATGCAAAGCCTTCTTGACTTTTTTGACATCCTCCTGTGCACACATCCTTGGTGGCATACCCTGGTCTACCTAATATCAGGAGCAAAGACCAAGGTACCACCAGGATCGGCATTTCTGGGCACCTATCAAACCCATAATCCTTCCGAGGGCCCATGAATGACTTTCTCAAGACCTCCTAACCTGGTTGCTCCACCTCCATTGTCAAGTTCATTAGTTGGGAGAATGAAAATAAACTAGGATTAGAATCACAGAATCATAGAATCTACAGATAGTCCTCAGGTTACAACCACTCATTCAGGTTATGATGGCACTGAACAAGGGGGACTTATGACTGGTCCACAAAGTTGCAGCCATTGCAGCATCCCCACAGTCAGATGATCATAATCCAGGCGCTCAGGTGTCCACCATGTAATTACGACAAGCAAAGTCACTGGGGAAACGGGCAGTGAAGGACACAAGTTGCTCCCATAAGTTGCTCCCACCAGTTTTTCTCCCAAGGATCTCATACTCCATAGCACTACCACCCCCGCACTCCATAGTGGCCTCGACTGGCCCTACCATGCTCCGTAGCGCCTGTCTGTGATCTCCACCAGCCTACCCACAGCCCACACCAGCCCGCCCACACTCAGTAGCACCCACTCGCAGCCCCCACCAGCCCACCTGCAGCACTCACTCATCCACCTGCAGTTCTTGCCAGTTGGCCTGCTTGCCTAAGACTCCAGTCACATGTGGTCTTCTCTTAATGACTCACACAGCTTCCAGGTTATGATGGCAACCAGGATTGCCATGATTGCTGTTGCTAAGCAACGTAGTACAACCACATCACTTAGCAATGGGAATTCTGGTCCCAGTTACCATTGTAACCCAAGGACTACCTGTATTAACTCAACCCCTTGCTCAGCAAGCTACACCATTCATCCAAAATTGTCATCCATGCTGATGATCTAGCCCTGTGATGGAATGGTTTGGTGAAGGCCGTGCTCGGGGAGATAAGCGTTTCCTTAGCCCCCATCAGGAGCATGGGAAGGTTAAGAAGATGAGACTGGCACCACCCTAAGGAATTCGCAGTGTTTGCTTGCTGGCTTAGGAAGTTTAGATTCAGTCTGGCGAGATTCTGTCTTGTGGTTGAAAGCTAATAAAAGCTACCGAACTAGACCTGTACTGTCTCGTGGAGTTCTTTGGGCTGAACCTGACAAGCCCCTATTGAAAACCTCCTTTAAGGGGAAGTCCACCACCCATCTACACATACACTTGACTATTAAGTCAGAAATCACGTTGGTGAAAAATAAAGGCAGCCAAAATGATAATCAAAGAGTCCATTTCCATCAACATCTTTCAGTGAATGGAGCAGCCTTTGAAGGTGTTATGTAAGGATCCAAGGGTTGGGGTGATGGTGCAAAACAGATAGGGCCACATGTGGACAGAGGCAGAGTGTTCTATGTTTTTTACTTTTTTATGAAGCTGGATGATGATTATGTCATTGCATTTATATGCAATATATATTCTGCATATTGCCTGAGAGCTCAAGCTTTTACATGGAGGCCCTTCCATTTATCCCTACAATAACAGTCTTGTGAAGTAGGTTTTGCTAAGACACAGCAACTAGTCCATAGTCATCTTGTGAACTTCACAGCCAAGGGGAAACCTAGGCTACCCAGTCCAATTCCAGCACCTTAACCACTACACTGATTGATTATTATCCGCCACTAAGTCAGTGACCACACAGACAGATTTTCTCAGGACACTCTGTCCCCAACCTAACCACTACACTACTCTGGGCTTTTTCTTCATGCCTATCTGGAGATAACCTACAGTTTTCAAATGTTTTCAACCTCAACCTGATATTCAGTAGTGCAATATGAGGGACCCAAAGAAAAGGATTTGGGAGGCAACAAGATGTCCATGCTGTTATCAGGAATAGCTAATTGTATTTCATTTTTGTTGAGGAATTTATCTTCCCTAGGGGAAACTACTGTGGCTAGGAATGGAAGCAAGAGGCATCTTGGAGGCACATTACTAACCTTCCCACATTTAACCTCCCAATACCCCCCCCCCCCATTGGACAAAATCACATTGCAGCAATCTGTCTACTTTGATCTGAGATCTACACTGAGATCTTGGGCTGCTGGGGACTGGCAAAGGGGTTCTTGGGCCACAGAACACATGTGATATTTGCTACAGCTAAGCAAGTCTGGGGCTGCTCAGGACTTGTGTGAGACTATTTGACACACCTCTTTTAGTTCTTTGACAGAAGAAAAGTGTAACACATACTTAATAAATGTAACAAATATGCCCTAGAAAGGATTTTCAGAATGTAGCATATTTATATTTACTTCTTTTCCCACAGCAAGAATGTCCAAGAATGGGAATGCCTCCATTAAAAAAAACAAAGTGAAGTTGCCTTCTCCTCAAAATCCAATAACTTTTAAAAATTAATATGTTAAGATTTCATCATCATCAGACTATTTCACAAGTTTTGTTTTTTTTGCTTGATGTCCCTTTGCCCCTCAGCCTGTGGTGTGTGTGTGTGTCCAAAATAAAGCTGCTCCTACAAAATGCACAGGTCAACGAAGTGTTTCAAAAATCATTCCAGGAGTGAATAGGACTGTCTCATGGAGTCATAAATCATGTACCCAGTGCAGCATATGTTAATTGCTGCATGAGAAGCTTAAAATGTTAACAGATGTAGGACAGTACAGTCCACCTATTCTCTCACAAATTACTTATTCACTTTCACACACAAATACATAGAGAAAATTCTGAAACACAAATGCAATCTTTCTAATTACCATTATTGTGGGGAGCAGAGAATTGGAAAACATGTTTTTCTATTTAGATTGTTCCTGTAGTAACACATCTGGTCATGTAATTCCCAGCGAAGGTGCCAAACATTATGGAAGAGCGCAAATCATATTGTTGTCTGTGAAAAGAGAAAGTGAACTACAGAAAGGAGGTTCAGTCACAGATGTGTCTGATCACAGAGAGGTTTATCCACCATCACTATCTTCACAACAGCATGAATGTTTCTTCTGAGTCTCTTGTATTTTTAAAAAGTAAGCTTTGGGGATGTTTAAATTTCAAAAATGTTTCAGATATTTAGACTTACATTTTAATGCTGCTGCATTTACAAACTTAGCAACTCAGTTGTGATTGTTACCATTTGAGTGTAAAACAATGACAGAAGGGCTTAGATTGTGAAATGAGCAAGAGCAGCCTGGATGACATGCTTAGCCAAAAGAGCAAACCAAACTAAAGCTGCACTCAAATAGCAAGCAGTGACCCCCAACTTTCCGAAAGATCTGCGTAAATATTTATACTGCACCTATACAATGAGATAGGTTGGTTGGTTGGTTGGTTGGTTGGTTGGTTGGTCGGCTTGCTAAATGCAAAATGTACTGATTGCCAATATACTCTCCTTGGCCTGTTTCCTCTTGCAAGGAGCCAATTTAAAAATCCTTCTCTTTATGTGCAGCGTACATGAAAAATGGGCAGAGCCTCTTGTTCAGCAATCACAACTGCTCACACTGCTGCATACTGAACCAGCTGTAGCTTCCAGATGGTCTTCAAGGGTAGCCCCATTGCAAAAGTGCAATCGTGAGATAAGTAGGGTGTCAGTGACCATCTGAAGGGCCTCCCGGTCAAGGAAAGGGCACAACTGGTACACAAGACGCACCTGTGCAAAGGCCCTCCTGACCACACCTGCCACCTGTTCATCAAGCAGTAACAGTAGCTGTGAGTCCAGGAGGACCCCCCCCCCCGAGTTGTGGACCAGTCTCGAATGGGGAAGTGCGACCTCATCCGAGATCAATGCTGAAAATGTCCCTGACAAACAGGGGGGCCAAACAGCCACAACCACTCCGTCTTGTCAGGATTGAGTTGAAATCTGTTCCTTCCCATCCACACCCAAATAGCCTCCAGATGTTGGGTCAGTACATTGACATTGTCACTTGCGCAACCCAGGATAGAAATGTATTATTGGGTATCATCCACATACTGATATTACTGAGCCCTGAACTGATGGATGACCTCACCTAGCAGTTTCATATAGATGTTAAACAGGAGAAGTTAGAGGCACCCACAAGTAAAGGGCCACAGCTGCAATCTCTCCCTGTCTCTCAACGTAAAACAATCTTGTAATGCATGAATGCCTTTCAAGGACAGCAACTTGTTCTGCAGTGTTTCCTGACATGGGCTATCTCCAGTTTTACAAGAATCAGGACAAGCACAGGATTCTTACACTGTGTGTGTAAAACACTTCCAATTTTCCCACTGGAACCAGCTGTGGTTCAGATTCAAACCAATATACATACCTCTGATTCTTACCCTCTGCCTTGTTTCAGATAGATAGAAACACTAATTTGTACAAGAGGTCACACTTCCTTGGCTCAATCATTTCCAAGTAGGCTTTGCTAGGATACTGTGCTAGACTCCGGGGACCTGCCATCCAAACTACTGAGGCACCTTGTGAAGAGGTCATGACAGGTCCTAAGTGACTATCTTAGGTGGACAAAGTGAAATCCAGTTTCCTCTTTCAAGAAGAATCTTGTACATGTTGTCCTTACTCCTCCAAGATAAAACACATGTATTAATAACTAAAATGCATGTAGATGTAAGGATTTGAAAGGACTTAAAGTGATGGAGAACAGTCCTTGTATCACACTGCAATGTGGGGCAGGGGGAAGGTTACCTTCTCTCTCTCTCTCTTTCTCTAAAACTTAATATTTTTTTAAAAAAGAAAAAACTAGAGTGCATGTGTCCTGAGTTCTAAGGCCACTGGGCTTTTTTGGGTAATATTTCCATTGATTGATTCATTATGTGCCTTCAAGTCGTTTTCAGCTCCTAGTGCCCACAGAGATAGATTTTTCTCCATGACGATCTATTCCTAACCTGTTCTTTCATGTCTCCCAACAGTGCAATCATTGCCACTATAACTGAGTCCATCTACCTTGCTGCTGGTTGTCCTCTTCTTCTCTTTCCTTCTACCTTTCCCAGCATTAGAGCCTTTTCCAGAGAGCTGGGTCTTTGCATAATGTGTCCGAAGTAGGATAATTTGAGCCTGGTCATCTGTGCCTCGAGTGAGAACTCTGGGTTGATTTGTTCAATGATCCATCTGTTTGTTTTCTCGGCTGTCCATGTATTCTCAGGAGTCTTCTCCATCACCAATGTTCAAAGGCATCAATACTTTTCCAATCCTTCTTCTTCAATATTTCCATTAGAAAAGCAAAAATCTAAATTACCTCTGGTTTATAACCCTTGCCAAACTCATGTCTCAATGGCTGATGGAAATGAATTTCTGTTACTACCTTTTCATTATTACCATAGAAAGTATGACTGTAGGCCCTCTGCCTTTAAAGCCACACTGAGAATTTCCAAAATAGAAAACCTGTTTGTGGAAAGCTACTTGACAAAGGAAATGTATTTGGAGTAAACAGCATGCCAGAAAATGAATCTTCCTAACTTTGGTACTAAGGTCTCAGGTATAACCCTGTCTTTGTGAAAAGATTGCCATCTTGTGTGTTATCTCAGTGCCTGGGTTTAGATATTCCAATAGGGTAAGGCAGCAGACATATCCAGTCAACACTGTCTGCTATCCCTAGGCACAGATTAAAAGAAAGAGCTTTGTACTTCATATTGATCCTTATTTCAAGGTTTATTCTCAATGAGAATATTTGGCTATTATCATCTACTTTTCATTCCAAAGTTCAGGCTAGGCCAAATTGCAGCCTGACATTCTGCCAGTCTACTTCCTCTCAAATTTTTGCTAAAGTCACGTCTGTAATACATTAAGCAGACATGCATGACATTGTATGCAGATCTTTTTCCAGCCTTCCCTATACGCAATTTACCCAGCAAACACCTGACTAATTACATTCAAAGATGTCATTTTCCTGCCCTGACTCCTAGCTCAATACAAGCCTATGGAGAACTGGCTAAACAAATGTCAAACATTCTGGGAAGGGATTGTGAGAAGCAGAGTTTACTGTGCCCAAAGCTCACCTCTCACACTCTACTCCAAGCACATCCATCCATCAAAATCCTACAAAAAGAAAAAGGAATGCCAGTCCTATTCCCCAGGTACATTAAAAATATCCTAAAGATGCACAGCAAGTTCCTGTTGCAACTGGAGGAAAATTCCTCCTACTGTGACCTGTTACTGGGTTCACATATTGACCTGTTCACATATTGCACTGAACGATGGTCTGTTTAACTATATATTATTATCATCATGGCCACAAGTAATTGTACTCACTGCCTCCTTAGAAACAGACTTTTCTATTGGTAAGATTGAGGAATGGAAGTTTTCCAAAAGAGTCATACAATAAGCAAATGAAGCAGTCCTCCTCTGCTATTCTGCAACATATATCAAACAGCCGCAGGATCATAAATAAAACTATGAGAAATGGGAAGCAAAAGTAGGGGGTGTTATTTCTCTTGTGAATAAAACGGAGGGCAAGATTCAGACAGTGGCTTAATTAAAATTGGCCAGATAACAAAATTGGATGTTAGTTGCCAACTGGCAAATAAATCTTGTTTTCCACCAGAAATGTTGCCAGTCCTTTCAGGGAGACTTCCCAGACAGAGCATTGCAGAGGAGTTTGTCTGAATATTTCTAATGGATCCTGGAGAACATCTAGTCCAACCCACTGCCTGATTCAGGACTCCATTGCTACAGAATCCTCAACAGATGCTGGTAGTTTAAAGTATTGTTTTGTGTTACATCATTGAAAGGAATTAACAAAGGACTGATTGGGCTATTGAAATGATATTATATTGCCATCTGTCTCATTTTGGAACTGTTCCAGCAAACTAAGTTTTTCACTCTTCTTGATTCCTGTCATTGAAATGGAAGTGAGCATCTATGGGTGGGGTCAAAAAAGTCAAGATGGTGGCCATAATTGAAGCCCAAACCATCTTCCCCCCACATATGCCCCTGAGTAGAAGTGTTTTATCTTATTCAGTTGCTCTTTGGTATATATTTGGTTTCTAATATGTTGAACACTGTTTATAGGTGTACATTGTTTACTGTCCATCCCAATACTTATTCAAGATTTGCAGTTTTGAAGTTTTAATACATTTCCTTTGGGCGGTTTGTTATCATTATTTGCTCCCCTCTGTTCTTCTTTAGAAAGATGAATTTGAAGGCTATCCCTCCAGGTCCAGTTCATAGATATAAAAACATATTATAGGAAAGCAACAAGACCCATGGTTAACATCTTAACAATGCAGGAATAACCTGTTTGCAACACACTGAAGCTAAGTTCACACATTTCACTAAAGCATTCAGTTATGCTTTATTTTTCCTAGAATGGTAGGGTTTTTATATGGCTAATTCAACATTTACATATACAAGCTTATCAAAAGTGCTATTTTAGGACAGACTTTAAGGGGGGGGAACCCTCCCCAATAAAATGTAGCTGAACTCTGATCCAAGACCTCATAAATATTTTAAAGTAAATAATTAGATAATAGTAAAAAGTAGCTATAATGTAAACAGTACGTAATTAATGAACACGAGGGTACCCCCACACTGCGAAAGTTTTTGTTCAAGAGAAATACTACGTTGGCAGAAACAGATTAGGATTTACTAGTACATTCCTGAATTATTTGGGCAAGCCTCCTAATTACTTAACATAGAAACAAAAGTGTTTCTTTTCTCTAATTTAAGCTGTTCTGTCATTCCAGTATAGATGTGACTTGTCTATGCAAGTCATCCGATCAGTATAGCTCACACAACACAACAGGCTATGGGCTAAAAAAACATTCAGAGGTTCACAAAGATAAAGAAAAAACATGCTTTGAAGACCATCTTCCTCAGGGGTTCTTAGATCCCAGCACAATTTTTTTAACCATATTCTGTACTGATCCTCTCCTACTTCTTTACATATGACCTCCCAAACCACTCTCTTAAAGCTTTCTTTAGATTAGGGATCACCTACATAGCAACACCTTTAGATTGGAGAGGAGGGTGTCAATCAATCAAATAAATAAATCTCTTGAAATGACAATATTCTCGCATGAGCTCACCTCAGACCTCAGAGATGATTTTGGTTCTTAAAAAACACATTTTTAAACTATCTGTGGGATGATTTGATACAATAGTATTTCGTGTTTGAGAAGACTGCCGACTTCTTCTCTAGGTAATGGAGCTTGTGGTTCTAATAATAATTTTAAACAGATAAATAAACCCTCTGCTTAATAGGTTTAAACAGAACAATAAATAGCTCTAGAATTGTATGTGACCAGTTTCACCGGGAATATTTGTATCAAAGTTCAGGAATGAAGGCAGGACACAGGTCAATTCCCTTTGGGAATTTCTTCTATTACCACAGTCTTCCTATTCTTGACTCCCTATCCTTAAGTGCTGGCTGTTATATTTCTTCTTTCTCTCACCCTTATCCCTCTGTGCCTGCTTTATGTCTGGCTGGTGCAATCAGCGTAGAGAAAAAACTACACTGATCACCAGGGAAAGGGGTTAGGTACAAAAAAGACTCCTATCAGATTCATCTCCTAGTGGGCATCTCAGCACCACTATTAGGAACCCATGTGTTTCTATATGGGGTAGTCTGCATAACAAGCTTCTGGGCTGTTAATCCCATTTTGATACAAGATGGTCACTATATGGATCTTCCTTCCTTCCTTCCGTCCTTCCTTCCTTCCTTCCTTCCGTCCTTCCATCCTTCCGTCCTTCCTTCCTTCCTTCCTTCCTTCCTTCCTTCCTTCCTTCCTTCCTTTTCAGTTACATTTAGTTTATCTCCATTGTTATAATGCATGTAAGTTTTTTTCATTGTACAACCACAACTGTATTGTGTCTGTGTGTGGTGGTGGTGGTATATTCAATTATTTTAAAAAATAAACATATTAAAAAAAAAAAACCAGAAGAATCTGGTATTCACATTAGACAGCAAATGCTAGAAGGGCAAAAAGCAGCAAGACAGTTGTATACACCATGACAGCACTGTTCGGCTCTTGCTGTTCTCTGTGCTTGGTTGTTTTCTTGCAGATCTTTCATTACCAGGCTGGTAATGAACTTTGCCAGCTGAGAAAACACCAAGATCCCAGCAATTCAGCCCTCAGCAGCTACACAGATATTCTCTAGTAGAATTGTGTCAGCCAAGCTCCTTGCCCTTGGGAGCTCTGTTCTTTCACCAATGCAAGATTCAACCATCAGTCTAGTTAGTTGCTCTTTATGAATGGTGGGTCAAGCCCAAGCAGGTTCACCTAGCTATGAAGAAAAGGCTCCAAGTAATAATAGGTGGCTAAGTCTAGCTATCCTTTGAATTTCCAATTTTTCCCCAGAACAACATGAGGTCACATGGCATTTCCTCAACTGCTGTGTCAATAATAAAATAAGAAACTTTCTAGCAACAGACCAATGATGGCAGGCATTAACAGCTTCTTGGGTCTCCCTGCTTGAATTCAAGCTCCATTCTGAATTCATTCTGCCATCCAAACTTCACCGCAACTCACTGGCAGCCATCCTTTCATTAATCATTGGGTTGTATGCAACCCTCTGTATGTTAAGGTGCTCCCTAATCTGGCAATGTAAGAGAATGAAAACAGAGGAGCTCAGGGTATCTGAAGAAGCATCAGGATCCACACCAGAACCTCTATCACCATGTGTTTCTATGATGAGTTCCAGTGAAATTTTGATCCAAGATGATGCAGGAGGTTCTGTTTTTCTCCCATGCCAAGGAATGGCTGATCTAAACCCACTACCCTCCCAAGCTGTTCTCCATCTCAGAAGAGCAAACTTACAAGAGCCTGTATTGCTATATTTTTCCTCTATGATTTCCTCTCTGCAACAAATAGGAGCTGGTAAGAGAGAGAAAATCACAGAGCCACAGAATCCTAGTCTGTCATTCTACCTGTGGTTCTTGGGGCTAATTTTTTTGTTTTCTCTGTTTACTGCTATGTCACTAAAACAGAAACAGATGGCATAGAGTCACGG
This sequence comes from Liasis olivaceus, assembly GCA_030867105.1. Taxonomy (NCBI): domain Eukaryota; kingdom Metazoa; phylum Chordata; class Lepidosauria; order Squamata; family Pythonidae; genus Liasis; species Liasis olivaceus. The sequence continues at coordinate 185,863,153 of CM061350.1, forward strand.
AGTTGGAAAGGGCTATTCACGCCCCCAAGTCTAAGGCTCTGCTCAGTGAAGAAATCCAAATTAAAGATGCAGTTGGGTAATTTAGCCTTTGGACCACTACCTCTCTGGATAATTGGTTCCATCGTCAAACTGTTCTTACTGTTAGGAAGTTTTTTCTAACATTAAATTGGAAGCTGACTTGCTGCAACTTGAATCCATTATTTTATATTCTGTTTTCTGTAATGCTGGAGAACATTGCTTGCTCTTCTTCTACATGGCATCCTTTCAGGTACCTGAAGGAGTTCTGTTATATCCCTTCTCAGTCATCTTTTCCCAAGGCTAAACATATCCAGCTGCTTCCATCTCCCTTGATAGGACTTATCAAGGCCCCCCTTCTGGCCCCTCAATCATTCTCATTCCCCTCCCCGGGCCTGTTCCAAGTTCTCTGAATCCTTCTTAAAGTGTGGTGCCCAAAACTGGACATAGAAAAGATCTGGATCAGGAATAGAGGTAAAGTATGACTTATTAGTTCTAATTGTTACATGAAGGTTCCCCAACCTTTCTGGAGCAGTGGATGCTTCAGGACTTTTGAGAGTTATAAGTACTCTCACAAAGTGGTTACCATGCTAGGTGTGGCCAACCACAAAACAGTCATGTACAAGAAGGCAAGCAAAGTACTGGCCTTCAGCCACTCTCCCTTTTATTTTCAAATAATGCCTTTTGGATTTTAGGTGGCAGCTAGCCACAATGATGGAAAAATGACTACCCAGATGCAGCAATGTTACAATGCAAACCTGCCTTTACCTACCTGCATGTCAACCTCAGAGGCACATACAAAAGTATCTTGGTTTGCATCATGACGTAATGATGCATGTTACCTTACTGCTTCCCTACCCGCCACCCCAGCAACCCTGCAGATGCCTATAAGTGTGAGGGCCCATTCTTGGAAATGCATCTTAAAGTTGGAACCCACAGACAGGAATGAACCACTAAGTCAAACTTGCAAGAATTCCAAAAACTGCTGCTAAGTAATGCTGAATGAAGAAAACACAAAGCCATAACCAAAAGAATTTCAGCAAGTGCTGTGATTCAAGGAAAGTCCTATAGAAAGAGACAGTCTAAACTAATTGCAATTCATTTTCCTTCCTGCTGTATGTCACAAATTACCTGGCCCCATCCTTTGGACACCTGTCTCCATGTGCCCTTTTTTTCATAAGCATGAGATTTGCTGTGCCACTGTTTTTCCCTGACAGTGTAAGAACTAACTCTCACAGGTGCTTTGCTTTGCAACATGTTAGCTTCCCATTTGTACTTCTAAGAATTAAACAAAAATAAAATTAAGCAGGGCAGGGAACTGGCAGGGGACAAGGAACATGTTAGTAGTGCCATGTTGGAGACCCAGGTGCTAGACTCTTTCTGTATTGCGGCTAGAAGAAAATTAAGCTAAAAGACTGAAGCTGGCTGCAGTCATCACCTGAAGAACTCCATGCTAAATGTAAGATTAGGCAAGAAAATAATAGATGAGTTGTGTCATTTTTTTAACAACAAACAGTCATATGACACCCTAAAGACTAACACATTTAGGATGGATAAGCATTTGGGGATTACCACCCACTTCATTTATCTGAATAAACTGTCCTTGCCATTCAGAGAAAAAAGGAGCACTACAGCTGATACTAAATAAGGGACTCTCTCCTTGAATAAGAAACAGGCCACAAGGCTAGGGCCTGGATCTCCCAAGCAATGGCAGCTTAACTTATACAATGACCTGTTCCTATTATAACATACGGAACCAGCCAGGCACTATTGCTGTGCTGAGAAAATCCCTTTCTTTTTCACCTTTCTACAGCTTCCCTGTTCAGCAGAGGGGGTGGATTCAGGGCTAAATCTCTTCTGCCTCCACCTCAGGATAAGCATCTGCCCCTGCAAGATGTCCTTCTCCCCTGAAAGCTCACCTCTCCTCCTCTAGGAGACGTCTCTCCCTCAGAAAACCGTTCTGAAACATACAGCTATGGAGGTATCTCCACATTTACTTATGCTGGTTTCCATCTTGCTGCAGTCCATGGCATACAGTACAATGTTCGGAAACCCTCTGTGTGGCCTACCAGGGCTGCCCATTGCCTCTCCCAAGCATTTCCACCAACCACACTGCCATTATTGCAATCATTTTGGGGGGAAGAGTGTGAAAAGTTATGGACTATATATTTCAACTTCATCCAGTCTGTTACTCTCCAAGTGAGTAGGTTCACACAATAGAGTACAATATACAAACCTCTAACCCCAGATGAAAAAAAACACAGTAAGATGCTATGCCCAAGTGAAAAAAATCATATTAAGGCTTAAAGTCATGGCTTGGTTCATTCAACAGGCTAAGACAATGATTTAATTTCCATAACATGCTGAAAAACAGATTTTCTAGTCTTTTAGCTATAATGCTTTGTGCAAACCCAGCCATTGTGCTGGATTTCAATTGTCAAAATCCCCCCTTCCAGCCAGCTGGTGAGGAAAATTTGGCAATTAGCCTTACACATCTGGACAGCACTAAGTTGAGGAAATATATATATACACATACACACACACACACACATTCAGTCTATAATTTCTTTATTAGAGTGTGATACATTTTGTTTCATCTGCAGATGTTCCATTACATTACACAGTTCTACATTCTAGGAGGAAACTGAATTAGATTTCTATGGGAGTTGAGAGCTAGAATTTTTCAGGGCAGAGATGTCAGTTATGTCAACAACCAACAGTCATACCAGGCAAAGAAGGAAAGGGCAAAATTCCATTAAACTAAGTGAACGGTGGAAAAAAGTGTTGGGATTAAACTACAATAAGTATAAAGAGGGAATTACAGTTTCATGTTGACAGAGGTCAGTCAAATGTTTTTGTGACTTCTTCCTGATGCACAATCAATACTTTTATCTAGCCAAACCATGTTATATGACAAAGAGTCTTAAGCTGAATTTAGGCCTAGAGTCTAGTCAAGCCATGCTGAGCTGAGCTGGCTGCCTGGGAAATTCTGCCAAGTTTTGCCAGTGAGCCTGACAATTTTCATTGGGTATATTAGCTAAAAATAACAGAATGGTGTATCCCTGGTCTGTCTATTTTGGACTGGTTCCTTAATTGAAGTCTCTGCACATTTCCATAGTCATATTAGCTAAGTCTATTCAGCCTTACGAAGCCATAACAACAACACCCCCTCCTCCAAACCCAGACCACAACTGCTGTGTTTACATACAGTGGTGGCTGCAGGGGGGAATCAAAACAGGCAAGATGGCAGACGAAATGTTGCCATCTAAGCCCTGCCCACAAAGGGGTGGAGCTTTGATAATAATGACACATCTGCCATCTTGTCTGTTACGATTCGCCCTGCAGATGATGTTTATATAACATGCTATACCCAACCAAATAGCCTATTTCACACAACACATGCCAAACCACAAACCTTTCAACCACAGTTTAGCCTAGTTTGGGTTTGTGGAAACCCAGTGAGCCTGATGTTGTTTTGGCTTAGCATGTTGTGTAAAGCTAAGAAACTGTAGTTTTTTCAACAAATCATGGTTAATAAAATCATGACTAAACATGATGTGGGAACCAGCCACAACGTGTCCTTATTCTGCATGTCTGCTGCAATCTTATACCCATTTACCTAACAGCAAATGCTACTGAACTCAGTGGAATATACTTTTGCATAGAAATACACTGGATTGCCACTGGATTGCATGTGTTTTTTTCAAATGCAAATGATTGCATTGGTTTTTCACCTTTTAAAGGGGTAAATAATAAAGATTCCTGACATGAAGCAAAATAAATATGACCCAACGGTCTATTTTAACCATACTAATAAAATGATTTTTGTGTGATTTCCAGGATATTCCTCTGCACTCCCTCAGGTCAGTATGCCTTCAGGTTAGTATAAAGTGGAAGGATATGTTGTCTCAGGCATATTTACTTGGAAATTAGTTTATGGAAGAGTTTAGCTCAGTTTACTTGTTTAAGTAAAGTACGTGTTTAAGACCTGAGCAGCAAAAGCAGACAAACAGAGTTTTTGTTGGTCCAAGTGCATATGTTCAAGTGACCCGAACATCAGAATGTAAGAATATAAGAAAGTCCAACATTTGACATTGTTTAATTTCCAACTAAGTGCAGTCCAGAAAGATGATGGGCCAGTGGCCTTCTTCCACACTTGCTCCCTCCCTAACAGCTGGTATTAGGCACGGTGCTCATCATTCCTTAGGAAGTAAATAGACATCAAGTCTACTCGCCATTCTTAGCCTGATTCTCCATGAATGTTTTCAGTTCCCTTTTAAAACCACCTAAATTAGTGGCCATCACCATATCTGATGGTAGCAGATTTCACAGTTTAATTTAGGTTGCACAAAGAATTCCTTCTTTTTGCTTTCAGTCCTGAGTTTCCAGGGATGCTCCAAGTTCTCACACTGTGAGGAAGAAGAACTTGGCTCTGGCTACATTTTCCATATCATGCATCCTTTTATATGCTGCTAAATAGCTCCCCTTCGTTGTCTTCCATCTAAGCTAAGCTAAAAAGCCAGTCCCTGTAATCTTTTTGAAGGGGAGCCACTCCAATCACCCACCATCCTCCTAATTGGCCTTGTTGGCATCCTTCCATGTCTATAGAATCATGTCTGACATGTGGTGACCAGAACGGTATACAGTTTCCCAGTGTGGCCTCCCTATAGATTTATATAACGGCATTTCTATGTTGGCAGTTTTTCGTTTCCAGTGAAACACTGAATTTCCCACCCTCCTTTCAATCAGTCTCACACTGAATGTTCATTCAGAAAGCAACCCTGAGTTACAGAATCTCTTTCCTGGTTAGTCACCACCAGCTGCTCAGATGATCCCATTAAGGTGCTGAAATTTGGGTTTTTACAGCCAGCCTCCATCACTTTTCCAGGGGAGAAAACTGTCTTGCAGCACAGTTGGGATGTCCCCAAAAGCCAGCATGACTCCTTCCCGTTCTCCTCTAAGCCCGTTCGTAAATCTAAAGGTCTAGGATCCAAAGCCACTTTCTCCCGACCTGGGTCAATTCGACCCCTCCCCCACAACTTCCAGGTAAGGCACCGGCTCCTACAGGCTTTAGCTCCGCCCTCCCGCCCCCTCCCCAGGTGCCCGCTTCACCTTTCCCCCCTCGGCTCCCCTCCCCTCCCCTCCCCTCCCCGCCACCTCCTACCTCTGCTACATCTCCAGAAGCGGCAACTGGGGGGCGAGCAGCTTTTCTGTCCTCCTGGACAGCGACGCCACCGAGCGCATAGGCGGCTTCCAGCACGGCTGGACGGGAGCCCAGGTCTCCACGCCCTCTGGTCGTCTCCGTCCCTCCTACCCTGCTAGATTTGGAGATGTGCCCGCGGCTCGCTCGCTCGCTCCCCCCGCAGCTCCTCCTTGCTGGGCTCTGCTGCCTGCGACGACCCGATAGGACTAGCTTATCAAGCCCTCGCAGCTTCTCGCCCGAACGAGGCGCCTCTTCCTGGAAGACGCGTGCGGCGGGGATGGCCCAGGAGAAGAATCATCTGCCCGCCGCCGCCGCCGCCGCCGCCGCCGGCCCCTCTCCGCCTCCTGCTCCTTGCCTGTTGCTCCTTCTCCTCCTTCCCTCCCTCCTCGACCCCCTCCCAGGCTCGCAGGGGGGGCTGGGAAAACATGGAGCCTCCCTCACATATGACCTGCTTTGGGCAGCCAGGGGCCTCGGGGAGCATTGCCAGCCTCCCTCCTCTGCCCCTTTAGCAATGCTATCCCCTCCCCAACGCTGCCAGCCAGCCAGCCAGCCAGCCAGCCAGTCAGCCACCCCCAAGGGCAAGCACACCCTCGCAGGGCTGCAGCGGGGGGAGGCAAGACCAGACTGACAAGGGAGAGAAGCTCGTGAAACAGGCAGTTGGCACGCTGGGTGGGTTCCCATGTACGTGCACGTGGCATCGGGAGGGTGAACATCAGAAGTCCGTTCCCTGTGGAACGATCTTGGTTCCAGTTAGTGCGGGAGAGAAGGGTTGGAAAAGTTCTCTCTCATCCGCCCTGAGAGTTTTGTCCAGCCAACAGCAGTGTCTCTTTGAGGATACAGGTGTGATCTCAGCCTTCTGCTGCTCCAGCGTCAACTTGGAGGACAGGGCAAAAGAGAAAACTACCCTCTGTTGCACTGTCTTCTCCCCATTCTTGCTTCTTGCCCATTCACTTGTCTGTTCTCTGGGCCTAAGGCAAACCCTACCAAACTCCTTCCAATTATCAAAGCTCAGGTCCTTGAAGTACAAATGCCAGCATCCACAGGATGCCTGCCTGCCAAAGGTAAGGGATGCTGGGTACTGTAGTTCAGCCACTTCTGAAACCCAAGCCTTCTGCATCACAGACCTAGAGGGAAAAGACACAGTTGGGGCCCGGATGTCCACCAGGTATGGACAAAAAAGTCAAGATGGTAAATGTGATGGTGCAATCAAAGTTCTGTCCGTTTTTTATATCACACCCTGCAGACACCTCTATTGGAGGATGCTGATTTTCCCTTAGTTATGACACTGATCAAGATTAGATCAGTGTTTCTCAATCTTGGCAACTTTAAGCTGTGTGGGCTTCATCTCCCAGAATTCCCCAGCCAGCATGGGGAATTCTAGGAGTTGAAGTCCATACAGCTTAAAGTTGCCATGGTTGAGAAACACTGGGTTAGATGAACATCTACCAGAAGGGCTTCTTGTTAGAACAGGAGCCTTGGCAGATTTCTTGGCAGTAATCCTTTTGCTCCAGATTTGATTTACTCTACCATTTTCAAAGCATATGGGCTGCCTTGTTCATAAATCAAGGGGGTCACTTGGTTCAACTAACCATATAATTTTATTGGAGGTATACAGAACAGTATGCAAACTTTGGCATCTCTAAAGCTTCATCCAGAAGAACTGCATCAGAGTAACAGTCTCAATCTGAGTGGAGTTTTGGAGAGAATATGAAAAGTGGATTCCACTGAGCTAAGATGTGACCTTTGTTGCATTCTATCACAGTTTGGTGGGCCAAGAGTTCACAAATATCTATTGTTCCCCTCTCCCAAGTTTTATCAAGGAAGTCAGCTCCAGTCATTTCACACAACATTTAAATAGTTACCTGTCCCTCCTGTAATCTTCACTATCACTCGTTGGATGTAGGAGTCCATAAATTTTCTCCAGAATTATTGCTGGTTGACAATATCCCTTTGTGATTGCCACTCTATAACTGCAGCATTTTAAGTGCTCAATGCAACATGTATCACAGCAGCCATCCCCAGCTGCTCTTGTATTAGAATACAACTCATGTGACCTGGAACTATCATGGCCCATTGCACCATTGTGGAGTTTATTATGATTATAGTCTAAACATTGGAAGGCTATAGGATATGAAAGACTGCCTTAGAATGTCTGATCAATCATCATCATCATCATCTGGGATTTTAGAATTCAAACAGACAAGTACCTGCCATATAACACCCCAGACTTAACAATTGTTGATAAGAAAGACAAAAAAGTCTGGATGGTGGACATTGCAATACCTGGAGGCAGCAGAATAGAAGAGAAAGAACTGGAGAAAATCATAAAATACAAAGACCTGCAATTAGAAGCAGAACAACTGTGGCAAAAGATAGTACCAATAGTAATAGGTGCCTTGGGTGCAATCCCAAAACATCTGGAGCACCACTTGAAGACCATCAGCACTGACAAAATCACCACCAGTCAATTGCAAAAGGCAGCTTTACTTGGAATAGCTTACATTCTTCAACCATACCTTTAACACCATCAAACAAAAACATCTGTCTATCCCAGGTCCTTAGGAAGAACTCGATAGGTGGACAAAAATGCCAAATCCAGTCTAAACATCTGGCTGATTGTGTGACCAACAATAATAATGTTTGAGCTTTCTGGTTCATCTTAACTATAAACCAACTGACTGCTCCTCCAGTTTTCCTTCCCTTTTTTCCCTTTCTGCAAAAATCCTATTCTTTATGTATTGTTCCCCATTCATAATTCATCCCCCCTCAGTTCTCTTTCTAGGCTCTTTTTATATCACTACTGCTTAAGCTTCTTAATTTGAGGGGGAAGAGCTTGAGCAAGCCATAGCAACAATTTTTTAAATTCAACAGAACCTATTACTGCCACCCATTGGCAGCAACGTATCATTACATTTTCTTAGTGGGAATATTGCTCATGCAATATTTAGGTTCATTCATTTCTGTTTTCAAGTTACACCAAACTCTTCCATGTGGTGCATATGAATATAAGATTAAAAATTTAAAAAGTGGAAATACAAATATGTTTTTAAGAATAGGTGCTAAACCTCACTGCAATTAGCTTCAGTTTTAAGATTATTCAGTAATGGAGGAAGCCTAAGAGAGATTAATTAGGTTTCACTTATGTGAATACGTGAATTCATTATCATCATCTCAATGAATACTCAGTGAATGAATCATCTCAATGAGTGAAATGAATGAGATTATGATTATTTATTTATTATTAAATTTATATGCCACCCATCTCTCCCAGAGGGTGACTCTGGGAGGCTTACAATAGAATGTTCATTATTATCATCTCAAATACAGAGGAATGGGCCAGCCCTATTGTTAGGCAGAATAGAGCAGTGCAATAATAATGTTATTGGCTTTTGGGTGTATTAATAACTAAATTGGCTTTCGGTATTAATGTATCTTTCTTGGAAATGGATTTGGAGCGGGGATTATTTGCTGTTCTGCTTCAGTAGCAAACACATTTTTGCCCAACCCAAAGAGGAAAAGAGGGTCATCTCTTCGAGCATGCAAAAAAAGTGTTGAAAAGACTGTTGATAAATATAAGTAAGTGAGCCCAACTGTGATGATTGCAGCATGCAGGGAACACAGAATGCAATTCCAATCTCTTCCTAAATGCTCATTTCCCTCAAAAATCCACATTTTTTCTGTGCTTTTATGTCAACTCTTTGAAGCAACTCTGGCTTCCATGTGCTGCCAAGTAGTGTGTGTTTCACAGTTGTGGTGCTATCAGTTTCTCTTGTGGGATGCTGCTCTGGGAAGGTGCATGTGACTTATATAATGGGAAATCGAGCTGGGAACTTTTCTACAGGCACCGTGAAACTGATCAGAAAGTATTATCACATTGTGTAGATGGTGATAAAAGAAGATTGTGAAATCTGCTAGAGAACAGACAAAGCATCAAGGGAACAATGGGAGGGAAGAGAGCTTCTGATTTCTGTTTCCCCAAGAAATGGATGGAAATAATTTATTTAAAACAAGAAAAATCATCTGATTTAAATGTACAGGAATCGAACAGCCATTACTTGAATCTGCAAGCCTTCACAAGCAGGAAATACAGTGGTACCTCGGGTCATGAACTTAATTCATTCCGCGACTCTGGTCGTGACCCAAATTGGTCGCGACCCGAATCAAATTTTCCCATAAGGTTCAATATAAATACGGTTAATCTGTTCTGACCCCTACGAATTTGGTCGCCAACCGATTTTGGTCGCGTCCCGAATCAAATTTTCTCATAAGGTTCAATGTAATTACGGTTAATCCATTCTGAACCATATGTATTTTTTTAAAAAAAACACAAAACTATGAAACAAAATACAGTACAGCGCAGTACGAAGAGAGAGAACACTAACCTTGCTCGAGGCGACTTCTGGCGTGGAGGACAGGAAGGCGGGTGGGGAGGCGGTTATTGCTTGGAGGGAGAGTCCCCCTCCCTACAGGAAGCCACGACCATGTGTCACGGGAGGGAAAATGGCCGCGGATCCTGTTCGTCACCCGATGCGGAGTTCGTGGACGGAAGCAAAATTTTGCGAACGGTGCTGTTTGTGACCCGAATTGGTCGCGAACAGAAGCGTTCGTGACCCGAGGTACCACTGTAGTAGCTAAAAAACTCCATCCATCCATCCATCCATCCATCCATCCATCCATCCACCTACCTCAGCAACAGGAGCCTTAGTTACTAAGAATACGGAGTCTTTCTAGCATCTCCTTCATAGCCACCAATTTCAACACCTTCATTCACACAACCTGATTACTGAATTAAGACATTTTCTGGGTTTGCATAATCCAGTAGACTACAAACAAATCAAACAGAGTTAAGTTCATACCAGACAGGAAGCCACAAAAAATAACTATGGTTAAGACTAATCAAGCCTGGCATGTTGTGTGAATATGTGGGAGTGTGGAGTCAGGGTGTGAAACATGGACTCTCATCCCCAGAAGAACGAACACGAGATAAGAGAATGAGGAATGCAGAGGATGTTTGTGGGGTGACCCTGGGAATTGCTCTCACTCTGAGAAGATTCTGTAAAGGGAGTTGAGCCAATAAACCTTGCTGGATTGAATCTGTATTGTCTCCTGGAGTTTCCTGGGCTAATCCTGACAGAATACTGCCACCAGGCCTTTAACTGACCTGGTTAATTGTACTGAGTGAATGCAACCAGTGTGTTCTAAACATAGTGGATATTAAACAGCATTATTTACCATGTTCCTCTTAAGCAGCAACTGCATTATGAAAACCTATCATCACCACTGTGTCTGACCTACAGATTTCTGACACTGATTAAGTCTAAAATAATTTGTTTACAGAGGGCAGTTATTGATTTGTATCATCAAGTCAGTATTGACCTGTAGATAGATTTTCTCCATGGCGATCTGTTTCTAACCTGGCCCTTTAGGTCTTCCAATGGTGCGCCCATCACCAGTATAACTGAGGCCATCCACCTTGCTGCTAGTCATCCTGTTCTTCTCTTTCCTTCCACCTTTCCCTCCATTTCCTCCTCTATCAAAAGATGGAGCTCCTTCTTATGTAAAGTTATTTACCAGCTATGCAAAAGCTATGCATACTTTCTCTACATAGTGAACAGCAGGGAAGCAATGTACATGTTATGAAGTGGCTTATAATCTATAACAAGCTTCTGTTATAATACATTGACTTGTCTTTAAGGAGAACAGATGCCCTTAAATCGCTTTTCTCAGAATGTCTCACCAGCAGAGCCACCCTTACTTGGATCATTAGAAGTTCTAGTCCTAAAGCACAGGTTGGGTTTGTGCAAACTACCCAGACAGATTTTAACCCACAGAACTGTGTTTAATGATTCAGGCACTGTGTCTCACAAGCCTTAAACATGACCTAAATGGGCTGGTTATTTTCTGAGTTCACACAATACGTTTAACCATAAAATATCCAAGCAAAAATCCTAATTCTAACAGTAACCAAGCTTAATGCAAATGAGTGTACCAGGTCTCCACCTGACCTGGCTAAGTATATCATGTGAACATAATCAGGCTGCCATACAAACACAACAGTGTGGTTAATTTAGGGCCACCAGATCTGAGCTCCAAAAATCCAAATAACCAAAATGAGACACTGGAAAAAAAACCTTGCAATCCAGATCTTTAGTTAACTCTATAAACCATAGCTCAGCAAACTTGTGTTTGCATGTTGTGCAACACAACCATCTGGAGGGTTTGAGGTGGCAAAGGCTGGTTTAAACTACCATCTCTTCATCTAGCTCTTTTCTATTTTGTTCAGCCAAGATGGTGAAAACTATTACCATATCAGAGCTTGCTGGGGTTAGATGAGAGGTCCCTATTTATTTTTCTCCATGCGCCCTTCTTGTGTCAAGTGGATAGTCTTGCCTTTTTTCCACAATACATGCCTGGATTCAGTACCTGCCTGGACTGGATTTCCTCTTCTTTCTGGTGAGAATCTAGCCTTTTTGGTGTTCTTGCACTTATCACAACATATCTCTTTATGATCTATAACTTGGAACTGTTTCTTCATTTGGCATAGTTCTGAATGACTGTTTTATGGTATTCATTATTTTAATGGCTCCCCTTGGTTATGTATTCTGGGGAAGGGCTGCTCAGCCCTTTCACTACAATGCTCAGCTATACATTTTTCAGATTCAAGCTGGTATTCAGATCAATTAATTAATTATTAATTTAGAAAACGAGCAGAATTCCACAATGCACTGAATATTTTGGAAAACGAAACGGTATGAAGCTACATTTTATTGTTCCTGGCTGATTTTTCCACCTTTGGAATCTGCTTTTTAAAAAGCTGCATGTGTTCAGTTGTAGGTTCTCAGGAAGCTCTGAACACTTCATCACTAGGGTGCTTTAAAAACCTTAATCAGAACATGTTTCAGAGCATGTATGAGCAATCTACAGATAAAGCTTAAATGTTTGGCAAGTTTTACTAAGCTTTACAAGACAACACAGGTCACTAATAAGTTATTGGCTACTTAAGATAGGGTTAACCCTAACCCTTAGCAACTCTGTACAAGTCAGCACTACGTTTCAGGAGGCATGCTCCCAAAGCAATAAAAATACCAGGATATTTGGGAACCATTATTCTATCTTTCAACCATTCAGTGCCAGATCTGAACCAGCTGTGAAAAACTGTAGCTTCCAGCTGATCTTGTGCTACAGCTCTCATCAGTCCTCACTACCTGGAGCTGGTAAGAGATGTAGTGGAGTCCTTGGTGCTCTCTGAGCTTGGTTGTTTGCTTGCAGATGTTTCATTACCCAACTAGGTAATATCATCAGAGCAAAGACTCTGATGATGGCAACTATGGACCTGAAGCAAGCTTCTAGAGGAAGGAAAGAGCATATTGTTCCTCAACTTCCAGACTCCAGCAGTGTCTGGAGTACAAAAAGTAGCTTTTGTAAAAGTGCAATTAAATGACTAATACAGTGGGCCAGCCTTCATCAATCTGTGTTCTTAGTTGTCCTGGACAGTCAGTTTTCATGTTCCCTCAGACAACAGTGGGCTTGACTACGCTATCAGTTCAATCACAAGGTGAACTCCAATTCATGAGAATTGAAGTCCAACATTCCTATGGATGTCACATCTGGACTGCAAAAATATTTTCAGCACAACTACTAGATAGCAGCAAAGAGAGCATGCTCATGTATTTCTTTGCTGCATCCTAGTAGATTCAAGTTTTTTTCAGCCCAGTTATAGTAAATATTCCAAAATATCTGGCATCAGATTGTAGTCCACTCAGAGATGCCACTGTGGCCTGACACACACGGAGTTCCAAATTCCCAGGCAGCCAACTAATTATCAGATCAGAAGGTCTGCAGATCAATCCCCTTTTCTCCCATGATAAAGCACTGAAAAAACTCATCACATTTCTGAAGCTGATGACAACAGGAACCTAGCCTCCTTCATGGCCCAGGGGTGGGAGAAACTGGTGCTTACATCTTTTTCACAGCAAAGTTCAGCTCTTTTGCTGAGAGGATAAATAAAAAATGCCTCCTTGCTTTTCCTTTCCTTCCAACAAAGGTTTGTGTGAAAGTGGGATTTAAGGAGGAGGAAGGGTACAGGAGGTCTGATCCAGAATCTCAGGTGGCCTTTGGATCACAAAAATTGTGTATGCCTATTGTAGAGAATCAAGTAAATTAGGATTAGACAAATTTTGGATGTTTGGGTCTTGCATATATAGAGAGGGAAGCAGTCTGATGATGCAAAGCGGGTGGGGCTATGCCATTCACATGGATAACTCCCATGTCTGTCCCATTTCTGTTATCTTTCCCTCAACTACTTTAATGCTGATTCTACAGATTTTGTGGGTTCCATGTCTCAACATGGCAGAAAGCAATTTTACTGATTTCCAGAAATTATATTTGGAGTCTGGGAGGCATGAAGGCAAGGGTTCAAGGGTCATATGGGCTCTATAGACTTATAGAGCCTTAGACTGCCCACCTCTGAAATAAACCAAGGATTGATGGACAACCTACTCCTTAGTCACCAGATGAGGGCACCATTGTATCTCAAAGATGTGAAGCAATAATGATAGTCAAGTTTGTATTGTAATAAACATAATTTGGTGAGTTTTTCCCACCAAAATGTGGGGTGTTTTTCCTCCCCACATAACTGATTACATACAAAGAACAAGGCATTGTTCATCTGCTTCCACTCAAGAACTCTGGTGCCACTCAAGTGATCTTCTTGAAAAAAAGCCATTTCCAAAACTCTGTGGCGTCCAAACAAAGACTGTGTGGTTAAATTCATAACAAATGCTGCTCGTGGATCTTGGAATTTAAATCCCAGCCAAGGTTAGTGAACCAAGCAAAACATCCTCATTATTCTCATGACAGTATAATATTAAAATAATAAATAGTAATAATATATATATGTGGAATGGAATGGCTTATTCTAGACAATGGCTAACATTGTCACATAAAAAAAAAAGGCTTAACTTCATGCCTTAGTTTGGCATCCCTTGTGAGAGTAACCCATTGCTGACTCTTTATAAAAAGCAACGAAAAGTAAATGCTGTACACTTGTGCTGTTAAAGAATTAACTTGCACGATTGTTTTACCTTACCTGCTGCTTCAGACAGCAGCCAGCGTTATAGAATAATTAGTGAATAAGCTACACAGCTGTTCCTTTGTTGTAGAGAAACACCATTATTGCAGAGAAAATGGGTGACATTCCCCATATGTCACAATGATATCACCCACATCATTCCAATTTTTAAGCAGTGCCTTCTTTAAATAAAGATTTCATCCTGGTAAATCATTTGAACAACCCATCATCCTGTGTAAAAAATCCATAGAACCCTCTGCTGTGTTTTTGTTCTCCTTTCCTACAATGATTAAATAAATGCCTGCCATTTATTTTACCTGTTGTGCAGGCTTCCAACCTGTGCATTGGCTTTCAAGATGTTGAAAGTTTTTGAAGGAGAGTTCTTCTTTCCATGCAATTTTGGCTTTGCAGCATTGGGAGGTGATTAAAGCGGCAGGCCAAAATACAGAAGAAAATACATCCCATCTTCAACTCAGGCGCAAGAGGGCTCAGTTAAGAGAAGCAGCCTCTTTTCATCTGCACTACCTGCTACAGAATCAGAGCATGAGTTTCAGAACATGCAGGCAGGGATTACCACGATTCAGGCATCCCTGTCAACTGGATGTAGAGCTGGAATCAATCACTGGGTCTCCACACCTCAGCAGAACCTTCCAATATTCATTTAGTTTTGACAAATAAACAGTTTTAAAAACCATGTGTTCCCCACCCCACATGCATAGGACATTATATGCCTGAATAAAACCATTTAGATTTCCTACAATGCCCCAAGGTTGAGTTGTTTCAGTGCAATGTAGAAAGTTAAAATGGTCACTCTATCACATTGCTAGTTGCTACCTAAATCTGCAACTGTCACTAAATGCATCCATCAGGAATTCACTGAGGTAAGGGGATCTAACAGCAATCACCTCCTTAAAGGTGGAAAAGCAGTTTTCCTCCTATCTCGATGCATGCTGAAGCAAAGAAATTAATTGCTACATATGGAGTCCTTGGGGTTCTCTGAGCTTGGCTGTTTTCTTGCAAATGTTTCGCTACCCAGCTAGGTAACATCTTCAGTGCTAGAATGGAATGGGGTTTGGAATGGAGAGTGAACCCCATTCCCTTCTAGTACTGAAGATGTTACCTAGCTGGGTAACGAAACATTTGCAAGAAAACAGCCAAGCTCAGAGAATCCCAAGGACTCCACAGTTCAACCCTGAGCTACACATATTCGCTTCTATTGCTACATATGTAAACACCACACAGGGTTTAGCACAGCCCCACACAACTTGGTGCTCTCCAGGTGTGGAGATGCAATATGTTGGATTACAATTCCAGCATTTTCCTATGTAACCTATAAGTACTCAACAATAAGTAATGTATCACAAAGCAACAATAGCAGCATAATATTCATAATCAATGAGAAACATAGATAGCATCACCTCAGTCTCCATGTGTTCCCTGGAAGAGCTCCATCTTCAATAACTTCCAAAAGGATAACATGGGGTTAAGTTTGATCTCCAGAGGGAGGCTGATCCACAGAGCAAATACACCTATTAAACAACAGCATCTATGGGCCTTAGCCCCACTCACCTCACAGAAGTGAGGGACCAATAGCATTTTATCCCTAGACCTATGCATTGGTTGAGTAGATTCCAGCTAGAGAATATCAGGCCCATAAACCCATTGCTAGCCCTCTCCTCAGCATCTGGTCTCAGCTCTGGCAGAAACCAATGGATGCCTGTCCATGCTATTCCTGGGACTACCCAATGAGGAGAATGCTAGTGACCTCTACCCCAATTCCTCCCTTCACTGTTAGACCCATGGATGAGTTAGCACAGGTAACTGGGCTGTGTGAACATAGGTGCTGAACTGCATGTTGCTAGCATGCGATTCTTCATATGTCGCTAAACTAGAATTCCCAGATTGCTCATCAAGGGTAATCCTGGTAGAAACTGGAGTTTGAGTTTCAGTAATATCTGAGGGCCACACGTGCATTCCTGAGTCAATATTTGGCACTAGCTATCCAACTGGAGCTTCTTGGGTAGGAAGTAATGTAACAGGACTTTCTGTTCCAGAGAAGCTTGGTCCTTCTGAGTTCTACAGAGTTCTTCAGTTTTCTGCTGGCTCTGATTCCTGGCTTGTTCCATCATTGGAATGTACATTTTAATCCTGACTTTTGGCGCTTGCTCCTTAATTCTGCCTCTTGGCTCACTGTTTTATCCTGATTAATGGTATCATCCTGTGTCTCCTGGCTTCTGGCTCACCTTTGGGTCTTTCCACACTGCAGAGTTGAAATGCTATCCATTCATCTGTCCATCTATCCATAAGGAATATTTCCTAAATTGGGCCCCAACCAATTCTGTCAATAATTACTCAAGTTAGCACTTCAAAATGAGAAATATCAAAGTAGTTAATAATCAGAACATACCAACCCATCTTTAAAAAGGCTGTATTATTTCAACAAAGATACCAAAGCAGGGTGAGTCACACCACTACCAGTAAGATGAGGTTCTCAAACTTGGCAGTGCCACAAACCATTATTTCGAAATTTGAAATAGGTCTGACCTTTCTCATCACCTTGATATCACAAATCCAGGAATTTGCTTGAAATAATACCTCTGAGAAATGCAGGGGATTTGGAATGTAAGACTGGCAGAAAGAATCTTTCGTGTAAAGAATTCTTTTTGAGCTGGATGGCATTTCTTGATATTAGAAGATTAGAAAGTTTAGTCCTGGTTGCTTTACTGAGAGAAGTAGCTTAATATCCATCTTGAGTGTAGGTGCTGAGAGTAGGAATACTTAAAGAGATTTTTTTCTGTAGCCCTTTTAATATTGTTGATATAGTATACAGTTAGATAATTAAAACAATTTTAAAGGCTTTACTAATTAAGAGACATCATCCGCAATCCTAAACACACTCCCCACACTTCTTTTTAGAATTGGGTTAATGTAATATAATTTTGTGCCCAAAGTGCTACAGAACTACATGCGCATGTGTGCATACACACACACACACACACACACACTTATTTAGGAGAAAATTTCATCCATAAGCCACAATTATGCATGTCAAGATCTATTAAAAAGGAATCAAGAGAAGCTAAATTCTTCATTAGGTACTTAAGTCTCTAAAAAAAAGTAGCTAAGATAAAAATTTACATCCTCCCCCCATCTCCAGCTCTGTCTGGATGAGCTGACTGTTTGCAAAGTCTGGAGTTTGATCCTGTTGAGGCTCTGAATTTGCCTGCTCATGCAAAGTCCAGTCCCTGTTAGGCACACTCCAAATGTTCCTTCCTGCTCTGCTTGGATTCTCCATGCAGAACAGAAAAAAAAATGTGCGTTTTTGGCTAAGACAGTTTAACAACCAGTCCTCATGAATCAGACTGAACCAACTTTGCATTTATTCTTGAAATTTGCTGTCCCTGTTGTCCATCTCTATCTAGCCTCTGTTGCAGCTGTTTCAAGACACTGCAGTGGTTTAACTTCCTTCCAAGACAATTAAGCCTAATAGATTTTAGAGACCTTGAGACTGTCCTTGGCTATTGTTGGAAGGAGATAAATACTACTTCATCTCCAGTACATCTAAGGATGATATAAGCCTGCCTTGCTCATGCGCTAGGATGGAGAAGAGGACATCACTATGGGAATTTAGCAGGGGAAAAGAAAGAGATGTTGCCAGGGTGTTTCTAGCATTTTTAGTTTCAAGTGAGGAAAGGCCTGTAAACTGCTGCCCGGTCTTAGCCATGACAGTTATACCAACAGAACTGAAAACTTTATTTTCAGCTTCTCCTGCCTTGCACTAAAAAGACAGATGCTCCATTACACATTTCAAGAGTAAAACTGAGCAAAGGTTTTCCTACTCTAGATGGGAACAAATACAAAATACTTCATTCTTATTTTGTGCAGCAAAATAACCAGCATCCAATTAGGTGTAGGGCAGTGTTTCTCAACCTTGGCAACTTGATGATGTGTGGACTTCAACTTCCAAAATTCCCCAGCCTTGATGGAAAATGGGCTTAGCTGGCTGGGGAATTCTGGAAGCTTAAGACCACACATCGTCCAGTTGCCAAGGTTGAGAAACACTGGTGTAGGGGTTAAGATACTGGCCTAGAAACCAGGAGATTGTAAGTTCTAGGCCTGCCTTAGGCATGAAAGCCGGCTGGGTGACTTTGGACCAGTTACTTTTTCTCAGTCCAGCTCACCTCACAGAGTTCTTATTGTGGAGAAATAGGAGGCAGGAGTATTAGGTATGACCAGAAATACACCCAGAAATACAATATTTGCATTTTTCCCCCATGGATTTCTTTCAGTATACCAGCAATTGGTTTTGTACTATGTAACTATTCCAACCATTCATAAAATAAAGACAGTCATACTGGCTGTAAAAAAAATATTTAGTAGGGAAATAGTTTGCCATATCCTGCAAATGGCATATATGTCAGTATCTACATTGTTTTCAACTTATAATGATGATTTATCTCATTGAAGCATGAAGTTTAATCATACTTCATTCCTATTTAATGAGTAACTCTATATTTCTGAAAGGTTCAAGAGTGAAGTCCATGGTCCCTAAACTTTTAATTATACACACAGATTATTGTCCTGGCTCTTGAAGAACCCAAATTATATTCATATTAAATGACATTCATATTGCTATCATATGCCACGAATGCTATCTGAAATGCTTGAAATTCCCCAAGAGTGATTCAGAACTATTGTGGTAAAGCTAGATATTAAAACTGCTGAAAAGACCATGCACCAAAGGTTGAAAGAAGATTCTGATAGCCTACTGTGCTAGAAAAGCTGCTGGAGAAGGGAGGGAGGGAGGGAGGGAGGGGGGAGGGGGGAAGGGGAAGGGGAAGGGGAAGGGGAAGGGGAAGGGGAAGGGGAAGGGAAGAGTACTATTTTCAATTTGGCACTTTGTCTTGAAAATAACCTCAGGAGATATCCTTAGAAACAATTTGGGGATTATTCAAAAAGCATGGGTCACAGACCAAGTTCAGGAGCAAATGAAAACTAATACTGTGGGGGGGGGGGGCTTCTTCATGAACTTTGATGCAACAATACAGAGAGTGGAAGCATACAAAAATAAGAATCTGTTGCACCAGACCAAAGGTTGATCAGGTCCAGCATTATATTCCTTCACTAGCCTTCCTACTAGCCATATTAGGAGGGCACAGTAAATAAAACTCTCCAATTAGGGTGTCCTAAGAACTGAAAACCCTAAACCTAGAGGTAATATGACTAGTTGTTATTGATTTTCCTTGTGCTCCATGACTTTGTCTAATAGCCTTTTGTTGCTAACAAATCCTATAGTTTAAAAGTATGCCTTGAATCATGACATGGATAAAACAAAAAGGTTGTCAGCACTTCTAAGCCTGTTCAAGCAAATGGAACAAAAGGTAAGCCCATTTTCCATCAAGTTTTTTTCTTCAAGCATCATGAACTTTTCGTAAGGAAGTTGGATGATAATTCACTTCTTCCTATCTTTTTAGTAGCTGGCTCAGATGAGGAGGAAAAACACAGGATCTGATCATTCTTGTGATCTAAGATGGGGACCAAAAACAATTTAGATCACAGCTGGGGAGACGATAATATGAGAAAAAAATGTGCATGCCAGTTTCTTTCCTGCACCCATGCACACATTTTCAGTACTGCAAGGGACCTCTCCTTCTGGCAATTTATCTGTGCATGCCAATATCGGCTGGCAAAAGGCTGAAAGCCAATTTGGACAGGATTATCAGGAGAATTGGCCTGGGGTGTTCTACTACCTGAAGCAGAAGTATCCAGTAAGGATATTTCTGGTCATGTGAATTTGTCACTTGAAGAAGGCATTTCTGGATTTTCTATCTCCCTCATGAGAAGTAAAACTACAGCAATATGTCAAAATAATAGTGGTGTGCCAGTTTCTCATGGCATCTAAAATTAACTTACAAAAAAATTTAAATTCAAAGATAGTTTGAGACTGTTTTATAACATTAAGACTATATGTATTGCTATAATAAAAGACTAAAGATGTCCACAATCAAGGCTTCAGTTTATTATTTTAGCAATGGAAATTTTAACTTTATAAAACAGATGGTTGAACTGCTGCTTATGGACAGATGGGCAAGATAATACTTCAGGAGTGGAGAACCGAAGTTCAGGGTATCGCAGGCTGTCCATCCATCTGTGAAGGGATGTCACATAGAAGACCTGTTCTCTAGACATTGTTTTAAATTATAGGAAGGTAGATTCTGGTTGAATAACTCACAGAATGTACAGTTTGACAGTAGGACAATTTACCAAGAAGGTAGTGGGTTCTCCTTCACTGGATGTCTTCAGACTGGAGAGCCATGCAAGGATGCACCAAGCAGGAAGTTAGTCTTGATAGCCAGTGGCCTCTTTCAATTCAGTGATTCTGTATATAAATAATAATTGCTTGGGTTCACATAAATTACCTGGGATGGGCAATCTGTAGTCTCAGGAATATATACTGTCTACAATTTTTTTTTTAATGTCCCCAGGGGACATGGGATGTATGTGGGAATGACCTTGGGAGACAACAGGAAGAGCCGTAGCCTAGACAACAGTCTGATAAATGACATCTGAGTCCGAAGGAGGGGTGGGGGTGGAGAAAGCATCTCAGAAGGAACCCTTCCTAGTTTTCAGGAGTGTAAAAGTAAGGGAGGGGAGAGTACTTTCAGACTTGCAAGTTTCTGTTATTATAACTTTATAGCAAAGGTAATATTAGTACTCATGGCTGGTGCTTCTTTTCTGGACTACCTTGAAGGGCTGACAGTTTCTTCCATTCATTATAGCCAAAACATATAGCAGTTTCCATCCATTATAGCCAAAACATATAGTAGTTTCCCACTCATTTGGTAGCGCAAGAAAATGTGGTGTATACCCGACAATAAACTTCACCCAATTTTGAAAAATAAGCAGGAGAGAGCCATCTCATCCTCCAAATCCAGCTTCAGCCATGTATGTTATATCCAGTTTGCATCATGGCATACCCCACTAACACTCTTCCCTCTCTCAGATGATAACTGCAGCCCCCGGTCACCAAAATGTTGCCCATCATTGCCAAAAAGTATGGTTGACAAACCATAGCAGTTGGATTCATGCAACATATTAAGTTAAAACCCAACTAACTCTATTATGGCTTTGTGCAATATATAAAGCCAATTATTGGTCTGCTGCTCATAACATTAAATCAGGAGTCTGCTAACACCTCTTCTGGCTAACAAATTTTATTAAAAGGCATAAGCTTTTGTGAGCTTAACACAATCTATGAGCCCAGCCAGCATGTGAATCGGCTCCTGGAACTGTTGCTGCTAAATGCTGTACAGAGAATGTTAGAATGGATTCTATGTAGAGTTTAACATATGCTCACTGTAACTGCTCTTAAATGCATGTCCATAATTCAGTTACTATTAGCCAAAAGTGGGTAGAAGACAATTGTAATAAATATGGGAACTTTGACATGAAGGTGAAGATGAAGATGCTGCCATCAAAACTGACTGTCAGCGGTTCAGGCTTTACATTTGATCCCTCAGCTTAGTCATAATATACTATGGGCTTTTCCATAGTCCCAGATTATAGCATTGTCTATGAAACCTTCACTCAGTGGAAAACTGCCTGCATGCAATTGCCTATTCCTATTAGGCTGGTCCGCTAACCCGCCTCTGATGCCTCTGATCCCAGCGACTGCTGGTCAACCTGACTCCTTCCAAAACAATAGCTGACAAAGCCTAACAAATTTTCTACACCTTGAAACTGCCTTCAAAATGAGGGGTGAATATTATTTTAACACCAAGACAAGTAGGGATGACTTTAGCCTATCTCACTCATGGGCTGGGGCCAGGATGAAAACAGCATCACAGAGGCATAGCAGAAAAATGCTGTGGTCAGTACATACTTTGCTATGGTTAGGTGTAAATGGGGACAAAGTCTTAACTGAGACAAGAATAAGAGCTGACAAACTGCAGCTGATCTACACCCTGTAAATGGAGCTGCCTGTACCAGGAAGAAAACAGCTTAGTGACCAATTGCTTCATAAACTTCCTGTTTCTCTAACATTTTGGACATTAAGGCTAAGAAGTTTAATTCAACAGTGGCTCAGAAGCATCTAGAGAATGGCAACTGTTAAATGCACTCTCTGTTGACTATAATCCTGCTATGTTATTTCTTCAAACGAATACAGCACTGAAATAGTGCCTGAAAAAGATAAGGTTGGTTGAAACATAAACAGGAGCTGTGAGAGACAGGGGAATGATAAGTAAAACTTGGAGATTTTGATTGCTTCCATTTTGAAGCTGATTTGGAGTTGTCTTAATGTAAACAAGGGTGGGCCCGCACTAATGCACTAAAGAGGGCTATTTTAAAAGGCTCAACCTGAAATATTCAGAGGCAACACCCAGTCATTTTGAAATAAATATGATGGAAAATCCCCTCCACCCCACACCCAGTGGCATCTATATGGTGGGCTGGAACTCATCTGGGAGAATTCTGAATGAATCCTGGGTAATATCAGTATTTGCTCTTCCATGACCAAAGGAAATATAAACATTAGGGAATTAAGGAAATTGCTGTTGGAACTGGAACAGCTGTTATGGCACATATTCATAGGGCACAAAGGAAAGTTTAGAAGAGTTCAGTCAGCAAAGGATATCATTTAATTGCCATTCAAGGGAGATAAAGGCTGGATTCACACAACGCACTGTCCAAAGCACCATTTTTCTTCAAACAAATTTAATACATGGCCAACTACTGATGCCAAATACAATTTGTTTTATTATATTTGCCTTTGCTCTTCCAGAAATTGTTAGGCATCATTGTTAGTGATATTTGTACATATCCTTCCTGAGGAATTCACAGCAGCAATTTTAGTCCCATAGCAATGCTGTGAAGAAGGTTAGTTCGAAAGAACATAGCTGAGTTTCTAAAGTACATTAAATTATAATTTGCTTATGGTTTGTTGAATGAATGCAATCTAGTGGATTAGCACATTAAACTAAATGGATAAAATTATGGCTTAGCGTAGTGTTTCTCAAACTTCTTCCTGTTATGGACCACTAAATAAATATTTGTAAAATGTGAGGACCACCCAATTTAATAAGCACATACAACTTTCCCAAATTTTCATCTTTAAGAGCAAGGGAGTTCATCTTTTTTGTTGAATAGGATAATGATTATAGTTGCATTTGTGAATGCCTTCTCGTCACCTTGATTTTGAAAGACCTTTTTAATGAAAACTTTTGCCCCCGAGAATATTCAAAATTATGTATTTATTTATCACTTGAATTATTGTACATACACTTTGCCGTAATATCTCTCAGCACAACCTCACTGTTCAAGAATATTCTTTAATAGAAGCTTCTTGGATGCCAAGAGATGAGGGTGAGTGAATCTCCAGTTTAATGAAACCCCATGATTGTCTATTCATCATCCCATTTCCTATTTGCATTTTTCTTCTGGATTACTTATGTGAGATCACAGATCCACTTAGTATGGACTCACAATCAGTATTTGCACCTGAGACCTGTTCACCCTTGTCAGCTTTCTGAATTTTAGTACTCACATTGCTATTTGTTTTATCCCTTGTACACATCAATGGACCAATTTTCAGCCACCAATCCATTGTTGTGAACCAGGTGATTGTTGGGGTCCCAGGAAGGTGGCAGTGGAAGCCTTACCAGCTAAGTATCAGTGCATACAGGAAGGCAGGGCTGAGACAATCAATATGGAGAGGCTGTAGTGGATTAGTTGTTGGGCTTTGTGGACCACTGCACTTCAAGTGTCTAAATCAGTGTTTCTCAACCTTGGCAACTTTAAAATGAGTGGACTTCAACTCCCAGAATTCCCCAGCAAGCATGCTGGCTGAGAAATTCTGGGAGTTGAAGTCCATACAGCTTAAAGTTGCCAAGGTTGAGAAACACTGGCCTAAATCAATAAAAAAAAAATGAAGTAGGCAGGCAAGAGGCAGATTTATACAAGTGTTTTATCTCACAATTGTGACAGCTATCTCTTTTACATGGCATAGAACACATGCTCCAACTCATTCTTCTCATGCTATTTTTCCTCAAGAATTCTTGATTTTTTCCCCCTCTTTATGCATTTAAGATGTTTTTTTTGGAAACAACTTCTATGTGTTGCAAAATCATATTACAAACAGGGAAAATCAAGCTGGGAAGCTTTCTATTTGCATTGTGAAACTGACTACAGGATTGTGAAATTGCGTAAATAGGATTATCTGACAAAATTAGGTAATGACATTGATTACTGTATAGTGTAAGCCAAGGGATGGATGGAGGATTTCCAATCTCTGTTTTCCCCAAGGGATTAGTGAGTAATATAGGTATTTTAAAAAAAAAACTCTTTGACAAATGCATGGGAGTGATAATTCAGACTTGTGCATATTTGCAGATGTAAAATAAAACAAACCCAATCAACAAACCCAATTTTCTGGGCTTACATAAGACACTGAACCCTAAGCTAACTACAAGGTCTGGCTTCTCACAGTTTGACAGGCTAAAAAGTGGTTGGCTGGTTATGATCCATTGTATCGTGCAAACACAGATAGTGTACATTTTCTCTTTTTCTCAAACAGGTGCATCAGAGAAAATAAACTAAAACCTATTTCCTCATTTTATAAGTTCCTTCAATACCAGAGCATTTACAAATATCAGCTTTGGTTTGATAGAACTTCAGATAATAATATAGACAGGTTGTGGTGGGGAGAAGGTTTCAAGATTTTAATGGCAATCCCAATAACACTCACCCCATCTGGCAGATTTTGACACACGCACACACACCCCGTGCCCCTATACCCTGAATATACATTGAACTATAACTGGGAATATTATTTTGATTGGGGCAATACTGTTTAATAAATTAATTAATCCAGTGCTTCATCTGCACCATTATATATTTATTTTACATCATAACGTATTATATGTTATATTTAAATGCACACTATTTTAGGACTTAGAAGTCCCACTTTTAAAGATGTTCATTTATAAAATAATTTATACTCTGCCATCCAAGCTTCAAAAAGGCCTCCGAGGCATTTTACAAAATTCAAACAGACAATCCAAATAAATAAACTATAAAAACCAAGGAGTATTAAAACAAGTCAATAAAACTGATCCACAAGCAAGTAGAAAGAAAAAGCAAATTCTCTTAGTTTCAACAGTGCTAAAGCCCTCAGATATTCTAGCATACCATGCACTGGTTCTGAAGCCTGCACTAACATTATTTCTTTTAAATAAAATGAAACAGAATTAAAGTTAAATTTAAGTCACAATTGCAAAAGTCCCCTAGTGGCATAATTAGAATTGGAATGTTTCCTTTCTTAATGAAAATCTGATTCTGTTCTCCATTTGAAGAGCTATCCAGGGATGATAGTTGTTTTATTAAAATATATATTCAATAATCACTACATGTACCAAAGCTAAATTTTATAGTCAAGGTTCACTTCAACAGACAGTACACAATGTCTAAACATCTGTGACTTTGAAACAGAACAGTGTAAAAAATATGCCTCTGATTTTAAAATGGGAAATACTACATAGGACTGGACTGGGTGGAAGGAACTGGGCTGTTAAAAAATATGATCTGAAAAGAATCAGATTTTCTGGCAGAACTAGAAAAAAACATCAGAATCCAAAAGCCTAGCCATGTTTTAAGTTTACAGTAATCCAAGGCAGAACTATTTTCAGAGCATTGGTCTTTAGCAGAAATAAGCAAGAAAAATGTATCAAAGAACCAAGTTTAAAAGACAATGTGGGGAGTAAGTTGTTGTTTTAAGTCTAACAAAGAAGACAACTCTCAAATAATTTATCCACAGCACATCCTGTAAGACCATCAAAATCTAGAATTGATGCATTAGTTTCATTCACTGCAAAAGAATGAACAGTATTCCTATAGTTATGCGAAAGAGTCTTTGTATTTATGAACATGGTAATAAAATGAATTATCCTGTCTCACAGATGTCTCACAGAATAATATTCAGAAGAGATTACTAAAAATATGATTAACTAAACATTCTTGATTGCCTTTTCATACTAGTCTTTCAAATAAAAAGGAAAAGGTAGAAAAACAATAATGAAGACTGTAATTGTAAACATGCTGTAATTTCAGCAATGTAATTATTTTAATAGTATTTTTGTTTTTAAAAAATTTGCATAGTTTAGTTTTTCTGTTTTAAAAGTTTTGCATTGTTTACTTTTTCTGCTTTTTCTTTTTAGTTTATATTGTTTCGTTTTTCAAGGATATAGTTTTCATTTTAATATTTTACAGTGAAAGTTACAAGATTTCTTCTCACTGTTATTATTTGTATTGTTAAACATGCAATAACATTAATTAGTATTATTGCCAATTAAAAAAATTTGTGAGATTAGAAGCCACTTGAACAATTTTAAGCAGATTCAGCCCAGACAAATATATTTAGTAGCCTTGTTCGAATCAAAAGGACTTAAATTAATCATAACTATTTACTTTAATTGGCTGACTTTAAGGCTGAATTCTGAATAAAGCTGAATTATTCCAAAGACCTGTTCTGCACATCAAATTAAGCTATGGTTTGCTTAATCACAGTCTATTAATAAGTCATGGATCTAGATTGGATTAGCCTTACCAAGCAAAACCCTCAGGCCTAATCTGTTTGTTTTGGTTACCAAGTTGTCTGATGCCAATTCATACATCACATTAAGCCTGTAACATTGTAAACTAGCTACTAATATTGGCCCAACTGGACATCCAAAGTCATCTGCTTCAAATCAGGAAATTACACAAGGAGCTTCTCTCTTTTGAACAAGACTTCTCTGAGAATACTAAAGGTACAGTACAGTCTAGATTCACACAGTGTTAAGTTACACTAGAGCTTGTGTGTTTTATGCATAGTATGTTTGTGAACCCAGTAACTATGACTTCGAAACAATAGTTAATGGTCTAGCATTTCATGAAAACCCAGCCATTTGTGGTTTATTTAATAATCCATAATTAAACTAGGAGCCAGTTTGGTGTAGTGGTTAAGGGACCAGGCTAGAAACCGGGAGACCGTGAGTTCTAGTCCCCTCTAGGCACAAAGCCAGCTGGGGGACCTTGGGCCAGTCACTTTCTCTCAGCCCTAGGAAGGAGGCAATGGCAAATCATTTCTGAAAAAACTTGCCAATAAAACTGCAGGGAATTGTCCAGACAATCTCTGAGAATTGGACATGATTGAACAGATTAAAAAAAATAAACTAGGGCTTAAACAATGTGTGAATTAGTCTACTGTGGATACTGAGCTAGATGATTCACTGTTCCAACCTGTAACTCAGACCCAAACCATCAAATTGGTTCACACATTGCACTAAGCCATATTTTGATTAACCATGGTTTAATAAAAGCTACATTTGGCTGGTTCTCCACATGCAAAGTCACAACCAAACCATTTTATGATATAGCATTATATGTGAACCCAGTGACAGAATCGAACTTCAATTGCAATTCAGCTTTTCATGTTGAAGTCCTCCTCTGGAATTCTGTCAGAAAATAGCAACGGGCAGATCTTCTAAAGTAGCCCATAGGTTATGGAAACATATGTAATAGTTTATCTGCAATTTGCATGCACATTCTTTGCAACCTGAATAAGTTCTTGCTCATCACCAGATCCTCCAAAAATGACATTTGCAGCAATAGGAAATAGTAACTAAAATTACCACCATGTATTAGATTCTGTCAGCTGGGAAATCACATCGTGAGGTACCATGTCTTAGCATTTCAAGGCTTCACCCAAATGATTTTCTATGGGCAACAAGCTATACCCTGTACTAAAGTTTTTCTCACCACTGAGAAAGGTAATTTCTAAGTTCTTATTCAGATTTATATGGGAGTATTTCAACCAGCCTTAATAGGGATGATGTTTGGGTAAACATACCTAGGAGTTGTGCTGTAAAAAAGAGTTATTGCATGTATTTAATATTTAGTATTTAGTCCTATGTATGTCTAATCAAAAGCAAGTCTCACTTAATTCAACAAGACTTTCTCTAAGCAATTGGCACAGAACTGCAATCTTGTTTCATAAAAGCTCATGTATGAAAAAACAAAAAATACAGCTTTCTTCTTTAAAAAAAAATCTGGGCATCTTTTAATACTTCAAACTGATTTAAAGGCTGACCATGGTAAATTTTGGCATTAGGATTAAAAAAAAACAAACCTCCCCATCTGGGTCTGAACAGTTTCATGGAAACAGAACATTCCTTTCTTTGGGGGCAGTGAAAAAAATCTGCCTGGAGTCTGACTCATGGATTTTTCAGAGCTTGTAACTGTAATCACTATCTAAGCCTGTGCTCTCTCCAGGATTTCTGTTCTATATGAAACTGAATACTTCGTCTTTTTTCCCTGCCTTTCTCTCATTTCTGTGATGTAAGCAAATGGTGTGATAAATACTTTTTCACTAGTTTGGTTCCACCCATTCCACACAATGACTGTACCTTGCTGACTTCAAGAAACCTTTTGGACACACCTTCCTTATCTGAAACTCCAACAATTCAAGAAATGCAAGGGGAAAATTCAAATTCCTTCATAGAAACCTAATAAGCATGTAGTAAAAAAAAACTACACACGTAGGGTTGGTTTAACCACTCAGAGCTCAACAGCATAGCTTGTCCAGCTCAGAAGCTGGTAGGATCAACCGTTGTGCAAAACCTTCCCACAAACTTGTAACATTCTTCATATTTCATTCTTCCTTTGTACCATCCAGCATAATTCAATAATACAAACAGAAGAAAAGCAGAAACTCTGTCTCTTCTCTTATAGATTCTGGAAATCTGAAAATGAATGGAATTAAAACTTTAGTCCCTTGTTTCTAAGTGGCCAACATCTGAAGACAGTAGATGATTTCCACAAAGCAAGAATCCAGAAATGGGTAATCACAAAGCAGTTGAGCCAAAATATTTTGAACTGTATATATACTGTACAGTTAAGTGAATCCTAAATGCAGGTTTACTCATAAATAGATCCCTTTGAATTCTATAAAGCAGCTTACTCCAAAGTCTGGATGCAAATAATTGCAGCCCTTTACTTTTTTAAAGCATAATTTCCAATGGTTGTTCAACAATGTATGTTAGTAAATTTGATATTTTTATTCCATCTTTCAAAAAGACCACCAGAAGTTCAATTGTTTTGCTTTACATGAGAGACAGTGACAATTGTATACATGTTTGGCCATGTGAAAAAGAAGAATTTTAACTACACAATTCTTGGTACCTAACTCAAGCATTTATTACTCTCACATGTTAAGTTACAATCTTCCATAAGCCATGATCCATCAACTGATGGGTCCATGAACACTGACCTCTACTGATCATCATGGTTTTGGTCAGTTGAGGTTTTCATATAATGTTCTTTAGTAAGACAGAGAAAGTGTAGACTGGGTGCCAACTTTACCCATAGCCATGTCACCTGCAGCATCCTCTGCTAGTGGGAAGGACAATATGAGTGAGTTTGGGCACATTTTAGCTGTACAAAAGTACAACCAAAGCTCACTTTTGCCCCAAGCACATTCATACTATTCTATGCAAACCAGTATCTCTAATCTAGAGACTACTTTGCAAGCCAGCATATTGTTTCCCACATTCCTTTGTTTTCTTCCTGCATTTAAGAAAGTGGGCTTCAGTCCCCAAAATTATGTTGCAGTAAATCTGTTAGCCATTAAATCTACATTCTCTTTTAGAGGGTTAATTCTTGTCTCTGTAGATGTGCTCACTCAACATTGAAACCATGTATCAGGGTTGATGAATCATAATGATTAAACTAAAAGGAAGCAAAAGACTGCATGACTTAGTTCATATACACAAGGCCACCATAATCTGATTCGTTTGCTTTGGTTTAGGATGCTGTGTGTTATGACGCCTTAAAAACTAGTACATTTTTAATAGCATAAATCATGGAACATTATCCTTAATTATCATTATTTTTTAAATTTGGCAAAAACACAGTGTTGGGTCCAGACTTAATTATACCTTCAGCTGATCTATTGAAATAAATAAAGTTTAGCTATGACCAATTTAAATCCGAGATTTCAAAGGAAACTCAGATTTAAATCTGAGATTTCAATTATTCTATACACACATACACATGTGTATATGTGTGTGTATCTATGTATTTCAAAATGGCACCAAATGTTTGCTGGGGACAGGACATTAGAGTTTTATAGAAATAAAGATGATATGATTGGTCTGGGGAGTGAAGAAGTCCTAGGAGATAGGCAGAGGGTCTTTGAATCAGGTACTCAGCAGCGAGGCTTGGTGGCCACAGCAGCAGTGAAGGTTGATAGCAAGAGAGGTCACTCAGGCATTGTGACAAGAAGCTCTACTGGCAGCTCTTCTCTGATTCTGGATGAGACTGTCAGAACCATCACCAATCAGGTGGCGGAGCTGTGGCAACAAAAAGACAACCAAACAGCTGTTTGGCAACTCAAACCATTGGGCAGAAGTTACTATTGCTCAGCTGATAAGGATTCAATAGCTCTGTGCTGGTGATGACAGGAACACTACCTTCATTGCTTCCTCAGTGGCATGTCTGTCTGGAGTGGCTTCTTCTCTCCTTCTTGAGTGTCTGCAGTGACAGTGGTCCTGGGTTGCCTGCCCTTAATATTTTGGAAGGGGTGGGCATTTGGGTGGTGGTGGGCCAGTGGATCAGTGGGAGGGCCAGTCTGCATCCTATGGCTGTCTTATAGCCTACCATGCTGGGAGTGGCATTCTTGCCTCATACATTCTTCGGCTGGACCTAGAAGCACTGCAATGTATGCCAGTTATTCCAGCTTCCCACAGCTCCAGGCATCTGGTTGTTCTGAAGAATGGGTTGTGGCTGTGTGCAAGACTGGTGATCGCTACTGACTGTGGATTTTGGTGGACTGTAATAAGGGGGCGGTGTGGGCTAGAATGTATGTCTTTGCTCTCTCCCTGGGAAGAGGCAGGAGGATGATACTGACTTCCCAGTTTTCCAAACTAGTTTGACTTATAAACGTGATTTAGGCTTTTAGCTACCCCAAAGAGTGAAAAAGGGGGGAAAGTAGAGAGTGGTATGGCTATGATGTATAAATGGCATGAATGGAAAGGAAGGAGGCAGCCAAAGCCTTCATGTCTAAGGACACTGAGTTGCAGAAACATCCCACAAAACCAGTCAGATAGCTGGTGGATAGAGAAGGGGAAAAAACTGCAACCACTGAAGATAAAATGGAAAATAAATCCCCTGAGATAATTGTATTGTAGCTGAAATATATGCAAAGTAAGGGGCAATTACCATTCACAACAGAACAAGCTTGTGATAATTATTCTAGATTTGTATGTTTATTAGTCTCTATAATGCAACAGGAAACCATTATCTCTGTCTACACCCAGATAAGAGTCAAACTTCAAGATATATACTAATTCAGCTATTCAGCATTGAGCCGTTTATCTTTTAATATGCTGTTATAGTTGCTGAAGTATGATACCCTTCTAGTCATTGTTCGGCTGTTCTGAAGAACTGAAATGTCTTGTTTTTGAAATCAGTTTTGTGCACAATAAGATGTTTCTTGCAGGTGAACTTGGATAAGCAGGTAAACGAGCTGCTGATATAGCTTATATAACACTACCTGGATAGAAATGGGAGCAAATCTTTTGTTTTAAATAATAAATATCCTCAAAAAGCAGGGGACAGTCCTCTTAGAAAGCATCCAAATTCTGTCTTATAATAGAAATAGTTAATACCCCCACATACAAACAAACAAAAAAAATAGACTTATAGATCATGGCATTATTTAGATGCCCTTTTTAATCAAACCAGAATGAAGGCTTGGTTTTAGACATTTTTTTAATCGAATCAAACATCTAGATGATCTTGGTTGATCTCAGAAGATAAACATGATCAGACCTGGTTAGTATTTGAGCACAGAACATTCTGAGAAATCCAGGATTGTTGACTAGATTGGGAAACTGAGAAAACATCTAAGATTATGGCAATTCATTGCCTTCCATAGCAATGATAATTTTCATAACATTGCTAAGAAAAGTGCAAGAATGCAATCTCCAAGAGTTGAGCTCAAATTGATGGTGTCTTTGTTTTACTTTATTTATTACTGGAAAATCTTCTTCCTCATTAGTGCTATTAGAAATACCAATTTTTTTCTAATATAATGCTCATTTTGTAAAATATTGCTCATACATTCTAAGACCATTGTTAACAATATTAACTTCCCAGGATCTTGGCTTGTTAAAATAATTAGAATTTGAAGGTTTCATCATTCTAGTTAAATTTGGTTGTTTTAAAAATGTCAGGATATATTTTAGCATGTCCTTCTAAATCATGCAGAAATGTGGGAATTACAATTCTCAGAGTCTGATTTTGTACCATCAAGACAGGTTGACAAATGTGTCAACACTGAGCGATCACACAGATAGATTTTCTCCGGGATGATCTGTCCCCAACCTGTTCCTTCAGGTCTTCCAACAGTGCACCTATCACTGCTGTAACTGAGTTCCTCCATCCCATCTTGATGCTGTTGTCCTCTTCTTCACTTTCCATCCACTTTTCCCAGCATTATAGACTGCTCCAGAGAACTAGATGTTCACATAATATGCCCAAAGTATGATAATTTGAGTCTGGTCATTTGTACCTTGAATGAGAACTCTGATTTGTTCAATGATCCACTTATATGTTTTCTTCGCTGTCCGTGGTATTCTCAGGAGTCTTCTCCAATACCAAAGTTCAAAAGCTTCAATGCTCTTTCTATTCTTTGTCAGACTCCAAATATGGTTCTTACT
This sequence comes from Liasis olivaceus, assembly GCA_030867105.1. Classification (NCBI taxonomy): domain Eukaryota; kingdom Metazoa; phylum Chordata; class Lepidosauria; order Squamata; family Pythonidae; genus Liasis; species Liasis olivaceus. The sequence continues at coordinate 185,896,196 of CM061350.1, forward strand.
GGCTGGGAATTCTGGGAGTTGATCCCTACAGAACTGAAAGGCATCAGATTGGAGAAGGCTGTTTAGTCCACATTCATTCTACTGCAATGAATTATACTGGATTAAAGTTTAAAAAATGAAAAAGGGGTTCTTTTCAGGGACCCTTGTGAAGTTGCTGTAACATGAATAAATTCGTACCTGTTACTTTGAGTGTATAGAGGTTAATATTATTATTCATGGACCTTTTAGTTTAGTGGCTTGTTGTTTTATATATCTATATCTATTTAAAAATACGTAACAAAGAAACCTTTTGTAGTTTTGTGTATTTTTTCTAAGATTTTATAGTCTTTTACTTGTAACGTTGCCTTGAGTCACTTGTACAGTGAGATGAGTGATGTATATAAATTTGAAAATAAATAAATAATAAACTGAGATTGTAAATACCAAGATAAGGCTATACTTTCCGGTATGTTGGTTTAAATTTTTTCAGTTGTACCTAAAACTATCACAGGACCAGGAAAAATGTAAATACTTATTAATCTAGAGATATCTTCTTTTTTTTATATCTTAATTTTTGACTAATTTAATTTCTTAATAATAAACCTATTTTATCTTCCTGCATGAATATTCCTTTTGATTTGGACCCCTGTGCTTGACTATTCTACAATGATACATTTTATTCAAAAAAGGCATTTTTGTTGACTGTATAAAAATACAAACATTCATTTAACGAAGTGATGCAGTTAGTACTAGGGTATGAGCCAATTACAGGGTTCAGACTGAACTCCATTCAGTAACTGAAGAAAATTAAGTCTGATTCCCCTCTGTACATTTTATACACACCAACGTGGTTGAAATGATTAATCTACAGATGTTATAACTGATTGTCATGTATATCCGTTGTTGCTTTAGACTATGTTCTGTGCTTAGTTATAAGTGCATAATAAATATTACTACAGCCATAGCTCAAGAGTCTTTACCTTTACACAGGATACATGGAGGCTGCACAAATATACACACACAATATATACACAGGCCTTCTTACAACAGCCTCAGCTTGCAAAAAAATGTTTTACTATTAGCAAATACCAACAGTTTGTCGCCATAATTCATCATTTATCCAGCGATGACTTTCCACAGCCCTCCTGTTCTTCCATAAATCTTCCATATGGTTTCCCAGCGTTTCTGGTCCTTTTCAATTAAACAGTGATTTGCCGTGGCTCATCTTCGTTCCACAGCACGATGGTGGTCGCAAGGACGGGGAGCCCTTTCCAGGCAAGAGCCATGTTAAGTTTGGATGAATCTTTCGGCTAGATTCTCACATCACCCTTGGTTGAAATGTGGTCACGCATGTTGATAAACTGGGCCAATTGTGGTTTATTCAACCCACCCCATCCATACAACTCTGGTGAACGCAACGGGGTTCCAGATCCTGGGGTCTGCATCCTAATGTCCACCCTGGTCAGGGCTGGCCTATGGGGCTCCTTAGGGTCAACGTTTCTGCACTGACACCCCTTCAGCCAAGAAGCTCCTTGGGAGCTGTTGGAGGATAAAACGAGAGAGAAAAACCACGCATTCCTTGCTGGCCTCTTGGAGAAAAGACGGGGTGCGAAAGGAGGAATTAAACAGAGAAGGCTCCTTCTGAAACTTGCCTTTCCAACTGCATCCCATCTGCAAGCAGAATTCCCCCCCGATTAATAGTCTACGGCGTAACCAAACGCGCATGCGCCTTCCTCTACCCATCTTTGGAATCCACGCCAGCAGGTATTTCACCTTTCCGCCAAGCGCAAGCGCATTGGCGAGCGTCCAATGTCCCTGCCATGGCAGGTGCCTCGCCTCTTCCCTTTCTCCCGCAGAAACAAGTGCGCAGGCGCGTTGAGGCTCGCAGGTGCGGCGGGGCTGCCCCCCCGCGGGTTCCCCGCGCGCGCATGCGTGCCCTGCTCACCGTCTCACCCCATCCCGATTCCCCTCCCTGGAGGTGCAGGTGCCGGCGCTAGGCAGCCCGGCCGGCAGACGCACGCACGCACGCACGCACGCACGCCCCCTCTCCCTTCGCTCCCGGGCGGGCGAGTTCGCGACCGCGATTCCGCAGACTCGGGCGGGAGGCGGCGGGTTCAGTCGGAGGCGGCCAAGCTGCGAGCCGCTGCCGCTCTTTGCCCTCGCGTCGCCCCGCCAAGCCGACCTACGTGTTCCCGCGCGGCATGAACCGGGTCCAGCGCGGTGGAGGAGGCGGCGGTAGCGGGGGAAGCCGCGGCCTCAGCACTATGGAAGTGAAGAGCAAGGTGGGTGGCGTCCGCAGAGCGGAGTGGGAACGGGATAAGCTTCCTCGTGTGTGTGCGGTGGGGGGGGGCTTTAGTGGCTGGGGGAGAGGAGGAGGGGGAGAGTGCCCCCCCAGAAGTCTGATTATTTTTTGACTGTAGTCAAGGGAGGAGAACATTGCCAAAGAAGCCGGCTGTTTCCTTTCGGGCTAGGAAGGGTTTCGCTTAATTAAGGCTTGGCTTCTATTACCTCTTTGCAGCAGGGGGGAAAAGGCAGAAGAGTGTTCCTGAGCATGTAGAGAGGGCATTTCTATTGAGGACTAAAGAACCCCACCCACTTTCGCTCCCATTGTACCTGCCATAGGGCGTAGGGAAGTACTTTCAGAGGTGGTGAGTACAATTCACAGCCAACCTTGAATCCTGACCCCTTCCTTTTCAAAAAATAAAATAGGATTAGGCTGTGATTATATGCTAAGAAGAAACAACATTCGGTGTGTGTCGTCTGTGTAGACTGATGATGAATTGTCCACCACAAAAAACAAACTTACCTCGGTTTTTTGTCGCTACAACCCCCCACCCCCCTTTCTAATGACATGTTAGGTGACATTCATTTGGGATTAAGTGTCAGCAGGAAGGTGAGTAGAGACTAGGTAGTAATTCTGTCTGCATAATCCTACTTTATAAAAAGGGTACTTTAAATGAGTAGTTGCAAAAATTGCACTACTGTATAGGAATCCACTAGACAATGACTTAGTTCTCGTGAGTTTAGTATTAACCATTTTGTTTTGTACTTAAAATTGATCATTAAAAATCAGGAAAATGCTGGGTTTCCCTGTCCTCTTTGTAACATGTCTGTAGACAGATACATTAAGAAGCTTTAAAGTGAGTGTGGTTGATTATAGAATTAGGAAATGGTAGGCCAGTATTCATGATTGGTATAAACTAATAGGGTGTGATTATGTGTAGGCGTTACCTGTTTGCCACAGTTTGCGTGTTCCCCTCCACACACAGCATATTTGCTCCCTGCTGTAATAGCTAGTTTTGCCCAGACACAAGAATCTCGTAAAGTGTATTAGAATGTTGTGCTTTTGCTATCTTTTTTTGAGGAAGTATTCTGTTTTTTATCAAGTATCTGTCTTACCTGGGGAAGCAATGACTAGTCACCACATCCATTTCCAAGCATAGCTGGGAGTGCTCTTTTTCTATCCATTAATTCACAGTTTCTGCAGTGTGCCATGCAACCTTAGATGACATTTAACAGATGTAATATACTACTGTACATTATTTAGAAGTTGTCCTCAGTATCTTCCAATACTTTTGTTTTTTGAGTTTAAATATTTCTAATCTGGTTGCAGATCAGGTCACATTCTAAGTATTTGTAAAATCTCATATAAAGAAGGGGATGCCATTTTGAGCTGTTGTTTCCTTTAGCCATGTTAATTTAGGTGTAGCCCTGACCTTCCTCACGAAGGTCCTCATTCTGAAATTGTGCCCACCTAGATACTTGAGTTCTGATATTAAAGGTGAACAAAATTGATTTAATAATACAATTTAAAATGGATTATTTTTTTAAAAAAGCATAGACTGATTTCCACCTTAGGTGATTTTGGAATATTTAGAGGGCCTGTCATTTGCTGTAACTATAAGTGAATTGTATCCGTACAAAATAGTTACCCTGGGGTGATTTCTAAACTTCTGTTAGTGTACACACCCAAGTATACTTTTCTGTAGATTAAACTGCCCTTTTATTATTTGTATAGTCATGCCACAAATTAAAGAGGTACGCTGTGCTACACATGACATTTTGAGTAACAGAATGTGTCATACTATAGCCTGACTGGGAGAGAACATTTTATCATTCATTTACTTTTGTGTTAGCTATTAGTGGATACAGTGAAGTGCTTTGGCATTTCTCTTAAATGTTAGATGAAAAACTATGGTTTGGTAGTAATTGCTATGGATTATAGTTTAAAACCTTTTATTGAAGTTAGCTAAATTTTTAGATATGCAACAAATGTGATCCTCAAAGTATGTTTTACCTGGCATCCAGTGTTTTAGATTTAATATGAAGTACAGTCCACATATCCTTGTTCTTTTCCATATTTCTGTATTTAGTGAGATTTACCACTCCTAAAATATTAATCCATTCCTAGTCTAGCTTCCCTGTATCTCCTATATTCTACAGGTCAGCCTTCTTTTTACTAAGATGATTAGTCCACTTGCGTTGTTATCACCACAAACCAGTAATATAGATTTTATAGACTGGCTGCATTTCTATACTGCTAGTTTAAAGCTTTCTGAAAATAAAGGAATAACTGCAATTCCAAGTTTTATCTGGACAACAACTGATATTTCATGTGTGCCTGTATTGCCACTTTTCTTGTGTGAGTGTGTATTGCTGCAAATAGAATACTTGGCATAAAATCCAAATTTCATGAAGCTCTAATGTTTGTTTTTTTCTAATTATAAATAATTAATATGAGTATTAAAAGCTTATTCATCTCTGTTTTCATCTTTAAGTATACATCTGTTAATGATTTGTAGTGAAGCTTGATGAAAATAGATGGGAAATATTTGTAGAATAAAGTAAAACAATTTTTTTAAACAATTGTCTGTTTTGCATATGTATACATTGAGTGTTGTGCTAAAAATTACAGTCTGAGAATTCTGAATTACGGTCAGCAGCTTCAGCAGGTGATGATTTTGAGGAAGAAGATTTCATTTTAAATTCCATCCATTCAGTATTCACTATACGTGAAGAATCCATATCAGAAAGAATTGACTGGCACCAGTTTCCAGTCAGGGAGAATATATTCCACCCATGTTCTGTGCCTGTGTAGCAAGTGCAGTTATTTCATGACTGCATCTTCAACACTACTTGCACTTTGAGAGGATGTCTAGCACTGCAAATATGTTTTATACTTACAATCCTGAAGGTGTGGAACAGACTGAAGACAACCTTTTATCATGGACAAGCATGGCACCTGAAGATAATCACCTTGTTCCATTTCATCTTTCACCTTGCCCTTGATCCTTTAACTATGGCATTATGATGTGGCCAGGAGAAGAAAAGTACTGTATGTGTGTAATTATTTTATAAATACAAGAAACACACAGAGAGATAAGACAATATAATGTAATAATTCAAGTAGAAAATGAAGCTAAGGGAGCAAACTTCCAAAGCAATCTAACAAAACATGTCTTTTGAAAAGATGGAAGAGTCATAATAAATGCAGGTACAATTTTCTCTATTAAAAAATCAAGACTTCCAGGTCTGTGGAAAAATGTGTCAATTCTCAAAAAACAAATACATGAACAAACAACAACTAAAAGCCAATGTGGTCAGTGGTTATGATGCTGAAGGTTTTAGTTCTCCCTCAGCCATGGAAGCTCCCCAGGTGACTTTGGGCCAGTCACTTTCTCTTAGTCCAACCTACCTCACGAGGTTATTGCTGTTACGGGATAAAAATAGGTCTTGTATTGGACTTAGATATAAGCACACACCTAAAACAAATACTAATTCTAAACAAGATTGGATTGGATCATGTGGATGCCTAGAAAAGTGAGGGAACAAAGCATAAATGCTTGTTTTTATTCACTTGTTATTTAATTGTTGTATGCTGCCCAGAATCACTTTGTGTGAGATGGGTGGCTATATAAATGTGACGTATAAATAAAAATAAATAAATAAAAATGTTGCAGAGTAAATATTTGGAAGCAGCCTACAATTCTACCAATTTGAAGGATGTTACTCATGCAGTGTTTTTAAATTTACTTTGTGATGCACTAGTGTGACAACACAACATGACTTATCTGTTCTGCTTGATTATTGTATAATATAAGCTTAACAGGCTATATAGAAAGCAAGATGGTTTGAAATTAACTCCATGTATTTAAATGTCTTACAAACCAAGGTGGAGGAGTATTGAGGCTGACCTCTTTCAGCCTGGTCAACCTCACAAGGTTGTTGTGAAAATAGGCCATAGTATTATGTATGCCATCCTGGGTATACAAAATAAAGCTGAGATATAAATCTAATAATAAAAAATGACTTCACAGGAATTATTTTTTATTTCTTTGATCAGTTCATCCATATGTGATAAGTGTTTTCCCAACTAGTTCTAAGTTCAGAATTCATCATAGTATTGTTGACTACCAATACTGTGAGCACTGCCCTTTCCAGAGATTGGGAGGAACTATTCACAGTCACTCATGCCTCGGTCATCTCCTGAATGGATTATGTATTGCAACGTGGTCTGTATGGAGCTGCCTTTAAAGAGCACTCAGAAGCTGCAGTTGGTCCAGCATGTGGTGATGCAGACAGTTATGGGTGTCCCTCAGAATACCTATGTTGCACCATTGCTCTGCAAGCTGCACTGGCTCCCAAAATAGGCTTCTGGGTAATACTCAAGGTGATAGTTACCACCTATAAAGACCTTCATGAGGCCAGATAATTTGTGGGACCTCCTTCTCCGATTATCTCTGCCCATCCCACTAGATCTGGCAAGGTAGGCATGCTCCAGGTCCCATCTATTAACAGTACCATCTGGTGGGACCAGGAAGCTTGCCTTCCCTGTCGCAGTGCCTGCCCTTTGGAACACCATGTCCCCTGAGATTCAGTTGACCCTAACCTTGCTGGCATTTTGGAAATCTTTGAGGACCTGGATGTTCTCTTGGGCATGGGGGTCTGGAAATTGGTTGAACCCATCTGTGTGATCTATTTTTATTTTTAGTATAACTTATATGGATTTGGTTAGATTCTCCTTAGGTGCCATTATGTTGTTATTGTAGTGTTTTGTTATTTTTTTGTTTTCTTTTGTTCTGTTGCCTTTGAATCTTATGTTCACCACCTAAAATCACAACTTGTAAGATGGGTAGCTATATAAATAAATATAATAAATAATAAAGAAATACCAATCAATTTAAAAGAAAGGCATACTGATTCCACTGTCTTTATCAACTAAGTTTTAATCTGAGTCACTTTTAAAGTCTACCAAGTTTTTAGTCATTACAGTAAAGAAGCTAAATTTTCCATGTACATCCGAATTCTAATAAGTAATACCTTTTGTACCAAGTTCACTGTCGGGCTGCACAGTGTTTCAAATAATGAACTGGAAAGGGTTACCTGAATTTGGAAACACAATTATAGGAGCTTCAAAATCTGTTCATTTTAATAAGGCAGTGACGTTTGAAAAATAATGTTGCTTATATGACTTATAGCTTTGTTAGCATTTAAATTCAATTCAGTATCTTTTTTTACAGATGCATACTATTGTTAAAAAGTACACCAACATGGAATCTGCATAGTAGGCTAAAAGAGATAATGTAGTAAACAATAGTATTAAACTACTGATAGGAATAATAATTGAGTAAAATTTTGCGACTCTTCTGGAAATCACCATTGACCTGTTAGCTACAAAGAAGAATTTCCTCTTCTGAGCTCCATCATTGTTGATTAGCAGAGTCTTTATTAAAACCTCACACCCGGTCATACAGAAAGGACAAAATGAAGGAGGTGTGAGGCTGATTCTACTTCCTCCATCAGGCAGGAGCAAAGACACTTGAAATGGAGTGTGTTTGAACTCCCTTCCAGCAGCAGCATTGGCAAATCATGAAATCTAACAAGAGTAAAGGCTTTCTGTGAGTTGGACATAAAATAGCAACAAGATAATAGCTACGGAAAACAAGCCCATTCTAAAGAGAGAAGGACTAGAGCTTAGATCTCTCTACAGATCAGCATTAAAAATCTGCTGTTTCAGTTGAAACAAAGCTCTCTTGAAGCGAATTGAAGTACTGGGCAGATAGACTGCAAAATTGTAGGTCCAAATTAATGCTTCTTGTCTGTGACTGTATAAAATGGTCTTATAAAATCAAGGTGGTCAGGAAGCTGTCAAAGATTAAGCCAAAATCTCAAGCAGCAAGTCTGCATTTAAGCCTCTGTATAAATTAAGCCAGATTCTGGCCTCTGCAAAGTTGGAAATGCATCAAGTTTCTTAAAAATTTAGGCTGAGCAGGTTGAAATGTTATTTGAAATTCATGTACCCTTGAACTTCAATTAAAAAAAGATCAAACATGCATATACTCCTTTTATTTCCTACTGCTGTAAATGCTAATTTCTGTTATTGGCTCATTAGTAACTTCTGACTTCTGCAGGTTGGGGGGGAGGGGAGGTGTGTTGGTTTGTATTTTCTTTCTGCATTTTGAGTACTTTGGTTTTAAAGGCTTAGCATATTATCTTGACATGCTTTTAAACTAGTAGACTAGACAGAGAAGAAGTTGAAAAAAATCCTGGAAGAAGGCAGCGGCAAAGTGCTTTTACTGCTGAGAAAAACTGCATTGATGCAGTCAGCGGGGCTGAGAGTATGTCTTTATCTTTAGGCTTTCTCTACTGATTGATTGAACTCAAATGTAGAAAATATTATTGGTATCTTCCCTCAGCTGCTATTCCTGACCTAGGCATTACAAAGTGTGGAGAAAAGTGAGTGCAGCTTATGGAATATCCACAGCTGAAACCATTGAGCAAGGAGACTGTTAAAATTCTCTCTTTCACTTGCATGCCTAATATATAGGCTTGCATAATTGTGTGGGTGAGATGCCTGAAATACAAAATCTAGCATCCTGTCCATTCAGGTGTAAACAACAGCCGAGGGCGCTGCCGCCACATTCCTTATTAGATAATAGTTTCCAAAGCTAGGAAGGTACCGATTTAGAAGGATGCAGGGAAGTACTTTAATATTTCCTTTCAAAATGAATTTCAGATTATGTACCAAGTGAGCGAGAATACGGAGGAGCATTTTGTAACAGAAAAGGGTGGAGAATTCAATTGCAGCAGAACCTGAGAGAGGGAAATGGCTTAGGAGATTTACTGTGCAGTGCTGTGCATGCTTACTGAATAGTTAGATTGTGTGGGATAGAGAAACCATTTGTGGGTTCATACTGTTGGAAAGAGACATTTACATAGGATAATGTATGGATGCATTTGTTTGCTATGCTGTAATTACTGTTTTTCAAGTTACTGAATATTGTATGTAAATCTTATATGAATGACAAGAATTTTGGGGCTGGTGAGAGGGGGAAGACAGGTAGCTTGACATTTTGTATAGAAGTGGTTTTTCTAGAAAACTTTGGATTATGTTATTTGAAGTGAAAACATTCGTTTTAGCCTATCATATGGGATTTGAACATTACATTTAAAGAAATCAAAAGCTTTGCTAATTTTTAAAAAAATGGAATGTTGGAAACCATGTTGGGAAATAAAGTTTTTGGGCTTTTTAAAGATTGTGCCCAGGTAGATAGTTTTTAGCCAGCATGATTTCTGTTTGAGTCAGTGTGATTTCAGTGTGAGACAAGGAACCTGAAGAGGGCATTAGGAAAATTAGTGAAGGTGAAAGTGCTAGATGTAGATGGATTGGAAGAAGTGAGGGGACTGTCAGGAGTGGATAGCAAGGTAATAGTGAAAACGTTCCAGAGAAGAGAATTGGGAAACCATTCCTGAACTTGGGCCTAACTGGAAGGCTCTACACAGTTTCCAGTGTCTTCAGCTGTGAGAAGGTTGATGATAGATGAATTGTGTTTGCAGCACAATCCACACAGAGGGTTACAGTGAAATGGAAGAATACAGTGGCCACCATGATAAAGGAAGCAGCATCAAGGAAGATGTGAATCCAGGCCTGGTTCTGAGCCTGGAAGGAGCTGGTCCATGGTTTGGGGATACTCCTAGACTCATGGGTCCTGCTGGAACAATACATGGAAACCATGGCTTAGGAATCTTCACCCAGCTTTGGCTCGTGTACTGGTTATGGCCCAACTTGCCTTTGAGACTAACTCATGCCCTGATCACTACATGATTGGATTACTGTAACCTATTCTATGTGGGGCTGCCTTTGAAGACAGCTTGAAATCTGCAGGTGGTACTGAATGCAGTAAGAAGGCTGGGGAAACTTGCTACTGCAGAATTACTATCTTGAGGTCACTGCACTGTTCACCAGTAGGCTTCTGGGCCCATTTCAGGGTACTGGTCATTCATTTCCTGTAAAGCAGGGCACTGGGTTATAGAAGGGACTGCCTTGCCAAGTGTAAGTCTGCCTGTCCAGTCAAGAGAGGGCCTGCTGAGAATCCTGATGTTGCCTGAGGTGCAGGGATTGTAAGCTAGGTATCATACCTTCTTGCTAATAGTTCCCACGCTCCAGGATACATTGCCCTCTGAAAGACAGTTGGCACTGGTTCTCTCATTCTGAAAGGCTTTGAAGATTACCATGAACCTTTTCTCTGTTGTGGGTGTCCTTATCATTTTATTCTTCAAAAATAAAGTGAACTCTGGGTAATCTCTAAAGGATCTTTTTTTTTTCCTTTTCTTTATATTGATGAGGTAACGTGATTAGGTGAAACATGAGGAAGATGTAAGCCAGCACAATCACTTTGTTAACATTTAATTAAAAAAACAAATTAGCTTTTATTAAATAACTTATAAACATGTTCATTTAATATAAAATATATATTGTCTTCTCTGGCAATAAATATATTCCTAACCTTGACTCTCTGACCAATGGTTTTCCTAGATTGGGACTTCCTCAGACTTCCTGTTCTTTCACCCATACCTTAAAAACCCCTCCCTCCTCAGTATCGCCCTCCTTCTGGAATATAACAGGGCAACAGTTGCCCCATTTTGCCATGTTTTGATTGGCAGTTCCACCAATCAGTCATTACAAAGACCATCTTATTTCAGTGTATGATTGTGGATGACCTTTCCTTTAATGTGTGCTTTTGTTTCAATGGGGGATGGAAAAGTATGTTTTTGTTTTGTGCTTTATTTTCCTTGTTGTGATTAGGATAGACAAAAAAGTTAAATTATATGCAATTGCAATGTAGTTTTAGCTTCTCAGATTTTAGATCAATCACTTGAAAAGCAAATAACTTATAACTGAAACTCACAAACTTGCCTGAAATGGAAAATAATTCATCCCATATTTTTGATCGTGTAGGATTGCATAAACAATCATGATAAGAGATTTTAAGTGGGAATTCATTATATACCACATGTGCAGTGTTTTGGCATGTATAGACCACTGACAGATATAAGAAGGAACATCAGTGAATAAGAATGAGGATACTGGAATGAAAAGCTATATAGACATTTCAGAAATGATTGGGAACATGAGCTTTCATTTTCTTATCTTGGGTGCAATCCTTACAGTATATTTGACATCTCAATTTTTATACATTATTTTGATGCATACATTTTCTGTTGTCTGATTGTTTTCTGATTTTTACAGTTTGGTGCAGAGTTCCGACGGTTTTCTTTGGAAAGATCAAAACCTGGCAAATTTGAGGAATTCTATGGATTACTTCAGCATGTTCACAAAATACCCAATGTTGATGTCTTAGTTGGTTATACAGACATTCACGGAGATCTCCTACCAATCAATAATGATGACAACTACCACAAAGCAGTCTCTACTGCTAATCCTTTGCTTCGGATTTTTATTCAGAGAAAAGGTAAGCATTTAATCAGCATTACAGCCTTCAGTGAGATTCTTTATGATAAATGGATGTTATTTTTTTATTTTTTTTCCCTGTTTCTGCTGTAATGGCACTTAATACTGGCTTGAGAACTGCTGAATTATTTGAAATCCTGAATTATTAATGTGCTTTTTTTCTTGTTATATAACCTAACATTGTATAAAGTGCAGTGGGTTCCATCTTGTTTCATTTTGTTTCAGTATACAAGATTAATATGTGTATGTGAATGGCAGTTTCCCTCTCCCCATATTTCTGATAGCACGTGATTGTCAACTGAAACATCTCTGGATTTCTTTAATTTAATCCTTGGATCATGATGTCAGTCTCACCTTCTTTGTAGTATTTGAATATTGTTTGCTCAGCTTTATCATGAAGGAATGAATCTAGTGATAGTTGAATGCAAATGGCATAATAAAAACACCGGCAGCAATTACAGGAAAAGAATAGCTCATTCGATTATCTTAGATGGAATATTAAGAAATATAGCCTTAATTTAAGTTTTAAAATTATTCATGATATCTACTTAAATTAATTTTTAAAAGAAGCTTCATTGAGAAACATCTTGCATAAGAACATCTCATATCTCTGATTCTGCCCTTCTTCAGATCCAGTCAACTATGGTTGGATCAAGAATGAGCCTTTGGGCTACATATTCCTCCCTTTGTGTTTTCATTATTCCTGCTGTTGTCCACATGGGAGAAGCTGTAGTTTAAGTGCTGTTTGCTTGAGGAAGCAGCGTATCTGATTGGTAAAGAAAAAACTGGGTGTGTTTGTGTGTGAAACAAGACTTACTCTTCTTAGATAAAACATGTTTGATTAGTCTGAAAGGTGTATTTTAATTAGATTGCTAGCTGTCCACTTTATTCTCATGAATTGTTTTTCTCAGGAAGAAGGGAGGTGGGCTCTGTGAAAGAGGAGAGGGAAGGGAAGTTAGCTGATTTTACTTGATACAAGTCATCAGCTGAGGGAGAACACCCCTGGAAGTGAATCACAGGTTAGCATGTTAGCACACTTTAGTCTTGCATTACATGTGGGAAGTAATAAAAACTGAAGTAAAGCATCTCAAACTAGATGTGTGCATTCCAAGCTGAGCAACAGGAACTGCAGTTGCTCTCTATGAAATGACAAATGGATATGAACAATCTGGAATAAAGGGAAGAATCTCAAGGGCTAGAGGAAGGAAGAAAGAAAATAGGGCTATGGAAAAAATATGAGGCAAAAACCAATTTTTTATGATTGCATTGTAGCTTTTATATGGAGGACTAGAGACATAGAAATCAGCAGTGGAACCTTTAAAAGTATTTTGAGAACTGCATAATGGTTCTTGGCAAATGTGCTGCAGAATGGGGGAGTTTCCCATTTTGGACACATCAACAGAAAAAGCCTTGTTTCCAGTGACCGCTGCTTTGATTCCCCCCTGGTTGGAAAGGTGAGGCCAAATTAGATAGATAGATAGATAGACAGACAGACAGACAGTCAGACTAAAGAGTGAAGAAAATTTGAAAATACCTCATTTGTCTTAGTTAAAGGATAAATTCATCTGATTAAGACAAAATATAAAGTAATCAAGACAAAAGGGAAGAGGAAAACAGGCTTGAAGTATGTTTATCTGTTATGAATAATGAAATGAAAAATCCACTGGTATTTCAACCTTTCTGTGAGCCAGGTTTGGCTGATGTTCTCTTGTTCAAGGTACCCTTGATGGCAAATGTATTTGGCTACTGTGAACTGTGTGTTAAACATAATGATGGGGGCATTGAATAGTAAGTAGTGGTTGAACATTAGTAAACAATGGAATACACATTCCAGTAGCCCATTTCATGTATAGTCAGTGTATCAGGTCATTGTATTGTACTCTGGAATCTGAATAGCTTGGATATGCCAAGATAGTATCTATTTCTGTGTTTTCCAGTCACACAAAGAATCCATTCTGCTTCTGAGTGAAAGCAGAGGCCTGTCAATTGCTCCAGTCACTCTCCTTTAATGGCAAGTCATAATTATTGAACTCAGAGCCAAATAATCCTTTACAATTGTTTACACAACCTTATATTTAAGGCCACAGTCCCAATGCAAGTAACTCCCATTATATTGTATGCATACAACTAAAGATGCATGCAGTTGGGCTCTGTCCCATTTTCTGATATTAAAGCCTTGCTGCTGGTATTTTTGCTGTTTTTAGTCTCCCCAACGTTTCTGTCATGTGTATTTTCCCCAATGTCAATTTTGATAAAAAGATCCAAGCTAAATCTCTTGAAGCAGAGAGATTGATTCATAAGTCAAATTTAGCAGCTCTCTCTAAAGCCTTTTAATAGTCATATGATTAGAGCAAATAATCCACTTTGTTAGGGATGAGATTATTTCTTATATTTAAACACCATGCGTGTATTTTTAACTTGTTTATCTAACAATTAACACATAATGCATCCACATTTTCTGGTCAGCTATCTTAAGACAGAGTTGTGCAGTTCTGTAAACAAGTCAAAGGTTTGTGTAGGAAACAGCTCCTTTTTCTTCCAAAGAGGTTGACATTTTATATAGATTCTACAAATACTTGACTGAGAACTGGATCTTACAGTGCATTTGTTGAGTTTCTTAATCACATCTCTGTCATGACTAAAATATTAGTACCTTTTAGGGGGCTGTATGTGGCAGCCTTTTGAGTTTAAGCTCCTAACCTGTGGTGAGGTTTATTGTAAATGTTAATCCTTCACCTCCCCCTATCCTGTATTTTATCTGCGGGAAAAGATTTGAAATAGTTCTGTCCTCTTACCCTCTGTTCGTTAACTGCTTGGTAATTCAGTAGTTTTGTACAAATTCTAAAATGCAGGAAAGATTGGATATAGTAGACCTTTACAATTATGTTGTACAGGAGTGTTTTCAGAACTGCAAAATTATGATCTGAGGAAACTTAGGAAGAAAGCCAAGACCTGCTCTCTTTAATTCTGGAGTGCAGGACACAGATTAATGGATTCATGGTGAAGGAAAACAGATTCTGATTGAAAACTGGGGGAAAAAAAAACCTTCCTAAAAGTAGAAGCAGTTCACAATGGAACCAATTGCCCAGAGAGGTGATTGTTTCCCCTTTATTGGATCTGCTCAAGCACAGGCTAAATCACAATCTGTCTGGGACGCTTTAATTTGGATTCCAGACGTAAGCAGGGGATTGGCCTAAGTGGATCCTTCCATTTCCAATGATTGAAAATAGTATTTCTGAAACAAAATAGCCAGAGGGGTTGGTCATGGTACAGTGAAAGAAGAGATACTTGCTGAAATGTTAAGAGTGAAAAAACTAGTTCAACTTGCACGATAGCCGTTAAGAGAAGTAGTTTGTATTTTAGAAAAAGAGTTTAGACTTTGCACGGAAACTAGCATTCTGTAATGATACTGCTCAGCATATGCAACTTTTCTACTCATTTGCAAAAGGCTGTATTTTCTTGTCAGGTTTGGTTTTTGCTAGGGACACCTGGAAGAGACAGCATAAGGGAGGGGGAAGAAACAAGGAGTGTAGAATTTGTGACTCTTGATAAGGAGCTACATCCAGCATTATGCAAAAAAATCTGGGCTGTGCGTCCCTTCCCCCCCAAATAACATATGTACATTTCCCCCCAAACTGCCTCTTTGGAACCTGAAACTTTTTGGGAGGCAGCATGGAGAGGGCAGGAAATAGTAAATTTTGATGGCAGATGTGATATCACTAGAGAAATGACACCATTAAATGCAGATAAAGAAACTGTCTAGTTTTACTTTCCAATTAAGCAAAGAATAATTTCTCAGTAAGTCTCCATCCAAGAGAGGTATGTAGAAATATATCCACTTGAAAAACCACACAATCCTTTCCTCTCAAACCTTGCACATATTAGCCCAACTTGATGTGCTTTTACAGCACTTCTGTTTGCAGGTATTTGCATTTACCATTATGATTGTGAATAATGGGAAAAAGAGGTCTTTTCCCTTCCTTGCTTTTTGCATAACCATTAGTAGAACATTTAGTTCAAACAATATCCAGATTAATACAGTTTTGAAGATTATGGAAGGGGATTCCGTGAATTGGATTTGACACTTGTGGAAAAATGGAAATGCATTCTACCAATAGCAGAAGCTTTGTACAAATGGAATTTCATGATTGGATACAAAATATTAGGTAATATTTGGCGTACATTAAAGAATAGTAACAAGATTGGCTCAGCAGCAAATTCATTTAAGAGTGGATGTGTTAATAAGCCAATCATGGCTTAGTTAGCCAACTTTAGTATTAATACTGAACATGAACTCTGGATTTGTTCTCCCAAGAGAGACATGAGAACAAATGTTCTTAGTTTGTTCATGGTTTTTTTTTCTGGTGTCTTAATAATGGAAAAGCCTGAGACCTACATAATGTTAAATCTGACCAACTAGCCTGCACATGGTTTATTAACCTTGTTTGCTCAAATGCAGATCATGTGGGTGCAGGCTGGCGCTTCCATTGCTAAGCCAACCTTATAAGGCTTACTGTGACTTGCAAACTGACTCAGTGGAGAAATAACAATTTTTATCAATTTACAAATGAAAAGGTTCCAAGAGGGTTTTTTTGGGGGGGGGGGGGAGGGGAGGGTTAGTGCATGTAAAAGATATAATTGTACCATTCTTAATTGTCATTTCATGCTTTCAGAGGAGCTAACAGGCAGTCAGATACAAACAATAGAGCATAAATCTATATTTTGCTACGGATCTCTGATAAAGGCTTTTGGGTGGTTTAGATCATTCCAGTCAGCCAATGAAAATGTTAGGGAATATCTCCCTTTTTGTGTTGCACATTCAGCATGGAGATTTGGTTTCATATCTGTGAGTATGTTTCTTAAAAGCAGTTCATCTTTTCTGCCCTATAGACATTCCTATTATGTATGATAACAGCTTTTACTTCTGGTTTCTTACTGCTGCAAATTTATACTGATTAGCTGTTGTCAGAACAATGGTGCCTCTGTACTGAAGAATACTCCTTAAAATAAATTATTCAAGGGTTATCGCGAGGCTATACAGTCATGCTGCCCTGCTGAGTTTTTAATTATACTGTATGTACTGACAGAATAGCATAACAAGTTATGCTGTATTTTGGTTTAGCTCAAAGTGTCACCCAGACCCAGGAATATAGTTATTTCATGGTAAGCTAAGAAGCTTTTAATAATAGTATAATATATGGCCATGTTTGTTCTTGGTTAAGCAGTGTCAGCTATCACTTAGCATATTGCCTGAATCCATTAGCTTATGGTTAAGCATCAGTTAGTCCTCCAGAAAAAGGATAAGGGATATAGGATCAACTCCAAAACAGAGCTTTCCTCTCTGCTACCTTTTTTTCCATTGTTTGGGAGACACATCACTAAAAAGGTGATTGATCAGAAAACTAGGACAGACATACTTTAACTTGCCATCTGGGATACATGCTGTAATTAGGGTCAGTGCTGAGATGCTTAGCATATTATATGATCTGAAGAGAAATCAGATTTAAGGGGTATTATATGAAGGTAATATTTTTTATAAAAAGTGTGCGTGTGTTGGTTGCCCTGTCTCCAAACTGCTGTATGCTGCTGCTGCTCCATAAAACATGTATAGATAGTCCTTATATAGCAATGCCTCAGACAGTGACCATTCACAGTTACGACAGTGATGAAAAAGTAACTTTGCGACCAGTGCCCGCATTTACAACCTTCGCAGTGTCTCTCTCTCAGTCACGCGTTTGCCATTATAGTCAGTTGTGCTGTGCCTGTCCTGATTCCCCTCCCCACCACCCTTGTAGAGTAGAGAGATTGCTTAAACAAGCGATCTCTTCCTGAGCTGCTTTGTAGCGCAGCACTTCCCTAAAAAGTGCTAACTGCAAGTTTATTTATTTATTCAATTTCTATAGCCGCCCATCTCAATCCAAGTGACTCTGGGTGGCAAACAATTTCACAATCATTAAAACCGTTAAAACAATTACAAATTTACATATAGGCAGCTGAGAATTATAAAAATTACATAAAATCAACAGTGCAACCAAGTAACAGGGCCCTTAACACTTTTGGGACCCCAGGCTAGGGCACATAGCCAGGTATTTAAAGCCTTATGAAAGGCTAGCAGAGTCGGGGCCATCCTGAGCTCCAGAGGAGGAATGTTCCAAAGGGCAGGGGTTGCTGCTGAGAAGGCTCGCTTTCTGGTCCCTGCCAGCTGACATTCCTTGGCTGACGGGATCCGCAGCATCCCCAATCTACTAGACCTGATTGGACGGACAGAAACTATTGGGAGAAGACGGTCCCTTAGGTAACCGTGTGCCAAGCCATAGGTGACAACCGGCACCTTGAATTGCACCCGGAAACAGACTGGCAACCAGTGCAACTCCTGTAGTAGTGGTGTTACATATGCTGTATATCCGGCGTCACTTACTACTCGTGCAACCACATTTTGTACCAATGGAAGCTTCTGAATGCTCTTCAAGGGTAGCCCCATGTAGAACGTATTGCAGTAATCCAAATGGGAGATAATGAGGGAATGAGTGACTGTGAGGAGAACTTCCTGGTCCAGGAATGGGTGCAACTGGCACACAACTCAAAGGTGTACAAAGGCTCTGTTAGCCATGTCTGCCACCTGCTCTTTGAGCAGGAGCTGCAAGTCCAAGAGGACCCCTAGATTGCGCACCAGGTCTATCTGGGGCAGTGCTACCCCATCTGATACCAAAGAAGGAAAAGCCTTGTTCCCAGGAGGACCATACCCAACCACTCCATCTTGCTTGGATTGAGTTGGAGTCCATTGTGCCCCATCCAGACCCCTACAGCCTCCAGACACTGGGATAGGACATTCACAGCATCACTCAATGGGCCTGGGGTGGAGATATATAACTGGATATCATTTGCATATTGATGGTACCTCACCCCAAATCGTCAGATCACCTCACCTAGCAGCTTCATGTAGATGTTAAATAGGAGAGGAGAGAGGACCAAGCCCTGAGGCATCCCACACAATAGAGGCAATGGGTTGGATCTCTCTCTCCATCAACACCGACTGAAATTGAACCCAGAGGAAAGAGGAAAACCAGGACAGCACAGTGCTGCCTACCCCCAAGTCCTGAAGCCAATTCGGAAGGACACCATGATCGATGGTATTGAATGGTGCTGAGAGGTCAAAAAGAACAAGGATGGATGTAATATCCCCATCTCGCTCACGCCAAAGGTCATCCAAGAGTGCAATCAATGTCGTTTCAGTCCCAAACCCTGGCCTGAACCCTGACTGAAAGGGGTCCAGCTAATCCAGTTCATCCAGAGTCCTCTGCAACTGCTGCACTATCACTGTCTCTACCACTTTCCCTAAAAAGAGGACTTGGAAACTGGATAAAAGTTGTCCAGATCAGTTGGGTGAAGTGAAGGCCCCTTGAGGAGGGGGTGCACTGGTGGAACCACTCCCTTTCCTTTAAAGATGAATTGACCAACACCCATACCAAGTTTAGGTGCTCAGCTCTGTGACCCTAATTAGTTGATTAGAACCCTCCAACCAGCTTGTAACTGCTGCCTGAAACTGACCAGGCCTTAATCAGTTTCACACTGAAGGCTCTTGTTTGCCTCCTAAGTGGCTGGTGCATTCCTTTTGATGTGTATTCCCCATTGTGTGCCTGCTTACTCTCTTGTAATCCCTTCCTTTCCAATGAATGTAAATGCAAACATTAATTCCCTTCTTGCTAATTATCCCAGTGCCAGGGTAAGCATTCCAAAGGGCGGGGGAGTGGGGAAAATGGGCTATAAAATGTGCTCTTTCACCCAGCTTCCTTGTGAGTCAAGTTCCAGAAACTTCTTTGGGCTCACCTGGCTGTTTGGGGCTGTATCCTTCTGACACTGTAAAGCAAAGGAAAGCTGAAGTAAAACTAAGCACAGTTGCAGTCATGTGATTTTTCACTTAGCGACCACTTTGCTTAGGCTGAGTTGCTGGTCCCAATTGCAGTCACTAAATGAGGCCAGCTGTATACTTATCCAAAGCAAGTTACAGCTGTCATTTGTATAACAATTTTATTGCAAGCATTCCTGAATCTTTTAAAAATAATGTGTCATTGTACATCATGAAGTGAAATTCAAGTTGTAGACTTCAAAATAGGTCAAGTTGATTTGGAAATATAGAATTGTATTTCTAAAGAGTTATTATGCTGGAGTGGTTTTATTTAGGGATAAGAAATTCTGCCTATATTTTGTAAGATACCAGTCTTTATGCTCAAGGATTATTTAAGTTACTCTTTTCAATTTATAATACATTTCCTTTAGCTGTGACAGCATTGCATTACTATAATTTTATTTGGAAGTATGAGATATGCACACAAGGAATCCCACATTTTGATCTCTCTTATATTGCATTGCATTTTTAAAATTGTATAGTGACAATTGCCGTTTCTACCTGTCAAAGTGGAATATCTAATATGTGTGTTTTGAGAACAGGATATTTCTTTCCGTATACAATTGTTTCATTATTTTTACATTAAAAACTCAATAAAAATTAAAAAATAAAACTCAAGAGCCTTTTGAATTAAAATTTAGATAACAGTCTTGCTTTTGAAAGAACTGATATCTTATAAAGTGAACTTTCAATCTGGATTGAAGCTGAATACTGGGAAAAAATACATTTAACTTTAACCTCAGTTAAATTTTTGCTTACCTACTGCTATGTTGGAATAGCTTTCAAAACAGTTTGCATTTGATTTAGTAATTTTTAACATTCTTTCCTCAGAGTGATATGTAATGTTCTCTGGATCAAATATCAAAGTGATCAAATGAAAAACTAAAATAAAATTTGGCTTTAGTGGATGTCCAAAAAATATTTTAAATTATACTGGGAGATTGATAGCAGAGAGGGAGGGAAAGAGAGAGAGAGACAATCTTACTGATAGTTTAGCCTCTAATGCTTTAGCTGTTCCTTCTTTGATCCTTACCAGCATTTGGGTTGGAGTGTGCAAGAAAGGACATCAGCTTTCCCTAAGCACCTGAAGCCTTTTGGTGACCAAGAAGATTTGCAGAGCTCTTTCCCACTTTGATTGGAGGACATTCTTTTACGTGGAGACTTGATGTAGATCTGGTATTAGACTTGAGGTAGCTGCCAGGCTAGTCCAGAGCTGGTGTCAAGCAGCCCCTTCACGGAGTGGTTCATAGTGAAGTCATCTGGAGGGTGCACATCCATCTGGGAAGCCATGGGGTGGGGATGCAGGAATCTTGGTCTGCCCATCAGGATCGATCCTGTGTGGTCTGGCCATTTGGACCGCTCATCCTGGAGTAAAATATACACTTCCCTCCCCCTCTTTGCTCCCTATGCCCCGGTTTGTGGGCAAAGGAGCAAACCCTGGAAGTAGGGCCTTAGGGGCGACTGGGCATCTATGGTAGCCCCAGAGCACCTTCCTTAACAGAGGGAAGGGGGAGAAAGGGAAAAGGTATAGCCTCTAGGAGACCTTTGCTATGAGGCATTCTTAGCAGATTGCCGTGAAGAGATTAGAAAACTCAAATTCCATCCAGACTTGCAGGAGAAGAGAAAATTAGGGGAGGGGCATGGAGGTCGTATAAAAAAGCAGTGAGTGACTCAGAACCCCCCCCCCGCCCCTGCCCCAATGGAGTAAATGGGAAGATAAATCTTTTGAGAAGCTTAACGTGTTGACAGACATTGGTATTTAGGAGACAAAGGACAGTTTTGTTTGCTTTGGTCTCTTTGCACTTAACAAAGGGCTCAGAGGTGGAAAAGTGATACAAGAGCTGAGATGCTGTTGTTTCCAGCAGTGCTGTTGCTTTGAAGCACATCATCATTTGCAAGTTTAAATATAATAACCGTGATCCTGTGGCTGCAGTAGAAGATATTTGTTTTTGGGAAACATTGGTTAAAGATTATTCAGATTGTATTGCCTATTGTTATACTTGGTGGTGCGTTTTCCTTTTCTCTACCTTAGTTTAATAGGAATTTGTGGAGCAACCAGGGGCAGAGAGTGGGAAATGGAGATGAGCATGTGCAAAGGTGGGAAAGCTGAGAGACTCAGGAGAAAACACGGAGAGCTGGGATGGGCTTCTACTAGGAGCTTGAAGGAGAGAGCAGAGCAGTTACAAAGAAATCAGCAAGGAACTCTGTATGGGCTGGAGGGGTGCTGGGTGTGTTTGAATTAAAAGTCAACCCATGGGATTGGAAAGTTCTGCTCAACAATACCAATAAGGCAGATGGGAAGGCTTTAGTTTTAGTCTTAAAATTTTTAATATAGCATAGTCAAAAGCACCCATTTCAGGTCAAATTGAATTACCAGCTGCATCAGTAAGCTTAGTCCATTCCAGACATAAATTCCATGCACGGCTTTTTCTCATCCCTGCCTGTACAGGCAATTACCCCCCGTCCAAGGTGATGAGCATCATTCCCAAAGGGGAAGTCGGGGAGACCTTCAACTTGTCATCTCCCATTTTTGTCCCTAACTATGACACACATGTTCACCTAGGTTTGAGGTGTTCCTTTTACACCTGGAGACTCTCTAATAGAGAACTGGTCCTCCCTTTTCACAACCCTGGTCCCGGATTAAGAAAGGAGTAGAAAGCAGCCTGGTATTTGCCCAGGTAAAGTCAAGTGTTCAGCCTTTTGCTACCTGTTGAGACACACGAGTCTCATCAGCCTCCCTTGCTTTCTAGGGCCTCCCGGCCATTACCTGAGACAGGCTAGCAAGAGCCTAGGTGCAGCTGAAACTGACTTGACACACAGCCCTGGTCAACAGTTGGGATAAAACACAAAAGGGAACTCTCACACTCACACACACTGGGCACAAGACACAAAATTTGCATGGTACTTACTGACTATGAAGATTCAGGTTCAAGCAGCTGTTTGGCTCAAAACGCAAAACTCCCTTTACTACCAGTGTCGATATGGGCAGAGCTCAGGGCAGCACTCTCTAGACAAATGGTCCGATGCCAGCTGGGTGAAATCGCCCGGGCCTGGTCTGTCGACCCGGTGAGTCTCAGAGTCCCTTCATGGTCACCAGATTGTTAGAAAGAAATCTTACCAGGTTCGTTTCCGAGCCGGTGCAGGCAGTTGCTTGAATCAGAGGTGAGGTTTATTTCTGAGAGCACAACTTACAGAATCAGCTGTCAGAGGCGGCCAAGCTAAGTTTTCCTTGTAAAGCCCTTTATGTAGGGGAATCTTGCTGTTGTTCCCTGAGAGTGCAGGAAAGCTGCCCTTTAGGAATTCTGAGAAAGTGCACTTAGCTGGCATTCCAGGAAGGAGCTCTCTGCAGTCAGGCACCCTGCTGAGTTGTGGTTTCCACTTGTTTAGCATTTGTTGATTGAAATGGTAATCTCTAGGGGGAAAGGATCTTTTCTTATTCATCAAAGAGACCTCCAGTTAAACTTCAGCCAGGAATTAAATTGCCTGTGTACCGGGCCCATTCTAATTGTAGTTTCCCACCTTTTACTTTGATTATGGCAGGAAGACTGTGTGGCAGGGAAAAGGGAAGAAGACTGAAGGGCAGAAGGTTTCCTTCCCACATGACATGTTCTCTGGATCAAATATCAAAGTTATCAAATGAAAAACTAAAGTAAATTTTGGCTTTAGTGGATGTCCAAAAATATTTTAAAGTATACTGGGAGAATGATAGCAGTATAAGCATTGTAATTGAGGTAACCTGTGATCCCAGTTTTTAGAGGCCTATCCACATTAATCTATGTAGTAAAAACAGGTTTTCATTCCACACTAAATAATACAAAGAAAATGTACTTAACTATAGTTTTAATTCCAATTTTTAGACAATAATTGATTTCTAAAATGACTCACATTAATTAACAGAGAAAGGCCCTCTCTCCAAATTAAAAACAAAAACAAGACATATAAGGAAAGAGGAGTTAGGCAGAAAAGGAAAGGAAGGAAATTATGTATCCAAGAACAGAATAAAGTAATAAGCCATAAACCTGGCATCTGTACCTGGTTCTGATGAAGCTGATTTTTCTTTGCTGACATTCTTTCTTGAATAGTATTTGGTGGACTTTGATCTCTTTGATCAACAGATAAGGCCAGAGTTTGCTGCTCTTAAGTTCCCTATTTTCAGAACAATAGTCAGACGCTGAATATTCTGTCAGAGTGGTAACTGTGAAGTAAACTTGCTATGGTGTTCTTTCTCTGGCTGATATAATAGATTCAATTAGTTTTCCCCTTGCTGCTAAGTCTTTGAAGGCAAGGGTTGAAGCTTCTCAAAGACTCTTGATCACCTAGCAGGTCAGTATAATAGTAAAGACAATGTTACAATATACACTGTGAGTTATATCTCATGGTGTTCTTCCTTGAGGGGAATGGCATTGTTGATAATCAGATTTCTACTTTCCTCCATTCATTGTTAGCTGTTAAAACAATGTCAGACTTTTGATGATATACTTCAGATCATTCAGCAATCTACCAGTAGATTTTGTCCTACCTTTTGTTCACTCCAGCTCAAAAAAGAAAAGTAATGCTCCTTTGCTCCTTTAGACACAAAAAAGAAGGATATTTGATAATTTATAGGTGAAATCTTCAAAGATCTGCAAACCCAGCCTTGATTCTTGACCCTGTCTCTTCTTGTTTTATCACACACATTTCTTAAGAATCCTATTCAATTTTTGTGTTTCTACAGACATACCCAACTCTCACCTTCATATGACAAAGTGAGCAGAAGCATGTCCTTATTACGTAACCATTTTCACTTATTTTGATAGACACTTATGCCTCACAAAACGCAACTACTATCCATTCTCTTTTTAATATTGCTTAGAATGCTTCCATCCATTTCCCCATCTTTGCTAAGCAAAGTTCTGTCAAGCTACACAGTTCTGTCAAACTACACAAATTCAACTATTTACTCAACTTATTAGCTATTTATGATAACTTTCAGCCATTCATAGCATTTTCCCTTGGTCCTCGAACATTAATTTTCAGTTCTGTGGTCCTTGTTGCATTGTACAATATCTCAGAATTGCTGCAAATCATTTGGTTTCTCAGCCAGCATCATGGGATCATATGTATACAAAAGGAAGCATATATTTGCAGCCCCAAACAACTCACCTCTAACGTCACCACAAGTATTTCTTATAAACATAATCAACCATTCAAGGAACATGATATATCTTTGTCTTACTCTCTGCTTAGTGTTAAACTATTCCCTAAGCATTCCATTTGTTATACTCATATTTTACTCCCACTATGAAATGTTCTTAAGGTATTCAACAACCAACCTTTAACTCCATATTCATGCAAGACATTCAGCTTACCATAAGTGTTACACAAATCTACAAATGTACAGTAGCTTCATTTTCTCACATTTATACACTTCTTTGTATTTTTGAAAGGAAAGGAAAGGAAAGGAAAGGAAAGGAAAGGAAAGGAAAGGAAAGGAAAGGAAAGGAAAGGAAAGGAAAGGAAAGGAAAGGAAAGGAAAGGAAAGGAAAGGAAAGGAAAGGAAAGGAAAGGAAAGGAAAGGAAAGGAAAGGAAAGGAAAGGAAAGGAAAGGAAAGGAAAGGAAAGGAAAGGAAAGGAAAGGAAAGGAAAGGAAAGGAAAGGAAAGGAAAGGAAAGGAAAGGAAAGGAAAGGAAAGGAAAGGAAAGGAAAGGAAAGGAAAGGAAAGGAAAGGAAAGGAAAGGAAAGGAAAGGAAAGGAAAGATTCTAAAGAAATGGCTTCCGATCTTCCTGACAGCACTTATAGATACATTTAAATTTTACCCTCTCTCTCTAAGGTTACATCATAATTTCCTTCTGTCCATAAGCTACCCTTTTTATGGGTTTTGCAGGCCCATAATTCACAAGTTTATTCTTTTTTTTTTTCAGCAAAAAGTCCATAAGGGGTTTCCACTCAGTAATAAATGACATTTATATACTTTTGAAATACATGATAAATTGCAAAAACTTATCTGGAAACTCCTGCCTAACATAAAGCCATACTGCACTTCCCATATTTTTTTCATTTTTATTCATTTATTTAAGAGATGTCTAAAGCCACTGCTCTCACAGTTTGTGAGAGTTCTCTGGGTAGTGTACATACATAAAAATCAGAAAAGAAAAAAAATGAAATACTATGCAAAATCCAAATCGGAAACCAAAGTAACCTCTTGTGCCCTTTCAGTCAGAATTCTACCAAACACCTTCCCAGGGAGACTTAACAAACCAATCTAATTCCACTGTAGTTTTTGCATTCTCTCCTGCTACTTTCCCCTTTGTTATAGGATTAGGGTTAGGGTTAGATGTGTGGACTTTAATTCCCAGAATTCTCCAGCCAGCATGTTGGTTGGGGAATTCTGGCTGTTGAAGTCCACACATCATAAAGTTACCAGGTTTGAAAAACACTGTTATAGGAGGACAATAATGTCATTCTTCCGATCATAAGGAACAGACAAACAGGTCACACAAACCCTAATATTTAAAGCATTTGCTTCAATTCTCGTCTTCAATATAACGCTATTATCCCCATAGAAATCTCTGAAATATTTCTTCCAGCATTCTCTCCCTTTTGTTTCAGCCCAAACCATTTCATCATTTGTATTTTTCATATCATTGCTGGAGGCAGAGTATATTTAATTCTATATATCCACTTGCATAATAAAAAATGATTTCCATCAAAATCATGTTGCACTTTCTCTGCTTTTTCAATTTTACATTCCTTGCTTTCTTTGACTACATTCTTTTCAAGTACCCTTTTCTCTCTATACACATTATACAATATATTTTTCTCTTCCTCCTTTTTTTTTTTTTGCATCTATAAATTTCTATACACCCTTTTTCTCATCCTTAGCATCTTTAACATTATAGTTCCACCAAGCATATTTTATTTATTCTTCCTCATAGCATAACTTCACATACTTCTATTGCATTTGTAAGTTATTTCAAGCAGCCTCCACATCCTTTCTCCTTACATCCACTTTCCATTTATTCTGTTGGGAGATTTCTCTTCTAATACAGGATTTTCTTTTCCTGCAATTATTCTATTTTCACCCTAGTTTCTTTTCTTTTCTTCCATGTGCATTTTGTCCCAGGATCCACTTTTGACAGTACTCAAAAATGGTCTCTCACATGTACAGGTTTCCGTTGTTTTATCCAAGATTCATTTTATGTAAATTCACTACTATGCAATTGATTGTTTTTGTCCAAGAATTCACTTAATGCACACCCATTTATGCTCCATAGTTGTTTAGGCATGAGTGGGGGTGTGGAGGAAAGAGAAAGAGTGTAAGCTATATTGCACAAGCAGATGCCCGTTTCTCTAAAACATCTTTAAATTGATATGTGATGTGGAGGACAGTTTAATTAAATTTTGATTGCTAGGTAGATACATAGATAGAGATTTTTTTTTTTAAATCTCCTTTCCCCCTTCTGAGAATGCACTGTTTCCTTGCTCAAATAACAGAACATTAGATTATTTTCTAACTGTTTTAGAAACTTGAAACACTATCTGGATTCTTCCATTAGAGGTTTAAGTAGAACAGATTAGATTCCATGGAAAACAGCTTGTCAACACTATTGATACTCCCCTGGTTTTTCTAGCCATTCTAGGTTTCTGAGTTTTTGTAGGGGAATGGATGAGACCTAATGGATTTTATCACTGCTCCTCGTGAATATGCAGTTTTGCTTAGATTTCTCACTGTCATAGAACATTCCTATGACCGCTTTTATGGGGTGTGCAGATTTTTTTTTTTCTCGAACTGTGTAGTTACTAACAAAACATAGAATGGTAATCTGTTTCCTGGAGTAGAAACAATTTATATACTGTTTGCCTTTGGCAAGTTATGAAAGACCAGGTATGAGGATAAATAAAAATGTGTAACTTTATTGAAAATGAATTCAAAGGTATTTATCTCAGAGTGAAGAATCTTTTAGAGTTTTGCAACACTTCTAGGCATCTGTAGATCATTTTCCTGCAAGTACGAATACCCTTATCAAAGTAGATTTCAAGATTCTGGTGATTTTAGTTTATTTCAGATGACCCTGTGCTGTACCATTGAGTACCAGTTACCTCGGCTATAATTTTCAAAAAACATTGCAGGCTTAGCTGGGGAATAGAACCTCCCTGAAGGAAGATACTTTTTTTTTCAAATATGAAAAATGGTTAACTTGTAATTCTTATAAGTTAAGTAGGAATATAGAAATGTAAGTATTTCCAAAAAAAAAAAAACTTATTTTCTTCTCTTTGAACTGAAGTATTTTGCAGTAGCTGAGGAACATTTTTCTACTTGATATGCAGGTTGTTGGGAATACTACTTTGTGGTTGAACCACTTGTTAAAAGTATCTTCCAGTGTTTAAATATGTTACTTATTGAGTCTGCTGCCAGTCATTTTACTTACTCTGGAAGAGGGCAGAGAAGAAAGTTTGTGGAATGGTATTTGTTTTCAGGAGATTAAAACCAGGTCATTTAGCTGTTATCCAGATATTTGGCAGCAGTGGGTCCACTGGCTCTTTGCCCTTCCTCATGCTTTTTATTCTAATATACTGAAACTTGAGAAGTAAAAAAGTAGAACGTAGAAGTACACTTGGAATAAAGAATTTTCAAGTACATATCTTACAAACTATTGACTGTTCATTTAAATGCTTTGAGTTTCTGCTTTTCTGCAGAAATATCTGTGCTAAAAATCTCAGAACAAGAGGAAAAAGATCCAAAATCTATAGTGGTCCTAATACCTTCTTTAAGTCAACTGAATTTTTAGAAATCCATGAAGGTAGATTTCTCCTAACCAAGAGATTTGTACTTCTCGTAACAGATAGGAACAGTTCTGACTTCAACATCTAGAATTTATTTCCCAAAAACATTTGCTTTGGGGGAGCTTGCAATACAACTGCCCTTTTACCTGATAATTCTACATTTATGTACCTTGAGGGTCTTCCAACCTTTAATGAGAATTTTGTTAAATAGAGTGTAATTCAATATAGCTGGGGCTTGGATTAGCCACATTTTTTATGCCAGGCACATTCATTCCTTAGTTTCTAGCCTCCTTGCTGTTGAGTTTTTGCAAATTCAAAGACTTGCAACTGTTTGGTAAAACTTCAGTTGCCCTAATAAAGGATTCTGATTTATTCCTCTGTTGTACAGGTAATGATGAAATAGGGTAGGATAGCAATATTGTTGTGGTTGTGCATTGCATTTTTGGAGAAGGTGGGCCCTGCTTTTTTGTTTTTACTTGTTTTTGAATTGTTCTTGCTTGCTTCCTGCAAGAAATCATGACTCTATTTGGTTACTTATTGCTGAAATTTCAGCAGCATGATTCTGGGTAGACTTTTCTGGGCTGCAGAAAAGGTGTGCTTTGTTAGACTGTGTGATATATGCCATGGAAGCGTTGGAGCCCAGTCAAATCCAGGAAATAGGTTATTAATTATATGTATGATTTCCTGCTACTGTTCTACAGTCCTTATCACCTTGCTTTCTATTATCCTCTCATCAACTGTGTTGGCCAGCTTATAAAATAAATTGGTAGGAGAAAAGTGCTACATCTTGATGAAAACTTCAAACTGAATCTTTTAGTTATTGATGTTTTAGAGGCTATTTGGGTTATGTTTTGCCTTGTAAGAATTACTAATATGTTATTTTCTCCTTCTGTACTTTTTTAGAAGATGCAGACTACAGTGCCTTTGGGACAGATACCATGACAAGGAAGAAAAACGTCTTATCAAATGTGCTGCGTCCAGATAACCATAGGAAAAAGCCACACATTGTTATTAGCTTGCCACAAGACTTCAGACCAGTGTCTTCTATTATAGATGTGGACATACTTCCAGAAACTCATCGGAGAGTGCGGCTTTATAAATACGGAACTGAGAAGCCTCTAGGATTTTATATACGTGATGGCTCTAGTGTCAGAGTTACACCGCATGGGCTAGAAAAAGTTCCTGGTATATTCATATCCAGGCTAGTTCCTGGAGGCCTGGCTCAAAGTACAGGCTTGCTGGCTGTTAATGATGAAGTCTTAGAAGTGAATGGTATAGAAGTTTCAGGAAAAAGCCTTGATCAAGTTACAGATATGATGATTGCAAACAGTCGTAATTTGATAATTACAGTGAGACCAGCAAACCAGAGGAACAATGTTGTCAGGAACAGCCGGACTTCTGGTAGCTCAGGACAGTCTACTGATAACAGCCTTCCAAGTTACACTCCACATATTGTGCCACGCTATCAGCCTGAAGAAGAAGACAGCGATGAAGATGATATAATCATTGAAGATAACGGTGAGCCCCAGCAAATTCCAAAGGCTGCTCCATCCAGCGAAAGCCTGGATTCACTGACACAAACTGAAACCCTTCATGAATCCATGCAAAATGGCTTCATTTCTTCCAAGGAAGTAAACTTGTACTGTTCAACAAGCAGCATTAATGTGGAATTTAAAATCCAGGATTCTGACCAAAAGACCTTAGAAGAAGATGGGACAATCATCACATTGTGAAAGTACTTCATTTAGTTTTTCAGATTAAGAGGCCAAAAACGATACTTGGCTACACCTATACATTACATACCTCTCAATTACTATATTTCAGTGGCTTTTTATATTAGCAGAAAGGAGTTGTGATTCACTTCATCTGTTCCATTTTGATATCTAGCTGAATAATATTTTTGAAACATGGGCTGGCTCTCTTACATTTTCAAGACAGAACATGATCCCATTGCTCAAAATCCCATTGCTTATTGATGTACTTTTTTCATTTACAAGAACCAGTTTTTGGTTCTTTTCTTAGGTCTATCTGCATATTTTTATTTCATTATACACATCTTGAAGTCAAATGAGATCCAGCCCAGAGAATGCCTTATTTCAGCCTAAAATATTAATGAAACAAAGTCATTCAACATGAGAACGAACCATTTTAACCCATGTCCCAGTATGTATTAATTAAAAGGTTATAGAATGATTTATAATGGATCAATTTCAGTTTTCATAAATCTTAATGCAACTATTCATACAACTATACTTTGGATTTACTAATGTAATGGTTAGTTGGGAGCTATAACTATTATTTTCTTTAAAAAATTATGAGTCTTTGACTGTATTGCGATTTATTCCTGGTGCTGGAGGAATAAATTTGCACTGGATAAGGTAACTTATTAAAAGCCAATTAAATTGTTTCTCTGGGTCTGTCATGTATAGTTATGTACCCATTCAGTGAGAAATGGTGTGATCATAAATGTTGCAATGCAGTCCAGGCCCATTAAAAGCAATGGGATTTTCTGTTGACTTCAGTGGTTGTTGCAGAATGTGATGCCAGGACCTGGAATCCTTGAGCAACTGCAAGAGCCTTGACCAACCCATTCCTTTTGTCCTGCTCCCTATCCGTTTTCCTAGTTCAGTATTCAGACTAAGGCTAGATGGTTGGATCTGTCTGTCCCTTTAATTCCCCACTGTGACCTAACTTAGCATAGTTTGGGTCATTCAGTGGAATTAAAAGAATGCTCACTGCTGCTTGAAGCTGTACCAGTACAACCGGGTGAACCACCAAGGTTCCTTAACAGAAAAGCAGGGCCATTAAAGAACATTTTGCCCAGGGGCCACCAAGCCCAGAAGTTGACCCTGTGGGGTTTTACTATATCTATAATGTGAATGTCTTTTGTGTGTTTTTAATTCCAAATGCAAGTCCTAATGACAGATTTGGCAATCAGGTATGTTATATATAGAGGGTTTTTTTTTTTTTAACAATTGAAGGATCTTCTACAATGGAAGAGATATTTAAAGAAGGCAAGTTGTATAATCATAAACATGGGAAATATCATTTGAACTTCTTTCCCTTTGATAAAAGGCTTTTTTTTATATAAAGCTCTTAGCAAAGGAATTTTTATATTTAACCTTTAGGCATATGTTTATACCTTTTTCTTTCATGTAATTGTGATTGAGGTACAATCCAGAATTGCAGGAAAAATGATTCCACAATAGAAATTGTTACCTGTGTGTATGTTCGGTACTACTGTGAATTACCTTGATGAATTATATTGTAGATGTTAAACTTTTAACTATCACAGAAGCATGGAACCCAAAACCTTAGTGGAAGAACTGGATGTTGAAACGTATCGGTTACTGTGCTATTTAACTCCTTCATTCTGATTTTTTTTGACATTTCTGTTGCAATTATGTTTCACCATTTTGCATCTATTATTATTGCAATTACAGACTTAAGGAAATGTTTATCATACTGTGTTTAATTTCCATTCCTTAAGATTGTAGCCTCAATCAGGTAGCTTGTATTATGAGATGAATGCGTACGTTATAAATAAATATATGTTGTATATAAATATATACACACACATATATGTGTGTGTATGTGTGTACCTGTAAAACAACCTTGTTTTTGAAGCAGCATCATGTCTGAAACTCTTTGAGTTTGGCAAAATCTTTGAACAGTACGGAGGGAGAGAGGATAATGCTTACTGCTACTAAAATGACAGGCTGCATTGCATATTATTGCAACGTAATGCAGTTGCCTCGATGAAAGAATTGTAGAGTTTTATGACTACCATGTTCTTACTAAATCTTCAAAAATCAAGCTGCTTAAACATAATATAGTATGCATTAGCTTGAGATGTGTAACTATAGAGAGATATCTCAGTCACAGTACTAAGATAACTGACATAGATTTCTACATACTACCTCTAAAACTTTACCACTTAGCATCTTGTGGGGGAGAAGGAGAAGGGGCAGTCTCCGACTAGAGCAGTGTTTCCCAACCCCAGCAACTTTAAGATGCATGGACTTAAAACTGGCAGGGAAATTCTGGGAGTTGAAATCCACATCTTAAATTTGCAAAACTCTGGACTAGAGAGATACCTAGGGGTTTCAACTTTTGAACACCAAAAAAAATGGTTAAGCTATTTAGACTGGTCTGCAAGGCACCCTGTTTTTCTCCCATATTCTTTATATATGCATCACACTCAGCTTTTTATTGAAGCTTCTCTATTATATGTATGAGTGAAACATTGTATTGTTTCATCAGAGAATCAAAATTCTTTAGATGCTTTTGATCCTTTAAAACAGAGGCAAATTTTAAACCTCTTCCCCTGTAGCTTGGAATCAGATTAGCCTCTTAAGTGCACCTTATCTGAACAAAAGCAAAACATGGCTACAATGATACACTTTTTTGGAGCTGTTTTTTAGTTCCAGATGAAGTCAAGCTGAACTGTGAAATCTTTGTTCTTCCATAAATGTTGTTTAGGATTTTGTCATGTACTGTTCCGACTTACATATTTTCTAATTAAAAACTTTATGCACATAATTTTTACATGAACATGTATAGAATCTCAAATGTCAGTATTTTTCTTACCACTTTAATGTATGATGTACCTCTGTACGACTAAATGAACTTTGATTTTACAAAAATCAATTGGCACTAATCATATGCTAGTCATATTTTTTAGAAACTTGGTAATAAAAATTATGACTATTGCTAATTTGAAGCTTGAAAGAATGGTTTATTATGTAGGTGGTAGATCTTCAAAACATCACTTGCTGATCCTCCAAGATATATTTATCTGGCAGCCATCCTTGAAACTAAAAAAAAAAAAAGTTTGTATAGCTGACACAGAACATGCTCACATGCAGTTAGAAAATGTAAGCAGAATCTTGCTTTTTAAAAGGGGAGATCTCTAGGAGCAAGCCCAAAAGTTTCACGAGTCTATCACTTCTGAGCATCCTGAATCAAAAGCCCAACATCGTTTCAGCTAAAGAAAAAGTTACTTGAAAATTAATCTAGCTCTTACTATGTACCCCCAATTTTTCTTCCAAGAAAGAATTTAAAATTAGTACATCAGGCACTTTCTCCTCTTAGAACCATAGGATGCTGTTGTAGGAAATTGTATACATGCAATTAGTAGTAATTTTAATGTTCTTTTTACAGTAGTTGATTTCTTTAGAATCTAAAAAAAGTATCTGTTAGAAAAAGCCTTCCAGTTGCTATAGTAAGTGGTCAGAAATTGAATAAAAAGTTATTTTACTATTCACTGCATGATCTTTAATATTTTTTAAAAATATTCATATGTAGTTTTTAAGCCATCAACTTCCTTTTTTAAACTTAACTGAATATTCCAATTTGTGTGGAAATGCTAAACATCAAGTTACAAATGGCATTCCTAAGTTGATAAAATATCCAGTTGCTTTTCAACATACAGGCTTGTTCTACATTATTTCCAGGTTTAGAATTTGAATTCCCCCCTCCATAAGATTAAGCTTCCTGAACACTTACTTTCCTTTGAAATTCCTTTTCAGCTGTTGTGCCATATTGAGTAGGTCCACTGCAGCACTTCACTTTCATTCTCCAGCACAATCCCAGGAAAAATTGTAGCTGCTTTAAAGTGCGGCAAATCCTACATTAGTGCTTCTGCATGTTGCAAAGCATCATTTGGAGACTGAATGTTCCGAAGCACCATATAGCTCTATTACTAACCAGAGCAATCCCATTACTCAAATAATGAAAAAACACAGCTTAAAAAAACACACTTTGATTATTTAAATTATTGACATTTGTTTCCAACATGATTAAGATGAAGGGTTAAAAACTAGTTAGTTTCAACTGGTGTGGAGGAAGGGAGTGTGAGAGATGGAAAATTGAAATGCTGAATGGTAGCATTGAAAATAGAATTTAGGTTCCAATTTTGCATAAACAGTATAGTCTATAAAACTTTATAATGTATTTATAATTAGAAAGTTCTTACTTAAGTCTCAGACTAGGCTTAAAGTAGTCGCACTGCCAAAATTGTGAAATTTAATTCTTTTAGGCTGTATTATTTACAAGTACTACAGGGTTTGGTCTATGTGCAGATGCACACGTGCCACTGTTATAAATGAAAAATGATTGCATTGTAAGTCCATGGTTGCAATCCACATATCCAATTAGACCACAGAATTTTGCATTTAAATTCTATTTAATCTTGAATGTGAGTGAAAACTGATGACATCATTAATTAAAAGGTAGCTGAGGTTCTATTCTAAAACTAGGAATATAAAAGTATGAGATGAGAGAAAGATGAGATCAAATGGGTTTTTGGGGACAAGATAGGTATCTTAAAAGAAGGGGTAGACCACTTGCTGGCCATGGCCCCTACCAAAATATCTGACTGACTGAATATGGGGTTCTTGTGGAGTCCAGAGATACTGTAAATAAAAATAAGACATTTTGTTTTTCAGCATGCCAACATCCCATTCTTTTTTTTTTTTTAAATGAGAAATATCTTTTGTTTAAAACAAAATACAGATGAGCACTGGCAGCCTAACCAGGGTCAGTGCAGGTTGTGGCATAAGGAACATTATTGAGCACCTTTGGAAGAGCTTGACAAAAGGAAACTACAAGAAAAAATTCTTTCAAGATTCTGTTTGGTATATAAAATACCACCACAGAGAGATTTGAGCTGTGTGGGGCAATACATTCCAGATGATGAAGCAGCACGGAACATTCAAAATTAAACTCAATTGCAATTTCATTTAAATATAAATGAAATAAATTCAAATGCAGACTTCTTTTCCCAACTCTGATATTTTTTTTTTTAGTATCCCCCTGGGCATGTCACTCCAATAAGATAAAACCTTTTGTGGGTTGATGCATGCACTTGATCTTTGAATAACAAGGTTTCCAGGGGCTCTCACTTCAAGGCTCCAAGCTGAGGCATGAAGGAAAAAATGCTACTCCAGACCATCTAGTAAAACTGGGTCAAAACAATTGTATAACTAGAGCTACGCCAACACTGTTACCTTGGATGCCTAAAACCATATAGAAACTGCTTTGTGTTATGTGTTCTTGTGACTAAAGTCTAGAACAGGTTCCGTTGGACAAATACGTGCGGGTATCTCTTGTGTAACCATGGGTGTGTACCTTGCACTCGCTGCTTATTTTTTATAGGCTGGCTTTTTACCTGCACGGCTTCAATTCTTGAGCTGTCTTTTTGGATCCAAGCTGTTTTTCTGCAATCTGAACTCTCTTGATCTTTGTATTTACGCTGAAATTCTTCGGGCATTGAAAAGGGAGGGTACAAGGTGTGGATGAGCAAGAAGAGGAGGAAACTGTCAAACTGAAAACTCCATTATGTGAAATAGGAGCTGGAGTTACAAGGGGACAGAATAAAAATGCAAACAGAAGTCACATTCCTTTTAAATTCTACACCAGCTTCAGATTTACAGTACATGCTGTATTACTGAATTAAGATACAAAATTTCCTTGAGAATAATAGAATTTTTTTCAAGGGCAATTACAGTAAGAAAGACCTGATCATATATGCCAACATGATACGTTTGGATTCAAGAAACATACTAAAGTTATAACAAGAATTGCTTAATGGGGGTGGGGAAAGAGAGGGAAGCTACCAGAATGCCCTTTTTTAATAATTTTTTTTTCTCTATAATTTTGTTGGCTTTTTTTGCCTTTTTTTTAAAAAAACCTTCTTTTATAACCATCATTTATTTATGTATGCACTGTATGTATATGCACTCTTTTCCTTTTCCTTTGTTTTTGTTTCTTTTTTGCATGTTTTATTTAAATAATACATTTAATATGTTTTAAAATAAACTTCAATAGATCTTAGATTACATCATTTACTTTCTTACATCATATATAATTTTATTAAGGATTTTAATTACAATAGTAAAATCTAATACAAACTAAAAGAATAGAAAGAGTAAAAGGTACAAAGGAGAAGAAAAAAACAGAAAATAGAAAAAAACAAGAATGTAGTAAAGAGAAATTATATATATGTGTGTGTGTGTGTGTGTGTGTGTGTGTGTATGTGTGACTTCTAACCTTCATCACAAATATAAACAATTTGTGTAACTCTTCACTCCCTCTTAGTTTACAACCAAATATCTCTTCATCCCATATCCCATCTCTTATCTATAGACAAATCCATAAAGTATCATCTTTTCAGTCCTAGTGTCAGCAGAAAGTCCATTAACGGTTCCCAGAAATAACAACGTATCTTATTTTAACCTTGATTAAGTAAACCAACTTTGTAACCTTAGGTTACATCATTTTCAACAAAGAAACATTTCAGATTTATTGAACTCCATTGCATTCATATAGAAATAGTTACGTTGTTGGAGGTGCAATGAAATCAATGCTTCATTTAAATATATGTTTCTACAGTATCCAACAACTGTATTCATTAACTCAGTTTCTAGATTCAATATTATCAGCTGTTCATATTCTTTTACAGTTTATTCCTGTAATATGGAAGTTCACATTTGGACAAAGAAAATGGGTGTTTGGTACTCTACCTACAGCTAAAAGACTTACCAGAAAGATAAACATATGGCCCCATCTATGCAGCGGACTGTGGAATTGATGTTACCAGCAATTTACAGACCAATAACTTATGAATATACATTATGATTATAATTAATTATGGCTTCCATTTATTGAACTGGCTATTGTACAGCTTTTGCATGTATCTGTGTCTGTGAATATGTGCCCTGTATGTTTTTGCTTTTTTTAGCTTTTTCCCTCCTTTCTTTATAATTTTGTGTTTTCTTTTTCTTTTTTCATTTTTGTATTCAGTTAATACAAAAAGACGTCTAGGAAAAAAGAGAGAATAATACAATGTTATTCTGCTGTCCTGTCCAGCTGGTGGTGGCTTTAAAAGGCTTTGAAAGAAAGGTTTACCTTGATTTTATTCTCTGGGACAGATGAGAGTGGGATATATTCATTTAGCAAAACACATACTAGCCTGCCAGTAGAGGAAAGGAAGGAATCTGTTTGCGATTAGTGAAAATGGATCCTAAGGACCATTAGAAGTGGCAGTAGCACCAATTGTCCCCTAAATTTTCTAAGCAGGGTCCACTTTAGTAGCCTAGCTCTCTTCTTACATCACAATTCCTTAAACCTAGAATCATTCCCAGGTATGTGTGTGGGAAGGATAAGGGGAAAGATAATGACAATGATGATGACAGGAAATATTGTTTAGGCTCAGAAGCTAAGCAGGTATAGACCTGGTTGATACTTGGATGGGACACTATTACGAAACATCACCAAGGATAGGTTGAGACAGTGGACATACAGTCCTTAGGAATTAGACCCAACTCAGTGGTACCTAACTAAGGACCATAACAAAGCAATGGTTGTGACACAGACATTATGCTTATTCTGTAAGAGTAAATGTTTGGCTGTAAAAGAATAACATGGCTACCTCTCCAAAAATTCGCCCTCCAAATGCCGCAGGAAATGGTTTGAAAATGTCATCCTTTCAGACAGAATTGTCCCTTCAGTGTTCCCCATTCTCCCTCAGCTGGCAGGAAGAGAGCTGACTTTCCCAAACTGATGCTGGAAATCTAGACAGCAATTACATTCCCTACCTTAAAAAGTCTTTCTAGCCAACCCACCTGAGCCTGGGGCTGGCAAAGAGTGTTGCACTACAACTTCGGTGGTTTCCATATTGCAAGGAATCTAAACTATAGAGCAACTCCAAATACATTTTATATTTTTAAGCCCAAGCTGCTGTGTGTAAGTGGACAATTGTATTCCTTCAGTGAAAAAGGAAGAAGTGATTGGGAAACAATTCCTCCCTCCGTCTTTTCTCTTTTCTTTTCTTTTTCTTTTCTTCCTGTTTCTTTATTGAAGAAAAACCTTGCATTTAAATTGTTACTACCCATAGTGACAATTTGATAATACTGCACTTAATTGTTTGTAAAGTATTAAACAGCACTAGGTAAATCATCTGGTCGTAGAACTGAGATCATTTTTGTTGTTATAAAAATGGTAGCAGTGTTGCCATCTAGTGATGGAAGGAGTAATTGCTTGAATAAATTATATATGTGTGGCCATAGAGAGACAGGAAATAGTACGTCCAATAATCTGTTGAGGACAAATAATTGTGTAACTCTCATTGTTCTGCTTCAGCTGCCACAAGCAAAGAATGTTGGCATTACAAAGGAGTATGCTTTTCTCCAGCCGAGGTCCAAAAAGGTGTGAAAACATGGCCGTGCCAGATGGCCTGGGGGCCTGATGAGGGCTCACATTGCTGGAACTGGCTCATGGGATGATTGATACCACTTCCCCCATCTTCTTGACTTGTATATTGCTTTTATAGATTTGTTATTTGTGTTTTAATCGGGGGGTATTTATATTTTTATTGTTTTTATTGTCTTGGTTTTAATTGTAAGCTGCCCAGAGTCACCCTCTGGGGGAGATGGGTGGCATATAAATTTAATAATAAATAAAAATAAATAAAATAAATTGGGACTTCAGTATTTCAAATGGCAAATCACTGTCTACTCTGAATCACCTCCATTCATTAGCTCTGTTTTATCTGTTTCAGTTCTTTTTATTATTTAAATATTGCCCTTTGTATGCCTTTACCGGTAGGAATTCGTTTAGAATAAATATATAAATCTGTATGCAATTATTTTAGAAATCTATAATCAATGCAAAAAAAAGTCTAACAAACATTTAGTTTTTCAATTATTCTGTCATCCTGTCCTAATACTGAGCAGAAATTTATGGAAAATGGGATAAGAATGCATCATGTTCTGAAGATGTATGGTGGTTCTTGAGATAAAGCAATGAATGTCAGATGATGAAAACCTGATGATTAAGTTTGAATGAGCATGATAAAGGAGATTATCTGGAAATCAAGATCCATGAAGAACCTTTAGAAGAACTGGACATATTTTGATTGCAATGGAGAAGTTACAAGGAGGAGATATGATAATAGTTGATCAGATTGTTCAAATATCTGATGATGGTGATTGATAGAGGTCTACAAATACGCAAGAGGGATGTCTACCCGTTCTCTGAGCCAATGGGTTGCAATTCAAGGAAATATGATCCAGACTTAATATTAGGAGGAATTTCCTGACAATAAGACTCTTTAAGTTTTGGAAGAATCTGCATTGAACAGTGGGGATTTCCCCTTGCAGGAAATTTTGAAACTGGGCCTGAA
This sequence comes from Liasis olivaceus, assembly GCA_030867105.1. Taxonomy (NCBI): domain Eukaryota; kingdom Metazoa; phylum Chordata; class Lepidosauria; order Squamata; family Pythonidae; genus Liasis; species Liasis olivaceus. The sequence goes on from CM061350.1 coordinate 185,935,782, forward strand.
TGGCTACCTATTGTGAGTAGTTTAGTGGACTCTTACACTGAGCAGGGAGTTCACCTACATGATCAACAAGATCCCTTTAAATTACACATTCTATGATTCTATGAGACTTCATTTGGATATTTTAGTGAATAGACAAGTAAGCCTCCACTCCCACATTCACTGATGGTCTGCCAGCAGGCAGCCATGGTCTGAATTTGAACACACATCTTCACTGAGATAATTCTATTGTCAGGTAAATGCATATCCCCAACTCCAACTTACTGGATATTAAAAGGGCTGGTTAAATTTAAGGAAAAAAGATTGTTGATTTGGGTGAAGTGGGCTACTGACAATACTGTGCTGGAGCCAGCTCGTACCAGCTTACAAGAAAGAATGGATAAATTTCCTGGAATTTTGCAAGCCAGTTGAGAGCAGAGCTAAGCTGCTAAACCTAGTGCACCAATCAGCTGTTTGGCAGCATGTGGAGCAGTATGGTGGTGGCAATGGAACATGCAGAGCCGGTTGTTATACATTTATCAGCACATCACTGGCTACTGGGGTTAGGAAAAGGAGAGAAGTAACTTCCTCTTGAGCTCCTAATGAAAGGAAAGTCTATAAGAAGCTGAAAAAAGTCCAAGAAAGCAAATTAGGTACTAGAGCTTCAGATACCAGGACATCCTATGAAGTAGAACTATTAGTGTGATGGAAGACTTGAGTGAGGAGGTCCAAGGTCATGGGGGGGGGGGGGAGAAGAATCTCAAGCATCTCCTCAGCCCACAGCCTGAGCGAATGAAAACTAATAGGATGAGACTGGCACCACCTTAAGGAATTCAGAGTGTTTAATTGCTGTCATTGGGGGTTACAGATAGTCTGGTGAGATTCTGTCTAGTCGGTGTAAGCTAATAAAGTAACTGAACTGTTCCTGAATCATCCTGCTGAGTTTCTTGGGCTGAACCTGACAATTAGCTATAGATTATGCATTATGTTTAATTTCTGTTACTGTTATTTATTTAAGCCTATTATTTTGTCTCTGGTATTTATTTTCTGTATACAGACACATTAATTGTGTTTTTAATGTCACATCTTTAAACCAAATGTTCCTCTAATTTGGAGCAGACCAGCATCATCTTGTAGTCTGCACAGAACCTTATATTTTCCTTCATATTTTTCTAATGAAGGTTCTTTAAAGATATTATTGCTGATCTGAACAGCTCTAAATTTCATCTCTTCCATCAATGAATGTTTTTATGTCATAACTTAAAATTAAGAAATAATTTCTACATTGTCCTTTTTCTTTTTTGGAAAAGAAAGTTTGATTTATGTAGTTCTTGTGAGATTGGTGTATTTCCCAAAGGGGAGGGGAAAGAAGGGCTAATTTTTATAACTAGAAGACACTGCATCAAGGCCAAGAGGTGGCTGTATAGAATCTATTTCATTCCTCCCTCTCTGTCTCTCCTTTTTAATTTGCCAGAAAAGCAAGATGGGTTATGGAGCTCTATCTCTGTCACAAGCTAGGCTTAGGAGAAGGATGCCACAGGAGGCAACCTCCTAGAAGATAGGTGGTGTCAGCAGGAACTACCAAGCCTCTACACCAAAGCAGAAAAAGAAGCTAAGGTGTGCAGACCCCAAAGGCTTCTGGGAGAAGAGATTTGAAATCCCAACCTTTCAGTCTACAGGTTCAGTTGTGCTGCTATAGATACTGATACCCAGAATATGCTCAAAGTTGTTCTTTCTCAATACTGAAGTAAAAAATTGGTAATTGTCCATTTGTTAAATTAACAGATTTTAACAAATTTGTTTTATTTTATTAATTTATTAAACTTTAGTAACTGACATTTTGATTTAGTACCAAATTCAGGAGAATTGGTGCCACAATGCTTGTTTGAGATATTTGTAAACCAGTCACAGCAAATGTTTGCCATTAGCAGAAATGAAGATGAAATTAGATAACTTCCTGAGAGCAGTCAGAATTCAGTATTATAGATTAATATTAGCCATCAAACATCTTATGACTTTTAATAAATAGTTTCATTTGCTCATTTCTGATCTTTACCATTTTGCTTCTTCTAAAGATGGTCCTAAACATCAAAGACATTGACAGGCCTTCATCTGCCTGTCTAGCAGTAGCTATGAGTCAAGGAGGAACCACAACTCACAGACCTGTTCCTTTAAGTCGAAAGTGATCCATTTTAGACTTACAATCATTATAGCCTGCATAAATATACTTCTTGTTACTTTGGCATATTTTCTTCTGGAAAATAAAGAACTTTGCTCTCTAATGGCTGCAGTTCTTTAAGCTCCCCTGTCAAATACACTGACTCTAAGAAAGAAAACCCATATACTTGTCTGCCAGTGAATATGCTGACATTGTCAGATGATAAGCGATTCTGTGATTGTTACTGAAAAGTTATTCTATTCGTTCTTTTCTAAGAAGCTATTGATCAAAATAATATCTCCACTTCTGTGAAATTTTAAGAAAATAAATCACTCTGAAGTAAGCAGTGTTAAGTCTAATCATAAAATCTCTTCTTTGTGATGTTGACGCATATTATTCTCCAATAAGTTTGTTGGTCCAAGCAATAAGGAACTGAACAAATGCTGGATATGTCAGAAAAAATATAAAAGTAAATTGAATGGTGTGAGGACACTTTGGTGCAGTCATTAAGGAGTTCTAGTCCTTCCTTAGGCACAAAGCCAGCTGGGTGACCTTGGGCCAGTCACTCTCTCTCAGCCTGAGGAAGCGGGCAATGGCAAACCACTTCCAAAAAAACCTTGCCGAGAAAACTGCAGGGACTTGTCTAGGCAGTCACCAGGAATCAACACTAACTTGAAGGCACACACACAACACAAACCGAATGAGTTACTTATGAAGTGTACGTGGTAAGAGAAGAAGCAATGGAGTCAAGAATGAATGGATGCTGAATGAATGTGGGTTAATAAAGATGAGTGACCAGTACAAAAGAAGTATGTTGAGGTGTGAGGGTTGAATACAAAGCAATAATACTTCCAATGTTATAAGTAGCCAAGAGAGGGCACCACTGAGGCACTAGAAGAACTCACATGTTCTTTATCATCTGTTCTTTCTCTCCAGTTGGCAGGAAGTTGCTGTGAGAAAAGGTTGTATTGCTATTGTTTGTGAAATGGAAGCCTGCAGTGAGTACTCATCAATGCCCTTTAAGCAAAAGACTGCAATTGAATTTTTGAGTGGGGAAGGAGTGACTCCAATTGAAAGTCATCACCGAATGCAAGTTGTTTATGGTGATGACTGTGATGATGACATGAGTACTGTGCATACTAGGCCAACACATGTAAAGATGGTGAACCAGGAAGAACTGATTTATGTGATCAAGAACAAAGTGCACAGCCTGTGACAACAACTAACAAGTCTCATGTGAGAAAAGTTGATGAATTAATTAAGGATAATCAGCGAATCATTCAAAGGGAAATTACTGTCAAGCTTGACATTTCAAAGGAATGCTTGGGTCATATTATTAATATTCTTCAATAGTGGAAGTTTTGTGCAAAATGGATTCCTTGGGTACTGATGACAGAGATGAAAGTTTCAAGAGTTGAAATTTGCCTGCAATCATTGCATGCTGTGAGAATGAAGGTGACGAATTTCTTCACTGCATTATGACAGCTGACAAAACATGGGCTCATCATTGTGATCCAGAAATGAAGTGTCAGTGCCATAAGTATCATCACAAAGCTTCACCTGTAGAAAAAATATTCGAAACCCAGGCTTTTTAGAGAAACCAATAGTGTTATTCACATGGATTTCTTTGAACCTTGCACCACTATGAACCCAGTGCTACATTGCAACACTCAAAACTTTGAAACAATGATTAAGCAGAATTTGGAAGCACTAGAAGGAAATTTTGCTGCAACATGAAACTCAATGACTTGCACTTCATGAGCCATCCAAGAAACAATAGAAAAGTTGGATCTCACTATCTTACCCAACTCCTCATACAGGCTACGGTTTGGTGCCATGCGACTTCCACCTTTTCCCAAATTTGAAGAACCTTTGTGGGTATTTGACTCAAATGAAGAGGTGGAAGGGACTATCGGGATCTGGTTGAAGAGGCAAAGTATGGGTTATCTCATGACAGCTTTAAGAAGCTTGTCCAGACAGTGATTGATGGCAATGATGTGGAGAAGTAAATGCAAAAGAGATCACTTCAAGGAATACTTTCCTGTTTCATTTATTTAAATAACCTTATTTAAACTAAAGTTATGGAGGCAGAGGCCAGCCTTTTTATTGAATTTATTTATTTTTATTTATTTATATTTATATAGCCATCCATCTCACACAAGGGGACTCTGGGCAGCGTACAACAATTAAAAAATAAATACATAAAAACAAGCATAAAAAACTGTAAAAAAACTGTAAAAACACACAAAATAGGAGGGGATAAAATTAATAAGGGAGCCAACGTAAAATTTTCCCGGTCCCCTGGGAGCCCCAGGCCTGATTACATAGCCAGGTCTTGAGGGACTAGTGAATGTTAAGAGGGATGGAGCTAATCTCACTTCTGGGGGAAGAAGATTCCACAGGGTGGGCGCCACAGCAGAGAAGGCCCGCCTCCTGGGACCGCCAAATGCAATTCTGTGGCAGACGGGATCCGCAGCATGCCTTTCCTGCCAGATCTGATGGGATGGGCAGATGTAACTGGGGACAGGTGGTCCCTCAGGTAACATGGCCCCATGCCATGAAGGGCTTTAAAGGTCAAAACCAGCACCTTGAATTGGACCCAGAAGCAAATTGGCAACCAGTGCAGCTCGCAAAGCAGAGGTGTAACATGTACCACCCTAGGGGCACACATAACTTGTTGAGCCGCTGCATTTTGCACCAGCTGAAGCTTCTGGATACTCTTCAAGGGCAGCCCCATGTAGAGCGCATCCTTATAGTTTGGTCATACACAGAGCATGAAAGATTGAATTGTGAAACAAAGATATGAAGAAATTTGAGTAGGTTGAAAGGGATAGGAAAAGTCAGAAACTGAGTGGAGTCAATAAAGTCCTCAAAGAAAGAGGGATAGAGATGAGAAGAAAAGCAATTGTAGGACATGATCTATGGATGTAGTGGAGCAGGATTAGTTTTGCAGGTTTCAAAGGAATGGAATAGTATAACGAATTGTGTTGGTACAAACTAAATTTAGTTAGATCAGGGTTCCTCAACCTCAGCAACTTTTAAGATAGGTGGACTTCAACTCCCAGAATTCCCCAGCCAGCCATGCTGGCTGGGGAATTCTGGGAGTTGAAGTCCACCCATCTAAAAGTTGCTGAGGTTGAGGAACCCTGAGTTAGATTGCCTTTTTCTTTTCTATTATCTCATACATTTACAGTTCCTTTGCTCCCTACTTCTTATTCTTTTCTCTTCTTTGCATAACGGTTTCCCCAAAAGGGAATAACATGATGAGGATATATATGTATGTGGAGTATTGCACTGAGACAGGAATAACTCTTGCAATAAGACCTGTATTTATATAAAATTTCCCTTGCAAAAATCTTCATGCTCTGTCAGGCTCATAGTTTCTACCATCTATAGAAAATGACATTTTCAAATTTGATGAATTGATTCCTGTTATCGCAAATGCTTATGGCAGAAATCTCACCTCTCAAAACACACGAATAACACCTAAGCTGCAACCCCATAGCCTCTGAATTCAGTACAGCTTGTTCTGAATCAGCATTACAAAATTGTACTGAACAGCCTGGCTGCAACAATGATGCCTTTAACACTTACACAACAGGCAGCAGTTGCAGCTGTCCCACCATTCTATGGAGGAGACAGGGGGAAAGTGCATCTGTTGTACTTCTGCCTGTCATGTAGCAATTTAAAAAATACCCTTGACAACGAGGAAGCAGCAGAATGAGAGATGAAATTACCCCAAATTAGGAGGTAATACCATCTGTGTTCACTTGGCAACTTTTCTGATTACTTATAAAGCAGATTTACACACACACACACGTATGCATGTATATATATTTAGATATATAGCAGAGAGGGCCAGGACCAAACTAAATTTGCTTTGATCTGTTGTTTTACTGTATGTCTGTTCCACACTTAGTTGTAGGCGCATAATAAAACTCCTGCTGTTAGGATCCTATAGAGGACGCTTGGATTCAATTGCAACATCGCCGACCTACCCAACATTTATTTCTTTAAAACTTTTATTCAGCATTTCCCATAAAATATCCCGAAGCAGTTCAAGTTTTAAGACGGTCGTCAAAACGATTAATGTAAAACGTTCAGAAACGGGAGAGAAGAGGATTTGGAAAGGGTCCGGCGGGTCTCCTCCTGAGGCACCGGAGGCGGCGACCTCTGCGGGCCGAGACCCCCGGCTTCCCACGGCGCATTTCTGAGCCCCGCTCGCTAGGAGGAGCTCCGGCTTCGTCCGCGGAAAGCCAGGCACCCGGAGGAGCCGCTTCCGAGCCGGCCGCCGCGGTTGCGAAGCTGCGCCAGCGGGAGCGGGAGCGGGAGCGGCGCGGGGGGCTGCCGGCTCTGCCACGGCCTGCGGGCCGAGAGGAGGCGCGCGGCTGCCATGAGCCAGGCGGCCGCCGACGGGGGAGCGGCTGCCTCCCGCGGGCGCCCCCCGCCGCCCGCTGCCTCCTCCGGCGCCGCGGCCGGCTGGGCGGCGGAGCAGCCCGGAGACGACGCTGACAACGGGGAGCCCCGGAGGAAGGCGGCGGCGGCGGCGGCGGCCGGAGGGGAGGAGACGGAGGCCGGCGGGGCTCGGCCGCTCGCTTGCCGCCTGACCCCTGAGGCCGGGGAGGAGGTACGGGTGGGGCCGCCGGCTGGAGCGAAGCATTGCAAGGCGGTCCCCCTAGATCGGGGAGGCATCCTAGGGGTTTGTGGGTGCCTTGTGCCCCTGGGGGGTGCTTGGGAAGGGAAGGAGCCTGTGGGCGGCCGTGTTCCCACGACCCTCCGAATCCCAGACTAGTTTACCGCGTTTTCTCTTAGCGTGTCGTCCAAACTTAGCCCGTGTGCCTAATGCGTCGTTCCGTGAGTTGTGCAAATCCAGGACACTGAGTTCGTTGAGTAAACCATGGGCTACTGCGTCGTAGGGACACAGCTCAATGCTAGGATACGAAACTGGGGGCCAGCCTCCCTCCCTCCCTCTCTCCCTCTCGGCCTGGGGACGTGGAAGGCTCCTCCGCAATCGAAGAAAGTGTCCCATGATAGTGTAACACACCCTTTAGCTCCGTGCCGCTCTGCGGTTTGTCTCATTCTGGGTGTGCCTTCTGCTTCTTCTATATTAATTCTGTTTAGGGATCACCTTACGTCTTGAAGCAGGTATTCCACCGTGCAGTTGTAACATCCCTGTATAACAATTTAAAAGATCCAGTTAATTAATTAATTAACTAACAAACAAACAAATAAATAAATAAATTTTTTACAAAAATAGGGATTAGGTGTGAGGAGAAGGTATTACCTGTTGGTCCTCCTGGATCTTTCACTGGTGTTTCGATGCTCCCATCCATGACATCCTTGGGGCTCATTTAGCCGGAATTGTCTTGCAAGCTTTTTTCTTATGCTGTTTCCAGATCAGTCGTACAGGAGATTCTGTACAGAGTACCACAAGTTTGTCTTCTGTTTCTGCTCCTGTTCAGTACTTAAATAAAACAGAAAAAGTCACCAAGCAGAGATTTGGGCAAAACTACCATCATTATTGTGAGGGCGCATAGCACTACTTGGCCTGTAAATATGTCATTGGGAAATTAATTTTGAGATGGAATTGGCTCCATCCCTGGAGGTTGCAAGGGGTTCAAGTTACATTGCATATCTACACTGCACTTAATGTTCAAACTCAATTTAAAATAATGGTATTAGTATCTAAACAGTTAAACAATTTGGTACCAAGCATTATTTGCATTCATATGGGCTCATTTGACCATTGTTAGCAACAACTGGCACAAGAAACAAGCCACTTTTACATGGTGCACCTTCCTTATAGAGTTCACGTTCTGCCAAATTTTAGATAATTAAAAAAAAAGTTAAAAAAAAAAGTTTTTCCAAGCTGGTTTTTGTTAAAAAGGCTGCTCAAGTTTTTATGCTAAAATTATTTTTAGTTGGCTGACTTTCTGAATATTTGAACTGTGAATATTGTATTATTAGCATCCAAATGTATTTTAGTTGGTTGAATTTGTGGATATTTCAATTGCAAATTTTGCATTATTAGCATCCAGTTTTATACATTTAAAAAATTTTATTTGAAGAGTGCCATATAAGTGAATGAGTAAATATAAAAATCCACTACCCAAATTAATGAGCAAGTCCATTAATAAAATATGGTTCTCAAATTATACTTCTTCCCTCACACACACAAATAAGAATTTCTTCATGCATTTCAGCTTAGTTAAGGATTTTCAGTGCATATGGTTACAATGCTGTATATTGGAAGTGATCTCTTTTGAACATAGCACAACTTTTCCTTTTTTAATTTTTTTTTTATTTTGGTGTTTTAGTTGACTCCTGGCGACTGCCTGGACAAATCTAAGCAGTTTTCTTGGCCACATTTTTGGAAGTGGTTTGCCATTGCCTTCTTTCTAGGGCTGAGGAAGAGTGCCTGGCCCAAGATCACCTAGCTGGCTTTGTGCCTAGGAAGGACTACAACTCACGGTCTCCCGCCTTAACTGCTGCACCAAACTGGCTGTCTGTACTAAGCTTACTGCTGAGTAAATAAAGAAATATTTTGTAAACTCTGCAAAGGGACAGACACCGAAATGAGTGCAACTTTTGGAGATCTCTCATTAGGAGGGTTGAATGGATTGTTAAGATTTGCATGAATCAGAAGCACAATGCTGAGATTTGATTATTGAGAGTAATTTGGTGCATGTGTATCTTCAAAACAAATATAAGCAAATATATAACACATGCAAATTTTCCAGTTTTAAATTTTGTAAAGTAATAGTTTTGTAATTTGCTATGATTTGCAGCTCTTGTAAACACAGGGGTTTCATAAGTTTCTTGAAATCTGTGGGTATGTTATAATATTATATAATTGGAAGGAATGAGAAAAAGAGGATAACCAGCAGAAGGTAGATGAACTCATTTACAGTGGTGATGTGCACTGTTAGGAGCCCTGAAAGACCAAGTTAGGGACAGATCATCATGGAGAAAATCTATGTGGTCGCTAAGAGTTGACACCAACTTGATGGCACATAAATCAAAATCAAATGTATATAATATTAATTCAGATTAAATTGCAATTTTCCTAACAACCCTTATATATTGTTTAAAGTAATAGTGTTAATAAAAAGAAAAGTGTGTGAGAGAAGTTAGACACACATGATTAGTGAAATGGAAACAGTCCTTTTCCCATACCTTTAAGAGGTAGCGTATGTGTCTATGAATAATGCATATGAGGGTCATCCAAAACAACTCACACGAGAAAGAATAGACAGAATTTATACTGTTAAACATTTAATAACGGAATTCTGACATTGTTAATGTTTTTAAGTATAGCTTTACACTGTATTGCCAAGGGTGTCTAGCAAACAGATCCTTGCTCTCCAGCAGTCTAGTTTCAACAGGTTAAATTACTCTGAAACTTAGGTTCAGTTGAATGAGGAATGGCAGAATTACTTGTTTAAGCAGGGATGCTCTGTGCTTGCAGCCCACTTAACAGCCCGCTAGCAGTCTTCTGAGTCACTCACAACCCCCTGAAGTGGATGATATTTTTTGCATTGCGGGGGGGGGGGATTTTAAGTGGTAAAATGGGTGCCTTATTTGCAGGGGCTTCATCTTAAAAAATCCAACCCCCCAGTTTCACTCACCCAGTCTTGGCCCCATCCACTTTTGGAAGTATGACCTTTGTCATGCTTCACAAAGCCCATTGCAGTCCTTGAAGCAGTGGAAGTTGTACGCTGCTGCTTAAACCAAAGTCTTCTCCAGTCTGATAGTGTCTGATACAGTCGGATACCGATAGTGGATGTGAACAGTTTGAGTAGCTGAATGAGCTTGTTCTACACTTTTCCTCTCTACATTTGTCACTGTGACTTGGTTCACAGAGTAGATATATTTGTTATCTGTTACTTACTAATAATTTTCCCATAATAAGTTAGTGAATTTGAGCTGACACCTCATGAAGAGACGCCTCAGATGTTTAAATGTGTGCGTGTCTGTGTGTTTATATTCAAGGAATTATCCCCCTGAACACTGTTAGGAGAAAGATGAATAATGAATTAGAGACTCAATTTTCTCTTACTTTGTTTTTGTAATATCAATACCATTTTATGTGCTCTGATTGGCCCAAGGAAAGAACATGTCAGGTTTGTTTTTGCTAATCCTTAAGAGTCAATGCTGTCTACTGCTGTGTGGTGGCTGACATGCTTACTTTTGTAATGTTAATTATTTATGATTGTGAAATAATGGCTACTAAACTTTCATGCCTCAGCTAATACAAAACAATCTAGCATAACTATTTTTTGAACATGTCTGTTATTTCCCATCATGCCCCATTCAAAGCAAAATATGAGATTTCACAAGCTTAACTAGCTTGGGTAGGTTTAGATATTTTATAATTAACTACACGATCTTGGCCATGTTTATGTTGAAATAAACCATCTATAAATAGAATTCTTTCATAGTAAATGGGTTATATGAACACGTTTGTGAGTTCATCAGGAGGCTAACTTTACTTTTAAATACAAATAGTATTGCAAACTAACTGTATTCAAGTAGATTTATTGCTCAGCACTTAAAAGTGTGTGTTATACTAGACATAGCTTTTATCTAATTGCCATAATTGTATGGAAAGTTCACACAGTGTAACGATGTGTTACAGTGTTCCTGTAGATACCGTGAGAGTTTCATGTTGGCATAGCTGCCGAATGAAGTTAAGAATTAGATCAAGATGGCAAAGTAGGAGAGAATAGATGAAAATTTTCACTTGGGAGGCTATATTCATGTTCCCACTCAGCTGTGAAGGTCATTGTGTAGTACACTGAGTAGTACATAAGGCAAGAATAATGGGAAAATTTGCCCCATACCTAAAGGACACTTCACACATGGAGGAAACTTCATTTGAAATGATCAAGTGGGTGGACAGTTTTGATTTATCCATAATAATAAGGTGGATGGCTGTACGTCAGTCAGGGCAGTAAAATTAATTCATTTAAAAAAATAATCTCGCAGTTTTAGACAGCAACAGAAAGTAAAAAGTAAAGCCTCCTTTGAGGTGCCTAAATGGACGTGGACATGATTTCTGGGAATGATTTGTCATTTCTTCAAGATTATTTCACTTCCCAATCTAGTCTATAATCTTGGGAGTTCCTGGTAATTTCCAGTCAAGGGCTAACTAGGTCTGGTATTGCTTAACCAAGTGAAAGAAAAGTGAACATATAAAGCCTTAGGCACAAGAGTTTTATTTCTTATTTATATCACTGATGGTAGGTGAATCCAAAATGATTCTTTCAGTTAGGGATGCAAAATAATTTTGCTGTGGGTTCCACTGAGAGTGGAATTTGTGTGTCTACTTCCACCAGGCAAATGGAACCTAGGTAGTGTTTGTCTTTCAGCAAAAATAGGCAGAAAACCTGTATATGAAAAGAAGGTACATTATATTACTGAAAGTGATATACAAATAATGGTAGGCAGTCAGAAATTACACTGACGAAATGTGTATTGAAGAAACCTGTATTAGAAAGTTGTTTGTCAAAGAACAAAAAGATAAATTATTAAAATATGTAAATTGTTCAAAAAATTTACTACTTAAATCAGAGAAAGAATATTATTAGGAAATATTGTGAATGTAAGTAGGTATGAAATTTTCTGTGAATTTTTAGAGTGGAGTTCTACCATACTAACATGAATAGCAAAGTGGATTTTAGCTGGTCTGCTTAGTCTCATTACGGAGTATAGAACTCTTCTGTTCTTAATTCCTCCTTGAAAAAAATTCTGTGCTTTTTTCTCCAAGTTATCAATGTAAAAAGCTGTAATCTGTAATCTGAATAAATTTGTGCCTTCCACAGTAACTCTTTAATCAGAATTCATGGGTGTGTACACTGGGGACAAGGAAGGCAGGTGATATCATGTCAGTTTTGATGTCACTGTAGAAATGGTACAAATTCCATATGGAACATCATTTGTGACTGACAAAAATCACATAATTCAGATCATTTGCTTGACAATGAGCAACTGAACTTTTCAGTGTTACTTTTTCCTTGAATTATATTAGAAGCTTTCTCCATATATATTCTGCCTTTAATTTCTTCTTGTTTGGTGTAATGAGTTCCTCACAGTGGTGTGGCAATAATTATTTTCATTTTAACAGAAGAAAGTGATAATTGAAATCCCATGGAGTCAAAAATGAAATCTGACATAGGAACACTTAATTCATGACATTTCTGAACAGAACTTTTGAGAAAATATTCTAGAGGGAGCTTATCTATCAGAATGGCATTGCCAGATAATATAGCACCATGTTGTGCTACCTGGAAACATTATTTTATGTCGCTTCTGCCTGATTTTAGGAAAGCACTGCAGAATTTAAGGACCTGCCCTGAAGAAGTAGTCTTTCAGTTTTCTCCAACCTGGTGCCCTTCAGAAGACTCCTGTTGGACCAGAACACTCGTCATCCCAATCAGCCTGACAACCATGCTAATGTGTATTTCTTTTTAATGTTCATTGAGTGCCACTAGCTGTTGTATAGCAGATGTACTGCACATAAACACTGCTTGTTGAGATTTAGGGCTTATTCGTATAACTTTATTTTTAGTTTATGTTTTTCATTTGGTGTTCATTTATTGTAAGGTTTATGCTGCCCATATAACTAGACTCTGAGTGATGTATAAAAACAAAACAATAAAAAGTAACCAATGAAATAAAACATAATGCCCCCAATAATGCCCCCCAATTATATAAAACATATAAAAGAGGAAACGACAGCCATCTAGATACTATTAAGTTTTGGAAGCCTCCCAGAATAAAATTCCTAATTAACTAACAAGTATCGCCTTGTTTCTGAAAAACTTGACATTCTCTAGTTGCCAATGCTAGAAATTATGATGGAATAATATTTTGTTTTTTCACATTTGGAATTCATTTCAGACTTTGTATATTCTTTGTTTCATTATATTTATTTCTTATGTTGCATTCCCAATTTAGATGTGGGTGTGTATTAGAGGACTGATTAAAGATTTTTTCCCCTCGGATACTGGAGTAGACTTACAGATGTTTATTTTCAATTACTTTTCTTAAAGGTCTTCTATTCTGGTTCCTACATGCAAGGTTTTCAAACCATTTTATTTAATCTGTATAGCAGAATTCGTAGTGTTTCAGTTGATGATTTCCTGTGTTATACTGTGTTGTAGTAACACCCCGTTAATCTTGGTTGATCTCAAAGCTAAGCATCATTGGTCCTGATTAGTACTTGGATGGAAAATCCTAGGGTTACAGTATAGACTAGACCAGTGTTTTTCAAACTTGGCAATTTTAAGATGTGTGGACTTCAACTCCCAGAATTCCCCAGCCATCACTGGCTGGGGAATTTTAGGAGTTGGTCCACACATCTTAAAGTTGCCAAGTTTGAAAAACACTGGGCTAGACCGAGTAGTTGAAAAGTATCCTGAAATAACACAGCGGTAAACTGCTTCCATATTGCTCTAAAAAAAACTATGTGAAGTTGTCTTTGTAGAAGCCATGAGAGTCTTTTCAGCACCAGTGTACTCTGCTTTGTCAAAGTTTGTATGTAATTTAATGTTATGAAAAATGTCTACTGCTTGGCATATTTCCTCAGAGGTTCAGTTTTATTTAGTGGAGATTATGCCCAAATAAGTATACATACTATGTTCTGTGAATTTTAGCCCACTATCCATCTGAAATCTCAGTGGGAGTATGTTTAAATCTCTTTTTTAAATAAACAAGATGAATTATTGAAAAAAACTCTGCTTAAGTCTTTAAGTATGTCCTTGTTTGTGTTCTGTGCTGGTTCAAAAGTATCAGAAGACAATTCTTGACTTTTGAGCTATGTCATAGATTTGTCTCCATGCTTCACTAGACTCTTATAATTTAAATTCCACTAAGAGTTTATTTAAATGTCACAGACTTGTGCAAAGCCCTTATTGACAAGAACTTAATGTGTATTTATACTATTTATTATTGTGTTCATTTTCTAAATTGCATGCAGTATATGCACAATATAATAGCTTGGTGATTGCAGGGCTACCAAGAAGACAATGGGTGTGAGTGAAAAATTGTCCTCTGTAAAGAGTTCCTAAACATCCTGCCCATGTGTAGAAAGGCCACCAGAGGAAATAAGGAGAGCATGATGTAATGTTTATGTAAGGCCTATTCCTTGAAATATTAGAAGAGACAATTTCAAGTGATAGTCAGTGACCTAAAAAGTTAAATATAAATATAACTCTGATAATAGGAATTACTTAAGTGTTTTAAAGATAGTGTTGATCTTTACAGAAATTCAGATATATGTGTAAAGACAGTATATGTACTGAAACACAGGAGAAAGCAAAAACAATATTTAATTTTGGAATCTTAATTTTTGACAAAGTAGAAATTGTATAATAGTGATAAAGTAAGGGAGGAAGACATTTTTAGAACAAATAGTGGTGATGACACAGAAATCAAGGATATGACATGGGTGTTTCACACATAATTCTAACCGAGATTTTCTAAAACATGGTTTGTTGAATAAGTGATAGTGATCTGGCTGGCACATAAGCCATAATGGATTATATTACACATGGCAGTAAGCTAAAAGTACACGAAGTGTTTTAAAGGCACTGTTTGTTTTGAAAAAAAACAATACTTAATGAAGTATCTAGTTATACTAGGAGTATCTCTTTTAATTCACTTCATATACCTAATATTTTGACTTTTTAATGGTGCTTGGACATTAACTTTGAATAATCTTTCTTAACTTGATCCACAAAGGCAGCAGGTTGGAGAAGACCACCGTAAGATAATGGATCCCATTACATCTCAAGCAGACTTCTGAGTACCAGATTTAGATAAAGTGTTGCTGTTCTATCAATATTGTATCCTAATTCCAAATTTCTGCCAGGCCAAAGGAAAGAAGAAGTTTGAAATTTGCAGCAGTTTCTGTCACTTTCCTTTCCAAAACATGAAATAATTGGAAAACTATGTGATTTTACTGTGGAATATGTTACACATTCTTTGAAATGGCATTATGAAAGAAATGACAACTGTTAAAAATTTAACCATGTATTTCAAGTTCACTCAAAGACCATTTTATTCAAATTCCAGTAATAATTGTAAAGTGGGAAAGTTGTTTTGAACAGGTTCTTAGATGGTGAGCTTCATCACCTTCAATGGGCTTTTACAAACAAAATGCTTTCTGCAAGGATGGTCTGTTGCTACATTATTGGAAAGGGTCCAAGCAACAAAATTTTGCATGCTTGTCATCAAGAGAAAACATGGAAAATCAAGTTTGCAAACAGCATGGGGTTTTTTTGAAAATTGTATTTTGTATGTAGGTGCATATAATTTAATCTGAAATAGAAAAAATCATTGTGTTCGACTGTCAGAATTTAAAGTTTTTAAGTAAGTCGAGTCATTCAACTTCGTTTGGGATACAGAAGATGTTCAGAGGGTTGTCTCACTATTTCGCAGAGGCAGTAAATTTAAGTTATCTCTTTATTTTCAGATGAAAGAAGTGGAAGAATGTATAGAAGAGATGTTAATAAGACTGGATGAGTTCTGTGGAATGACTGATATGGTATGTGTTTAGTTCAGCTTCTGTAGACCTTGGAGAATATAAATACTTCCTCTATGTTGTCTCCTCTGGAGGCCATCTTGAGTGTGATTTAGAAACAGCAGCTCAGGCTGCAGTGAGCTGTGTGGGAAGAGGGAGCTATTTCTCTCTCCTCTCTCTCAACACGCACGCACACGTGCACACACACACACACACACACACGCTCATGTTCTTCCTAAGGCAGCCATCTTGATAACCTTCTCTGAAATGGTTTTTATTACCGAGAACAGTGATGGTTGAGCCACAAGGTGGCACCATGGTGCACAAATACTTGCGGGCCTAGACAACTGCTCTTTGCTTGTAAATTTTATGTGCACCATTCCTACCTGCATGCATAAACACAATAAGGAGCTCTGCTGTTCTCACAAATATCTCTTTGTGGCTGTTTGAATACTGTATGAAAGATTCCCCATGTTAGTTCTAGAGGGAAAATCTGCATACTCTCCCCTAGATTTTCCCTCTGTATTTCAGTGGAGGATAAAACCTATGCCATGAAGTTGACAGCTGCCCAAAGATCATCTTGGAAAGCGATTGTGGACTTTTATTCGAGGGCCAAAAAACATATTCCCAAGAGGTCCACTGATCTTGTGTCATGATAATTGACTACTTTGCAACTGATGATTTAAAATGTGGATATTGATACAGTCCTGCTGATATCACCAGGGCATATTCAGCATAACTTGACATGGTTGTTCTTTGCAGCATCTTTAATCAATGCTTTCCATTGCAATGATTTGTGGACCCTTTTTAATCATTGCATTCTGACTCATAATAAGTAAAGTGTGGTATGCATCAGCTTAGTCTAGAAAGCCATGCTCAACAGTTCTTCCAAAGAACATCAGAGATTTGTCAAGTATGCAGTGCAACTTCAAAGGGTGGCTTAGCTTGCCTAAGAATACATAGGCTGTTTTCATAGGTGCTCAGATTCTACCATTTCAGATTTTTCTATTCAAGTTGCAACCAACAAAATATTTAAGGCTACTTTCCTAGGAATTATCTCTATTGAATTCAAGGATACAGGTTTCTCCATAGATAGTGGTAGATTTGTGCTATTGGTTTCTTTGTTGTATTATTATTATTATTTTACAGAACTAAAGTTCTCTACTATGACTAAAAAGGGGGGGGGGGAAACCCCAGAAAATTACCCTTTTTTAGCCTGCCTCACCTTGTCACTTTTTTGACGTTGTTTTCTTTGCTGTCTCTTGCACTCAAGGGACAGGAAACTATTTTTATTCTGTTTTTATTGATTTTTTAAATATTACTGCCCTCAGTTCAAAATATCCAGAGCTGTTCGGAGTAATAGTTAAACACAATAAGAGCATCAAATACAGCAGGAAAAAGAAGTAGTAAAAGCTTAGAACTCAAAAATAACAGATGAGTCTTTTTTACATGGACAATGCCTTTGCTTATATTAAGTTTTTAAAAAGGATATGTTTTGTTCTACTGAGATTTTTTGACTACTTAAACAATCAAAAATCACTTAGATAGGCTCAATAAATGTTCAGATTCCCCAGAAAAAAAATTATTTAGTCTTTTTTATAGCAAAAGAGGATCAACTAATTCTTCATTTGATCCTCATTAATTTATTTTATGTATTTATTTATTTATATTTCAAATTTGTCACCGCCCATCTCACCTCAGAGTGACTTGGAAGACTTAGTAGACAAAGTGAAGCCAGTGAGGGCTTTGGGGAAGGATAGCAAATAATGCTGATGTAGTCAAAAGCATATCTTAAATTTGAAAGAAGCAGATTTTAATAAATTCAAAAGTGTAATTCAATGGCAGGAGACGCTCATGGAAAAAGAACCCTGGGGGGGGGTGCAAAAAAGTAATAATATAATCACAATTATAAATAATTCCAATGATGAAAGGAAGTGGAAAACAACAGAAGAAGCCACTGAGTCTATAAAAAACAATGGTTTAATATGTCATTACATTGGTAGAGTTGTTGTTATTATTTTATTCTGCCTTTTTTTATATATTTGGTCAATTCAAGGCAGCAAACATACCTAATACTCTTGCCTCCTATTTTCCCCACAACAACTCTGTGTTATGGTAATTACAGAGGAATTATGTTTGGAAAGCATATATTGGCTGTTACATTTTCTTTTGCATAGGTGTAAGAAGTAAAAGATTGCAATTTTCCACAAGGAGCTATAGTGAGTCTGCATGTTGTGCTAAGTTTAATCTTTAATGTGACCCTAAGGGGATTTAGACAGGGGCTTACCTGTGTCCCAAAAAAAGGGTGCTTTTTCAGCAAAGATGTACATAATAAAGAAATTAAGTATTTGCTGTACATTTCTTTCCTCACAAAGTTGCAGAGAGAAAAAGGAATTCTCTAGGAGAGGGGAAGCTAAGCATAGTTGAGCCTGGTTAATATGGAATGGAAATCTCCAGGGAATGCCAGGGCTGTAGGCTGGATTGGGACATGGAATAAGCATTCTGAGAGAAGGCAGTGGCAAACCATTTCCATATTGCTGACGAGAAAACAATATGGACATGTCTATGAAGTCACCAGGAATTGAAAGATGCTTTACCTTTTGTGGTAAGATGATGTAGACCAGGGTTTTTCAACCTCAGCAACTTTAAGACGTGTGGACTTCAACTCCCAGCATGCTGGCTGGGGAATTCTGGGAGTTGAAGTCCACACATCTTAAAGTTGATAAGGTTGAGAAACCCCAATGTAGACTGTGAATTGGAGGGACAGCAGTTCTTAACCTGTATCTTCAGGCCCTTTCAAATCTCTGTTCATGCATGAAGAAAGTTACATGCATCAAGGTACAACTTTTCTTTGTTTATCTTGCTTACCATGTTTACAACAATCAGCCTTTTCTATTGATTCTGCTATACCCAAATGCCAATTATGTTTGTTATCATGTGCTGGTTTTACTTTAGAGTTTCTGATGGTACGTTTCCAGAATATACCAATTGTTCTTTGTTCTCTGTTTTGCTGTTTTTCGGCCAAAAAATGGGCATCTCTCTCTTGTACCAATTACTTGTTTTTATTGTCAGAGTATGGCTGCTCCTGCAGTAATGTAGTGTTTCCTTTCATGGTTTACAGGTGATGAATATATTCCTTCACTTGTCTTCCAGTAGCCTTTTTTATTTCTTTTTGCCATTATGTTCATCATCAACAAGCAAACTTCACTGTCTTGTCTTTAGGCATTTTGAGGGTCAGTTTATAACCCCACCTAGCTAATTGTATTTTTCTGCTGCAGCAAATACAGCAAAATGTCAGAGTTTGTTATCATATACATTTTAATGGATTATGTTTCTGCGTTGGCAGTGATGCCAAGATACAAGTTAGGCTGGATACAAAATAGAAATGATAGCTTTCTCCAGTTGTACTTTTGTTGGCTTAAAAACATTATTCTGCAAATATTTCATTGGAGTTTTGAAGTTACCTACTTTTTGAGTTATCTGCTTTTCAGATAAAGTGCACTTAACCACTATGGAAGCATGTCCTGACAACATCTTTTTTCTGCCATGTCTTGTGCTGGTTAATGACCATAATAAAGATTTTCAGTTTTTCAGTTCTGCCATGTCATCATGACATTGCCTCCAACTTGTTTCCATCTTGTAAGTAAGACAGCCTTAAGTTATCCTTAGCTATACTAGTGTTAAAGTAGTATTTTTCCTCTTAACCTGAGCATCCAACAGCAGCTTCAAGGTGTGTAAAATCTGTTACTCTTCACTAACTGTTACATCAAAGGCTTTGTCAGGTAACCAGTAATGGGCAAGAACAGAGTAATACCTATTGACCTTTTCAGCCTGGTATGGGCATGTCCTCTCCCTTGAGTACCTGTAAAGCCTTGTTTGCTGCCATTCTGCTGTTGTCTCCTAAAGAACAGGAGCCAGCCATGCTGTGCCAGAAGTCTCTCAGAATTATGCAATATAGTACTATAACACTATATTTCTCAACTGACAATGCTGTAGGTATCCTAACTCTTTGGCTATTGCTGATTTTAATGCAAGGCTGAAAAAGCAAAACAGTGGAATGATGGGTACAACTCTTCCTACCACTCACTCCCAAGAATAGAGCAATCTGGAAGTTGACATGTGTTGCCCTGAAAAAGCAGACAAAAGGAAGAAAAGTTTAAGTAGAAGCATTGCTTCTGAGCATCCTTTATGATTTCAATCTGTTTTTTAGCTTTAGTCAACTAGGATGACAACAGTGTGGGCTGCAGAGGAAGAGCGCAGGAAGGAGCCTAGCGCAGGAGATGTAGCCAGAATCCTGGAGCCAGACCCACCCCATTCCTGCTCCAACTCTGCAGTTGGAGGATGCGTTGTCAGCTAATTGGCGATAGGCAGAAGAGGGAGTATAGCAAAGCCAGAACAGATATCAAAGAATTGTTCTTCTCCTAACATGCTGCACATGGAAAAGCAGAACAGCACCACTGGCAGTGAATCAAAGCAGATGATAGGCATGATAGGGATCAGCAGTGGGGGAAGAAATGTATATATTCTTGCAGCCTTAAGCTAAAGTATGACACATTTTGTGGCTTACATAGTATGTAGACCTAGTAATTGGTAAGGGAACAGCTGCCACTATAGCATAATTGAGGATAGCTGTAGACTGAACAGTTCCTAGAAAGGAGTCTACTGATGTATTCATCTATATTGAATTTTCTGAAGGAAAATGTTTGGCACTATTTCATACATAAAATAATATTGCATGTATTTTTATGCAGTATATTGAATGAAATATGTTTTTGTATTTATTGACAGTGCTTTCTGATACAGATTTTTTCTTGTTTGTGCAGATTAGGAGTGATACATCCAAGCTCTTGGAAGAGATGATTCCACTTATTAAGGCCAAAGTTTCAGAAATGAACAATGTCTATACAAAAGTGGATAAACTAGAGGTTCGTTGCTTACATTAAGTAAGGTTGGACCAGAAACCTATACTTTTGAGTAGTTTCAGTTCTGTTTAAGTATTTAAAAAGGCTCTTACTATTATCAGAATACTGGTGAAAAAAATAATGAATAGATCTTTTATTAGAATTCACCAAAAGCAAATGTAAATAATGTAATATATACCAATCACACTGCTCCCTTTTGGGTAAGTGACACTGTGTGGCACACTACACAACATCACACAGACATGGATTGAGAAATAAGACAAAGAAATTAAGAGTTAAGAAAAGGAAACTAAAGTAGCTAACTCTAGTTTCACCATTCATTGTATCTCTTCGTAGCTTTCTATCCTTGCAAACCATTCTTGGTTCTACCACATCTCTATCTTATTACTATCTTGTGCCATTTAATGTTCTCACATCTGCCTTTTTGAAGGTCTCAGCTCAATTCAAGAGGACTTTTTCAGTGTTCCACTTTCTGTGAGTCCACTCCCCCTTCATATGTTTGTTTTGTGATTCAGTCCTCATTCATTCTTTCTATATGTTCAAGACACATCAATGTATTTCTTTCATGCTGGTCACTCATTTTTGTATTCATTTAGCACCCAATCATTCTTTACCCTATCTCATCTTGCTTTATCACATAATGTTTCTTAATTACCCCATGCCCATTGCAGTCAATTTACTTTTATGTTTCTCCTGTCATATCCAACTCTTACGTAACACAGGGGGTGCACCCATTTTTGCTTATTTTGACAACCATTTGCTTTCTGCAAGAGATCATACATTAACCACTATTTTTTGTCAGTGTTTAACATATATTAAAATTTCTCCATTCTCCCACCCTTAGTAAGCATTATACTAAAGTACGCAAATTCATTTACTTACTCTAATTTTTCACCATTTATGAATAACTTGTGATTGTTCACTCAGTTTTCTGTATCAAACTTGATCTTTGATACATTAAATTTTAGATCCATACTCTTTGTTACATCCAGTTCCAGCAAATCATTCAAGCCCTTAACTAACAACATGGCATTATCTGCATAGAAAAGTACTTGCATATTGACATCCCCACTAATATAGTTGTGACATCTCTCTAATGCTGGGAAAGGTGGAAAGAAAGAGAAGAAAAGGATAACCAACAGCAAGGTGGATAGACTCAGTTACAGTGGCGATGAATGCACCATTGGAAGACCTGAAAGACCAGGTTAAGGACAGATTGTCATGGAAAAAATCTGTCTACTTTGTCACTAAGAGTCAACAAGAACTTGATAGCACATTCAATCACTAAAAACATGCCTTCTACATTTATCCATCAAAAAGTTAAACAACCAAGGAGACATCACACATCCTTTTCTTAGTCCTTGTTCAGGGTTAACCTTTTGCTAAGTGTTTCACTTAAACTTTCTTTACATCGTATACCACTCTTACTAGCAACAGGCCTTCAATTCCACATTTGCCTCAAACTTTCCACAATTCAAGGGTACTCACTTTATTATACAGTTTCTTTAAATCAACAAACATATAAAGAATTGTCTTGCATTCATACAGTTCTTAATGACCTGCTGAAGATCAAAAATCTGATCTCTTCTCCTCTTCTATCAATTAGAATTTTGCTGGATACCTTCCAGTCATACTTAATTACCTAACCCCTTTGTAGTTGTTGCATTCATTCTTGTTACTTTTCCCTTTCTCTAAATGCTGTCTTTAAACAAGACACATAGCTATTCCATAAACAAACTACTACCATATATTAATATTTCTCCAATAAGACCATCTGCACCTATAACTATACACATTTTCAGCATCCTTACAACATTTATGACTTCCTCTTCTTGAACTTTTTCTCTTAAATACTAACATTGCATTTGTTTCTGTTCTACTGTTTGACAGTCACTATAATTCTCATAGACACCTTCCAGCATTCCCTCACTTCAGTATCATCCCAAATAATTCCATTATTTTTATTCATTTGTTCCTTGTTTAGCTGTTTTCACCTATTTCCAAAGGAATTGCTTATTGGCATCAAAATTCTGCTACATTTTTTCAGCCCTTTTAATCTTAACCACTCCTTGCTTTCTGTAACTACATTCTTTGCAGCTCTCTTTTTCTCTAAATACACATTCTGTTTATATATTTTTACTCATTCTCATTTTTTCAGCAACCATTTTCTTATACACATTTTTTCTTATCCAAGCCTTTTCACTTTTTCATTGTAATAAGCATTGTTCTTCATACTTTATATTTGCATAATACCACATATTTCTGTAGCACCCTGTAATTTCTTATTTATTTATTAAATTTGTAAACTGCCCAGAGTTGTTGGGAGTTGGGTGGCATACAGACTTAAATAATAACAGTAACAATAGTAACAATAGTGACAAGAGGAGGAGGAGGAAGAAGAGGGGAGGGGGAGACAAAAAAGTCTGGATAGTGGACATTGCTATACTTGGAGACAACAGAATAGAAGAGAAAGAACTGGAGAAGATCACAAAATATAAAGACCTGCAAATAGAAGTAGAATGACTATGGCAAAAGAAAGCAAAGAATGTACCAATAGTTATAGGTGCCTTAGGTGCAATCCTAAAATATCTGAAGCACCAATTGAACACCATCGGCATTGACAAAATCACCACCAGTCAATTGCAAAAGGCAGCTTTACTTGGAACAGCTTACATTCTGCGACGATACCTTTAACACCATGAAACAACAACATCTGCCTATCCCAGGTCCTTGGGAAAGACTTGATAGGTGGATGGAAATGCCAAATCCAGTCTAAAAATCTGGTTGACTGTGTGACCAACAATAATAATAAATTTCACTCTGTTTGAAACGGCTTACCTCCATATTCTATTTATTTCTCTGGGAAATCAATTCTTTAATTAATTGTTTTAAGTACAGCCAAAACTCAGTTTTACCCCAGATCTGCTCACGTTGTTCTATGCAAGCCAGGATCTGTAATCTTCACGCTACTTTGCAAGCCAGCATAATATCAGCCTAACACTAAGAGGTCCGTGCAGTGTATTGACACACATTTAGTGTATTCAGAAAATAATAAACTCTTCTGGAGGCCAATTATAACTGAATTATTATGCTACATTACAAGCTTTTTATATGCCGTCAGTATAATTCTTCATTATGATTTTATATTTTGTTTGTTTTCAGATAGAAGGAAATCATGAGCAATTTTAAAAAATAATTTTAAAAACTACTCTCCTGACTTTCTGTGTTATGTTTATCCAGTCTAATAAGTGAATCTCTGTTCAGACCTGAAAGAATTATTAGTTGGTAATAAGGGAAAATGGCCCAATGTATACCATTCATAAAGGATACAAGGGGGTTTCTGGGAGAGAGGTGTGGATTTCTTTTCTTTTTTCTTTTAATCATATTTAAGACACAACTAGCTTGAGAAAACGAGAATAGCAGAAAGTGTAGTTTACATCATGGATTTTTCCATTTTTTTTTAGTTACTAATAACAAACAGAAGAGGGATCGGTATTGCTGCAGTCTATTGGGCATATGTCATACATAATTTCAGTATGACTATCACGTGCAAACAGATATTCCAGTTGCTGAAAAAAAACGTAACTTTGGAAAAGTCTTTTCAAAATGAGGATATCAGACCAATAATCTTGTTGACTCAATCTCTGTTTCTGCCTCTTAGGCATTTGTGAAAATGGCTGGACATCATGTTTCTTTCCTAGAAGAACAAATTCTCCAAGCAGAGAAGGCTCATGCTGGTTTCCCCTCTTCTGTGCAGAAGCTGCTTGGGTCAGTGGCTTTCCCTTTATTTAAAAAAGTAAGTCAGAAAATTTTTTAGATGTGGGAAAAAGCAGCTTTGAACAATACTTCCTCTGTCATTTTTCCAAAAAGGATTCCTTTTCTGCCGTAGATAATTATTTTCTGTTAGGGGAGCATTTCACAGATGATTCAGAACTGTATTTTGAGACCCTGCCCCAAAGCTTCTGACAGTTTATTTGTACAAGTTCGCTTCATCTGCACCTAGAACACAGAGAAAGGGCGTTTCTATTCCTTATATCACCATTTGAATGGCAGTTCCTGAACTAGGACCTTGGGTTATCCTGATCATTTTGAATACAGAAACAAAAATTGTTTGAAAGGTTTAAGTAACCACATTGTGTGAATTTGAGTATTTATTTGTTGGATTTATATCCTGCTTTTCCTCCAGGAGCATAAGGCAGCAGAAATAGCCCTCCTTCAGTTATTTCACCAGAACAAGCCTGTGGGCTGTGAGCAACTGACTGGCCCTCCCAGTGAACCTCCATGTCTGAGGTGGACTTGAACCCCAGTCCCAGTTCAGTGCTTTTTCCATTATACCATATTGGTATTCAGTTCATCCTACACTGCATCCTACTTCTTTGATCAGACAAATATTTCAGTGAGTAAGGAGACAGGCAGTGAGGAGGGAACCCTGGGTATGGTTTATTATTTAAATTATTTGTATTCTAGCTTTTATATAAAGAAAGTCTTCAAATGAGGGGGGGAAAACAGTAGAAACTTAATAGTAAGATTAATAAATGTCCAAAAATCTGTCAAATAAGCAATCCAGTGGATAAAGTTCAAAAACTTTATTTTTTTTATTACAAGGAGTGGAGAACAGGATATACTTTCCTGGCTCCATAAAGAAAGGAAATGCATGAAGTGAATTTATCTAGAGCAGGGTTTCTCAGCCTTGGCAACTTTCTGATGGGTGGACTTCAAGTCCCAGAATTCTCCAGCCAGCTTTGCTGGCTTATATATATAGATATATATATATATGACAAGAGTGTTTGGTTTTTATTCTATTTTTACTGTATTTTATATAATAGAAATATATATATATATATATATATATATATATATATATATATATATATATGACAAGAGTGTTTGGTTTTGGTTATATATATATAATTTTCTATTATATAAAATACAGTAAAAATAGAATAAAAACCAAACACTCTTGTCACTCTTGGCGTATGAACATTTAAAATGGTCTTACAGTTTTAGTTTTATTGCTTGAGTTATATTTGGACAACAATTTCATATAGCTTCAAAACAATACCTAACACTAGAAGTTGGAAAGTAAACCTGCATCTGGAAAATAAAAATAAAATCTCTGTATTGGCTAAATATTTGAACTTTGAACATTGAAAATGTTCTTGTTCTGCCTTTGTCTATCATATCAACTTTCGTACATGGTAAAAATAACAAATACTTTCTATAAATTTATACAGAGTTCTAATAAATAAGTATGATGGCTAGATTAATGCGGGAGAGAACAGAAAAGAAAGCACATGCTATTGCAAATGTTTTGTAAATGATACGTGAGGGTGTCTTAGGAGTAATAGGTATATAGTGAATGAACAAAGAGCATATTACATTAACATTATTGTTTAAAATATTTATTGTTATCTAGCACTATCCTTTTAGGTTCATGATTCATTTTTTTCCCTGACTCTGTTTTCACACCAATAGTAAATAGTTACAGAAGGGGTCATCACTACCTCTATTGCCCCCACCCCCAAGTTTTTGTTTTATAGTTCAGGAGGGATACCCATCCATTAAAGATGTCAAATTATGCATAAATAAGGAGAAGCTTTCTTTCTTTCTTGCCCCATGAAAGAAAAAACTGAAGTACTTCTTCATGATGCACACATTTCAGTTATAGAATTTGCAGCCCAAAGCTGCAATGATTGCCAGTAAGTTTAGATGGGTTTGTTCAAAGGCTGTAAACAACAGAGTTTACTGGAACCAGCATCGCAAGCTGCTAGAAGAGGACTGCATGAAGGGCCACATCAGGAATGCATTTGAGCAAGTCAAAAGGATTTGAACACCATTTACTGCTCATAAAAACATCATCAAAAACAAGCAAGGGAAGGAACTATCTGACCAACAGGGTGTCAAGAACAGACGGTGAGAATATACAGAAGAGCTATATGCCAGCAGCAGAGAGGCCCAGTCTCCTCAGGATGATGAAGAAAGGGAAGCAGAAATAGAACCAGCCATCCTTCAGGAAGAAGTTGTGTGAGCAGTGAGCCAACTGCCAAAAAACAAGGCCCCAGGCGTTGATACCATCCCCGCAGAATTGCTGTGGCCTGTGCCACCCACAACCACCACAGCCTTGTGCCAGAAAGTTTGGGAAATGAACACAAGGCCACAGGATTGGAAATGATCATTGTTCATTCCATTGCTAAAAAAGGGGCAACTCCAAGGACTGCTCCAATTACTGCACAATTAACCTCATCCCCCACCTAGCAAGATTTTCCTTAAGATCATATAACAGTGTCTAGCACCAACCATCAAAAGGGAATTATCAGAAGTTCAAGCTGGCTTCAGAGGGGATCATGGCACTTGTGACCATATTGCAAATCTACCCTGGACCATGGAAAAATCTCAAGCATATCAAGAGAACATCTACATACAGGTGAAACTCGAAAAATTAGAATATCGTGCAAATGTTCATTTATGTCAGTATGGCAACTCAAAAGGTGAAACCAATATATGAGATAGACGCATTACATGCAAAGCGAGATATGTGACGCCTTACTTTGGTATAATTGTGATGATTATGGCGTACAGCTTATGAAAACCCCAAATTCACAATCTCAGAAAATTAGAATATTACATGACATCAATAACACAAGGATTGGAAATAGAACAATATCGGACCTCTGCAAAGTATAAGCATGCATATGTACTCAGTACTTGGTTTGGGCCCCTTTTGCAGCAATGACTGCCGCAATGCGGCGTGGCATGGATGCTATCACCCTGTGGCACTGCTGAGGTGTTATGGAACACCAGGATGCTTCAATAGCGGCCTTCAGCTCTGCTGCATTGTTCGTTCTCATGTCCCTCATCTTTCTCTTAGCAATGCCCCATAGATTCTCTATGGGGTTCAGGTCAGGCGAGTTTGCCGGCCAATCAAGCACAGTAATCCCATGGTCATTGAACCAGGTTTTGGTACTTTTGGCAGTGTGGGCAGGTGCCAAGTCCTGCTGGAAAATGAAGTCAGCGTCCCCATAAAGCTCATCTGCAGAAGGAAGCATGAAGTGCTCTAAAATCTCCTGGTAGACGGCTGCGTTGACCCTGGACTTAATGAAGCACAGTGGACCAACACCAGCAGATGACATGGCTCCCCAAATCAACACAGACTGTGGAAACTTCACACTGGACTTCAAGCATCGTGCATTGTGTGCCTCTCCATTCTTCCTCCAGACTCTGGGTCCTTGGTTCCCAAATGAGATGCAAAAGTTGCTCTCATGAGAAAAGAGGACTTTGGACCACTGGGCAACAGACCAGTTCTTTTTTTCTGTAGCCCAGGTAAGACGCTTCTGACGTTGTTTGTTGTTCAGGAGCGGCTTGACCAGAGGAATACGACATTTGAAGCCCATGTCCAGGATCCGTCTGTGTGTGGTGGCTCTTGATGCACTAACTCCAGCCTCAGTCCACTCCTTGTGAAAGTCCCCAACACTTTTGAATGGCCTTTTCCTGACAATCCTCTCCAGGCTGCGGTCATCCCTGCTGCTTGTGCACCTTTTTCTACCACACTTTTCCCTTCCACATAACCTTCTATTGATGTGCTTTGATACAGCACTTTGGGAACATCCAACCTTCTTTTGCAATTACCTTTCCCTCCTTATGGAGGGTGTCAATGATGGTTTTCTGCACAACTGTCAGGTCAGCAGTCTTTCCCATGCTTGTGATTCCTACTGAATCAGCCTGAGAGACCATTGAAAGGCTCAGGAACCCTTTGCAGGTGTTATGGATTCATTAGCTGATTAGAGTGGGACACTTTGAGCCTAGAATATTGAACCTTTTCACACTATTCTAATTTTCTGAGATTCTGAATTTGGGGTTTTCATAAGCTGTACGCCATAATCATCACAATTATACCAAAGTAAGGCTTGACATATCTCGCTTTGCATGTAATGCGTCTATCTCATATATTGGTTTCACCTTTTGAGTTGCCATACTGACATAAATGAACATTTGCACGATATTCTAATTTTTCGAGTTTCACCTGTATGTTTTATTGACTAGAAGAAAGCCTTTCACTGTGTCGCTCATGAAGAGCTGTGGAGAGCCTTGAAGACCTGGAGGTGCCAACACATCTGGCCAAGTTGGTGCAGTCGTTGTACACAAATCAGGAAGCCACTGTGCGAACATCATATGGAGACACTGATTGGTTCAAGATAGAGAAAGGAATGCCGCAAGGTTGCATCTTTCTTATTCAACCTGTTACGCCAAAGTGATCGTGAGGAAGTTGGAACTCAAAGAATCAACAGCTGGAGTAAAGATTGGAGGAAGGAACATCAACCATCTTCAATATGCTGCCGACATAACTCTCCTCTCAGAAACCAAAGAAGGCCTGAAACATCTGATCAGAAGGATTAAAGAAGAATGTGAAAAATTTCACCTCTTCTTGAACATCAAAAAGAACAAGCTCATAACCACTGCAAGGAATGGAAATGTCAAAATAGCAATTGATGGTGAAAAGATTGAATGCATCCAAGAATTTACTTTCCTAGGATTACAGATTGATCAAGCAGCGAATGCAGTCCAGAAATAAAGTGTTGAATCGCACTCGGTTGCACAGCAATGATGAGCATGAATCAAATATGGAAAAGCAAGGACATCAGCCTTGCAACTAAATGCAGATTAATCTGCACTATCATATTTCCCATAGCTACCTACAGTTGTGAAAGTTGGACCATGAAAAAAACTAGACAGGAGGAAAATGACTCATTCAAGCTGTGGTGTTGGAGAAGGCTCCTGCACATTCCTTGGACAGCAAAGGTGACAAACAAGCAAGTTCTGGAGCATATAAAAGCAGACATATCGCTGGAAGACAAAATCACAGAATTATGCCTTACTTATTTCAGCCATGTCATGTGATCAAATTCACTGGAAAAGGCAGTTATGCTTGGAATGGTCAGCGGTTAAAGGAAACGAGGCCACCAAAAAATACGGTGGCTAGACACCAACCAGAGCGTAAAAAAACTGAAAGAAGCCGTACAAGATTGGAAAATGTGGAGAGAGATGGTTCATAGAATCGCCAAGAAGCGGACACAATTGGATGGATAGCATCATCATCATTCAAAAGCTAGACATATTAATAGAAGATAAGCTTTAGCTCAGGTTGCAAGTAATGGCAGAATGCTACCTGCTAACTGAGTACCAATATACTTTTTGATTATTAATGCTGGGGGAATAAAAGTGAGGTTATATTATAGGTTGGCTAATCACTGTGTGACACAGGATGGGGACTAGATTTTTTTTAACAGATCGAGCATTTTATAGAGAAAAATAAAAAATCACAGTTCTGATTGGTGGCAGCATCTGGCTGGCCTTGTCTGGATTCAGAAGCTAAGTGGGGTTGGTCCTGGTTGCTAGTAAGATGGGAGACCTCAGGTGAATACCAGGGCATCTTGGAAGGACACAGTGTCAGATCATGCAGCTACCTAGATTTCACTTAAATATAAGGAAAAACTTCCTGACGGTTAGATCTGTACAACAATGGAACAGTCTACCTACGGAGGTTGTGGGTTCTCCATCTCTGGAGGTTTTTAAGAAGAGGCTGGACAGTCACCTCTCGGGGATGGTTTAATTGGTTTCCTGCATATTGCAGGGGGTTGGACTAGATGATCCATGTGGTCCCTTCCAACTCCAAAATTCTATGATTCTATGATTTTGGTAGTGCTGTTGAGAAAATGAATGGATATGTCTATTAAATGATCAGAAGTTAAGTTTAATTTAAAACAGACTTTAATTCACTTACTTTAAAAAATCATAAAATATGGAACAACAATGCATAATCTATATCATAGCTTTAAAATGGGATGAACAGTGGTTTTTGGGCCAGGGGCTGCATTAGGACTTGTGATGTGCTGAGGTCTACATTCCAAAATCAGTATGCCTATATGAAGGAGTATGTTTGACTAGAGGAAAAAAAAGTGGAGTGTTAATATTGACAAAATAAATATAAAAAATCAATATTTTGTCTCAGTAGTCAGGCATAAGCCATCCAGGAAGCTCAGAAGAAAGACAACAAAGCTCTGCAGATACTATCAACTTTTTTCCTAAAATAGAAAATGAATTGTTCAGAACTATCTGTGTATAAGTATGTGTTTTTTTTAACAAAAACACAGCCCATTTTGTCTTTGAGAGGAACATTTGAAAAGGTAAAATAATGCATTTTTTAGAGAATGGTTTAATTCCCAAATACTTCCAAAGTATAAATTAACACGAAATCTAGAATTTTGTTCAATTTATTCAATTTATGGTTGCCCACTTGCCACAGGTGTCACAAATTTTGAGTTCTTACCAATGCTTAGCCTTGAAATTTGGGTAACTCTGAATGTATATGGAATTTGTGTTACTTTGTGGTGAAAGACACAATCTGTGATTGAAAAGAATTGTGGGCTTTCCCGACAAAGGGTATAAGTATCAAGAAATGTGGGAATTGCATTAATGAAGCTTTATTTATTTATTTAAATTGTGAGACCGCCCAACTTCTCAATGACTTTGGGCAACTTACAAATAAAAGAAAAACCAGTGCTTATATAAAAAAAAAAGGGAACACAGTTGACCAGAAGAATAAACACCCAATGTTAAGCCAGACAAAACGAAACTATCACCCTATCTCAAGCCCTGGGAGAACAATCTGTTTTTTAGTAATTTCAAGAATGCCCTAAGGATGGGAGCTGAACAAATCTCTGGGGAGATATTGTTCCAGAGGGCAGGCACTGCAACCGAGTATACATGCCCCCTGGGTCCCTCAAGATGCCACAGTTTGATGGATGGGAGCTGGAGTGTACCCACACTGCTTGATCACACTAGATGGTGTGGTCCCTCAGATAACCAGCCAACTGATAAACAGTGCAGCTTGCAAAGTAGTGGGATCCCATGAATGCTGCTGCATTCTGGACCAGCTGTAGTTTGCCTGCCTGTCTGATTGTTGTTTAGAAAGGGCAATACCACAGTTGTTGTTGTTGTCGTCATCATCATCATCATCAGTTTGGAATAAATCAGTGTAAGGAAAATATTTTGGAAAAAATTGGAAATGAATGCATTCCCTTCTTAAATACATTGGAACAGATTTGCATGGATTGCAAAATTTTACTTCTTGTGGAGTCCCTGGGGTTATCTGGGCTTGGTTGTTTTCTTGCAAACTTTTCATTACCCGGCTAGGTAACAACTTCAGTGCTAGAATGGAGTGGGGTTTGCTCTCTGTTTATATACAGTGGCATGCCCTGCCAGTGTTGGTAGGGCTGTGTGTGTGTGTGTGTGTGTGTGGTTTTTTCTCTGGTAGTTCCTTGATTAGGGTATTGTTTACTGCTTGATTGTATCTCTGGTGATAATCTTAGTGTCAGTCCCTGCTTATCTGGGTGATGATTGCTGGTGAGGAGATGTTCTGATCTTTTGTTTCCTTTTTATTGTCTTTTTTGAATAGTGTGTAGATGTTGTTTATGTGCCCATTGATGGCTGCCTTGTCTGAATTTCCAGGAATTCCCTCGCATTTTTGGAATTAGCTTGGTCTAAGACACTGACAGTTTCCCAGTTGAAACTATGGTTGATTCTGTCCATGTGTTGTGAGATTAAGGAGTTTTCATTGTGTCTTCTGACTGCTAGTTGGTGTTCATGGATGTGCTCTGCTAGCCTTCTGCCTGTCTGTCCTACATAGTGGTTGTTGCCGTCCTTACACTGTACGTTGTAGATGACTCCTGTTTTTTCTTGTGGGGCTACTGGGTCTTTTGGTTTGCTTAAGACCCTGACTACATATATTCTCTTCTGTTGGTACTTTACTTCTTACTTCAATTTTGCTTCAGCCCTGTGTCCTAATCTGATTTGTGAGCTGACTGTTGCTTTCCTGTCCACCCTCCCCCCCTTCATGCAAGTCTCGGTTCAGGCCCCTGTTAATCTCTTTCTCCATTTCTGTGGCTGAGTGATATAGCTACTTTAGGTCAAATTGGATTATTCATGCTTTTGGATACCATTTTTTTAAATGGTTGATGCTATCTTTCGTGCAAATAGAACTCTGTTAATTTTTTAAAATATTACATCCTAACTATTTTTTAGTTTGGGGATAATTTTGAGGGGTAACTTTGTGAATGGGAAAGTGTGTGTAAAATGCAGTAACAAAGGAATGAAAACAGGACAAATGAGCATGCCTAGATATAAAAAAACCCCTCTTAAGTGTTTACCACATTTGTCTGTTCTCTGAGATTGTGTTTGAGATACATGTTTAAAAATTAGTTTTGCAAGAAAAAGCAAGCAAGCACTGAAAAGCATTTGGAATTATTTAAATTTTGATGGTGATTTTCCAGTGAATGAATTTCAAGATCTGCCTTGGAATATGCTGTAATGTTGCATTATGGTCTGAGCGGGACATGGCAATTTAGAGCAGGCCTGCACAACTTGTAGAGGAGAAAGGACCACGTTGGTAAATAAAAAATCCTCGCGGGCTGCAAAGAAATATCTGGCCAGCGCTTGTTAGGTTTGGATTGTTAAATGAATTACCCTGATTTATACTTCTAGAGCTAATCCATGAATCTGTGTACATTTTTTTTCGATGAATTCTGCAATATAAGCCTCAGTTAAAAAAAATGTAAGGGAAGTTAGCCTGAAAACAAAAACTGTGGTTTCAGGTGACAGCACCATTTAATTTTAAATGCATACAAAATGTGCATTTTGTCTGTTACAAAGGTCAAACTTTCTGGTATGTTACTTGTTTAAAGGAGATTCAGTGTGGAGTCTTTACACACTCTATGAATGCATGTGCATTTGACAAGGACTAAAACACACTGATCTGTCTGTTCCCACAACACGCCAAGCTCAGAAAAGGCCTTTGCTTCCCCCGAAGCCAGAAGACCAAATAATTTCTGTTAGTTTTGTCCTTCCTGGCAACTCTGCTTGAAACTGCTTCTTGGAGCAATGCCAGAGATGCCGAACTAAGTTGGAGAACCAAACTCTGAGAGAATTATGCGATAGCTTGGAAAAATTGTGTGACAACACTATGTTCTCTCCCCACCCCCACCCCCACCCCCGCCCAGCCTTCACTTAGCCTTGTGGAAGCCTTGACTGCAGTTGGAAAATTATTACATTCTGTTATTTTGTGCCAACTGTGTGCAGGCTACAATATTCAGAGTATGGGTTGCAGTTGACATTTTGGTTCTATGTAGGGGTGCCTAGAAAGTTGGTGGAAATTTGTTCCCTTGTTCATTTTCCCACTAGCAACTTCTAGAGTCATCCCACGATCATTGTGCCAAAGTAACAGTAATGAGGACAGGCTTTACGTCATTTCAGCAAAGTTGGGGTCTCTGTTAGTCATGAGTGGGAAAAATAGTCAATATTCAGAAGTGGAGAAAATAGTAAATATTCACGCATAATACTGAGCAGGGTTTTTAAAACTATTGCTTGTTGAACAAGCCATAAGTTTTATGCAGAGCCAAAACAAACCACTTTCTGGTTTAGGTTTATGAATTAATGGAGTTACCAAATGTAGTCTGAGGTCACTTTATGAGAACTTTGTGCCAGTTCTAAAGCAGCTCTGAATTTCTGTGACCCATAATCTTTGCTGCATTTGGAGCTGAGTCAGTTTGTTTCTGGCTATGCTGCATTATCTTGAAACTGGTAAATTTTCTTTTTGTTTTTGAAAAAAAGAAACTCTAAGGCTTTGTGGAGCTTATGCATAATGTATTTCCCTATTTGGAGGAACTGCAACCTCACCATACCTCCCAATTCCTGAATTTCTGTCATTTTTGGTTTTTGTCCTTAGCAGCAAAACATTAGCAAGGTTGAAGATGATCATGAATTGTCCTCAAATTGCTATTTAAGGATACTGATGCGGACCTCCTCTACTGGATCATGGTGTCTAAATAAAAGTATTTGGCATATTTTACTTGTTCTTGGTAAAATTAACCCATAGCGATTAACAATATAAAACTACATCAGCAATAAAATCTCTGTCTGTCTGTCTGTCAGTCTGTCTGTCTGTCTGTCTATCTATCTATCTATCTGTTTTGAGAATCACAATGAGGAGGCAAGGAAGACAGCAACATCCAAGTACCACGAAAGGTTAAGACAGGTTAGGGTTGATGATAACTATGTTGGTGACACTGCTATGAAAGCTGAAAATGCAAAGGATCTGCAAGCCCTAGTAATACAGGTTTAAGAAGCAAAATGAAAAAAATGGGACTGAAATTAAATATAAAGAAGACCAAACTAATGACAACAGGTAGAACAACCAGCCTTAGAACTGGCAATGCAGATATTGAAGCGGTAGATAGCTCCTGCCTATTAGGATCAACCATCAACAGTAAAGGAACAGTCAAGAAATATGCCACAAACTAGTACTTGGTAGAGGAGCCATGAATGGCTTGGAAAATATATTCACATGCAGTGATGTCTATACCTACAAAGATCAGAATCGTGCAAGCCATGGTATTCCCAGTGACACTCTATGGAAGTGAAAGTTGGACTTTGAAGAAGCAGGATAGGAAGAGTATTGATGTTTTTGAACTTTAGTGTTGGAGAAGACTCCTGAGAATATCGTGGACAGCCAAGAAAACAAATCAATGGATCATCAAACAAATCAACTCAGAGTTCTCACTCAAGACACAAATGACCAAGCTCAAATTACCGTATTTTGGACACATTATGCAAAGACTCAGCTGTCTGGAAAAGGCTCTAATGCTGGGAAAGGTGGGAAGAAAGGAAGAAGAGGACGACCAGCAGCAAGGTGGATGGTCTCAGTTACAGTGCTGTTGAGTGCTTTCTTGGGAGTCCTGAAAGACCAGGTTAGGGATAGATCGTCATGGAGAAATTCTGTTTGGTTGCTGGGAGTCGAAAACAACTTGATGGCACATAATAAGCCTGCATTGCAATATTCATTTTGAATGTGATGAATGTATGTATTGTGCTGTTGGTTTCCTGCAACATATCAGTTAGAGAGCCAAGCTCAGGGCGTTTACATTTTAGATTTAGGGAAAGTGGATGCTTTCATGAAAAAAGAGATTAAGGAGTCTGGTTTAGTAACAGAGCAATCAGATTTCTTCTTTTTACAAGTTTTACAGGTGTTATTACCCATCACATTATTCATTTTCTTAACTTACTGGGACTCATAGATATCCTATGCCAGTAGAGGCGAATCCTATGCTAAATCATTTAATTCAACAACTACTATCAAAAGTGCATAATACAGTGCATTGTGAAGGGAAATACATTGTATTTAAGGCCAAACCAGATGGAATGATGGAAACCTGAAATTGTGCATCTCCTGTTCTTCCATATTTTATGAAAAGCAGTTGTTGAGAACTCCCTGGTTTGGATCAGGATCACAACGTTATAGCAGAAATCAGTCCTCTACACTATCTTACTGAAAATTATTTCCATGATGTTGGTATTCATCTACAGTATTAAAGTAAAGATATGCCTGCCCAGAACTGAATATTCAGGGCTATTCTGTCTTTGAATCTGGAAAATCCATTTACATTTAGCAATATAGTAAGCTGCTATCTTCAGTGTTCAGGTGAAGAAGGCAGGAGGAATTTTGGGTGGATTATTTAAAGAGAAGTCAGGGAAGTTGCAGCAGGGTAGGTGGGACCCCCACTTCTTGCATATACCAGCTATCCCTGGTTAGGATTATAAACATCTGGAACCAGTTAGCAGCAACGCTGATTGCGCTGGAAAAAATTCTAAATTGGTTTTTTCATTCCTTTCCCACTTCCCTGCCTTATACAGATTTTGAGTATTTTAACAAAGAAGCAGGAAGGTACGTATTCAAAAAGTGGTACTGATTCAGAGTGATAATTGTTCAGCTTGGTTGCAGAACTGATGTTAGTCTGGTATTGCCCCCAGATTTCCATTCTGAAAATCACATTACTGCTGGTGAGACCTGGAAGGAAACAACGTTTTGACTGGCAATTTATAGCTGTCATCTGAAAAGTGCTTCAGTTAGAGAACTGCTAATATGCTTTGGGACAAAATTAATTAAAGGATAGGGAACCCAAAGCACTTCTCTGCCCTCACTCCCTTCCTATAAACATCCTGCTGTGTACAGGTAATACTGACTCTGCATGAGGTGTGAAAGCGATTAGTTTTAGTACTGAATTACAGCCGTTGCCATGTTCAGAAGAAGATGCCTGTTGCATCTTGCATAACTGGCATGAAGTTGAACATGGGATTATAATATACTGAGTCAGACCATTGGTTCACACCTTGCTCAAATTTGCAAGCATTTGATTGGAAGCAACTTTTCAAAGTTTTAGAATCAAGCATTGGCCAGAAATTACAGGAATTGAATCCAGAATCTTTTGCACACAAAACACATTACTTGTTTGTTTGTTCAAATTTATTAGCTGCCCAATTCTAACGCACTCCAGTGTACATGCTGTACTGTAGTTATACCACCAACAATCGTCTTTCAAAATATGACTCACTCCAAACTTAAATTACGTTAAAAAAAAGTAACGTCCAATTTGGATTTAAACATGTGTTTTAACATGTTGGAGTACTAAATCAAGTTTGACAGAATGTACATGGACTCTGTAATGGGTTATACAAATACAAGTATATATTTTAGTTTACATAAATGCCTGAGCTACATAAAATAATTAGGCTTCTTTACACTTTTTTTTTTAAAGTTTCAAATCAGTTGGTTGAAATGCCCTAAAAGTTAATGCAATATGATTAACTTTACAAAAAAGAGCTGAAATCTGTCAGAAAGCTGTTTTCCTTCTTCATTAATAAAATCTGATTTGAACCTATTGAGACAGAGATGCAAAAGAAATAGACACTAGAAAGTTAAATTGGCTATGAGAACAACCCCCAAACTCCGCGCAGATTCTAAGAGACTGAGTTAATAAAAGTTGCTGGGCAGGTTAACCAAGCACAATTTCAGTATTCACATGACAAACTATTTTATGGATTAAGGTAATGGCTTAGTTCACACAACGTGCTGACCAAATCCATTTTAGCCTAGGGAGTTGCCCATCCATGTCAGGTTCTGCTGTGTTTCAGAATTCATTACTAATTGTTTTACATTATGAAAGTCTAGAAGGCACATCCTTGGGAACGTGTTTGAGAATACAAGAAACTGATCCGTAGATTATCCTGCCTTTTATTTGCATCATCTTTTCTAGAAAGCCAGCTTTCTGCTTAGAGCTTTATAATAATAGAATCACCCAGTTAATGGTAGGAGGAAGACCTTCCCCACTGTTTGTTCAGATTTGGAAGCCACATTTTTAAGAGGAATGGCAGGAGTATGCTCAGTTGGATTGGACTAAACTGGGATTTGGCAATTTGATCCTTTCCATAGCGATAGCTCAGATATCTTTTTTTTTTTTTTTTAAAGCACTATTGAACTTCCCTGGATAATTTCAAAGAGTTGTTAATTTTAAGAATGATTTCTGATAATTGTCCAAGAGAAAGTCTCAAGTCTAGGGGGATTGGGGTAGGGGTAGGGTATGGGTGTAGGTAGGCACATATCACTTCTGCTGGGGAAGATGGGGGCCATTTTTTATAGCAGCTGCCAGTTTTGCCTGTGAGGTAATGGTGGTTGCAGCAAAGTTACTTCACCACCATAGCCTGAAGGAGTCGTAACGTTGAACTGATCGCTCCTTCGCCTCCACCGCAGCAACTCCTTGCTCTCCCCTTAGCACTCTGCCCTTCCCCCATCTTCCTCCACGGAGCCTTTCTCAAGGCAAGTTTCTGGCTGTCGGAGTATCAAATATGCAGAGACTTTTTCTCCTTTTTCTCTCTGTCCAAGGCATTTCCCAGAGTTGTTCTTACAAAATAAGCAATATCTAAAAAGGCACACACACCACCCCCCTCCGGGTTCAGTTTGCCGGCGACGTCTGCCTGTCTCCTTTGCTTCATCCAGCTTTACATATAAAAGTGCACAGTAGCTCCAGATTAACTAAAAGTGTTTGTGTGTGCGTGTCTGCGTGTGTGTCTGTGTGTCATACAATTCCAATTTATTTCCTGGGGTGAAAATGCAACATGAGCAGATGGCAAGTATTAGCATAAAAAATGTAGCCAGGGCCTCTTGATGCTGATTTTAAGGATGATGTAGATTTCTGTCATGAACTTGCAGTTAGTTAAATAGTGCTTACAAATTAATGGGTTTGTTCCACTTGAAATGCTTGATACATGTAGAAGTTCGGCAATCAATGGCTCCTTGAGGAATAATCAAGCAGGAGGGAGGCTCAAGACCAACTAGGCTTTCTTCTCAACATGTTTGTGTCAGTGTTGTCAAATTGATAAAAATAGAAAAGGATGTGCAAAATGGATTCCTTTTGATTCCATTGATACTACTCCTTGCTTGTGCATTTGCATTGCACGTTTAGGGTAATTATCCTTAAAAGTAGGAACTTGATTTCACAAAGGAACTTGCCTGCTCCTAAAGACAGCAGTATAAATTAATACAGGTCTGAATCAGGGTTGTATCTTGCACTTGTAATTGACATTCATGCCCATAACTTGCACAATAAAACTGAGTAGCTTCCCTTCCCCATAAATCTGGTAATGATTTGCAAACCTAATGCTTTTGGGAAAGGTAATCGTGGTTGTTGTTTGTTTTTTGCAGGTTTTTTTTTTTGCTTTCACGAAAAATTCCATATATTCTTGGTATATCAAATCAGTACAAACAAAAACTGGAGAGATTTTCTGTATAGTATTTACAGTACCCTAAACTGTAAGATTTGCAGATACTTTGAATGGGTTCTTAGCAAATGCAATTTGAATTCTATTACTATAATTATCTTCTTGATGCTTTCTTCTTTGTAGTTTTTCTCCATATATCTTAAGGCAAGGATAGACAGACTTTCTTGCAATATGTTGTGGAGCAAATTCTTGCAAAAATAATCTGTTGAGGGCTGTAATGTCCACTGATGGTGGCAGGTGTTGAAGTAAACAGTGGTTATTTTATTTTCTTTCTCCTCACATACTGTATCTGTTTGAGACAGGGTAGATCGTTTATGCCAAATATATGCATTGGTTGTTTGCAAAGACCTTTGGAAATTAAAGGCTGTCATGAAAATAGGCTGGTGATCGATCGATCATTCATTCATTCATTCATTCATTCATTCATTCATTCATTCAATTTACATAGCTGCCCATCTCACATACGTGACCCACTTGAAAACAGAAAACAATAAACAGTTACAAATAAACAACTAAAATAAAAACCATTAAAAACCAATTAAAACAGTTAAAATGTAGTTTGTGGGAGAGTCTAATCCATACAGTGATTAACAATACAACCAGCTAACAGGCTTCATACCACCACTGGCTTCCCAGGAGGGGGAAATAAAAGGCCAGGAATTAAAACACGTAACAGAATTTTGCATATAGTTACAACATACTTCCATTAATTTTTGTTCTGGATCATTAAGTGGAATAGATTTAGAAACTGACAGGAAGTTTAAATGCCTGAGAGGCAAAGTATAATTCTTGCATGTTATGGATTGGATCCAGACTATGTTAATCAGGTTTGGTTCTGTTGAAAAAAGTGAGAAGCGTATTCATTACTAACTTAATTTTCACTGATTTTAGCTGCACTAAAACAAAAGTTACTCCGGATGCAGTCCTACTTTAGGTCATATTTCATATAAATAATAAATAAATATATATTTATATTTGATTTATATATGTTAACGTTCTTTCTTCATTCTTCCCCCACAATCTTTGAGCAAGGTTGGGCTAAGGCAGAAGGAGTGGCCCAATTAGCTTGCATGCCTGAATGCTGATTTGAACCTTAATCTCCCCAATCCTAGTCCAACACCTTAATCCCTGTAGTACAGTGGTATGCAGAGCTTCCTACACTGAACTCCATCCGGACAAATATTTCAGGAAGCAATAATCTATAGAGACAGTGAGAAGAGAATCCAGGCTACTGTTCCTTATTCAACTCATTTGTACCCTAGCTTCTATATAAAGCTTTGATGATAAAGCAACAGAAATTGCCATAAAAATTCACAACACTAACACACTTTTAAAAAAATCCATCAAATAAACTATTCAATTGATAAAACTAGAAATTCTTAAATAGCATTAAAAATCAGGAGAACAGGACGTATTCTTTTGGTTCCCAACAGATAATCAAATGCTTGTGATGAATATATGTAGAAGTTTACTCCCATAATTGGGGTGCCATCACAGAAATGGCTTTGTCTCTGGTATCCATCTACTTTTGTCTCTGAAAGCTGAAACATTCTTTGAAGGGCCTCACTGTGAATTTGTTTGCTCTATTGATGAAATTAAAACTATGCTTTCTCCATTGATTAGATTAAAGGAAGCTGTTTTCAGAAAAGTCAATATTGTAAACATTTTGTGGTTTTGTTTATACAATTTATAACCTGCCATTTTGCTCAAATGCCTGTCAAATCACCACCAGTAGCTGATCTGAAAAGGATTTTTTTTCTATACAGAGACTGCCTAAGAGTTTCAGAACTGGGAAGAAATTAATCCTGAATTATTAGCCTCTCCAAGGCAGATCAGCGGGTCAAGGAACCATGGGGTATACTATGTTTGCATAGCAGTACTGTTAATTATGTATAACACAGCTTTTGTCAAAGAAATCTAATCCAGTCATGTAGATGAACCCTATTTGAGATTCTTATTCATTAGTCAAGCTTATTATTGATCTCTGTGACATTTTGGTCAGGACCTCAAAACTATCAAGCCTTTATATTCCTTGTTTTAAATCCAGTAGCTGTTTCTGAATTCCAGTATCAATTGTGTCTTGTTCCCTCTTGCTGATCTTAGATTTGCAGCATGTTGTTAGGTTTTTTTTAGTTCAATTTAATTTGGGATTTGTTGGCCTTCCAAGACCATGTCTTGTGATCCTTGCTTAGCATTGTTTCTGCCTTACTCCAGTGTCTAATCCATGTTTTCATGACCAGCATCCTCTATACTTTTCTTAAATCATCTTGCTTGCCAAGTTAAATCTATTTGCCCTGTATACACATAAACAACTTTATAGTGTAGTAAAATGCCAGTTGAACTTGAAATCTGGCTCCATATAATGGTGTGGTATACTCTGTGAACTAGCTCCATTTCTGGTGCCCTCGAGTACACTGCATCTTATGTCAGAGAGGTAACTTTAAGGCGAATGACGTATGGTCAAAGCAAAAATTAAGAGTGTTTGAGAAGCTGCTACCAAAAGTCAGACTCACAAGCCAAACTGTTAAGCCGGCTTTTAAATGTATTTTTATACCAAATTGCAGTAGCTTCAGAATCTCTAATAATGCCTTTATTTGGTCTCCCCATTGTTGCTAGAGGTGTTATGATTTAACCACACTTGGATTTATAATCCAGGAATTTTCAATAGTGCTTCCATGAGGATGGCTTTAAAAAAGATGTATGAGTAAAAGGGGATTGGATCAATTCATGGAGATTCAGTGTTCCCTCTGGTTTGGGAGTGGCATGCTTCTAAATGCCAGTTGCAGGAGAACAATGGTGGGAGAGAGGTAGGTTTCTAGCTCCAGATTGTGAGCACCTCGGAGACTATGAAATTCTTAAGGAATAGCATACAACCATGTGTTAGAAGGTAGATATTTAAACCACCTTCTCCCTGTGTATTCATGTATGCACGTATGCGTGTTAAAAATAAAAAAATTAAGAGTCCCAAGGTGTTGAATGATTCTCTACTGTTCTGGAAACAGTGCATAACATGCCACGTGTGTGCTGTATCAGTAGAAAAGAACTCATATATACATAAATTCACATTATATGAACAGAGGAATACAGTAACAAAAGATTGCAAGGAAGGGGCAGGATAGGTACCTAATGTAGCAACAAAAATCATCTGTAGGATTTTTTTTACATAATTAGAATTCATAATGTGCATTAAAGATCACTGTGTTTTTTTCAACAGTGCACTTTCAATTTTCCTGCACATGTATATGAATGTGGCCATTTAGGCCAGATAGCAAACTTTCTATAGCTATTTATAGTATTGGGAATTAAGGTCTCAGTTTTTAATAGTTTTGGCAGATGAGTGATAGTAAATTTCATTCCAAATTGTTCAACCAACTATTTCAGGTATCCAAATGATAAACATAAGGGGTTGGTCTGAAAGGCTTAGTGGTCTTTTCGTCTGGAAAAAATAGCTATTATTTATTTTTCATGAACCTGCTAACCACCATAATAGGAATCACTTACTAGCCAAGACCTGAGCTCAAATTAAAGTTGTGTGTTTGTGTGTGTGTTTAAGGAAACCATAAAGGCTCAGAGAGAAGCAGAGACATCAGCTGCTAACATACATAAATACCGTTGTCCTCTGCTGCCTAAATCAGAAGTGGAGCCCCTTCAGAGATGGTCATTGCATAGGTGATGGATTTCATGCACTTGGAGGGTTAAGAACTACTTTAGGAAGTGGATGATGATCATGGATGACGATGATCCTGGCAACAAAAGCAGTTTAGCATCAAGTGATTCCATTTCCACAATAGCAGTACTGCCTTTGTGTCTCCATCTGTACCTAGCACGTGGAACGTTCTGCAAAACAGTTTCTACAAAGGTTCCTGTTACCACCAAATATGAATGTGGATTATTTTTGTATATGTGTGTAGGAGTAACAGCGCTTTCCAGGCCTGGCTGGAAAAGGCTAGTGAGCTAGCTAGGATATATATATTTTTTGCAGTTGCTGTGGCCAGTAGTTGCTATTACAGTACTTCAGGGTAGTTTACCTAGCACAGCTCAGCCTGCAGGAGTCGCCATGATTTCTGCGGCTTCCGCTCGGAGTGCCCTTCCCCCTCCGTGTTGCAGTGCCGGTTCCACGGGGAGAGCGAGCGCGCGCGAGAGTCTTCCTGTAGCCATACACCAACTATTTTTATTTGCTTCTCACTAGCAAAGCTGTCCCCGTGTTGAATGGAGGTTGTTGGGATTTGTTCTGCACTCTCATCACTTCCTTCAAAAAGTTATGTGGCTGAATGCCTCTGATGAAGAGAGCTGCGGCTCACAAAAACTCATGCCTTTTAATAAAATTTGCTAGTTAGAAAAGGCGCTACCAGGCGCCTGATTTTTGGCCATCAGGGTAGAAGAATCACTCGTTGCTTGAGAACCAGATTAGAATGTCTCAAACACCTTTTAATTTAATATTTTGGGTTGAAGCAGCCATAGTATTTTGTTCAAATATTGATTCATAGTTTTCAGCCAGCACCACCATGTCTTTGTTGGTGTTCAAGCTGCACAGTCCATGTGGAAGCAAGAGCAAGCTCCTCTCATTACAAAGCTCAGAATGACAGCAGACATACGGAGGTTGTCAGGTTAATTACAAATATAGATTTAAAAATGAGCAGAGGTTATCAACATATAGGTATGACAGGAAAGCTTAGGAAAGTCTGTGGCTTAAAAGAGGAACCAGTATGAAGCTTCTGGTTTAGGAGAAGTCACTGGTATAATGAGGGCTTTGGAAATTAATCTAGCTGTGCAGTTTGCAACACCAATCTAGTCCTGTGTTTTGTAATGTAATTAGAGATTAGAGAATGCAGCATCTGTTGGCCCAGGTGATTTCTTGAAGTTTCTATTTATCTGTTTTTCAGATTCCGATGTAGCTTTCCATAGTATAGAGGAGAGAGTATAGAGGAGAGATCTTACCTATGCTCTGGGGCAGTGTATGGCTCCTAGAAGCCTTTGTTTCCAGCTCCTAGAATCTTGAAAAAGTTGGAATCAAATTGTAATTTTAATTGGATAGAGAGGGGAAATTATTAAATGCATGACAGGAGACAATTCTTATTAACTGTTCACAATTAAATTGCAATTCATATAAAATGAAGACATACTTAGTTTTTGTCCTGGTCGCATCAGCTGTTTCTGGGAGGATGTCTCCTGGCACATCGTTCTGAAACCATCTGCTGCCCTGCATGGAAAAAGCTGCACATTCATGCCAAAGGTGATGGGCAAAAAATCTAAACGAGCCTTCTTAATGGAGATGATAACTGGCTTTGCATGATCCTGCCATTGTCAGGGTTCTCCATGGCTCCATATTTCTTTCCATGGCATTTTTTCCTTCAGTGAAAGAGTGATGGAAGCTCCTAGGAAAAATATGCTTCCCAGTCAGTAATATGATTTCCCCA
This sequence comes from Liasis olivaceus, assembly GCA_030867105.1. Lineage (NCBI taxonomy): Eukaryota > Metazoa > Chordata > Lepidosauria > Squamata > Pythonidae > Liasis > Liasis olivaceus. The sequence continues at coordinate 185,980,443 of CM061350.1, forward strand.
ATCTTGTTATGCTGTTGCCTGTTCTCTAAACATTTGCAGCAATCATTAGGGAAATCCCCTCTCTCTCCTTAGCAGATATTAAACTTGCTTTCTATGTTAGGAGATCTGGTTATCAGTTCTTTTTGCATCAAGTTTTTTTTTACCTGTGAGATGTGTTTTATGAATATATATTTTTATATTAAAAGTACAGAATTGCTTCTCTTGCTAAAGTTTTATTAGTAGAATGCCTTTTGTGGTAAGCATTGAGAGAGAGAGTAAAGATGGAATTTGAGAGGGGATTTTTCCCTCCCCATTTTTAACTAAAAATATCAAGTGGCCTAGACCTGCATGCCGATCGAGCCTGTTCTCATCTACATTCCCTACCAGATGCAACAAACAACAACTCCTGTCTATCTGCATAACCTTCTTGGGGCTAGCATGATCAATGTACATTTGTGTGAATACTTGCTGCCTGTTTCATGTCACACTATTTGATATTTATTATCACAGTGCGTTAGGCGCTCTTCAGATCTTTTGAGCGTTAAGCCTATTATTACTGCAACTGATTAGAAGAGGTTGTTTCTAAGTAGGACACTAGTTAGCAGCTCCCTCACTACCCAACTGGAAATCTTGTCCCAAGTTACTTCTTCTGTTTCAGTTGCTTTAGATCACTGTTTTTCAACCTTGGCAACTTTAAGATGTGTGGACTTCAACTCCCAGAATTCCCCAGCCAGCATGTTGGGGATGGGGAATTCTGGGAGTTGAAGTCCACACATCTTAAAGTTGCCAAGGTTGAAAAACACTGCTTTAGGTGAATAATCCAAGCCAGGGAAGGAGTATGGGTGGACTAGAGTAATTTAAGGAATAGAAGGGTTGACCTTTCATTACAGAAAGTGAGAAATACTACTTCAACTTTGTACACATGATTCTCTTGAAAAGCATTCTGGTAAAGAAGAGGAAAAAGCACGTGAATGTATTTCTGTTTCTAATATGTCTCTGTTGCTAGTCAGTATTGCTTCTCTCTCAGAAAAGGAAGAAGGGTCAGCTCTGCTCTTAAGTGAAAGGCTTAATCCTTAAGGCTGCCTGTTGGTTCTTGCAGTATTCCAGTGGAGTGTCTCATAAGGGAGAAGTGGGGTGTGTGAAGGTAAAGGGTGATTTCTTTGGAAAGAAGACTGTTGCTTTCTTGCTGTTTTATTATTTTAACCTGGGTGGTCATTTATCTTTTACTAATGAAGGAAAGGAAGGAGTCAGCTGCTGTCTCAGAAGTAAGAGAGTTAACATTCTTCTCTGAAAAGGATTGCAGGAGAACTCCCAGGTGCCCTCCAGCCACCTCTTTTTGGTGTTCAGCTACTGGAGCTGCATTAAGCAACACAGCAGGATATTCCTTTACTCAACCAGGAGGCAGTTGGCCCCTCCTCCACATGCCATCTCGCGCACATGCTTCACCACACTTCCTAGGCCTTGGAATAGCTCTTTGGCTCTTTCCACACCATCAGCCTGGTTCCAGAGATGAATGTCTGAGAGTTGCCATCCATCCACCTGCTCTACAGCTGCTTATTGTTTCAGTGGCACATAGAGGACGTGCTGAGTGCAGAAGGAAACAGAAGTCATAAGGAATGCTTCAGGGGTATTCCCCAATTCTCAATGGGCATCCTGAGAGCTAGTTTCTGCTGGATGCCATTTTATGGTTGCTGAGGAGATGCAGGCTGAGAACTTGACAGGTGGAATGCTCCTGCTTACTTCCTTGGCAACAGCTTAAAATGGTATCAGCCTGTGAGGAACTACTGTGCAGTGTCATTCCTAGCCCAGGCTGGAAAGATGGGGGAAGATACACTGCAGAATAATTTCAGTGCTGCTTCTCTTGCAAAAGAAGTAACTGCTTCAATAAAACATTGCGATTCTGCAACTGTTTTGGTAGAAAAATGCCCAAACTCTGCTGCCTACTAGCTAGGCAGGATTGGTTTGAGGAAGGGAATGCTTTCTGTTTCTGCTCTCCCCCCCCCCCCCCCCCAGCAAGAACCTCAGCCACTCGGTTATTTACCTAAGTGAAGACAGGAAAGACCCTTGGAAGCATGAATGTTTTATTTTTGGAGGCACTGCTACTAGTTGAGGTGAACATGATAGGGGTATGTCGCTTTCTTGCCCTACTTGTGACACATCAAGAAACTTTAGTCGTATGACTTTGATCTAACTAAGCAGGCCGATTCATCTATTAACTCATCCATAACAAAATGTAAAAGGGCCTGTTTGTTAGTTATAGAAATTCTTGAAACCCTTTTTCAGTACCAAGGCAGATTGAAACATTGCCCTACTTTATTCTGTGAGAAGTTCATGCTAATCTAGTCAAGTGTGGTATGGAGATGATTTGGTGTGCACTTAGCTGTTTTGAGAATGCTCCAACTTCCAAGTGTGGGAAGCAGGCATCTGCATGGTCTAGCATGCAGAAGTATCCCATCATAACATTTTTCAGGGGCTGTTTTTAATGTTAAGTTCTATTTTTTTTAATACCCCATGAATTCACTTCGGAGGAAGCAGAATACGAAAATCTCTATCAGTACTTTTGCCTATTTCTGATACCTCACAAAAATACAAGATACACCACTCTCTCAGGTGACTTGTTTTTAGAGTAAATCAGCAAAATGTAGGTGCTTTAAGGGATGCAGAGGGAACACATCTATGAAGTACCTGTTTGATGTGTCAGACGCACATTTGGATGAGTGGCATTCCTACCTTTGTACCTATGCCCAATTTCCATTTGTCATTCACATTTTCTGTTACATCTGCTTAGGGAGCAGCAGCTAAGGATTTTCCCTTTGACATCTGGATGGAACATCTTGGTCTGTCACTATAATTGCATTGTATCAAATTAAAGATGGGAAAAATCTTTAAAATGTATTAAACTATTGTCCTGTATCCAAAGTTTCCCAATCTTTTATTATGAGCACAGGTTGGAAGCATCACGAAGTCTGTGGCTCAGCCTGCTCAATCTAGAGCAGAATATAGTCAAGAAAGGGATTTATCCTGGCAGCAAAGTCTCCCCAATAGGTCTACATGCTGCTTTGAAATGGACGGTTGTCCCACAAAAGCAATAAACTGATGACAGCCATTGTGCCTTAGGAAGATATTTTTGATTACAGGATTCATATAATCCCTCTAGGTCCAGCTCACATAAAGGGAGATTAAAAATTTACTGCATAAATTACTGCTTTTGACACTATACCTCTTTTACTCTATATAACTATTCCATTTATTCTGTAATGAATTTCATTGTGTTTGAGTAAATGTGGCTCAATATATTGGGAATCTGTTATAAAATCCACAAATGAGCAGACACAAATGAACTTTACAGCAAGATTAAATTTCTGTGCAGATTCAATTTACCTACCCCATTTCTGGTGTCAAAGATGGGGGGGAGAACAGGAAGGGAATGACTTTTCACTCAAGCATCTGGCACATCATCTCCCTACTGATTACAGAACCCCATTTGCTTTTTGTGTATCAAAATCTGCAAGCTGTGGGACGGAGTCCATTGTAGATAGAATAGCTTTGCCATACACAATTCTCTTCTTACTCCTTTTTTTTTGCATCCAGAACCTCTGTATTGCAATCTGCAGTTTTCAATACAGCACAGTAGAGAACAGAGCAAGGATGCTAAACTTAAATGTATTAGAAATAATGAAGAAATATTTGCCACATACACACATTAGCAGGCAAAGCTGACAGGAAACTGAGATCTTGATGGAATTTGTTAAAAAAACTAGGTTGAGACCTTTTTGTGAATAAATCAAGTTTGTGTTGACTGCCCTCTCCCACCCAAATAATTTACACTTAAAATTAAAGGGTTGGCATTAAATTTGCTGAACTACAATAATAATGAGGGTTCTTTCCCCCCCTGTACTTTTTGTGGGAGGGGATTGGTTCAAATTGAAGGTTGTCTTTTCAGTTAAATATAGCATTAATTCTGAAATTACAACTTTCATTCAGGAAAAGCCCTGTGGAAGTCAAAAGTGGAGAGTTTCATTTATATGTCATAATACAAATGAATGTATAGCTTTTAAGATAATTTACCTGTACTTAAAATATTCTTAAACACCCTTGCTTCCATTGTGTTCAAAGAACACTTTCACTTACTATATACCATGTACATTCAGACATAGTTGTTAAAAGCAGTTTAATTAGATCTTTTAATTCTGTGATGCCCAACTTAACTTTTGTTTTTGTTTCAGACTCCAGCTGCACAGCACAATTATAACCTGCCTGAACTTTATAGAACTGAAGATTATTTTCCTATCAAATATATTGGTAGCAAGTATCAAAGCCATTAGTTCTGTATTTAAGCTTATAGCCTCACAGACAAATAAACATATATGGTATTCTCCTTCCCATTTTCCTGTTTTGCATCTGTGTTAGGGCAAAATTCATCATGGGAAAGAAACTTTGCTATTTCCAATGTATTGCATTCTATTCTGTCCATTGGAAGGGGAAAAGGCTGTTTATTTCCTTTGTGTTTGATACTTGAGACATGTTTATGTAAATAAAAATCAGGAAACAAGATTTAAAATGGAAAGAAAATTCTTCTGTGTGAAGACATGCTGTGAAGAAACTGCTTTATCACTTTGTAATAGGTAAAATCTGTTATAAATGCCTGGGCTGCTTCAGAGCAGAAATCCCATTTCAGAAGTAACCTACCTAGTTATATATCTTTGTACTCAAAAGAAAAAAAGTAACCCCATTAAAGTGGCAGAAATATTCAAATTGTTGTATAGTGTGGTATTAAATGGTATAAATACAGTTCTGAAGTATATTTGGTGCAAGCAGGAGACTCTATATTATTAGATAACATACACTATGAAAACCAGTTTGGTGTACTAGTTAAGGGCAATAGTCTAGAAACTAGGAGTTCTAGTCTGTCTTAGGCACAAAACCAGCCTGGTGAATGTGGTGTCTCTCAGCCCTAGGAAGAAGGCAGTGACAAGCCACTTCTGAAAAATGTTGCCAAGAAAACTGCAGACTTGTCCAGGCAGTCACCAGGAGTCAACACTGACTTGAAGACAAAACAAACACTGAAAATTAAGTCAGTCCTGCTTATACCTCTCTTTATGATGTCTGCAACTAGAGCAACTATATACAATTGTTATGTACTATTTACTCCAAGATATTTTTGATTTTTGTTCACAGCACTTAAGATACAACTCACCACTATGTAACAGTTGTGTTTAAGGATTAAAATGTTTCACTATTCCAAGTCTGATAAATAGGAGTTCTGAGGTCATTGCAATTTATTTAAATCTGCCAAAATTATCAGTGATCTGGGGTTCAGGCATATCAATAAATATATTTTACTGGAAATACAACTGAACTTACTTTTAAAAGAAAATTTGGTGCTGTATTATAGTCAAATGACTTGGAAATATTTGTGTATAAAGAGAAGGACCAACAGTGAAAGGCAGCAGGGCCTGGTAAAGCTAATGTAGGTAAGACGACATAATTGATAGCAGTGACCATTCAGAAGAGTAAACCCTTTGTTCAAATCACAACAAATCAGGTAGAAAGCTAGCACATTGGGATATCTTTAAAAATATTTCATTTTTTAAAGTAAAAACTATCTAGAGTTGATCTCATCTTACTTCCCCATAAGAATTCTTGGAGGGAAAAATATGGGAGGTGGTAAAAGTGAAGTCTCCTTTAAGCCAATGTTTAAGATACCTTGGAATTTCATGGACAAGCTATGTTGCTTTCTAAACAACAATACATAAATGAGTTGCCATTATCTTCTGCCAGGACTTTCTTTCAATTTTCTAATCTAATCTGCAGCTCTGGGATTTTCTGAATCTCCTGTTTGAATGCTAACCAGTTCTGTTTGCTCAGTTTTTTTTTTTAATTGGCCAAAATTGACTAAGTGTTGCTATATAGCCAGGGGTGAATAGGTATAGCCTAAAGCAAATGGGAAGGCAGGAATTCACCATTTTTAGTGTTTTCTAATGGGCCAGAGCCACCATGACAGCTATTTGGAGAGAATATCCATGATATACTTTCGACACACCAAACATACACAGCAGATGAATTGGACTTCATGATCTTTTGGTATCCAATTTATGAACTCCCAGAAACTGTAAGGTGCAGGTTGTTACTTTACCTATGATCTGTAATTTTTTTCTACAAGAATTCAAATGTAAAGTTACAGCATTAGTGAGATTTTAAGTTTTTAACAAATCTTTGTTAAATATTTTTTACTGGAAATTAATGTAGATACTATCAAGTTTACCCCAGTGCAAATTTACCAATTTTTCCTTTTCACTCTGCTAGAACATACAATAAATACATCCTTGACTCCAGCAGACTGCATCACAATGGAATAAAACTAGGCATTTAAATATAAGCAAAATCTTATGAAAAAAAAAGTCTACATGTTTCAAGAATTAGACAAATTAGTAAAAAAAGATGGTCTCATAAAAAAATTGTTCCAAAATTAACTCTGCTACAGAAGAAACCTCATTATGGCAAAAATACACATTAACAATACTATTAAAATTTTCAGCAAGACATGCAAGGCACTCTAACACCTCCAAATATTGTTAAGTTCACAACTGACCTGTTTTCAGGCAAAGGTCTTGCCCCAACTCACCACCCCTCAATCCTATACACTGATTCTGTGTGAACACTCAAATAGCGTATCTGCAAGCAATGCATATGAGAAACACTTCAATCTGTTCACCGATTTGCTACAAAGAGCAAATCTTAACGATTGTCAACTTACAAAAAATGGCAAAGACAAGAACATACTCCAATACTTTTAAATATGATTTCGATAGGAGTGTTAAGCACGTGCTTAACTTGCCATTGAAAACAACAGAATTTTAAAATGTTTGGATGTATTATGCTGAAAATTTGCAGATCTGTTAATCTATATACAGCACTGTAGTTTTTAACACATTTCTATTTATCTGTTTGGTTCAGTAGGTTATATATAGCTCTAGTTTCCACATAGACAGCTTATGTTTGTTAATACAAAAGTAATTCTATAGATAAATTCATTTTCTCAAGGCATAAACTCTAGCATCCAAATTTTTTCTTTCAACAAAAGTCATGACAATGATTTGAGAAACAGGTATTCAGAATTTGTAATAAAGCAAATGTTTACATTAAGCACAATACAGCAATTTATTTAGATGTTTAAATGAATACAAAGGGGAAATAAAGATCACAAAATTATCCATACTACAACAATGTGTCATATATTAGATGGTATAAATGAATATAACACCATGAGGTGTTAACTAAAGATAAAACTAAATATCCAAAAAATGCAGCACTCATTTCCGTATGCTGCTTTAACACAGTACACTTTTATACAGATCTAAAAGGTGTCAAAATTAGTAGCTGCAAACTTGTTTCTTGCATGTGATTTTTTTTAGCTTAAAAGATTTCAGAAAATGTCTCTGAAATACATAGTCATCAGTTGTAATGTCAAGGATATTCAAGAACAAGAAAATTCTATAATACAATAAGAGTCCAGATATATTTTATGTTGCTGGCCTCTTTGAGATTGTACAAGGTTATGTGCAAAAACTAAGTCTGTCAAAAGTCATACTATAGCAGTTTCAAGCTTTTTTGCTAGGTAAACTAGATACAGCATTTATTACACAGCAGGGCAACACTAAAAAAAAAAAAGGGAAAGAACCAAATCTATGATGGATACACAAGAACAATAGCATAAGCATCACTTGAGTAGGTCTAAAAGACTGTACAAATATACATTTCAACTATTCAGAATGATACATGAAAAAACAATTTTCCCAGAGTCTACTATACACATTGAACTGGTAGCCCTATAACTACCATGTGGAAAAGGTAATGTTTAAAAAGACATACAGCTGAACATATACAGTGAAATAAATGTTGAAAATGCCGATAAAATAAACCTTTTCTTCAGTGAACAACTGGGAGCCACCAGCATATCAGTTTTCACATTAAGTTACTGTGCTCATCACAGCACATACTCTCAAGTGAGATCTGCCAACAGCATACTTTGAAATAAGTACTAGAAATCGTGGCTTCACAGCCACTAGCCAGATGACCTTGCACTCAAAAGGCAGTACCAGTTACAATGAACTTTAGCATTCATTCTAAAATGAAAGTATTTAGACAGTTGTCAAGTGGAAGATACTGAGGCCACGGAGCTGAACAACTTTTATGCTTGCTGGCTACTCAGCTCTACCCCTGTTAGGCTGCTATGCATTGATTCTGTAACCCCATCAGTCACACTGTCAAACTGGTCTCCATCCTCACTGTCAATTGTGCTATTTTGCCACTCCATCTGTTGATTTGACAAGTTCTCGTCAATTTCTGTTGCATTTTTCCACTGCGACTGGTCCTTGGACCAAAACTCACCCACTTTTCCATAGGAACTATTCTTCCATTTTGAATGGTCTTCATCACTCTCAGAAACAACACATTTAGTTTCTGCACCTGGTTTACTATTAGCATCTTCACTTTGGGATGATTCATCAGTCCAAGTTTCTGGCTTCACTTCAGACGTATTATCTTCAAAGTCAGATGCCTGCTGAGAACCAGGTCCACTTTCAGAGGGTGATGCTGCATCTTTCCATTCAATAGCATCATCTTGATCTTCTTGGTCACCTTCACTGTCTGAGCCATTAGCTGCCTGCTTTCTTGGTTCTGCTGCAGAGCAACTCTCCTGGATTTTTGAATCTCCCTTCTCTTTTTGGTCTGTTTTTTCTGGAGTCTCCAACATGGCTTCCAAAGGTGTCTCCTTAGATATGTTTTCATCTGTGTTTTCATTTATACTATTTATAGATGTTTTATGATCAGAAACAGCTTCTACAAAAGGACTATTGCTTTCATTGAATTCCTCTTCTATATTTTCATAACTGTCTGAGGAACTTTCATTATCTTTATCTAAGTTTATTTTTTTATCAACTGTTTTACTAGCATTGACTCTAGAATTCTCTTCATCATGGTTTTCAAACAGCCACTCAGCATCAAAATCCATTTCATGTTTCACCTTATTTAATTCTTTCATGTTGAATCCTAGCAAAACACCTATTTTATACTTTTCACAATCTCTAACACATTTCTTCCTTTTGTTACTAAAGTGTGAAGCAATATCAGATTTCCATAGCCAAAGACTGGCTGCTAACTTTTCAATCTCTCTTCGACTGGGATATGGTTGTTTATTGAAATACTTGGTGAGAAATGTTTTTCGGGCTTCATAAGAATCATCTTCATGACCTTTGGGATCTAAAGCCAGTACTACAGGTTCTTCAGGCTTTTCCTCAAAAACTGAGGGAGAATCATCATCATCTATTTTTCTTTTCTTCAAAAGAGAAAATTCCATGTGTTCATAAGTACGTTTCACAGGTCCTGTACCTGGAGACTGATTTAGCCGAGAGGGAACACTAGATTTGTCTTGACCATTTTGTGTCTTCCCCACACCCCTACAATGGACAAGGTGCAGAGTTATAGTTGAGGCAGTCATGTTACTGGTGTACACTCCAAGGCAATGAATACATTTATATGTGAGCTTTTTCTCTACTGGATGAACTGTTTGAATAACTTGATGTCTCTCCCTTAAGTGATGTGCCAGTGCATCAGAGATGGGTCCTTTGAGGATGGAAAAACACAAAGGGCAAAGTGTTTTTCCCACATCTTTCTTATATGGAACTGCTGCTTGAGGAGAACTTTTGACAGGTAAATCTGCCTTCTCTTGAATTTTTGGCTGTGGTTTTGGAGGAACTGGAGGAGTATTTTGAGCATGATAAGCAACAGATTCAGCAGGGGCATCTCTCAAATTGTAGGTAGTTACAAGTAAGTGTATATTGGTGTGACTACCCTGCTGTAATGTCAAATCAAAGGTTAAAGTGGAATCTGTTTTAGGTCCCATTTCTTCATCAATATGAACCATTCGCATATGAGCAGCCATCTTTTCAACATCATTAAAAGTTGAACGACAGTAGGGACAAGATAGGCCATGGATCAGCATATGGTTAAGCAATGTGTCAGTGGGCAAGTAGCGATTACAGTATAAACATTTGCTAGTAAAATTGTGTATTTTCATTATGTAGTTAGCAACCGCAGGCACCTTTTCAGCTTTGTGTTCTTTCTCAAAATGAACACTATACACATTTTCTGGAAACAGCTCGTTACAGATTGTACAAATTTTCCATTTTTGTGTTGATGAAGTATTAACAGCAGCAGCAGCTGTAGCACTTGCTCCAAGAGGTTTGGGCGTGGACTGGGCTAATGCTCTGGATGCTGCCTGAGACTGAGCTAATGGTGTTGATTTCAATGCACCCGATGAAAGTGCAGATGAGTTGGCAGACTGAAGAGAGTACCTTGCAGAGGTCTGTGGTCTTGGTTCTCCTCCAAGAGGGTACGGTCTCCCATTTCCACTGGGAGGATATTGTTTCATGGATTGGGACTGCTGGGATAGAGAAACTGGGGAGCTACCAGTTAAACTTAGCCGTCCTCCTGTGTGACTAACATAACTTGGTGGTACAGATTTCACTCCATAGTTATTCTGCTGTAAGTGAACGCTGGACATCATATTAACTCCTGAATTTAATGTAGGCTTTGGTATATTTAGTCGATTTATCATTTGCTGTGATGGAAGAGAACGAACATTTCCAGGAGATAGGGGTCCCAATCTCTGAGGAAGTCCCATAGGCTTTTTGTCTTGTGGTTTTGGAGCAATCAACATCAATGGTTTGGATCTTGGGACAACCACATTAGTGTGCCCTATCATTGCTGTCACCTGATATCCTATACGCTCATGGTCTTCAATAACATGCTGTACTAAAGCTTCATATGATTTCGGCATAAAAAGGCATCGTTTGCAGTGAATCATGCTCTCTTCTCGGGAACCAGAACTCAAGGATACAGCCCCATTGAGTGATTTTTCACTTGCTTTTGCTATATAAGGTGCAGCAACATGCTGAAAATGTTCCCTGTAAATGTGCTTTCTAACTATTTCGTAGAGAGGATCTCGGTAAGTGCACTTCTTACAGTAATAAACAGCTTGTTCTATACTGTCAGCCTGCTTAGGTTTAAGGCTATCATGCTTGTTTTTATCTTTAAAAGTGCTGATGCCTCCACTTGGTGTGTTGGCATTGGGAGCATGAAATATTTTAATGTGCGTTTCCAAAGTCTTTTTGTCTGCATTGAAAGTACAGTAGGGGCAATTAAGAAGAATCCTGTTTTCGAAGTCTTCACTATGAACATTTCGGAAATGACTTTTGTAAGCAGAAAAGAACTTTGAGGAAAATGGACATGCACTGCAGCAAAACGGTTTTGTCCGATAGTCCTTTAAAAAGAAAAAGAAAAAAATGAGTATCATACAAATTGCATTTAATATACTTTAAATATCTCCTCCTAAGCATTGTGGACTAGTGAACCACAATTATAAGTTAAATTAGTAGAGCTATCATCCATTTAGCAGTCTTTCTTTAAGCTGGCAAAATCAGGTTAGGGTAATGTTTTGATATTATATGCCTCCCAGAGTCTTTTGGGATTAGGGAAGACAATAATTATTGTTAGACAAACAAATAAATCATTCACAGTTCTTTCATAGCATCTCAAGATAATGCTGAAACAGTCTAATGGATATTATTATTTTAAAAAAATGAACTCATGGTTCTAATACTTCATGGAAATATGCATCAAAACATATAATAAATAGTATTTCTTGAAGTTTTGGTCTCTAGCCAGCAGTAATTATTTTTTATCATGATATATTGACTAAACTGTTATATTTATACAAAAAGACTTTCTTAACAAACTTACTGATTGCGTTAACAAACCAACCAAATTTTGGCTTAACAAGTCTGTAACTCAAGCACTCTGCTATGTTTAACTTACATATATCAGTTCAAGAATCTACTGAGTGAAGGGACAATTTACTATATATATATATTAAATAAATGCATGTACATATTTAAAGCTCTAACATGCCAATGTGACTACTTTATCTTTTATAATTCAACCGAACTTTAAAATGTTTCAAAACAGTTCATCTAAGATCACGATGTTCTAAAAAGGCAAGCAAGCAAGCAATCTTCATTCCTCTTATACTATCCTATGTACCCCCCAGTTTATTTTATTGGCACTAATAATCTAAGTTCATTTTTTTAAAGACTGAGTTATTCATCCTGATAAGTAGTCTACAGAGAAACACTTTTTTTAAAGTCTCTGATTATGTCTGAAGCAAAGATTGCTTCAGATGTATTATCTTGCTTTTCTGTGAGAGGAGTAAAACAACAGTTCTACTTTCATTCTAACAGTAACTACACTTTCTCAATATGGCCCAACCAAAACAAACTAGCATTACCTTAACCAGACAAGATCAAGCAATTATTTAATAGAGATTAACAAATCATAGTTCTCCAGAAGAGATAAGAGACACACAAATTTGTGATACAAGATATAGCCTTCAATGGGAACTCCAAAAAATGTCTGATTACAAATTAATGAAAGCTTTCAAACCATACCATTTGTATCTAATAGGCTATATAATTATATCAATCTTAAAGGAAATCAACTCTGATTGCTCATTGGAAGGATTGATAATGAAGCTCAAGCTCAGATACTTTGGTCACCTAATGCGAAGAGAGGACCCTTTGGAAAAGACCCTGATACTGGGAAAGATGGAAGGCAAAAGGAGAAGAGGATGGCAGAGGATGAGATGGCTAGATAGCATCACTGAAGCAATGAGCATGAAATTGAGCAAACTCAGGGAGGCAGTGAAAGATAGGAAGGCCTGGCGCAATATGGTTCATGGGGTCACGAAGAGTCAGACACGACTTAACGACTGAACAACAACAATATAATTATATCCACTCAGACTGATCAACTAAATAGAACTGGACGATTCAAATATTAAACATTAAATCATGGTTTGCAGTAACTAGTTTTAGAATGCTAAACTAGTATTTCAGTTTCCAAATTTAGCAGTCAAATCATTTAGAACCACTTGACAATTTTTGTTTTGTGTGTTCAGAGCTTCACATGTTGTTTTCATGAAATGACAGCTTCTGGATGGGAAGCAATGGCTGTAACTATGGTTTGTTAATTAACGCATTCTCAATTCTGCTACAGAGCAGATTCAAATTACTGAAAGTTTGAGTTTCCAACAAGTTTATAGAAGTACAAATTTACTTTGGGCTGTAAAGCAACTAACATTCACTATAAGGAATTTTAAACTTACTGGTTTCTAATTAGGTATCTTTCACACATTAATGTACTAACCTGATTTTTTGTAAGTGAAGGGTCCCACAATCCAACATCTTCCCATGTAGTGTTTTTCAAATAGAAGTCATTGGGTTCAAACTGCTTAAAATCCTATGAAGAAAATGGCAAAAAAGCATAAATAGAAATAATATGCTACTAATAGTTGATTGGTTATAAATTTCGTACATTAAGTTCATAAGCAAAAACAAAATAGTGCTCAGGGACCACATCCAAGAGGATACAAAAAAATGAACTAATTTTATTAAATTAATGCAGGATTCAACCATTAATGAAACAAACATACTTAACAATCCTTCTGAAATGAATCAGGACTTATTTCAGTTGGTTTATCACCCACTTTTTTCCCTCTACAGTCCCAGTATACTCTGGAAGCTATCAGGGCATGAAAGTCCTTTACTTGCAAAAACACTGATTATTTTCTGGACTGCGAGATCTGCTGTTTTGTTATGGTGCTAATAACTGAGAACTGTTTCCATACATAGAAAAAGGGAAAACACATTTCTAAAATACTAGGCTAAGTAGGAATCTAACAGAAAATGCTGTAGTATTGCACCCATAGATGTAAGAGGATAAATGAGCAGGAAAGGTGCTTGTGCTACTCTTTTGAAGCATGCGTAGCATAATAAAGCTTCCATCATGAACAGAGAAAGCATAAGTGGAGGTAGTCCCTGGGTTAAGAACGCCCAGTTTACAGATGACCTGTAGTTAAAAATGGGGCCTATTGTGGCCAAATTTGAGTTAAATGCACAATGATTTGAGTTAAATACACAATGGTTCAAGTTAATTACACAATACTACTTATACAGTATTATACGATAATACTGTCCTGGCTTACATACAAATTCAACTTAAGGGCAGACCTTGGGAACGGAACTCGTTCTTAAACTGGGAACTACCAATACCTCCAATGTCTGGTTTTCCACTTTACAACTAAAAAATCCCAGTGTCTTGTCTGCATAAAACTAACAAAGAGGAAGGAAAAGTGACTATATACAGGTGAAACTCGAAAAATTAGAATATCGTGCAAATGTTCATTTATGTCAGTATGGCAACTCAAAAGGTGAAACCAATATATGAGATAGACGCATTACATGCAAAGCGAGATATGTCAAGCCTTACTTTGGTATAATTGTGATGATTATGGCGTACAGCTTATGAAAACCCCAAATTCACAATCTCAGAAAATTAGAATATTACATGACATCAATAACACAAGGATTGGAAATAGAACAATATCGGACTTCTGCAAAGTATAAGCATGCATATGTACTCAGTACTTGGTTTGGGCCCCTTTTGCAGCAATGACTGCCGCAATGCGGCGTGGCATGGATGCTATCAGCCTGTGGCACTGCTGAGGTGTTATGGAAGACCAGGATGCTTCAATAGCGGCCTTCAGCTCTGCTGCATTGTTCGGTCTCATGTCCCTCATCTTTCTCTTAGCAATGCCCCATAGATTCTCTACAGGGTTCAGATCAGGCGAGTTTGCTGGCCAATCAAGCACAGTAATCCCATGGTCATTGAAACCAGGTTTTGGTACTTTTGGCAGTGTGGGCAGGTGCCACGTCCTGCTGGAAAATGAAGTCAGCATCCCCATAAAGCTAGTCTGCGGAAGGAAGCACGAAGTGCTCCAAAATCTCCTGGTAGACGGCTGCGTTGACCCTGGACTTAATGAAGCACAGTGGACCAACACCAGCAGATGACATGGCTCCCCAAATCAACACAGACTGTGGAAACTTCACACTGGACTTCAAGCATCGTGCATTGTGTGCCTCTCCATTCTTCCTCCCGACTCTGGGTCCTTGGTTCCCAAATGAGATGCAAAAGTTGCTCTCATCAGAAAAGAGGACTTTGGACCACTGGGCAACAGACCAGTTCTTTTTTTCTGTAGCCCAGGTAAAACGCTTCTGACGTTGTTTGTTGTTCAGGAGCGGCTTGACAAGAGGAATACGACATTTGAAGCCCATGTCCAGGATCCGTCTGTGTGTGGTGGCTCTTGATGCACTAACTCCAGCCTCAGTCCACCCCTTGAGAAAGTCCCCAACACTTTTGAATGGCCTTTTCCTGACAATCCCCTCCAGGCTGCGGTCATCCCTGCTGCTTGTGCACCTTTTTCTACCACACTTGTTTGTGTGAAAAGGTTCAATATTCTAGGCTCAAAGTGTCCCACTCTAATCAGCTAATGAATCCATAACACCTGCAAAGGGTTCCTGAGCCTTTCAATGGTCTCTCAGGCTGGTTCAGTAGGAATCACAAGCATGGGAAAGACTGCTGACCTGACAGTTGTGCAGAAAACCATCATTGACACCCTCCATAAGGAGGGAAAGGTAATTGCAAAAGAAGGTTGGATGTTCCCAAAGTGCTGTATCAAAGCACATCAATAGAAGGTTATGTGGAAGGGAAAAGTGTGGTAGAAAAAGGTGCACAAGCAGCAGGGATGACCGCAGCCTGGAGAGGATTGTCAGGAAAAGGCCATTCAAAAGTGTTGGGGACTTTCACAAGGAGCGGACTGAGGCTGGAGTTAGTGCATCAAGAGCCACCACACACAGACGGATCCTGGACATGGGCTTCAAATGTCGTATTCCTCTGGTCAAGCCGCTCCTGAACAACAAACAACGTCAGAAGCGTCTTACCTGGGCTACAGAAAAAAAGAACTGGTCTGTTGCCCAGTGGTCCAAAGTCCTCTTTTCTGATGAGAGCAACTTTTGCATCTCATTTGGGAACCAAGGACCCAGAGTCTGGAGGAAGAATGGAGAGGCACACAATGCACGATGCTTGAAGTCCAGTGTGAAGTTTCCACAGTCTGTGTTGATTTGGGGAGCCATGTCATCTGCTGGTGTTGGTCCACTGTGCTTCATTAAGTCCAGGGTCAACGCAGCCGTCTACCAGGAGATTTTAGAGCACTTCATGCTTCCTTCTGCAGACGAGCTTTATGGGGACGCTGACTTCATTTTCCAGCAGGACGTGGCACCTGCCCACACTGCCAAAAGTACCAAAACCTGGTTTCAATGACCATGGGATTACTGTGCTTGATTGGCCAGCAAACTCGCCTGATCTGAACCCTGTAGAGAATCTATGGGGCATTGCTAAGAGAAAGATGAGGGACATGAGAACGAACAATGCAGCGGAGCTGAAGGCCGCTATTGAAGCATCCTGGTCTTCCATAACACCTCAGCAGTGCCACAGGCTGATAGCATCCATGCCACGCCGCATTGCGGCAGTCATTGCTGCAAAAGGGGCCCAAACCAAGTACTGAGTACATATGCATGCTTATACTTTGCAGAGGTCCGATATTGTTCTATTTCCAATCCTTGTGTTATTGATGTCATGTAATATTCTAATTTTCTGAGATTGTGAATTTGGGGTTTTCATAAGCTGTACGCCATAATCATCACAATTATACCAAAGTAAGGCGTGACATATCTCGCTTTGCATGTAATGCGTCTATCTCATATATTGGTTTCACCTTTTGAGTTGCCATACTGACATAAATGAACATTTGCACGATATTCTAATTTTTCGAGTTTCACCTGTAATTATAATCTTCAATACAATACTGTAAATGCAAGGAAAGTATGATTCACATATTTCTGAAAAAGAGAATTCTGCAAAGCCACACTCCAGTAGGCAACAAATGGATTTTCAAGGCAAGTAGAGAAGCTGTTTAAGGGACTGTTTGACAAGAATAGTGTGCATTGCTCTTCCATTATAGTGGATGCTAATTATCTAAAATATTTATGGCATTTACCAAAAGTAGGCTGAATTAAGAACATAAAATCAAATATTTATATTAAAATTTTGTGGGTCTGTTCATATGTTTACCCCAAAAAGCTTTCTATGAAAGATTTCCATGACAGATACAAACATACACACACTCACAAAGTATGCATATGTAAATGAGCTAGTGCTGCTTGGTGAGAATTCCAAACCTAGATTTCCTCACAATGTTGGAGTCAGAGAAGTTGGAAAGGCACAAACAAACATGTGGTGATTCCCACTGCCTCCCAGCTTCTAGATAAGGAGGACAGCACTGAGTGGTCTGCATAAAATCAAACAGCAAGTCTCAAGCCAGAAATAATCTCTGGAGCAGTATCCAGGCAACAGTGATTAAGTGGCCCCACCAGTGTCCCAAGCAAGCAGTTACCTAAGTAACTCCAAATCTCTGTCCGTCAGAAAAAGAACCAGAGGACTGCTCCCCATGTTCCTGTTCCATCACAGCATCAAGAAAAATCCCTGACTGCCACTCAGAACACCTCAGTTTTTGGTTAGCAATTAAGGTCAACTAAAAATTGTAAATCCAGCTCAGTGAAACAGTGGTGGTGATGGTTACAATCATTTAGATTCTAAGAATAACCTCTCTTTGTTCTACCCCCCCCCCCACTTTTCAACTGAATACATTACTAACATTAGAGAGAACCCCTCAGTTTAACTAATACACAATAGAAAATTATACTTACTTCTATATGTTCTTTACAGTATTCCAAACCGATGTCACTTAGTATCTTTTTCACAGTTTTCCGGGCTTTTCTTAAACTGCCAAGATTGTTGACAGGAAGCTGGAACATAGTTTCTACTAGGAGGGAAACAAAAAACTAATTTAATTAAAATGTTTTATTCAAAGTAGTTTAACTCAAAGTAACAAGAAACATCTGATATCACTGTAATCTTTATTTTTTCATTATATATGTTGCATTCTTCTATTTTCTAGGTAATTTCACAAATCAAAAGAAAATAGATTGTTCGCCATGTTTTATTTTGTAAAGATGACCCTGGAAGCTGGTTTCCTTTAAATATAAAAACATAATTACAAGAACAGAGATCATGATGCCTAGATTTGATCTGATGTATTTTTGTAATGAGAATAATTTTTCACACAAAATTTTCTCAAATCATAAGCCAATCCCATAATGAAAGTGGAATTTTACAGTTCTAATAAAAGTATTTGCAATGAATATAATTAAATACTAATTTAAATTTTAAAAAACTGAGAATTGTACTTGCCAATCTTCCTCCCAATATGTTTCTTTCTCCCCTGCAAAAGCAGTATGCTACCTTGACTTGGCCTAAGAGACTTTGTGATAGAAATAAAACGTATCAGCTAAGTATTGCTACAGGAAGATACTTAAAAGTGCTTTCTGGCATGCAACACCCCTTGGTTTCTTCAGAGGGAAACATCAGTGAGAAAGTTCACTGGATTCTATCTTGAGTGAGAACACCCTCAGAATCATTAAACAGCAGCATTCACCTTCTCTAAAAGATATACATAAGAATTTCTAACCAAACAGCAACTACTAAAACTTTTAAAACTGAAACCAACTGAAAATTCTTCTGATCCTACCTTGTTTACATAGTCCACTTCCATAATAATAAAACAATTCTACCTTTCCAAGTCCTTTGACAGTCTTATGAACCTTTAAATCTGGGCTTGATGCCATAGCCACATTGGTAGTCCCAGACAGATTACACTTAAATGTGATAAATATTTCACAGGTACCTAGGATTATATATTGCAAGTAAGAATTTTTAGAAATATGTGGTGTAGTGGTTAAGTTGGACTGGCATTAGGAAGGCCCATGTTCTAGCCCGCCCTCAGCCACGGAAGCTCACTGAGTGACTCTGAGCTAGTCGTTCTTTCAGCACAATCTACCTCAAAGAGGGAAAACAGGGGGAAAAAGTGTTATGTATTGCTGCCTTGAGCTCCTGTGTGAAAGGCGGTATATAACAAATAAATAAAAATATACAGCACCCACATTAAAGTATATTTTTTAAAATGTACATGACTATAAGGACATGTAGAAGAATTCTGACCCATTTCGGAAATGGATTAGTAGACACTGAGGACTTCTAATGTTATAATCCATGGCTTACCACTGTTACGACTTTAGCTAGAATATTATTACAAATGTACCAAGGATTCTGCATTCATGCTCTTAATTCATAACTGCAATTTAAAAATCATTCTAAAAAATTTGTATCCTCAGAAGTAGCAAATGCACTATTCTTTTAGTGTATTACCTGATTTTACCATTAGAACATGTAGCCAGTTTGATCTAGTGGCTAGGGCACCAGGCTAGAGAGCGGGAGACTGTGAGTTCTAGTCCTGCCTTAGGCATGAAAGCCAGCTGGGTGACTGGGCCAGTCACTGTCTCTCAGCCCAACACACCTCACAGGTTTGTTGTTGTGGGGAAAATAGGAGAAGGAAGGAGTATTAGGTAGTTCACCACTTTGAGTTATTTATAAAATCATAAAGGCGAGATAAAAAGATCTTTTAAAAAATGGTCGTATTTCCTTATCATTCTCCATATAGTCAAAAATGTGACCGTTTCTAAATATAATAAATATAAAAATACAGATGAAGCAGAAAGATTTTGATTGCAAAAGAAAAGGTTAAACCATATAGACAATCTTTTATGCTTATGGCTGCGGATCAAAGATTTTGAGAGATACAAGTAAGAGAAAGTCTATTACAAGTTGAAAACAATAACTCTCCCACTGCACCAACAGAATTAGTTTGATTCAAACCAGGAAGAAGTGTTTAATAAAAAGTAACTTGTCTCAAACCAGAATAGTTTACTGAATAGATATAATATATGGATCTTTGCCATAACTGTTAATACTCTTCTTTTTCAACCAACTTAACAAACTGAGCTATTTATTCACAAATCACAGCAAATTTATTTCTTAATCTCCTTTCATATTGAATGGTCATACCTTAGTGTCCAACAATTTTTAATATGGAAAAAATTCATTCACAGTGCAAATATGACAAACAACATAGCACTGTGAGAAAACTGTCAAATCACATTAAGTATTTTCCACTATGTGCAAAACAAAATAAATGCAAAGAACACCTGAATCTTATGAAGTACAACATCATTCATACTGCCATGAAGTCAAACTTTCAAAGCTAAATTACATACTTGAACTGACTGTGAAACAGGCAGCTGCAGTAACAAAACTCTTTCTTACTTTGTAATAAAAAATAGGCAGAACATGGAGTCAAGAATAGCACAAATGATATGCAAAGGATGGATTTTTCAAAGTAAGTATAGTCAACAGATTGGGTTAGTCTATAAATCTAACAAACAAATGTATAAATAATGCAAGAACATTCATGTGTAAGCAGTACTAAGGCATCTCCATTAAAAACCTAATCACTGCCAAGGTGAGTTGCACTGTGTTTGCAAAAAAGGCAAATGTAATTTTAGGCTGCATCAAGAGAAGTCTGGTTTATCAATCACAGGAAGTAATTGCTCTACTTGTATTGGTTAGACCCCCCACCTTGAGTACTGTGACCTCCAAACTTTAAGAAGGATTCTGACAAAACTGGAACTGATTTAGAGAAGAATAACATGGATGATCAAGTCCTATGGGGATAAACTGAAGGAAGATAAGGAGAACACTCTTCAAACATCTGAAAGGATCTCACACAGAAGGCAGCAAAGACCTGTTCTCTATAACCTCAGAGAGTGATACAGGACAGAAAAATAGGCAGGGCATAGAATAAAGTATCTAAGCTACATGAAAGCAATGGAATGTTTGAAAAGACTTCAACAGTAAGAGTAGTAGTATTAAATAGTGGAACAAATTACCTAGAGAGTTGGTGAATTCCCCCTTGCTGTATTTTATTTAGAATACTGAACTAAGGAAGGGTTGGGACTTGATGGCCTAAACCTTGATTCTAAAATCAAGTCTGGACAAAATAGAAATAGATATTCAAAACAAAAATACTGCATTAAGCAAGAAAGCTCAGAAGCCAAAATGGTTATGAAACACAACATCCATATATAGATGAATTTTAAAATATGGGCTTCTGCATACTCAATTTACTTTTGGGGGGGGGGGAATTCTGACCAAGCAGATTTTGTACTTACACTTTTCCTCTTACTGAAAGTAGCAAATCCCCAGTTCAGGAGGGGACTTGAGATTCTGAATTTACAAAATGGGGGGGGGGGGGGGGAGCCCTCAATATCATGATGATTATTTGAAATTCCCAAGCACTGCCATCAGATGTTTACATAATCAAGTGCCATACACACACAGACACACACTCAGGCTACTTCTAAATCAGAAGATCTCCATGGACTACAAGTGTCTCCCTTACCCTGAACAGTCCCAACAAATAATTTTACTATAAAGAAGATTCCTTATGTTACAAGGCATCCTAATCTTCTTGATATATGTATATAATGCGTAATTGTTAGTGGCACCAACAGAATGAGCTGAAATTAAGATCTGTGTGATTAGTGATGCTGATGTTAGAAACATAGCAGTCATTATGCTTAACAATTAAATAATTTACCTGTGAGAAACATGTCTTCTTTCACTAGTATAGTCCAATATTAGATAGATAGATAGATAGATAGATAGATAGATAGATAGATAGATAGATAGATAGATAGATATCTGAAGCGCAAATTATGAGAAGTCTCAGAAGCATAAAATTAAAAATCCCTGTAGCATGTCCACATCCTCACCAAATCTCTTATTATTCCCATCTACAACTTAATATTTTTCTTTTGTTGTTGAAATGAATACTACCATAAAGTCTACAATGAAAATGGCAGCTTTTATATATAGTTATTTAAATATGGTTGTAAATAAATAATTGTAAATAAAATAAATGCCTGGAAGTTATTGGAACCATTCTTCTCTAAAAGTAGTAATGTTTTTCTGCTTAAAATCCTAATGACTTTAAAATATACCTTGAAAAGCTGGAGCAATTACACTATTAGTCTCTAACTCTTATTAACTCCAATATTTTAATTAATACATTTCGATATAACTTTGCAGTTTAAAAATATCCTTAGTGGTTAATAATAATACAGAACCTCAGTATCAATCATCAACATTCATCTGGTTATCAGGCCTGTAATTACTCAGCATAAATAAATGAAGTATTTAGAATATGGACTTAGCTACAATGAGGTTCATCCTAAATGATGCAAAAACACAAATGACTTAATTTCATATATTACGAAAAGCCTGAAGAAGATTTTAAGGCTACAATATCACATTCACTACAAATATTTAGGTAGTATTTTGTCACAAAAATGTAAAGGTTAAAAAATTATATAATACAAAAACATTGTTGTAACTGTCAACAATTTTACAACTAAATTGCTACAATGTTTATTTTATTTGTGTGTGTGTGTGTGTGTGTGTGTGTGTTTGTACCTGTGTGTGTGTGTGTTCCATTCATTCTAGCATGTTTTTTATATATAAAAATAAAAACAAAGCTAAAGGTATGCAGAAATCACCCAATCTGATTTGGAGACCCAGTTCAGAGCTTCAGAAATAACCCAATCTGGTACAGATCACTCTGAAAATATTTCAGTGGCAAAATGAACATAAATCAGCACAAAATTGCAGTGACAGTGAGCCCCAATTATTATACATGTCAGATTTGTGGATTTCTGCCCAGTTTTATTTGTTGACTTTCCCTTTCTCATGAGCCAGATTCTTACCTATTTTCTAGGAAGCTTTCTTTCATTACAGAATTTTTATGTTTCTGAATCCTTTTCCAACTGTACGATTCTCTCATTCTTTAATGATATAGCTAGGGCTCTACACTGCATGCACTTTTATCCTGATAAATGAAGTGAGAAGGACTGCCCTTTTGTTTGATCTCATCCTTTTAATATATCCTTCTAGAAACCTTCTCATCTTCTCTTCTGACAAGTGTGAATTGGTTTCTCCCAAACCGCAGCACATAAACATTTGGAATATTGAAAGCTCACATTTGAGTTTCAAATACAGGTAGTCCTCACTGACCATTCATTCAGCAACCACTGAAGTTATGATGGTAATGAAAAAATAACTTTATGGCCCATTTACAACCTTCGCAGTGTCCCTCAGTCACATGATCACTATTACAGTTAATACGTGTTGTTCTGTGCCTGACTTGTTTTTGTTTTCTCCCATCCCCTTGCGGAGCAGAAAGACTGGAGAGAAAGGGATTGCAGGAGAGTAAGCTATTTGCTCTTCTGCACATCGAAAGCAATGCAATCATCCCAGCACTGGAAGCCATGGGAGTATAGGCAAACAGCTTACAGTACTCTCTTGAAATCTTTTTCTCTCCAATCTCTCTGCTCTGTGAGGCGGGGGAGAGAAAAAGCAAGCAATTTCTATAGGCAATCTCTCCTTTGCCTGACCCTTTCCTGCTGCCAGCGCAATCGCATTGCTCTCAATGTGCAGAAGAGCAAAAAGCTTACTCTCTTGAAATCCAATCTGTCAGCTCTGGGGGGGAAGGATCAAGCAAAGGAGGGTTTGGCTGAATCTCATGCACTGTATCCCCAACAAAATTGTGAAACTACAAAACCTCAAATGATTATGACAAAAAGTTACAGTTGAGAAAATGAGAAGAGAGAGGTATTGTAGTTTACCTTTGTAATGTAGACCAGTTTTTCCCTTAAAAAACGCAGCAAAGTGACATCATTTTCTTTTTCGCATTTCTGAAAGAAATATTTTGATGGCTCAGTGACCAATTAATGCTGGAAGTGGAGAGAGGAAAATGACTGGTACCATGAGTAGAATCAATAAGTAATTATACTACAAGGATGTTCATTTGATAATGTGCAAAATGTACCAGGTTTCAGTTCATGGATCACAGACTCAATGATATTCACAAATCTCTTTTGGAAATTGAGTATCATAATCTATCATCCTGGATCAGTGATCTCTACCTTATCAAGTATCTATCTCAATAAGAACCATCATTCAGACCCAGATACATAAACAACCAGACACATACCCCTTTGTAGCTGTTGAAGGCAATGAATTCCTGGAGCCTTTCTATTCCTGCAACTTCCTCTTCTCTAGTTTCTTAATCTTATGACTTCTGGTAGCAAGTAGCATTAATGCCTGCAGTAATGAATCAGAATGAAACATTGGTCTGCCATCAAAAGGACTGTGCATGACAATGTGGGATGACATTAAGCAAAAAAGAGGATGATCTCAACAGAAAGTGGAAAAACCTAGGAATAAGTCCATTTTACCCAAGGAAAAACTGAGCAGATATACACTGAAAAGAACTCTCTTCAACTAGAGATGAAAAAGCTTAAACAACAGCCAACATGAGAGGGGAAAAATCAGTACCATTACCTACTAATACTTCATGTTGAATGGCTTTTAATTATGAAAGTAAAATTTTGCTATAAAGTTTACTCAAAATGTTGGTCATTTAAGTGTATTTGAATATCCTTATCAACAGCTTATTGGCAGCAGCTAAAGTAAGCAATTTGATGGTAGTTTTTCAACAGATAGAGAAAAAAGAAGATACAGAAACATGCATAAAATGGGCCAGGGGAATAAATGAGAAATGATAGAAAGGAAGAACAAGTAGAGGGTAGAATAGGAATGAGCCATATTTTGTGGCTGGGAGTAGTAAATTTTGTAAATGCTAACATAAAACAAATGAAATAATTGTGGCAATAGTGTGTGAACAAGGCAACACATTAGGCAGGTCTAAGAACATACCTATTTTGTACATTCATGTCATTTCTTACTTATTTATGTTCTCTAGCACAATGTAGTATAACTGGCTCACATTCAGGTACCACATACAGAAAGACTACAGAAAATAATATAAGAATATTAAGTTGAAGTATTATTCTTGAGGCACCAAAATGTTGCATCAAGACAAGTTTCCTAGACCCAAAAATATTCAACAAGCCGACAAATACTTTCTCTTAAAACTGCCTCACAGCTCTCTGTAGCATACAGAAAAAAGAGCTCCAGTAACATGATTAAGAAAACAGTTCTGATTCATTAAAACGAAACTATATTCACTACCTCTTTCAGGAAAAGTGGCAATTTTTCTTTAAGTCATCTGTACTCCCTATGCTCAATGACAGAGCATGTAATTTACATAAAGTTCTACTTTAACCCTAAACCACCCCTAATTATAGGCTCGCTAGGAGTAGTGACTGGAATAATAAAGAAAAGCTGTCAGTCAGAAGGAATGATACTGGACAAGGTTTGGAGGAGACAAACTATGATCTTCAATCTATGATTTTCTGGCCTCCAGATCCCTCCAACACCGTATCTCTGTAATCCAGCACCAAATAACAGAACATTGGCAATACAATTTCCTGCATATTCCCAATCAGCAAAGAAGTTATAATAGAACTTCCTTCAAAGAATTGGATGTACCTTAAGATTGATTGGTTGAGACACTGGCCCCCACTCTTCTTGCTTTCTGGAAGAACGTAAAGACATGGCTCTGCCGACTGACTTGGAGATCCAACGGGGGCTCCCAGCACTTGGGGTGGCTGGTGACTTGAGGATGCTCTCTCCGTCATTTAACTTCATTTTGTAGTTTTTAAATTGCTTTTATGCTTCTTATTTGTGAGCTGCCTAGAGTCACTTATATACTGAGATGGGCAGCACAAAATCTGATTTATAAATAAATTAAATAAATGTTCAACCCCTCCCACAGAACCCACCCTCAGGGCCTCCCAGAAAGCTGTAATAAAAAAATGAGGGCAGCCAATAACTACAAAATGTTCCCCCGTTCTTGAGCTAGTGGACCAACAGTATCATAATACAAAGAAGCTCCCTATGGCCATTTGGTAGGTGTTTTATGAACTAATATCATTTTTTGGAGATAGATTTCTGGTGTATTTTAAAAGCCACTTTGGATAATGGAAGGGTTTATAGCAATGTTGTTTTTACAAAAATGAAAGATGGCATTTAAGCACATTTTAAAAATATTTTAGGTTAATTTGTTTTAACTTTTTATTTATATGAGTTTTGTTTTTTGTAACTTGTGAGTCACCCATAGTCACGTATGTGAGATGGAAGGCTATATGAATTGAATTAAATAAATAATAAATGTGATTGTGTGCAAAAACAAACTGCAGTAAACAAACAAACTTCAAACTGCAGAAAAAAGTGTCTGAATTCAAAGACAAAATGTAGGCTATTTGAAACTTCTATATTTAGTATGGATAATTCTAGTTTGAATGAAGTAAGGTCTCTTTAGCCACTGCTCTGGTTTCTTAGATTTTATGGGATGCTTTATGAAACATTCCAATTACTCAAGAGTTTGAAAACAGTCAACACAAAAGGCATGGAACAATACATATCACATAATCCAAATGGCCACTATTAGTGCTCAAGCAGGCATATTTTGGCCAAAATATAGTTTCCAAATTATGCCCAACTTTCTCACTCGGTGATTACTCAAGTCAGGGTTAAGAACAAATTAAACTGATACTGAAATTGGTATTAAAATCAATTAACAATTAAGGGCCTAACAAAAGAGATGTATCTTTTCTAAGAGTTTGCAGATTCTTAGAATGTAGAAACCAAATACCATTAACAAAGGAGTGTGTTCTATAGACATGAGAAAACACAGAAGGTCTTCTCCTATGTGCCAGGCAGACAGGAACAAGAGAAGCTTTAAAAGAACCTCCTGCAGATCTTAATGGCCTATCAGGTTTGCAATGGGATAGGAGGATCTCAGGACTTAAAACTGGTCAGGATCTTTGTGCTTTGTAAGCAAGATCCCTGCGTCTTATAGCTGTCTAGATGTCACATTTAGTACTACATGCAGCTTCCACATGCTCTTCAAGCATAAAGTGCGTTTTAATAATCAATATGGTAATCAAGCCATGGATAACTAGAGTGAAATCTAACCAGTTCAGGAAGAGGTGTAGTATGCAATGGCCATAATTATATGAAGGTGCTTCTTTCCATAGCACCTTACTGCAAATCCTCCACAGCAAAGAATCAAAGAGCAGTCCCAGACTGTTTGGGGGAGTGCAACCCAACCCAAAAGAGGATGAACTTCCACCCCTGGGTTCTAATTTCCTTATGTAACAACAGTATCTCCATTCTATCTGGATTTAGTTTTAGATTGTTCTACCACATCCAGCCCATTATTCAAAATTCAATGGTTAAGAAGCAATATCCTACTCAAAATCTCCAATATCACAGCAGTTTCATGTAGATCATGAGCAGCATGAGAGAATCCTGTGGAGCATCACAGAATAATACAAACCTGTAAAACAATGGCAAAGTCCAATTCCACAAGGAAATCCAAAAGGTTGTTTATTTATTTATTTTATTTCTATGGCCACCCATCCACTCATTCATGACTTGTACTCATTATCATGGTGGGTGGTACAGAAAGTTGCTGAAAGGCCCAGGAGAAATAATATATCCACAGCCCACTCTTTCCAGTTCTGCACGTAGAGGTCATCTACTAAGATAACCAAAACAGTTTCAGTTACATATGTATCTTGGCTAGAATTCTATTTGAAATACACCCAGTTAATCAGCATCATTTAGATGTATTTGGAGGCTACCACCTTCTCAGTAACTTTTTTTTCCAGAAATTGAATATTTGAGACTCGTCAAAATTGTAGAGATTTCCTGGGTCAAAGGAAGGCTTCTTCAGTAGAAGTTCTATTAGCACTTCCAGCAATGTATTTCCCTCCAGCAAAGAGGCATGCATTCTCTCTCTTAAGTGAGGCTTCAATAAGCCAGGAAGGGCAAGGGTCAAGTAAGCAACTAGGAGTCCTTCACTCTAGCCATATCCTCAAAATCTAAAAGCCAAAAAGTATCCAAAGTAGCAAGAAAACCATGACCTGTCTTAACAACAGAGTTAAAATGAAGATGGATCTGATTAACTTTTCCCACAAAGAATAATGCAATGCCATGCTGCTCCGTGGATGCAGTGAAGATAAAGAAGCATTCTTTGCTGCTTAGGAGTTCAAATGAACATCATATCTCCCTTGCTAGCTATTAGTTCAATGTTCACTCTCCAGCTGTTTTTCATTCCCCACTCTTCATCTCTTAAATAATTAACAAGCAGTCCAGATTCCTTTCCTCACCCCCTTCCTCTCCAGGTATCCACAAAAACAATGAATGAATGAATGAATGAATGAATGGGGCACACTCTTGGCCAAAAGCCTCTCTACTCTCTGCTTCAGGGCAGTATTCTTTTTAAGTCCTGGGCTCAGGCACTTAGTGTACATCTGGATAGAACAGCCTTTGAAACCCCACAGTCAAATGCTTGATCCTGCAAGGAAGCTGTTTTCTACAGGCACAGAGCAGACAGGCAGCCAGCCAAAAGGTACAGCATTCTTCCCTTCTCTTGCCATTTATCTGGACCAAATAATAGTAGTCATCTTCCTTCTCAGCCTCTGATAATGGACATTCAGCATTCCTTCTTAAGCTATGTGAGACAGAAGCACCAGAAAGCACACATAATATGACTTTAGCATGCCTTGTTAGCAGAAAATGGCTCAGAGGAAAAGGCAACAGTAAAAAAAAAAAAAGCAGTTGGTTTTAGACTGGGGGGTCTGGGTAGAAAGAAAATGGTGTCTGAATGTGCACAGTGCTGTAAAGCAGATTGTGTGTGTCATGTGAAAGAAACAAAATCTGAATGAACACTAACAAGGTGCTGCTAACACATAACATACTTCAGGGTCCTCCTTCAATAGTATACTGATATCTAGTTTCTATTATCAAATGGAAATCAATGCTGTTTTTTGCTATGTTGTTTTTTCTTTGTAGCAGTTTTAATTGTAATTTAGTTTGCGCATCACTTTGAGGATGTACAGGTAGTCCTTGACTTACTACAGCAACTGGGACCAGAATTGCGATGCAGTCATAAAGCACAGCATCACATTACCATGTTGCTTAGCAATGGCAATTCCAGCAATCCTGGTTGCCGTAGTTAAATGAGGACCTCACATGACTGACTTCCTGCCAGCTGCCCCATTGATTTTGCTGCTAACAGGGTACGTTGGAAATTGCAATCGTGTGACTGTGGCTCACTGTGGTGTTGTAATTACAAGCCAGGTGCCTAAAGCATGATCACGTGATCATGGGGATGCTGCAATGGTTGAAACAAGGACCCATTATAAGTACCATTTGTTCAGCACTGTTGTAACTTTGAATGGTTGCTGAATGGTTGTAACTCAAGGACTACCTATACTCCTAAATACTAGGGATTGACCTATTGCACAGAGTCATTTCCTGAGTAAACATGTTCAAGGATGCAAAGTACATAGACATTCAAAATATTTTCTGCCTATTACAGAAGGTGTTTTGTTTATATATTTTTGTGGTTATTATACAATAATATTGAATTTCAAGAAGTTGTACATTTATACGAATAGTATCCTTCTGTTGGCCAAATGGATACTGCTTGTAGAACAGCTTATTTGGTTCCAATTTCTAAATCTGCCCTGGAGTTTTGAGACCTTCCACAATCAAACTGGGGAGGGGAGGGGAAGTCCAACAGCACTAATAGAAGTCCTGCATTAACAATGAAAATTCCAAACAAGGCATCTTTTAAATGTGCTTTTTTATCAAAATACTTGATGACAACCTGTGTACACAGTAATTGTTTGGGAACCTTACAAAGATTAGAATCATTGCCAAATTAAGTATCAGTTGAAATAAAAACAGTCACAATGAATGTATCACAGTCAAAAGTAAAGCAATTGTTCAAATGAACTGACCCTATCTGTATTATTAAATCTGGGTAAGAATCCTTGACCCTCCAGATTGATGAACTGCAATTTCCATCAGCCAAGATTGGGGACAAACCCAGCCAGAACTAACACCAGTGGAAATTAAGATCATTGGGAAAGTCAAAGGTTCCCTATCCATCTTAAACGTAATTGCATTTTGCTAGCTATCAGTTCACAATATGTCTTACAAGCTGAACAACATCCTATATGAAGCACTCCAAGCTAGCCATATTATTGCTGGCAATAACGAGCACATTATTGCTAGAGAATTAATAATTTAAAGAGAAAAAAGATTTAAATATGTAAAGTTTCACAGGTTTGCTATAGCATATGGGTGCACACCTTTTTGGCAAAAAACAAAACAAAAAAACCCACACATGGGTTATATATTTGGTGGTTACATATGAGCAGGGTAATAGAGAAAGTGTGCATTCAAAACAGAAAATAGCTGTATCCAGAGTAAAGGCCACATTTTCTTAAGCCTCAACTCCTTTTTTTATACATTTATGTCCTCCCAGCCACCCTCTCCCACCTTATTCATTCTGAAAACTATTAAGTTGAACTTTTACTTACTTACCGAAAGCTGGCAGCAACTGAGGACTGAGGAGAGATCTCGTGGCCGCACAAAAAGCCTTGAGGGGCCGCATGTGGCCCCTGGGCCACAGACTGTGCACCCATGCTACAGCAGAACGAATATAAAAAAATGGGAATCAAAGTTCATTCATAAGCTTCAGTCAAAAAAGCCCTTGCATGAACTGGTGATCAGTGATTTCTGCTAATTTATGCTCCCATGCCACATCACATTCAGTTAAGAATAGATATTCTAGGAGCACAAGGAGCTGTAATAAGAAAAAGTTCTGTTTTGAATGGTATTCTTCCTACAGTTTTCTGAATTTAAACCTGAGAAAACAAATGGGCTAATTCAGACCTAACACTCCTGGCTGAGTAAACTATAAAATAATAATTAGCTAATATATTCCTATTCTCAAATTGCCTTTGTTGCACACATGTAGAAATATAAAAGGAACAATAAGCTGGATCTAAACTATTTAACCTGTAATGTTGTTAGAACTGGCCAAAAAAATAAAGTATTCCAATTTAAACAGTTAATTGAACCAGGCTGCTTTATCTGTCTTTAATTTTAAGCTTTCTCATGTTCTTAAGTTTCAAAATTGATGCACAGTAGTGCACACTTTTACTAAATCTCAACAATTACTGACTGGTTAAAGGGCTTCACTACCCCTTCAATTATAGTGTGAGCAAAACTTATTTATAATTGAATCAATTGATATAGGACACACAAATGTTACTGCAGAAGAAAAATATGTTAGCTAGCCATCAAAATGGGTTAAGCTTTTAACTCAGCAACTAAACATAACCATGTAAGCTTGCAAACTCAGTTATCAAATGTCAGTTGGTAACCCAAACAATAATTTAAACAAGGTAGCAAGAAAACTACTTTGTATATCATCTCTGAATAGGTTCACTAATGAAGCTGTGCACTAAAAGTGAAAGATATTTTTTAGCTTCAGGGTATTGATCTTTTTTTCCAACAAAGCAGTAAGAACCACCTGGAAACTAATGCAATAGTTTCACTAAAGTTTAAAATCTCCCTTACAAAAATTGCCACACCTCATCTAAATGGACCCAAGTCTCAAATTCAGTGAACCCCCAATATTAACAAGAGCTATAAACACCAAGGGTCAATCAGATTTGCTGATTCTGACTCAAGGAGCTGGTATCTGACAGTAACAGTACCTGCAGTAGAAATCCAGTAACAAATCGTATTTATTAGGTTATTATATAAGCAGCCTCAAAGTTCACGGGACATTTCATTTTTGCAGAGGTTTTAACAGTTTGAACTCTGGGACACTACTTCCTATTTTACTGCTGCAAACATAAAATTAAGAAGGGATGTGAAGAAAAACTATCCTCCACCTTCCATTGTTGTTGTTGTTGACGTTTCCACCAGCATTGTGTCTGAATTTCTCAGCATCATTAACATTGACACAAAGAGCTGAAGATGATCTGTAGGGGTGCACTGTATGTGCATTTCACTATTACACAGACATGTTTTTTACTGTTTCAATTGCTGCTTATAAGCTGCCGAGGGTTACAGTGTATGAGATGGGCAGCTATAAAAGTCTTTCAAATTAATAAACTAGTGAAAAGTTATATGGCTGAAAGAATCAACTGCCACAAAAAATAAATGCTAGAAAGTATGGAGCTTTATGTTAATAGTATTAACTGTAGCAATGGAGGCGAATATGTGTAGCTCAGGGTTGAACTGTAGAGTCCTTGGGGTTCTCTGAGCTTGGTTCTTTTCTTGCAAACATCTTTCTGTGAAACTTTCAGTGAAGATGTTAGCTAGTCAGGTAATGAAATGTTTGCAAGAAAAGAACCAAGCTCAGAGAACCCCAAGGACTCCACAGTATTAACTGTTTTGAGATAATGACTATATTTCCTGCTGGCAGAAACCTGCTAAAGTTGTGATAGAATATGAAAAACTGAATTACAAACTATGCTGGCAGGTTAAGAACAATTTATCACAGCAACAGTTTTCCTTATACAATTTCCTGTTTATCTGAAAACAAATTTTATTAACAGTGTTCTACAGAAAAGTAGCCTAAATGACAATTCAGTTCAATAATGCAAAGGGCCAATAAGTACAGTGATCGTTTTAAAAAAAATTTCTGAGAACACCTGAGTACATGTAAACAAGCAAATAGGAATGGGAAATAAATTGCAAAAATAAATAAATCACAAATGTAATAAAACTATAGTATTATAAAATGATACATAACTTATTTAATGGAAGGGGAAAACACTTGAAAACAAGTCGTCTTTTTGTTTCAATGTTTGCATCACCATAGTCATTAAGAGTCTTGTGGTACTAAGAACATTTATACATAATAAATACATACTAGAGTCTACTACAGCTAATTCACAAAAATATGTACACATTCGGGGTGGTAAGAAAACAAAAACACAGCAGATGGTCCTTTAGGAAGGTAGTTAAGATCTGGTTCTTCCCCAGGCCTTTGGGCCACAAAAACTAGAACCCTCATTTTTAGGAGTTATGCCCACTACCTTGGTTAGAGACTATCTGCAAATACTACAGTAATAAAAAAATCTATTTTCTGACCAATGCATGCATTTACAACCAAATTTTGTGCACTTGACAAAGCACACCAGAGTGAGAGTGACGCTGGTGTAGTTGTACAAGAGAATTTTATCTGAATGAGATGGCAGCAACCAGTGATCTTCGTAGTAGTGTCTCTCTTAGTCACGTTTACTTAGTGACAATTTTGCTTAATGACCTGGTTGCTGGAACAGAACTTGGTTGCTAAACGAGAAGTGGCTGTATTGTAAACTTTAGCTGTGTTCAGCATTTATTACCTACTTCCTTTTAACAATACATGTTCTTTTTGTATTTCTTGATTTTATTTTTTTTTCATTTTCTTTGGTATGCTGCCCAGAGTCACACTGGCTGAGTCAAGCATTCATATAAATGCAATGCAATCAATCAATCAATACCAGAAGAACACAAAATGCAAAAAAATCTACAACATTATAATCTAAAATATTTGCAAATAGTATACCAATATGCTGTTACAATTGTTATGCAATAAATATGCTAAAACAGTTAATATTCAGAAATCAATGTGAAAGGATTTCAACTTTCCAGATACTCTGCTAATTTCAGGATGGTGATAAATGAAGAAGTTTTAAATATTTTGGCATGAAACAGTGA